>OZ018381.1:16647500-17897500 GCA_963969555.1 Polydrusus pterygomalis | reverse complement strand
AATACTTATGTTTATCGTTCATTATTATTTTCTGCCTATATTAAGAATTTCAAGAATAATTTTAAACTACATTTATTTTCCGCTTTTTAGTTTGATTAATTATTAAAGCGGATTAGGAACAAATGCCAAATTATTTGTGGGTTGCTGACCTACAGGTCACAGAAGCTTTTCTACCAAAATTCAATGTACATTTTTAAACTGTACTGGCAAGTTACAGTGGCATTTTATGTGATTATGTGAGAGTAAATTATTTATTTATTTATTTACACAGTATCAACAGCAGTGGTTGCCATTTACAGATAGTAAGTAGTGATTATTTCTTTTTTGTAGGTTGGGTATAACCGACTCAGTTCACAGAGAGGCAATATGGAGAGAAATATTAAAGCTTAGGTTGAAGACCGATATTATAGAAATTAGAGATCTGCAGTTTAGAACAAACAGTCTTAATTATTAGGTAATATAAAAACACACCTCACAGATATAGGTTTATTTAACTTAGTATATTCAACGTTGAAATCTTAGGATACCCGACCTTTGTATGCAAAAATGTTAACTTTATTGTTAGTTACACATTACCTTTTGATAAAATGTGTGTGCTATATTTTTTAAATAAAGAAAGCATTAAACATGGTTATTTTATTTTTATAAAACATTACTATATCCGATTAACTAACTGTACAGAGGCGTGTTCTATTCGCAGGTTTAGATCGATCCGGATCAATATAACTGATCTGACCTGTATTCGATTGGCAAATATAATCACTGTTCCCCCACTGGCCCCACTTCCGTCAAAGTGATCCTGGGAAATTGCAGATTCGCCAAAATAAGATCAGTTGTTTTTTTTGTTTACTTAAGGTATCAACATGCTTGCCAACCTATTTCGCGTAGATTTATTTATGTTTTCTAGCTTTTATACAAAATTTAAAGAAAATCAGTATCGACTTTATATTCTATAGGTAATAATTGACATATTTAATAAATATCAAGGAATTTCATAACTTATTTTAGGTTAAATAATATTTCCTGTGCGTGAATGAGAAGAGTGGAAATAATGAAATAAAATATGTTAAAGTTGTTTTACTTTAGTCCCCCGCTTTATAAAATACTACTACTCTCCGACTAATTTTTGAACTTGAAACGAGGTTAAGTCAAAATCAAAACCCAATAAACGAACAACTGACATAAAAATCCTTGTTTCACCTTGGATCACTGAACTGATTTTTACGATCAAATCGATCCAAATCTCTGTCCTAATCGAATATACGGCTCAGGTTGTTCCAAATTCGAGAATCATCATTTTGGATCTTGGCAATCATAGGAAATATGGCGTCCGTCAAATTGTCACAAAGAAACCACGTAAATGGGGGGGGGGGGGGGATAGTTACTCCCGATACCGTTTGTATCACCAATTAATGCTTAAATTAGCCCCATAGCTATAGGGGTTAATCAGCCTGCTATTGACCTGTAACAGGACAGTTAATACATATAAACCTTAAAATAATTGAAATTCTAAAAAAATTTAATAAAAAACCACATTTTTTAAAATCTTAACTAGCTATAAATAGATAAACTTAAATCAAAAGAATTTCCGTTGCACGTCATCAATCAGCTGATAATTGAAAATCGGTCAGGAAACATAAGAAAATTAAATTTGGGCAAAAAATATATAAATTTCATGCGATATTGAATGTAAAAGAAACTTAATGTATTCTTCTTTGATACTAAGCCGCTTAAAGGAGATGTTTTTTAAATTTAACATTTAAAAAATTAATATCATTTGCATTTTTTGGGCTGACAGTTGGCAACAGAAGTGTCAACGCATCGGTGATGCCAGTTTATTTCTTGGCGAATTTTGATTGACGTTTATTGTTTTCATTTCGTGTTTTCGTCAGTTTATTTAAGTCGTTTTTAACTAAAACTGCAAATCCTTTTATAAATAGAATTAAAAACTGATCTTTTAAGAACAACAAAGGGATTCATACACATTTCTGTTGATTACGTTGTTTACCTTTATTGAAAAATGCCGAAGCATTTCCTTACTGGGGTATTTTGATTACAAACTGGCAACATTGCTAATACTCGAAGGTATGACGTGCAACGGAAATTCTTTTAATTTAACTATACCTCATTAGACTCTTTAAATAATGAAATTAAAACACCAACAGTGTCAACACTGCGGAGGACGCGAACGTGTCACAATGACTGCCGTTTGTTTGTAGGTATTAATTATGGAGAACTAGAGGGTAGGAGGCCGATCGACAATGGCAGCATTTTCAAATTCTGTCCCGGTTTTTTGGTTAGTTCGCTATTGGCCGATAGATGCTCTCGCGTCGCAAGTGGGCTGGTGTCGTCTTCTTCTTCGTCTTTTACTTTTGACAAATTGACATTTTATTTTCGAAATAATAAATAGCGTTTGAAGACACGACGAGACAAATAACGTTGTATTGTAATTGATTTCCATATTTATAATGAATGATGGTACAATTTATAAAAGTAGAGTTTGCTTTGTATCGTGGTGTAAGACAGGATCTTTTTCAGAGAGGAAACGCAGCCAAATAAGTCTCTTTCTAGCTCCAAAGGTATAGCTAGAATGTTTAATACCCTGTATTTTAAAAACCAAGCATCGTTGGAACTTATACAGGCCGAGTTTACTAATAAGTATAACGCTAGGTGCAACCATTTTCGAGATAATTGCATTCGATATTTTTAATGCAAGAATTCTAAAAAATTTAAATTAATTAAATCATTGAAATCAATGGCGGCCATTTTGAACAATTGCTATCACGGCGTTACCATTTTTATTTCTAACCATTTTGTTACTTTTAAATGTTATTAAAGTATAAGTATTAAAAAAATTTTTGGTTTAAAATAAAATTATTAATTCCGTATACGAAAAAGCGTTTTTATTATAAAAAAAATAGTCAACCTTAAGTATCTACATTAACTGACACTTAGTAGCTTATGTAGCTCATTTACAATAATTTTAAGTCAGAAATTTACCGTTGCTTTTGGACCACGTACTTAGTAGCATTGGACATATGAAATGCGATTATCTCGAAAATGGTTGCTCCTAGCGACTTCAATAAGTTATACATTTTTGATGTAAAAGAAGTAAAGTAACTTTTTTTTTTAATAGTCGGGTAGATATAAAAAGCCTTAACAAAGTTATGGCAGCTAAAAGGCTACTGGTTGCACAAAAACTATGGATAATTTTGAATTCCTCACCTCAAAAAACCCCAAAACCTTTAATTTTGTGCTGCTATGTCGTTTCGTTAAAAAGTAATCGCAAAAAAACGAAAACAAAATTAAAACTTTGACACCCTGTATCTCGGTTGTTATCAGTTTTGGGATAAGGCAAGTTTAGATAAATCGCATTATTTCGCCTAAAGAAGTCTTCTGTTGCTCTGTGTCCCATTACTTTTGGGACACCCTGTATATATTTATTTATTTTATTCATTAAAGCTTGGTATATTTATTATTTATTAATGACGGTCTTGAATATATCTCTTGGGTTGGATAATATTAAATTTTTTATTTTATTTCTATAATTATTTACTGATTTAATTATTTTAATTGACTGTGGTAGCATATGAAAAATATATAGATTGATGTTTAATAGTATATTAAAGTATAAGTGGATATTAAGGTCTTTAAAACACGCACGATTTTGCAAGCACGACGGCGCAGCCGAAGTGCTTGAAATAGAGCAAGTGTTGCAAAATATTTTATTTGACGTTAAAAGGTAATTCTGTCAAATCAATAATTAAAAAGTTGACATATATATTAAGACTTTACGTTTCACTGGTTGTTGATGTTGCCATGGTAACTTTAAAACACGCGCGTTTTTGAAAGTGGGATTTAAACACGCTGAGGCGTACTTTAAATAAGCGAAATAGGATATCAATAAAAAAAAATGTTTGTGTACTATTGTTTTGTTTACTCTATTTTTATATGTACCTACCTAATAGTATTTTTATGACGAGTTTCATTTGTGTAATTAATATAATTTATTTTTTCTTCAAACGTCAATAAACTTGACGTTTTTCTACTAATTTTTTGACGTGAAAGTTCTACTTTTTCGTCAAAAGGCGGTTGCCAATAGCAGCGGAAGTAAAAGTATGACTGTGTTCTCATCACTAAATATATATTAAATAATACCAGAAAGTTATAAACATACTTTATTTATTTTAATAAAAATAAAGTACAGCAATGTGACTTAGGGTAAATGTACTTTTAGGGTAATAGCACTAGCATTCAAAAACTATGTTAATCCCTATTATAATAATAATAAAGTTAAATTTGTTTAAGGAGGTGCGTTTAACCATATTGGCCCTACATAACTATTTAAATACAACATTAAAAGTACAATTATTAATTGTAGCCCCAGAAAAATTAAGACTGCTTGTTACGATGGCCTGTTGGTTGGTTGTTTCGGTATTTTCTAGTGTTGAACTCTCAGTGAAACCACTTTCTGTCGAATTTATTGCAGTATTTAAATTATTAGTAATTGATTTATTATAATTTGGTTGTAAAATTTTTTTTGCAATATCTTTCTTATTGGTCATCGATTCGTCGATGTACCCTTCAGCTACAGTACTCGATTTCCACCCCCCGTGGCGCTTTAAACACGTAATGTCTGCCCCTGCATCTACAAGCAGTGTAGCTGAAGTTCTCCTTAGACAATGGCCGGTGTACTCTATTGCACCTGGTAGTTTTAAAAACACTGCTGCTTCCTTAGGAACAGCACTTATTTTATGAATTCCCATTACCATGCGACAACACTGACCATTTACAAATTTAAAAAAAAATCTCTTCTCGCGCATACCTTCCGGGCGTAATGATGCATAGTTTTTATAAATGCTTAAATATTGCTCCCCAACAATAGTAAACGGCCGCGGTTTCCTAGTTTTATTATTAGGAATTCTTATGTGAATCGCAGATCCTAAGTCTTGTATGTCATCAACGACCATTTTCACCATTTCTTCACATCGGCATGCACCCGATATTCCAATAACCAAAACAATCTAAAAATTATATATATTACCTTTATAAAAAATTTGTATACTTTGAGGTAATACCTAAATTTACCTTAATTCCCAAATATTGTGGATTAGGAGCTTCAGATAGAAATTTTTCAAACTGTTCCCTGGTGAATACTTTAGCTTTTTTGGGAATGTAGCCTTCGTTTTGCTTCTTTAAAAAAGCTCGTAGCTTCAAATACTTGCTTATGTCTATTCCTTGTCTGATATTTAGCATTGATCTTAACATAGAATAATGTGACCACATTGTTGAACCTATCATTTTTTGATTGCTCGCTAGTTCCGAAAAATATGCCAAGAGTACATTTTCAGAATTATTTTTGGTGTTTTTCTCATTGCACCATGCCTGGAATCTTTTAAACGCAGCTTCGTAAACACCACTGGATTTTGTTGGCAGCAAATTGTTCGCAACATTTGCTGCAATTTTGGCAACCTCCGGGGGCGTACAGGTAAATTCTGAGTCTGACATTTTAATTTGAAGTAAATGTAGTTTTAAAAAATTCTATTTTTAAAAGGATAAAAATTAAATAAAGTTACGCAATAATGAATGCTGACACTTGTCAAATCGAATGGCACGTCGCTATCAAACAATATAATAATAAATCCATAGTAACGCTAGCCCCTTCTCAAAACTTAAAATTTTTAAATAAAACAATTAAAACATTTTGTATCTTTGTGTTTTCATATTTAAACAACGTCTGAAGAAAAAAAAGTATGTTTTATTCGGAGTAAAAGCAACTTCTTATGACTCGTCCGTAATTGCCGGACTCACTTTGTTCGTCCGGCAAACCTACAGACTCGTCAGAAAAGTATCGCTTTTACTCCTAATAAAACAATATACTATTATTTTTATGTTTAAAAATATATATTAACATGTAAGAAAATATTTGTTTAATATCCATTTTTTTGCTATCTTTAAATAGTAAATCAGAAGAATATTGGTGGTCTTTTTCGTAAATAATTTTCAAAATGTATTTTTGAATAGTTTCAATATTATTAAGATAATTCTTATTTATGCCTCCCCATCCTAGTATTCCATAATTTAAATGGGCTCTAAAGAATAATAAAATATTTCTAATTCTTTTATATTTAAAAATTGTTTAAGGTGTTTAAATTTTGGTATAAGAATTCTTAGTTTTTTTACAATGTAGTCACTATGTCAATCCCATTTTAAATGTTTATCAAAAATCCTAGATATTTAATATTTCCGCCATCCTTTATGGAAAGCATATTATATAAATATCTTTATTATTTCTACAAATCTAGTGTCTATTAAATGGATGAGCAACAAAATCCCTAGTCAGTCCTCTCTTCTTTGCGTATTTCAAGACAATTGTCTTATTTTAAAAATCTTACCGGTACTTAAGATGATCTCTGAAAGAGTTACGATTGAATTATTTAACATAATTTTGACATGATGTTTTTATCTGATGATTCGCGGTTTTAAGTGTCTTGCAGGCACATCCCCATGCCACTTGCATAATTAAGCCCAGACTCCACCAAGGTACTATAAACACATTAACTTGGACAAAGTATGTCTTAGTTTATTAGAATTCATAAATTGTTTTTCTAATTTTTTTGTTAGTTCTTGGATATGAATATCCCCTTAATACACATCAATAGAGTTCATCTACTCTATAAACGGGGTGCACTGGCAGTCAGGTTTATTTTCAGCAATGTACAAGGTTTTTCCGTATATTTTGGAGCACCCCTGGAACTTTTATTTGAAGACCTAGAAAAAACTTTAAATTACCAAAGTTGCATGATTTCCCCTAAACTGCCAGAATTTGTTATCGGACAAAACAAATGAACATCGTAAATTTGTTTAATAATGCCAATGTCGATTTTTTTAAATGGAACACTCTGTATATTAATTTTTTTTTTTAACTCCTCACTCTTTTCTGATTCCAAATATGTATATATGTTATATGTTTGTTTCATAAATTATTATCATTATTTATATTAATTATTGTTACTGAATAAGCATTATGTTCTAGCATGTTTTCCTCACACCAATATAGATTTTCTAATCCGCAATATTTTGAAATGAAATTTTGCCTAAACGACTAAAGTAAACATATAACATATATACATATTTGGAATCAGAAAAGAGTGAGGAGTTAAAAAAAAATTAATATACAAACTATATTTTAGTTCAGATTTGTAATCTCCAAGAATAGCTGATTTCAAAAACATAACATACTTAGGGTCTAAAGTTGATAGTTTCGTAGCTACAGGGTAGAACAAATAATTTTATTTAAGAGACATTTTTTTTAAGGTAGGCTTATTTGCTGTTATGTAACTATGGTTATTTAGATAATGATGATATTACGCTGTCATTACAGTGAACTTTGCTATTAAGATTAGTAGAAGTAAAAAATTAATTTTAATATTTGTTAATATGCGTTTATCTAACACAAAGAATAGAAATTCTAATGATGATTGGATATGGTGATAGGATTCGTACTCAGCAAAAAGTGTGCATGTGTTATAAAAAAATCGACATTGGCATTATTAAACAAATTTACGATGTTCATTTGTTTTGTCCAATAACAAATTCTGGCAGTTCAGGATAAATCATGCAACTTTGGTAATTTAAAGTTTTTTCTAGGTCTTCAAATAAAAGCTCCAGGGGTGCTCCAAAATATACGGAAAAACCCTGTACAAGATTTTGTGTGTATCTTAAGTTTTCCCATATTGGGGATGCTTCTGCTACCGAGGCCAAAGGACATAATAAAACTAACGTGCACCTTATTAATTGTTTTATTATTTTATAAGAAAAAGCACCTTATAACAAATTAAAAATAATTTTATTCTGAAAATATATTTTAAAACAATAATTATTATAACATTAGATATATTTTTATTCTGAATATTTTCTTAATACTTAGAGTGAGAAAAAATATACAGTAAAATAATAACGCAAGCAGTTAAAGTTAATCGCAACCTTAAAAATAATTACGCGCTATAAAATGCTGGCAGCCTACATTAAGTTATTGTATTTCGAATTTTAAACATCTGAGATTTGCAAGATCACCGTACGCGTCTCCTCGCTCGCAGTAGGACAGACATGGTGCTGTCTTACAATGATGTTTTGTTATAATTTCTAAACAAAACACGTAAATTCCCTATTTTAACCAAAACAGCTCAACATTTCGGCACAATCAGCCTAATATCTAACGCAGCGTAGTCACAGTTTGCAGATTCTCAAACGATTGTGGGTAAATAATGTTAAATAAATACTTTTTATTAGATAGGAAGATATTGAATATATAATTCGTGATTTGATTCTCTGTGCAACATACGTCAGTATAGGGAACTCTATACGGGTTTCACCAGAAGAGTTTGCGTTAGATTGCAGATTAGAACCGGATCACGAAGAGGCATTAACTAGAGTGCGCGCAATCCGTTACAAGACATGTAAAAATATTAGAAGATAGAATTGCGCCCGTGAAATTTTTTTAAATATCTTTTAATATATATTCCATATTATGGTTGTAAATAAAAGCATTTTCCTCATGACTTAAGATAAACACTAATTTGGCAAACGCGCATTACGTAAGCGTAGAAAATTTACTACGATGTTTATTCAGAAATTAACTGGAACTTTGCATTTGAGCTCATGTTGTCTAGCGCTTATAAAGATTACTATTACTCATAATATGCTTGATTTTCATTAATTGGGGGCGATGGAATCAACTTATGTTTAATTAACAATAGTTTTTTACATAGTTTAGAAACTATTATTTTATCAAAACTAAGTGTTTGCTTTTTAGTAGTACCTAGTAGAGTCAAATTTAAATAAAATTTAGGCAATATCTCAATCGTTTGCCGCAATTTCTCTCTGCCGATTATCTTCTCTTATATATGACTCGAATATGCTGGCACCATAGACAAATACCTTTAGATCCGTACAGCTTACATTAATGCTGATGGTTTTAGCAGAAGAGAAAATGGTGTAGAACCTTAATGGAGCTTCTATGGAATTAAAAAATTGATGTATAGAAGTGACATAATATGAAGAAAATTGAGAAAAGTTAAAACATATTTACTGAGTATGTGAAAGGGGGTCTAACCAACCAAATAAACTGGGGAAGAAGAAAACACCTTTATATAAAGAAGGTGTCGAGGGCTATTTAAAAAAATGTTATAAAACTTTTTAAGTAAGTCTGTAAGACATAAGGATAAAATTAGTCATAGTAATATGAGGATACCACAATAAAATATTATCCAAAAAGTGTTTTGTGGAGTAACCCTTTAACACTTTTTGGATAGTATTTTATTGTGATATCTTCATAATACTATGACTAATTTTATCCTTATAATGTCTTACAGACTTACTTAGTTTTATAAATTTTTTTTAAATAACCCTCGACACCTTCTTTACAGAAGGGTTTTTTCTTCTTCCCCAGTTTATTTGGTTGGTTTAGACCCCCCCTTTTACTGACTTTCACATTCTCAATATGTTTTAACTTTCTTAATTTTCTTCATATCATCAATTTCTTAATTCCATAAAAGCCCCATTAAGGTTTTACACCATTTTCCATTCTGCTAAAACCATGAGCATTAAATACATTTTCTGTCTCCTGATGATGAACGTTTCTACGTTCGAAACATGTAGAGACCCCTAAAGAATTTTTATTCGATTAAATTTTGTGGAGGAAGACTTTTAGTTTTTTCTTTCTTTCCCATACTTTCAACTCCCCTTTAAGCATGGACTATTTCTTCAAATTAAGGCTTTTAGTAAGACATATTAAATTTTAAAGTCCGGACCTGTCTTTGCATTCGTTAAATGAGAATTTTGCAGTGCGCATGCCCATGTATGCTAGGCTTTGTTTACACGCGCAAGGCCATAAATTTGTCACTTTCGTGATTATTGTTTGCTGATATAAAGGTGTATGTCTATGGCTGGCACACGCGCACGGTGATTTTGTTACACCAGGATGAGGGTGGTTAAAATTCAAAATACCCCAAATGCTCGCCCCCTTGCATGCAAAACGATATTTTTTCTTGCGGTTGTTTACCTTTAATGTGTAATAGTTCACTTTTATGTTACGTTTATACATAAAAAAAAGGCAAATTAGGCGTTTTCTTAGAAAATTTAACCTTCTGCAGAAACTAAAACATTCCGTGTACCTACCTAGATCATTTCTAAACAGTTTTTAGACTGCCATGGTGAATATTCTGACCAGCTTATTTTATTATGCTATTTTTTAAACACGGTAGCCTTTCATTAAAAAAAATCACATAATTTTGGAAATAGAACTGACAAATACAAATAATTAACAGTGACGCGGCATGGATGGGAAATAATAATAATAATGAATTCATTTTTCTCCGAATTTTATCATAACCACGCCGTAGTTTCTCGAAGTGTAAAAAATGCGATTACCTAAATGTCAATATCTCAACGACGGAAGTCGTTTGGTTTTAGGGATAAGAAACAACAATTTTAGTAAGTTGCGCCCCGACAACAAAAAAATACCAGAAAACTACTACTTTAACTTTTAAAATAAAACCATTTTTTCTAAATTAGAAAGACAATTTCGAATTTTTGACTCTTCCTCGTATTCCATAAGACATTTACCGATTTTTATGGGTATCATTTTGATTTAACATCAAATGGGATTTTTTTTATTAATAGGTATAGGTAAAAATTGAAAAAGCAGTTAGTTTTTGCTTTCCTAAAAACCAAAAATGACGTATACTGAAAGCAGCTGCACGACTTGCGTTACCTGTCAAATTTGACATTTTTAATAAAATATGTTCAAAAATGTCCTTATTTATAAAAATATCGAAAAACTTTATTCGAGAAAGTTGTTTATTTAGGCATTTTTAGCCTTTGTACGAAATTTTGACAGTCTAATACAATTTTTATTTTTTGCCAGATTCTTGAAAATTTTGATCAACCCTCGTAGATTAACTTTTATACATTGATGTAAAACCATTTGCCTTTACTTCATTTGTAATCTTAATGCAATTTTGTGTAAAATTTTTGTTTCCAATTATTTATTTTGCTTTAAAAACTGAAATTGTTATTGATCAGTATGTAATGTTTGATGCAAAGTTTATCTAATTACATCAGTTTTGTCAAAACCGACGTTTCTTATTTTTCTTAAGTTAGTAAACAGATGTACAAAAAGAAAATATTAGGAAGCTTTCGTTGAAATTTTACTTAATTAATATTGGATCAAAAAGAATAAATATTAATCGCTCGAAACATTTTATTCAACAAAAATATAGTTTAATATAATTAATTTAATTTAATAATAATTAAGTAAAATTTCAACGAAAGCTTCCTAATATTTTCTTTTTGTGCATCTGTTTACTAACTTAAAAAAAATGAGATACGTCGGTTTTGACAAAACTGATGTAATTACATAAACTTTGCATCAAACATTACATACTGATCAATAACAATTTCAGTTTTTGAAGCAAAATAAATAATTGGAAACAAAAATTTTACACAAAATTGCATTAAGATTACAAATAAAGTAAAGGCAAATGGTTTTACATCGATGTATAAAGGTTAATATACGAGGGTTGATCAAAATTTTCAAGAATCTGGCAAAAAATAATAATTTTATTAGACTGTCAAAATTTCGTACAGAGGCTAAAAATGCGTAAATAAACAACTTTCCCGAATAAATTTTTCGATATTTTGATAAATAAGGGCATTTTTGAACCTATTTTATTAAAAATGTCAAATTTGACAGGTAACGCAAGTCGTGCAGCTGCTTCAGTATACGTCATTTTTGGTTTTTAGGTAAGCAAAAACTAACTGCTTTTTTAATTTTTACCTATACCTAATAATAAAAAAAAATCCCATTTGATGCGGACTTTCTTGCGGACACTGTATACGGGCTTACGCGCTGCCCACCAGAACCCCTGAAATTTTGATGAATATCTTAATATTTAGCTTATTCGGTTGTTTAGAAGTGTCTAACGATGACAATAGATACTACACCCACCGACTTTAAATTCGATCCATCCAAAATTTTGTTCAAGTTTAATGTGTGGTAACTTTTTGTCCGAAGTCCGATTTAAATGATTTTTTCAATTGTAGATACTTACATGCTTCAGCTTTAAGTGGATTTTTTCCGTTTTTTGAAAAGCTGTATACTTGGTGAAATATACAGGGGAATAAAAAGTATGTTTTTTTCCTTTAAGTTTGTAACACCCTGTAGAGTGATTTTGCCATATTAACTCTAATAAAGAAGCAAATTTGCGAAGTTTAATTTATTCGTAACAAAATGCTTTTTTATGTGGCTCGATATCTTTCTCGGTTCAAGAAATACGATTTTTTTAAGAAAACACTACACATTTTGTTAAAAGATTTTAATTTTAATATTTTTTGCAAACTATTTTTAATTTTAAAAAATTATATACCTAGCGGAAAAGAACTAAAAAAAACATCAATAACGGGTATTACCACCCCGAGCACGAACAACTGCCTCCATTCGCCTTGGCATTCATTAAATGAGGTGTCTGATCTGATTTTGTACGATTTGACCACATACTTCGATTAGTGCTTCTTTTAACTGTTCTAAGTTATTCAGAATCGGAACTCGTTATTTTCTATAAAGGGTGCAAAAGGAACGACGTGTTTCCTGCCAGATCCCATTCTCCTCGAAAAATTGCCAGTTTTGCTAAAACGTTCCACGGCTCTCTGAACGCTGGATCTTGTACATCCTAAAACGCTAGCAGTATAATACTGCGATCTTCCATCATTTACTAAAGCTCTTGCTCTTGCCGCATCAGTAGGTGAAAGAACCATAATTTTCAACTGACAAAAATTTAAACACAACAGAATAATAATTGCATAAAAACTGATTTTGCACCCTTTGTTTTATGTTACAATTTAAAATTAAACTATTTTAATAAAATGTGAGGTGTTTTCTTAAAAAATTCGTATCTCTTGAACCGAGGAAGATATCGAGCCAAATAAAAAAAGCGATCTGTTAGGAATAGATTAAACTTCGCAAATTTGCTTCTTTATTAGAGTTAATATTGCAAAATCACTCTACATGGTGTTACAAACTTAAAGGGAAAAAACATACTTTTTACTCCCCTTTATATTTCACCAAGTATACAGCTTTTTAAAAAACGGAAAAAATTAAATTAAAGCTGAAGTATGTATCTACAATTGAAAAAAAAATCATTTTAATCGGACTACGGAAAAAAAAGTTACCATACATTAAACTTGAACAAAATTTTTAATGGATCGAATTTAAAGTCGGTGAGTGTATATTAAAAGTTTAGAATAAACAAATATATAACTGCTCTATCCCAAAACCAAGAGCGAAAACATGCGCTATTAAAAGTTAAACTGTTTCGAAATGTTCGCAGAATATTATTTACTACGTCAAAATGCAGTCTTTAGCCGATATACATACATATTACGATTTTAACTACCCAACTAGCCCAAGTGTCGAAAAGGTACCTTCAGGAGAACATTAGGTACGACAAGTCGCGAATGTATCCCCAATTAAGAGAGAGCGTTGGGATGAATACCAGCATTATTGTATGATTATCCATAAATGCAAATTAAAGTATCAAATTAATAAAAAAAGTTGAATACTTAAAAATTAACTAAAAACGAGGTTTTGTTACTATGACTGAAACTATACGGAGAATTAAGAAATCACGAAACGAATTTACAAAATTATGAAGTATAGTCAAATCTGGTCTTATCATGCGGGTCCAAAGGTCACCGATCATATGAATCAATTCGAAAATTCCAGAGCTTATCAAAATGTTGTGAGATTATGTAGGTATCAATATACCCGGAGAGTCGTGAAGATAGCCACATAATTATATTATTTTTGCAAAAATTATATACATAATAGTACAGGGGTGGCGAACCTTTATGTATTAACGTGCCATTTTTTCTAAAGAAATGTTAAATGAGGCCATAGACGTGCCGTCAAATTCGTAATATAATAATTCATAGTAAACTTTGTGATCGGTGGCGTGCCCAAAATTGTATGTCGCGTGCCATCCCTGTAAAAAGTATATATCTACTAAATCTATTTATTAAAAACGACAATAATAAACAGTGTGATTTATTTTAGCAATAAAATTACCTAACCTAAAAATACAATGGAATTTAATCCGATTAACTATTCCAAGAAATAAAAATAAAATGGTAATTTGCCAACCAATAAGTAGAAAACAGCAGCAAAAGCACTGGTAATTAATTTAAGGATTGTACAGAAAATTGTCCATGAAAGAAAGCATAATATAATACCAAAGAATACTAAAAAATGTAGACAAAGAAACCCGTTTATAATTATAGACTAAAAACTTAAAAACTGTCATCATCACTTAGAAATTCTGAAAAGTCCTAGTCATCTAAGTCGTCCTCGAATGGAGCAATGATCATTGGCACTACTTCGAGATCTAATATTTGTTCTCGATCCCACCAATTCCTTATTAATTTTTCTGTATGTTCCACCGATTTCTTCCAGTACTCCTGCGTAATATGACCCAACGAATCTTGCCAAACTATCTCTACGTGCGAGGATTTAAGACCATCACCTACATGTTTTTTCATAAAAAGATTTTGCCCCAGCCCATATTAATTCTATCGCATTAAACTGGCAATGAATGACGGCAGTCGTAGAACCGCATGGCCATATTCACGCAATATTTCATCTACAGCGTATATTTTGGGTGATTTGAGAGACTTTGCCATTGATAGGAGTTCGGCTTTTAACATATTTAGTAGGTAAAGGATTTTGGTTGTGTTTTTTAAGCCACTCATAAATATCACTTTTTCGCCAAAATGAACTAGGTTGCTTATTTAAAATTCTTGAATGATATGATACATTCTCTAATACAATTAAAGACGGCTCATCTAAATTTGGGCTTTTAGCCATTTTTCAAACATTTCGCAATTCATATTGTCATGATAGTAGGAACTTTTTAATGTGGAATGAAAAATTAAGCTTGCACCTGGAACATAAAATATCCTGTTACAGAACCGGCATGTAAAATAATGAACCGCTTTCCCGTGCCACATCCCTTTGTTCTTTTCACGATTTTTACAGAATCATCTTGCCAAGATTTTGAACCACTTCCATTTGAAAATATCCATGTTTCGTCTAAAAATACTACTTTTCTAAATTTTGATTTGTAATATTCCGTATATTTTTTGAAAAACTGAACACGCTGACTCACTATCTGTGGCTGCTCACATAAAAAGCTCCGGTTACAGTCTTTTTTATAGCGAAAACCCAACTTTTTTATTAATTTTTATAACGATTCAAGTCCGATTTCCAAAACGCCTCGCATTTTTAAATTTTCTTTTTAAACTGGAAGAGTTACATTGGTTTTTGATCTGTATAAATCATAAATCACGTTCCGAACTCCCATTTTAATATTTTCGCTCAAATCTTCAGTTTTGGGCTTTCTTTGTTTACATTTTTTAGTATTCTTCGGTATTATAAATATGTTTTCTTTCATGTACAATTTTCTGCACAGTCCTTAAACAAATTTGCAATGCTTTTGCTACGGTTTCCTGCATATTGGTTGGCGAATTTTCACTTTTTCTTTCATTCTCGAAATAGTTTAACAAATTAAGCACCATTTTATTTGCTTGGGGATGCAAAAAACCCGAAAATATCCTTTTATCGTTCATATTGTCACATTAAATTAATTGTCAAAGTCACAAAACAGACATCTTTAAATCAAGACGAAGGTGGCAGGTACAAACTTTTGTGAATCGCTGAAAATTAAATACATATCCTTTTCTTTCATGTCAAAATTGCATAAGTCCGTCATATTTGTCTTACGGATTTTATTTAGATAGTATGATTAAACGCAATAAAAGAAAAAAAAATTGAAAGTATGTCTTTGTTAAATCGTAAGACTCGCACGATAAGACCGAATCTGACTATAGTCACATACACTAAAGATTGTATCTATTTACAACAGAATACTCTGAATAAAGGATTCTAATCAGTTTAAAACAATTTTTCATTCCTTCGAATCCACATACACGAATTGTTTGCCAGTGTCGCTTTATCACACATTTTGTGACAATCTTGGATTGTAAGGTAGGTTTAATCCTTATATCTACAGAATCAAGTATTTAGTTTGCCATGCGGCCATTTAAAAAAATAAATTGTTAGCTTGAAATAACTAAGCAACATTTAAAAATATTTTTTTCGGCACACAAAAACATATTGGCGGTGTGCCTTTCAGTTGCAGAATATCAACTTAAGGATAAGGTCTGGAGCAATTGATTTTTTAATAGTATTTGGTGTAAGAAGTTCTACCTGTTTTCTCCATCCCCAAGAGGTAGGTTTCAACTCATTCCCCAGACGCTCTGGAAATTGATAACATACACGCAAGCTGTGCTGTAAGGCAGCGTCTGATGTTGGA
The DNA here is from genome assembly GCA_963969555.1 of Polydrusus pterygomalis. Lineage (NCBI taxonomy): Eukaryota > Metazoa > Arthropoda > Insecta > Coleoptera > Curculionidae > Polydrusus > Polydrusus pterygomalis. Next base: position 17,881,073 of record OZ018381.1, on the reverse strand, counting down.
TGTAGAGAAGCCAAGGGGAAGTTTGCACGTAAGCTCTTGATGTATCATTACGAATTTAAGAAATCGAAGCTAATTTAAAGTTTTTGCTGTTTTTCCTGTTCCATAAAGAGCTAGTAGAAACGTTTCTCCAATGACGGTAATTTCATACCAAAGACTGCCTTTTTTGGGGATATTTAGCAAAAACTAAAAAAATGTATCTACTGGGGTTTAAGGTGTAAATTATATCTGAAATTGTTTAGACGTCTACTACACGCCACTGGTTTGACTGAATTATGCACGTGTATATACCTTCTTGTAGGTAATTTGATTGGTTTCCTTTTTGATATCTAGCATTTTTCAACAAATGCTACCGTTTTAGAGATATTTAGCAAAAACTAAAAAAATGTACCATTGAGGGTGGTTTGCACCCCCGGAGGAGTAGGGATTTTTAGTATGTTAATCAGGACCAAAAAAAGTATACCTTTCAGCAAAAATCTGCGTACTACATAAAGTAAGCAACAAGAGGGTCAAAATAGGATAACTTTTTTAAACTGTCCGATGTCTTCGCGATTGCCTTAATTTAACTGTAACTTTTTTTTAAAAAACAAAAGTCATCATTACTATAAGTAATGATGACTTTTTGCTTCATGCTAGTTGGGTAATAGAAACCATATTTATGATGGATTGAATCATCTAATAAAATATAATATTATAATCTAAATAAACTTGTAAATATTTTTTTCCTAATTTAAATAAACATGCAATTGTAAAGCTAGCTGTAAGAGAACTTTAATTCCTGGCATAAAATTAGCTATCGATGCGAAATCTGGACCCTGGACTAATTGCGTGTGGAGATGCAGTCCGTTGGTGTAGTCGCCGTGTTGAACGAACTGAACTATTTGAAGGAGAGCGTCTAAGGCGTTTGGTGATAACTGAAAAAAAAATTAATTGAATAGTACAGGGCAAAAACCATCAGACAAAAAAAGACCGCGTTAATTACATTGAAAAAAATTAATTAAGTAATCATGTAATGTCAAATTTGACATTTTTAATAAAATAGATTCAAAAATGCCCTTAGTTATAAAAATATCGAAAAACTTTATTCGAGAAAGTTGTTTATTTAGGCATTTTTAGCCTCTGTCCGAAATTTTGACAGTCTAATACAATTTTTATTTTTTGCCAGATTCTTGAAAATTTTGATCAACCCTCGTAGATTAACTTTTATACATCGATGTAAAACCATTTGCCTTTACTTCATTTGTAATCTTAATGCAATTTTGTGTAAAATTTTTGTTTCCAATTATTTATTTTGCTTTAAAAACTGAAATTGTTATTGAGCAGTATGTATTGTTTGATGCAAAGTTTATCTAATTACATCAGTTTTGCCAAAACCGACGTTTCTTATTTTTCTTAGGTTAGTAAACAGATGTACAAAAAGAAAATATTAGGAAGCTTTCGTTGAAATTTTACTTAATTAATATTGGATCAAAAAGAATAAATATTAATCGCTCGAAACATTTTATTCAACAAAAATATAATTTAATATAATTAATTTAATTTAATAATAATAATTAAGTAAAATTTTAACGAAAGCTTCGTAATATTTTCTTTTTGTACATCTGTTTACTAACTTAAGAAAAATGAAAAACGTCGGTTTTGACAAAACTGATGTAATTAGATGAACTTTGCATCAAACATTACATACTAATCAATGTCAATTTCAGTTTTTGAAGCAAAATAAATAATTGGAAACAAAAATTTTACACAAAATTGCATTAAGATTACAAATAAAGTAAAGGCAAATGGTTTTACATCGATGTATAAAAGTTAATCTACGAGGGTTGATCAAAATTTTCAAGAATCTGGCAAAAAATAAAAATTGTATTAGACTGTCAAAACTTCGTGCAGAGGTTAAAAATGATTAAATAAACAACTTTCTCGAATAAAGTGTTTCGATATTTTTATAAATAAGGGCATTTTTGAACCTATTTTATTAAAAATGTCAAATTTGACAGGTAACGCAAGTCGTGCAGCTGCTTCAGTATACGTAATTTTTGGTTTTTAGGTACGCAAAAACTAACTGCTTTTTCAATTTTTACCTATACCTAATAATAAAAAAAAATGCTATTTGATGCGGACTCTCTTGCGAACACTGTATGAAATTATACAAAATTTTATAAATCATGACATGAAAATCATTGAAATATGGATGTGTAGTCATAAATTAACATTAAATTTGGAAAAATCCTCTTTTTTATGTATAGGAAAGAAACCCAATTTATACAGAAGTGATTTAAAATTAAAAGTCGGGCATTTAAAACAATCAAATAAAATTAAATTTTTGGGGTTGATAATAAATAAAGCTATTATTTGGGGTAAACACATTGAATATATTAAACAGAAAATAGTTGCACCAGTGGGGATTTTAAAAAAACTTAGTTTTTTGATTCCAAATTATATGTTACGTCCTATTTATTTTGTTATTATTCATTCTCATTTACAATATTTAACTTTAATATGGGGATCAACTTTTCAAAATTTGCTTAGCCCTTACAAGTTTTACAAAATAAAGCACTTAAAAATATATATTGCTTGGATAGACAATATTCAACTAAACTTTTATATAAAAATTTTAATATTATGTCAATTAAGGATATTCACTTAATTCAAAATATTGTTTTTGTTCACCAAATGATATCAAAAAATAAACATTCAAATATAAATTTCAATTACAGACGTGACGTACATGATCATTTGACTAGAACTGTTTTCAATATTGATTTACCTTTAATACACACTAGGGCAGGTCAGAACTCCATTTATTATCAAGGTATGAAATTTTACAACGAAATAGCTAAATTTTAAACTAAAAAATATTTTAACGTCACTTATTTTATGATTATTTATTCTTTTCAAAATTATTTATAAATGATGTCTGAACGATATTATTAGTTATCTTATTTTATTAAAATAAATAATAATTCAATAATTTTATAATTGATTTAAATATTTTTATATTTTTTTATTGAATATTATCATTTTAAGTATTATTTTGATTTACCTTGTATTTTAATTAGTTATTTTTAACAATTATATTTTTAAATGTTGTTATAAGTAGAGGATCCCGCATGAACATAAAATGTTTTTGGGATTTTATTTGGATAAAATAAATAAATAAATAATAAAATATATCATCCTCGTATCTCTTACCGTTTGCAGCACGCTATTTTACACAATAAAATACAAAAATATATAATTTAAAAATCAACTTACTTTATTATACCTAAGGCAATCATATAACGTTTCTAATCTTCTGCCGACGTCTTCAAGTTTTCGTTTAGTTTGCTGTAAAATAATGAAAAATTTACACATAGTACTACATAAATGATATAAATATATAACAATAATTTTTGGTGAACCGAATGGCTTTGTAAACTGAATCTTCGCATTCTGATGCACTCTATTATTGATATTGTAATCGTGTAATTAAGGGTAGTGTCCGGTTTCGTGTACTTTTGTTTTAATTCAAGTTTTAAAGTGGACTAAAAAACCTAACCTGTGTAAGTAACTTTACCGCCAAATTATGACATTTCCGGCATGGTTCTAACCTAACATAATCTTAGAATTAACTACACATGGTGCATAGACTCATTAAATATATCAGTGCGCGCTTGAAAATCCGAGGCCCCAAAAGTCACATATAAACAAACCTTTAAAAACGATCCCTAAAAATCACTTTTTGTTGGGCCATTTTGACAAAATCGGTTGATTAAAATATATCGGAGTATCAGGAATACATAAATTATGAGTAATAAATATCACCTTTTTCACAGTTAAGACCATCATAAACTGTGTATCGCAAAAGCTCGGACACCTCTTGAAAGCTTAGACATCAACAATTGGACATCGAGCTTTACCTCTAAAGGTCCCCAAAAAGCTCTCCGATACGCCGGAATTCATGTACGAGGCTAGATCAACAAATAATATCAATTAAAATATTGCGACGTTGCCACCATTAACGGATATTCTGTAATACCATCTATAATTTTACAATGTCGCCGGCATCTTTTAAATGCTGCAACAATAAGGAATTCAAAAACTTCGTATGTATCGTATGTCTGAGCGTATTCCACCCTAGTTGTAAGGACCGAATCGTGACCAAGGAACTCGGCGGTTATAAAATCTATTGCTCGCCAAAATGTGAAGAGGCTGATAAGAAAGATTCTAGGCTTGGACTTCTACATTTTAAATTGACTGAGAAGGACATTGAAATTGACCAACTAGAGTCTGAATTTAATAATAAAATTAAAGATTTAACTAATCAAATATTAGGGCTCAAAAAGGACATCTCTGATAGAGACTCACATTTAAACAAAATACGAAAGAAAACTCAAGATTTTAACGACGAAGTCTTTGAATCGGAATCTAGATTTGTGCAGCAGCTGAAGGAAAATCGCGACTTGGTAACAAAATTGAACCAACAGATTTTGGATTTGAACAATGATAACCGCATAATAAGTGATAATTTAAAAAGTGAAATTGAAAGCTCCACCAGTATGAGGAATGAATTGACCGAAACTAACAGGATTTGCAAACGGATGGTTGACACGATTAGGACACTCGAAAAGGACAACGACATTTATAGTAAAGAATTGGAGAGACTTAGAGATGAACTTAATGGTCTTACTTGCCACCCTGGATCATTTACTACTGGTACTACTAAATCACAGAGAAAACCTCAACAAATACTTGTCATTGGAGATGAAAATGTTAGAGGCTTTGCGAACCTTATAAAGTTTCATACCAACAGCATCTTCGATATTAACTGTCAGTGGTCACGTACCCTGAATTTCGAGGATGCCTCTAAACTGTGTCTCTCCTTATCTAAACACTTTACAAAGGATGACTACGTTGTTTTACTCTGGGGGTCGCTGAATGCTGTTAAGGGGATTCTCCCTAAAGATAACAGTATCAATGAGCTCTTATACTCCTGCTCAAATACTAATTTATTCCTTATAGGGCCTCCTCTGCACTTTAACAGGCCAATTCTAAACAAAATTATTCAGGAACAAAATTCAACAATTCTTCGCCATTTAAAATCGTATTCATCGGGAATAAATTTTTTACCGCTATTATGTATGACCTCCCACGGACTCTTAAGCTTCAGAGACAAATCTAACCTTGTACATCACTTGTGCACTCAATTTGATACTAGACAGAATTTTGCTACAAGTGAAATAATGGAACCCAATTCAACTCCGAATGATGTAAATTACCTAACCTCGAATTCCTCATCAATTGATAAAGCTGCTAATAAGTCTGGAACAGCTTCGCCTTTTCTCAAATCAGCGCCACCAGTCAACTTATAAAAAATCGTTTCACTTTCTATTATCAGAATGTTAGAGGCCTAAGAACAAAATGTAATGAATTACTGAGAAATACATATTCCTGCAACTACGATATCATAGCACTTTCAGAGACATGGTTGAATGAGGACTTCTTCGATTCTGAGATTCTTAACACGCAGTATACAGTTTTTAGAAGAGACAGGAACTATGTTAATCTGGAGTGTGAGCGTGGTGGCGGCGTCCTTATTGCTAGCATAAGCGGTGTTCAAGCTTCGAGAATTTCTACTCCGATCGTTGACTCCTATGAGGACGTGTGGATTCAGTTAACCATGGATGGTACCCGTGTAGTCATGGGTTGTGTATATATACCTCCAACTGCATCATTAGAGGCCTACCAATCTTTTTGTAACACATGTGAATCTCTTAAGAACCGATACGAAAACCATAAGTTCGTCATATGTGGTGACTTCAACTTGCCATCAGTGGAGTGGATTGTCGATGATAACACCTTGGTTCCTAGGGAAATTGGTACACCTGCTGCTGAAGTTCTGCTGGACTGCATGTTCTTTCTGGAACTACAACAAACGAACTCAGTGAAAAACCATCTGGGTCGTACATTGGATCTTGTTTTTGTAGACGATTTTAATCATCACTCGGTCGGGGCAAGCACATATGTATTAATCGGTCTCGATAATCATCACCCTGCTATCGAGTGTTTGTTTGATTTTCAACATACACCACTTCGGAAAAATCGGAATGTCATCAGTGTGCACCAGTTCCATAAGGCTAATTACATGGAACTAACCAAATTTTATGAACAAGTTGACTGGACTTTTCTTACGATTGGCGATGACCTCGACCTGGTAATCCAACGTTTTTATGAGGTCCTTTTTGAGGGCATCAACATCTTTGTCCCTAAAGTCACTATTAAAGGCCAGAAATACCCTAAATGGTTTGACGCTCCCCTGCGCAAGCTTATTGCTCAAAAGAACAGACTCTATAAAAAATATAGGAAATCAGGATTGAATCACGACTACGAAGAGTACTCAAATATCCGTCGCGAAGTCAAGTTTAGAACCGACATGTGTTACCTTATGTTTGTGACTAATACAGAGCACTTGATTCCAGAAAATGTTAAGCACTTTTGGTCCTTTGTTAAAAATTTAAAATCTAATTCCAATCTTCCCAGTAGAATGACCTACAACGGCCGAGAATACACTAACTCTGAAGACGTTGCTAATGCCTTTTCTTCCTATTTTCAGTCCTGCTATGCAGATTATACAAACGTCGACCTGTCTGGCGCTCAGCCTGTAGGATTTGCCAATACCTTGTCAACGCACTTGTTCACTGCCCTGGAAGTGAGCGAGAAGTTATCACATCTGGACATCTCCAAGGGTGCTGGCCCGGATGGCATCCCTCCAGTTTTCATGAGGAACTGCTGCCAATCACTGTCACTTCCACTGAGTATGGTATTTCAAAGATCATTTGACTGCGGTTTTTTCCCAACCATCTGGAAATGTTCAAGTCTACAACCTGTATTTAAGTCCGGCGACAGGACTAACGTCGAGAACTACCGTGGAATATCTCTTCTCTCGGCAATACCAAAGCTACTTGAAGCAATACTCACTGATGAGATCTTCAATACCCTCAAGCATTATATCATTCCCGAGCAACATGGGTTCTACAGAGGACGCTCAGCAGCTACAAACCTGGCAATTTACCAGAATCACTTAATATCCTCGGTTGAAGCTGGTAAACAGGTCGATACTATCTACACCGACCTATCTAAGGCCTTTGACAGTGTCTGCCACCCCTTACTACTGAAGAAGCTGTCCGAAATGGGATTCTCAGGACAGTATCTGTCCTGGATCAAGTCTTACTTATCTGATCGTCGTCAACGTGTTACTATCTGTGGTTCCGCCTCGCGTGAAGTGCATGTTACATCCGGAGTTCCTCAAGGATCTCACTTGGGGCCTGTGCTGTTCTTGTTGTTTATAAATGACGTCGGATCATGCTTCAAGACTTCCAAGTATCTTTTGTATGCTGATGATCTGAAGTTTTTCGACATTGTTGGCCCTGGTCTTGATGGTTTGCAGTCGGATTTGGACAGTTTTGTGCGATGGTGTAAACTAAATTTCCTAAGCATTAATATTCTCAAATGTAAGACTATTTCTTTTCACAAATGCCGTAACCCATTACTGGCTCCGTATAGTATTGATGGTGTTGGCATCGAGAGGGTGGACTCATTCAACGATCTTGGAGTGATTTTCGATGTGGGACTATCTTTCGGTTTGCATATTGACAATGTTGTTTTGAAGGGTTTTAGGATGTTGGGGTTTCTAAAGAGAAACACAAAGTATATTAACGATACAAAGGCTCTTTCATGTCTCTATAATTGTTTAGTCCGCAGCATCTTGGAGTACTGTTCTGTTATTTGGACGCCCTGTTATGCGTGTCATATAAATAAACTAGAGCGTGTCCAAAATAAGTTTATGAAATATCTTCTCTACAAGTTTCACTTCCCTTACTTCAACATCACATATGAAACCAGGCTCCTACTGTGCGGATATAAAAGTCTTGAATGCCGACGTAGAGAAGCACTTTTACTATTCCTGTACAAGCTCATTAATGGGATGATGGACTGTGACTCTTTACTACTCCTAATTCGCATATTAGTTCCAAATAGAGCGACCCGGCAAACGCAATTATTTTTTGAGCAAACACATAGAACCAATTATGGTCGGGGTGCCTTTATGGATCGTTTAGTGTCCAATTACAACAAGTACTTTTCCGCATGTGACATTTTTAATGCTAGGAACAGCTCGTCCCTAAAGAGACTTCTATGTTTTGTATATTGAACTGTCTTTATGTTTTTGTATCTATGACTATTGTATCTTTATTTTTTTTTGTATGCTTTTGGCAATTGTTATGTATAGGTGTATTTAGTTTTAGGCATACCATTTAGAATTTATATTCTGTAGTGTATCGTGAAATAAATAAATAAATAAATAAAATGGTCTAAAAAAGTGCAACGTTATTTAAATTTTTTTTTTAATAGTGGTGATTTTCCTAAAGCGTTATTTCGGTATGCTAAAATTAAAATATATTTCATTTTCGCAAAAGGACGCGACGATCCTTGCAAAATATTGCGCCTTCTTAGTTTTTAACTTACCGGATTATTAGCAGTATAACTACATCTATCCTTTAATTCTTCCAATACTTTTTGCATAACCTCGTGTTCGACGGGTACAGGCGGTTTCTGAATAGGTTCAGGCGTCTCTGGTTTAGCTATTTGCTGTGCGGTATTCGAAGGCGCGGCGGCACCACCTACAAGACAAATAATTATTGCAGAATTTGCTTAAAATATTAGTGTTCGACCGAAACAAGAGTTCCGCCGAAACCGAATCTTCGGCCTTGGTCTCCGTTTCGGCCGAAACAGAAAAAAAATTTTAATGTATGCTTGTTTGCAGAAATTTAATTTATTTTATATAGGAAGAGATCGGATTAAACTCTTCCCACTAAAAAGAAAAAAAAGTTCGTCAGAGAAAAATCTATTCATATACAGTGTCACCAGTAAAGTCCGCATCATATGGGATTTTTTTTATTAATAGCTTTATTGAAAATTTGACTTTGGCATCAAGTTCTGCTTCGATCAAGATGAAAATGAAGCAAAAAAATAGTAGTCACGTGATTCGCATTATCTGTCAAATTTTAATTTTTTCCAAAAAATAATTCAAAAGTGGAGTTATTTCTGAAAATATCGAAAAAAGTTATTAGAAAAAGTTTTTTAAAATGCGGTTTCTAGCAAACATGCAAAATTTCAGCTGCATACGTTAAGTTTGATTTTTTACCCCTATATTTTGTAAATTGCACGACTTTTGCAAAATAACATTCAACGCAACCTACATAAAACTTCTTAGTTTTGACGATGCTTTATTTCAGATACATTTTCTTTAAAGTAGCGCCATATTAAATGTGTGTTTTTCCACAAAATCAAAATTGGGCTATTAAAGTTTGGTCGCATGTGATGCAAATTTTATTTGTTTTGGACCCTGTATAAGGTAACTTCATAAAATAAGTATTTTTGAAAACGTAGTTTGTGTCTGAAAGTAATACACCTTAATATTAAGAAAAAAAGAACACAGTGTCATCAGTAAAGTGTTCATTAAGTAGAAAATAAATTTTAGTTTAACTTAACGTAAAGTTTATCTATTTTCAACGATTTAATTTAAAACCCCTTTACTTTATTTTTATTTTTTTACTTTCAGGCACAAACAACGTTTTCAAAAATACTTATTTTATGAAGTTACCTTATACAGGGTCAAAAATAAATAAACTTTGCATCACATGCGACCAAATTTTAATAGCCCAATTTTGATTTTGTAGAAAAACACACATTTAATATAGCGCTACTTTAAAGGAAATGTATCTGAAATAAAGCATAGTCAAAACTAAGAAGTTTTATGTAGGTTGCGTTGAGTGTTATTTTGCAAAAGTGGTGCAATTTACAAAATATAGGTAAAAAATCAAAATTATCTTATACAGCTGAAATTTTGCATGTGGACTAGAAACTGCATTTTAAAAAACTTTATCTATTAATTTTTTTGAAAAAATTAAAATTTGACAGATAATGCGAATCACGTGACTACTATTTTCTTGCTTAATTTTCATCTCGATCGAAGCAGAACTTGATGCCAAAGTCAAATTTTGAATAAAGCTATTAATAAAAAAAATCTCATATGATGCGGACTTTACTGGTGACACTGTAGACAACACTGCCTACGGAACCCACCCAAAGTTAGCCGAACGGTGCGCGACCATTCACGAACACTGAGTTTAGGCATGGCCGAAACCGTCACCGAAACTAGCCGAACCTTCGGTCGGTCTCTACTTAAAATATAACTTATAGCATTTTCCATTCAGGGCCATTCTCTGTATATGGGATAAAACTATGTAACCTTATAATTCAAAAAAAATTTAAACAATTTTTATATAAGTTTGGTATGGCATAATTTTAAAGAAACTCATCTTTATCAGTAATGGCTATTTAAGGAATGTTTTCTTTTAGATTTTTTTAAACTCTTATTTTATAAGCCAAAATCCCAGGTGGCAGCCTAGCGCAGCGATGGTGTTCACGCATCGCAAGCGGAAGGTACCTGGTTCAATCCCAGGCAAGTTTGGAGGATTTATTTAGTTTGCTTGACCAGGCCACCGTACTTCGTAGTGTTGCAACACACACTGGCATTCTCAATGGCAAACAAACACTGCAGGTGAAAGGCGACCTCGATACGATACAGTTGTGGAGCTCTCGGGATACTCCGGTATCATTGTTGTCGAGAAGTGAGCTACTCCCACGAAAGGAACACATGTCTGGTACCGATCCGGACAGATTGGGGAACACCCTGAATCAGAGGATTCGGTAAAACGGAGGGTGTCCCGTGGAGTAAAACTTCACATACTGGACTCCGATGGATTAGGAGGCTTTGCGGTAACATTCTTCAAGCCGCGCCGCGGAGGCGTAATAGGCTGAACAAGAGGTGTTACAACAAGACCGTAAACTGTGCCGAGAACAACATCTGCCGGTAAATTGTGGTTCGGAATCCACGGGAACCCACGTAAAACGGTAGGTCCCGTCTAGCTGATATTACCCAGACATAAAATTGGGATGGCAAAAAGGGTCGCACTGGCCTACTTGTTTGGCGCTAAACCTTCCCTAAGGTATTATCGTGCTTGATTTTGATAATATTTTATCCCAATCCCAATAAATACAGTATATTTAGTGCACAAACATACATGAACACACTATATAAACGATTCAGGCTGTTTTAGCAAATTCTGCTTATGTTACAATATTTATGGCAGTAGCCATTTTTGACTTCATGGACTAGGAAAAATTGCTATTTGAGGTATATTATATCTGACAACATCGTCATTATTCCACTTGTATCAACGCATTCTAGTGATGGGAATAACCGACTTATTTTAATAACCGACTACCGAGTATTCCAGTGATTTAAAAACCGGATGATAACAGGTTTGTTTTTTTTTACTCGAATACTAATATGGGCGGTGGTTCATCTACTACATTATTAATGACTAAATGAGTTTCTCCGGAAGATTCTGGAAGAAGAACGCTGCCGAAAAATTATTTACTTCTAAAAAAAGGTCGCCAGTTCCGTAATTATTAAAAAATAATTGGTTATAATCGAGTGACCTATTCATGATGAACCGCCAATTATTAGAAATCGAATTTATCCGGTTTTTTAATTGTCAGTTTCGATAATTGTTAAGTACATAGCGACACAAAAGGTGCGGTAAAAAAACCGATTGATAAACAACTGATTAAAAAAAAAAAACGGATGATTCAGGATATTGAAAAAACCGGATAATAGGTTATTTTTCCTTCGAGTAATCCCAACACTAACGCATTCCTTTCAGTATGCTGGAGGCTCTTAAGAAAATATCCCGTGATTTTCTGTTATAAAATGTTATGGCCAAAACACTGTCAAATTCAGATAAGTATTTTTATTATCCTCCACACACTCCATGACAGCAGAAAAACTGTTAAAAAAGTTTTAACTTTTTTTGTAGTCCATGCAAAAGAAAAGTTTATTCTACTTTTAAGTAATTAATTGGTTTAAATATACGTATTTTTCTTTAAAATAATAGACGTAATAATAATTACATATTTCCACTCCGCGGACTTTGCACGTCCATTGAGTAGACACATGTGGAAATAAAATAAAAATCGGTTCGTGTTTTGACATCTTTTCACATTATTTTAAAACAGAACACTCATCGCTCGTAGTTGTTTACGTCATCGTCAGCCGCATGGCGAGATATTATTTTTAAAAAAATTTTTGGTGCTCTCATATTCATGAAAATATTACCAAAAACATAGATTCATGATTATTGAAAAATATACCTATTTCGTCACAGATCGTTAATAGAGCTCACAGAAATTTCTGTTTTAATAAACATATTGGGGGTAGAATTTAGTGACATATTGAAATACTTCAAGAAAGTTCGTCAAAAAACATTATTTTCAATATATACTTTTATAACCACTTTTCATCCCTTTAAAAAATAGTAATTTATACTAGAAGGGATGTAAGTAACATTTATTAGTCGAGAACGATTTTGCGCCCGAGCGATAGCGCGGGCTGGCAATAAAGTTCGAGACTAGTAAATATACTTAAATCCCGTGAAGTAGATACCATTTTTTCTCCTCCCCGCAGAATTTTATTTTGTATGAAATTATGGACAGCTTTGACCGGTTTCTATAGCATTATAAGCATTGTTATTTTAACAACAACGTCAAGCTGACAGTTTATTATCAAAAATTTGAGAGAAATTGAAATTATTGATTTGTATAACAGCCAAATGGATATAGAAGAATCAGCAAATATCGCTCGTCTGTCGCTGCTGCCAGAAAAATCGAGGAAGTGTTATAAAGCAACCTATCAATCCTTCAAGAAATGGTGCCAAACAAAGACTGCTACTGCAGTTTCAGAAACCGTGCTTTTGGCGTACTTTCACAAAAAATCTGCTGTATTAGTATCCATCAAGCTTATGCATGGTGTGAATATTCCATGCTGAAGTCCACCCTTTTCATAGAGGAAAACATAGGTATTTCCAAGTATCCTAAACTTCGAGCATTTTAAAAAAAAAAAAATGACGGATATAAACCCAAAAATTCTAATGTGTTTGACAGGAAAAAAGTAAATAAATTCCTGTTTGAATCCCCCCCCGATGATATTTATTTAATGGTTGTAATGATAATTGGAATTGCTGGAGCTTGCCGTTCTAGTGAACTCTGTGCAATGAAAATGGACAATCTTGAATTAAGGCATGAAGTCATATTTGTTACCGTTCCTGATTCCAAAAATGGAATGGCACGTAAATTTATAGTGACTAAAAGTGACGATAAGAACGTTTGTTATTTCAAAATAGTTCGAAATTACATTGATATAAGATCTCACATGACGAGTTTTAATCCTCGCTTCTTCATGCGATATCAAAATGGAAAGTGCTTAAACCAGCCTATCGGGAAAAATTCGATTTCTTCAATTCTAAGTAAAATTGCTAAATTTCTGAACTTTAAGAGGAGTATATTGGACACTCCCTTAGAAGAACGTCGGCCACTTTATTAGCGAATACTGGAGTGAAGCGTCAACAATAAAAAGGAAGTTGCAAATAAAATTTTATACAATATAGCGAAGCCAGAAGTCTCCTGCGGTACTTCAAGAGTAACATTAATAAAATTGAGGAAAAACGAGAAAACATTTATCCAAATTTTGTTCATAATAATTGTAATAATTGTACTATTAATATTCATATCACTTAATATTGCTCAATTTTTATAAATAATTGTTTTTATATGGCATAAATTATTACCACCCAAGGGTAGTAAGTTGACTTACAACCCGTCGTCAAGGGCAATCGATACCTTTTTGGTAATTGTCACTTACGTCCTTCAAAACAGTGTCAAAATGCGTTGTTTACAATATAGGGAGGAGAAAAACGTGTTTTCTTACTTGTTTTAGAGAATTTATGATGAAATTTAAGAATTTCGGATCAAAAATATTCTCAAAAACAGTATAAATACTTTACTATGTTATATCACTTTATTTTAAAAAAAATCGTGACTGCAGTTTTATAGTACTACTAAATGTCATAAATAACGTCATACTTTTCATCCACTGTACCATAATTGCTTTAAATTTACCTATGGCATTTTGATTAAAACCACTAGGATTAAAACCACCAGTTGGCGGCGGACCACCGTATGAGTTAGCTGGTAAAGCAACAGGTCCACCAAAACCACCGGGTTGGGCGCCGTAGGGTTGTGATGGCGGCGGCTGGAAGTGAGGCGGGGCGTCTCCATATCCGTATCCATTGACGGAGGGATGAGGTTGAGTTGGGGCTGACCCGTATATGGGATGTGTTATTGGCTCGGAAGCAATCAGATCCGGCTTGGGCTGAAAAAAGTTAATAATTAAAATATATCTTAACAATTCGGTTTTAAGATCTGTAAAGGCCGAGACGCAATTAAAAAATAAGCATTAGGTGATAAGCAATCAGCAACAACATTAAAGATATCGAAATTGACTTTTTCTATTTCACGTTCATAATAAGCTCAGTACGATACGCATTTGCGTATCGTAATGAGGCTATTTCGATACGCGTTTTTTCTCTATTTGATGTTGGTAACATTTAAATGTTTTATTTCATTGACTTGCGCGGCCTTTGTGATTTACGAGAAAACCCATTTTTCGCAGAGGAAAAATAGCTTGATAACCTACTTTTTTATTCTGTGTGATAACAGTCATGTATGTTAGTTGCATAAATCTATGAATCAATCTTTTGTAGATGCTTCAAGCTATCATTTTCTGCCAAATCCTATCCAAAATTCAATCTACTGACCTTCCAATGTCGATTTTAACTTCAACTTTATTTGAATTTTCCATCTTCCCTATACTAAATTGCAATGCCGTGACGTAAAATCACGTCTTTTGAAATTCGAAAAAAAGTAGCAAAATCGCCCGAATTTCCGAATGCTCTGTATATGTACCGAATGTACAAGGATCACACAACGTATTCCGTCCAATTTCAAATCTCATATCGCTAAAATAACTTTAAAATGTCGTGGTGAAAATGGGTAAATAAATCAAAAAATGACAGTTCGCAAAATAATTTTTGTTGTCCAGAGGCTACTATGATAAAAAATAGTATTGCCAACATAAAATTTAGACATAAAAATTTACAAAATTTGAAGGATTTATTTTCTTTTTAAATATTATATGTTTTTTATTGAAAAAACCACAAATTAGAAAAAATAGTATAACGTACGTGTTATATAAAGCAGTTTTCAGCACTTATCCCGTTATAAAACTAGCCGCAACGTGTACGTTAATATACTATTCTGTTGTAAGTTTTTATTATTGGCCAATAAAAAGCTGTATAGAATATGCCCCGCCTCCGATAAATACTTTGACGTTTGTC
The DNA here is from genome assembly GCA_963969555.1 of Polydrusus pterygomalis. NCBI lineage: Eukaryota > Metazoa > Arthropoda > Insecta > Coleoptera > Curculionidae > Polydrusus > Polydrusus pterygomalis. Next base: position 17,865,741 of record OZ018381.1, on the reverse strand, counting down.
GGCTTGATTTTCAGGTTAGAGAGGTATTTTATATTTTATTTTAACAGTTTATGTGTTTGTGATAAAACCAATAAGCTTACGAAAATAATGATATTTTTGAGAATCGTAAAAAACAACAAAATACTAAAAATAACCTGTTCTGTCGACAAAACGAAAAGTTAAAAGATTTATTGACAGTTGGTAATTCAACCATTATGCCACAATAGTGTGTACTGTGCCATCATAACGTATATTTTTTATTTCTTATTGCATATTGCCTATTTTTTAATTGTATCTCGACCTTTAGACGTATGTACTTTTAATTCCTATATACAATAACCGCCAGAGTGTGCAGCAAATGGAAAAAATTGTTATTTTTAAAATTATGTACAACGTTCCCATGTAATTTCCAAAGTAATAGAGCAAAAAAAGTATTAATTTAATAGTTTTCTATCAATCCGTATAAAGTCGCCACAGTGGATCTTTTCCCGTGCGTCATCAATCAACGATTAGGACTCAACGTGGTTAATAACTCTGCATCCTTATTTATTACAGTAACAAGTTTGAATAAAAGCATAAAAGAACGTCTCCAAGATTCCGCAATAATATAACGTGCTAGACAAGAATAAAACTATAAACGTCAATTAATTACTATTTTTTATTTGTTTAGTTGACTACCGTTGTATTTTAGAACGTCATTGTCAACCTTATTTTGATCTGCCAATCTAATTAGTATTTTGTAAATGTGTGTACCTTAAAACTGTTCCTTTTTCTAAAAATAGTTCTTTTTAGAGCTAATTATACCCACCATCTGTTTTGGCGGTAAGTATTTATGGATTTTTATAATACCCAATTTATTTGTTTTAAATATTCTAACCGTGAAAGTTCTTTGAAAAGTTTACGGCAGTGGCTAAATTCCCTTAAATGAAAGGATGTCAAAAATTTGACTTTTGCGATTTTAATAGTCAATAAAACACCAAACTTTTCTAGATTTTAAGCTTTAAAATTAGTATTAAATGTATTAACATTTCTTTGTCAATTTCTTTTAGATAATAGAGAATGCCGGGCAAAACTTAAAATAAATAATAATTTTTCGGGATATTATGTAGGTACGTCAAACGGTAGGCAGGCACGTCCATTTTATGAACTTAGACTTAGTTTTGACTTTTTTCGTCTCGTAATTTTGATTTGATTCATACGATTTTGATGACGTAAAAGTGATGACGCACGGGAAAAGAACCACTGTGGCGACTTTATAGATATAGATATAGATATAGATATCAAGATTCTTGATTATCTCTGGTGGGACACTGTTCTTTAATGAATTCCATATTTTCAGGTTTGGCTTTGAATTTTCGAGTTAGTTGAGTTAATCTTTGTTCCTTGGTATAGTAGTTGATTGCTGGTACCTATTGTGAAGAGAGTACGGCAAAAAGATTAAAATTTTTTAGGTTCTTATTTTTAAATGCCATTATTTTGAAACTGAGTTCTCTCACATAATATTTACAGTTTTCTAATAAAGTCTAAAGTGGATAGGAATTGGAATTGCAATCTATTTATATAGGGTAATTCACAAAAAACGATTAATTCCCATCTTGTGTCCATATATGCCAGATGTTTTTCGAAATAAAATAAATTTATCAAATTTAAAAATAACAATTTGCGGCACTCTATCTGTCGGTCACTGCATATAGGTACTTTTAAAAACTTTTAATTCCTTTACGGAAAAATGCTATTTTTCTGTCTAAAAGCAATTTTTAGTCCCTTTTAGGAACAAAAAAAATACCTAAGGTTAAGTTGCAAACACAAAAAATCGGCTATTTCATGTTCATTATCTGCTACAGCACCCGCCACGTAACTTGGCTAGAACACAGGCAGGTAATAAGTCACCTTTAATTTTATTGGTTGATGCAGATTTGTTGCCAGAGACCATAGTCCTGGATAATTTTCTTTCAAAATTGGCATTTTTAATATTATAATTTTAAATTTACATAAACATATGACGTGTAAATGTATTACAGGTACAAATAATAATGGAACAGGCACACACATAATTTTATTAATGCACCCTTTTGTGGAAAAGGCACAATTTTCGGGGAACCCAAAATAACTTACTTCATTAGTACTTGAGTAATAGAAAATGTGTTTTGTCAATGAATTCAACTGGAGACGAAAGACCTGTGAGATCAAGTGCGAGAAGTGTAAACATCGGTGCTCCTCAGGGCTCCATTTTAGGCCCAATTCTTAAATCGAGATTTAACAAATATGGAAACGCGGGGTAGAAATCACATTAGGCTTCTCTCGCAGTAGATGCGTAAACATGCGAATTGAGGGACGCACGTTAACGCACGCCTACGCTAGAACGATCCGAACTATTTGTTTTGAATGCAAGCGCTTACAATAGCTGCAAATCGGTTCGCGCATAAACGTGCGCCTACATTTGCGACTTGCGAATCCATTCCGTTTTGTTGAGGGAACTAAAAGTCGTTCCCTTGGAGAAATGGGCTCTTGAAAATTGCAATATTTGGTAGCCTGTCCTTAAAGTAGGTGTAAGGTAATGCACGATTCACGAAGTGTAAAGTTGGGGTTAAATATAATTTTTTATTATTTTGTTTATCTTCTCTTTTGGTAATATGTTCTTGTTTTGCGTTTCTGCCATCTGTGCCATTGTGGTATCCCCGAAGAGTGTAAGTGTTTTTGAAATACCTACTGCTGATATGTGTGTTTATTTATTTATATACAGGGTGTCCCAAAAGTAATGGGACACAGAGCAACAGAAGACTCCTTTAGGCGAAATAATGCGATTTATCTAAACTTGCCTTATCTCAAAACTGATAACAACCGAGATACAGGGTGTCAAAGTTTTAATTTTGTTTTCGTTTTTTTTTGCGATTACTTTTTAACGAAACGACATAACAGCACAAAATTAAGGGTTTTGGGGTTTTTTTAGGTGAGGAATTCAAAATTATCCATAGTTTTTGTGCAACCAGTAGAGGGCGCTGCCTACGACATCGCCCACTCCTTTTAGCTGGCATAACTTTGTTTAGGCTTTTTATATCGACCCGACTATTAAAAAAATAAGTTACTTTACTTCTTTTACATCAAAAATGTATAACTTATTGAAGTCGCTAGGAGCAACCATTTTCGAGATAATCGCATTTCATATGTCCAATGCAACTAAGTACGTGGTCCAAAAGCAACGGAAAATCGAGCAACGGTAAATTTCTGACTTAAAAATTATTGTAAATGAGCTACATAACCTAAGTGTCAGTTAATGTAGATACTTAAGGTTGACTATTTTTTTCTAATAAAAACGCTTTTTCGTATACGGAATTAATAATTTTATTTTAAATAAAAAAAATTTTTAATACTTACTTAAATAACATTTAAAAGTAACAAAATGGTTAGAAATAAAAATGGTAACGCCGTGATAGCAATTGTTCAAAATGGCCACCATTGATTTCAATGATTTAATTAATTTAAATTTTTTAGAATTCTTGCATTAAAAATATCGAATGCAATTATCTCGAAAATGGTTGCCCCTAGCGACTTAAATAAGTTATACATTTTTGATGTGAAAGAAGTAAAGTAACTTATTTTTTTAATAGTCGGATCGATATAAGAAGCCTAAACAAAGTTATGCCAGCTAAAAGGAGTGGGCCATGCCGTAGGCAGCGCCCTCTAATGGGTACACAAAAACTATGGATAATTTTAAATTCCTCACCTCAAAAAACCCCAAAAGCCTTAATTTTGTGCTGCTATGTCGTTTCGTTCAGAAGTAATAGCAAAAAAACGAAACAAAATTAAAACTTTGCCACCCTGTATCTTTGTTGTTATCAATTTTGGGATAAGGCAAGTTTAAGTAAATCAGATTATTTCGCCTTAAGGAGTCTGTTGCTCTGTGTCCCATTACTTTTGGGACACCCTGTATATTTTTATTTTTAAGTATTCTATCTGTATTTATTATGTTGTATTTTATTTCCTTAAATTTACTGAACCTAAGGCTTGACGTTGTCAATGTTCAACCTCCTTTATTATTAATATTATTCTTATTATTATTAATTTTTACTAATTTTCTCTTTCGTCGATTTATTATTCTTAGAATTTTGAAACAAATATTTCGCGACATTAGTAAGTACAGGGTGGCCCATTAATAATATTAATTATAAATGGCTTTATCTCGGAAACCATTAATTGTACAGCTTTCGGAAAAAAAAAATTTATGAGTAAAGCGGTCATGAGAAAATTCTGGAACTTACTTTCAAGTTCCTTATTTCGCCGCAAGGGGGCACAATTAAAAATTAGTTTTTTAAATTTTAAATTTCTCCGAAAATTCCCATATTAAGGTATAACTCTGATTATATCATTGGAAAGCTTAGACAATTCTGCATCATTTTGGTTTAAGGCTCGTTGGCGTACCGACCTTGATAAGAGTGTGGGGGGGGGGAAGCTATTGAATGTGTAAACATTAAAATCGCTGTAACTTCTAAACGACTTATCCGATTTTACTAAATTTAAGCTTGTTTGGAAGGGAAATGTAAGTACCTTCAATCGTCGTATTCAGCAGTACACGATAGTGTTTAATAAAATTGCTAGAGGGCGCAGTTTGTAATAATAACAGTTTTTTTGATTTTATCCAAAAAATTCAAATCATACGGTATAACTATGACATCATATTCGGAAAGTAGATTAAATTTGCAAGAAAAAATGTAAAGACCGCAGTTCGATATTGTTGTTCGTTTCAGAATTATTGCCATAACAATAACTTTTAATTCAAATTGCGCCCTCTAGCAATTTTATTAGAAACTATTGTGTACCATTGGATATGACAATTAAAGATACCTTTTCCTTCCAAAAAAGCTTAAATTTAGTAAAATCGGATAAGTTGTTTAGAAGTTACAGCGATTTTAATGTTTACACTTTCACTTGATAAGAGTGGGAGAAGCTATTGAAAGTGTAAACATTAAAATCGCTCTAACTTCTAAACGACTTATTCGATTTTACTAAATTTAAGCTTGTTTGGAAGTACCTTCAATTGTCGTATCCAATGGTACACAATAGTTTCTAATAAAATTGCTAGAGGGCGCAATTTGTATTAAAAATTTATTGTTCTGGCAATAACTCTGAAACGAACAAAGATATCGAACTGCGGTTTTCACATCGTTTCTTGTAAATTCCATCTACTTTCCGATTATGATGTCATAGGTATACCGTACGATTTGAATTTTTGGAATAAAATCAAAAAAACTGTTATTACAAATTGCGCCCTCTAGCAATTTTATTAGAAACTATCGTGTACCATTGGATACGACGATTGAAGGTACTCACCTTTCCCTTCCAAACAAGCTTAAATGTAGTAAAATCGGATAAGTCGTTCAGAAGTTACGGCGATTTTAATGTTTACACATTCAATAGCTTCCCCCACTCCTATCAAAGTCGGTACGCCAACGAGCCTTAAACCAAAATGATGCAGAATTGTCTAAGCTTTCCAATGATATAATCAGAGTTATACCTTAATATGGGAATTTTAGGAGAAATTTAAAATTTAAAAAACTAATTTTCAATTGTGCCCCCTTGCGGCGAAATGAGGAACTTGAAAGTAATTTCCAGAATTTTCTCATGACCGCTTTACTCATACAATTTTTTCCGAAAGCTGTACGTTTAATGGTTTTCGAGATATAGCCGGCGTCCCTTATTAATGTGCCACCCTGTACTTTGTTATGTTTACTTTCGGCTATTGTATGTTTGCTGGTCGCAAGAAACGATAAACTACCTACTGCCAAAAGCCCGATGGGCGTCTACGTAATATTAGGAATACTGTGTCTTCTCGCCAAGTCACGTAGCGTCTGCGAGACCTGGAAAAATAAATGATACTGTATATTTGAAGAATCATATCGCGCATCATCCATAATGTATCAAACATGCACCTCCTCGTTTAAAAAAAAAGCTCACTGGCCATAGCACAAAAGATTATCAGGTTAGTTCACAATTTAAAAGCTTTACTAATACCTTTCTCCACAATCGTGTTCCAGCGTGAATCGGAGACATAACTCCATCACTAACCATTTTCTTTGGATAAATAAAAATTTAGTAAAAGCTTAACGTTAAGAAGACGAAGTTAGCAATTTTATTCACTGATGCTGGCTATTTCAGTATGTAGTTAATTGCTACCAAAACCTATTATTAATCCTATATTTTACAGTGACCTTTTAGATATCGAAAACTAGTGATCTTTTGCTACTAAAACTTTGGTACTGGACTGTTTTCGAAAGATGTTTCAACGTTTCTGTAACTTTCAATTATACCGGAATATAAATTAAACTTTAGCTTTTAAACGCATTTATTTTAATTGCAGTTAATTTATCGGATGTTAAGGAATGTCACGTGCTGCTCAAGATAAGAACAAAATATTCAAAATTAATTAGGCATGCTACCAAATTTTACTAAAGATAACTGTACTCGTTTCCGAGATCTTTCAAAAGGCCACCAGCTGCAAATGATCCTGTATATGGACAAGACAAGAAATTCTGATAAACAACCAGGTTTGTAGCAGTTCAGCGATCACTGAAGAAGCCATGTTGCCAAGAAATGATGTGATTCTTGTACGTTAAAGTGATTTTGTCAGTAATAATGGATTCAAGAGCTTCGGAATGGCGGAAATTAAAGATATTCCAGGATAATACCCACTGTCGCTCCTGTCCTAATTTGAATAAATATATAATATAAAAATAAATATCCAAACTGGTACACATCGGAAACAAAAAGCACGATTAACAGAAAGAATAAAGCATATCAGAAATATAAGCGCACAAAATGTTTGAGTGATTACACAGAATATTCCAAACCTCGCAAAGAGTCCAAGAATATGATCGATATGAGTTATTTATTGTTTGTAACTAATACTGAACAGATGATTCCCAAGAATATTAAATACTTTTGGTCCTATGTGAAAACTCTGAGAAAGGACAAAGGGATCCCTAGAAGTATGCGTTATCGTGATCGGGCCATGCAGTCACCATTGGAGGTCTCTAATGCTTTTGCTGATCACTTTGAGGGCTGTTATAGGGATCACACTGGCAGAACAACCACGTCTATTGAAGAACATGAGTGTATTTCCCTTGCCAATCATTCATTTACACATGATGAAATTTTGCAGAAATTGAATAACTTGGATATAAATAAAAGTACTGGTTCAGATGGAATGCCTCCTATTTTCCTAAAGCACTGCAGTGGCTCATTGTCTGTCCCATTGAGGGCTATTTTTCAGATATCATTTGACAAGGGGACTTTTCCAACTCTATGGAAGCAGTCATGGCTCACGCCTATTTTTAAATCTAGCTCCAAGAATGACATCGAAAATTATCGGGGAGTGTCTTTGTTACCAGATGTGTCAAATGTGTTTGAATCCATTATCACAGATGAACTTTTTACATTAATGAAACATCACATATTACCTCAACAACATGGTTTCTTTGAGGGCAGATCAACAGCCACAAACTTGGGTGTTTTTCATGACAGTTCGGTTGGTGATGTGGAGAATGGCTTTCAAGTGGATGCGATATACACCGACATATCAAAGGCCTTTGATCAAGTTTGTCATCGCTTATTGATCAAGAAACTTTCGCAGTTGGGAGTCAGTGGACCATATCTGGCATGGATTACTTCGTATTTGACTGATCGTAAACAGTGCGTTAAGCGTTAAGCTTGGGAATGTAGTGTCACGGGAAATAAACGTTTTGTCGGGAGTGCCGCAAGGATCTCACTTGGGTCCAATCTTATTTTTAATTTTTATTAATAGTGTTGTTGGTCAATTTAAAAAATGCAGATTTCTTTTGTATGCTGACGATTTGAAATTGTTTTGTTCTGTTAGATCTAGCAACGATTGTATAGCTGTTCAAGAAGATCATAATAATTTAGTTAAATGGTGCAATTTGAATTGTTTGGAAATGAATGTGTCTAAATGTAAAGTTATGAGATATTTTAAATGTAAAACACCCATTGTATTTCCATACTCCATAGAGAATATCAAGTTGGAATCTGTTTATCATTTCAATGACTTGGGTGTAATTTCCAGTAGTGATCTACGCTTTGATAAGCACGTAGATAACATAGTCTTAAAAGCGGTTAGGATGTTAGGCTTTCTGATGTTAATGACACTAAAGCTATCAAGTCATTATATAATTGCGTCGTGCGTAGTGTCTTAGAATATAATAGTATCATAAGGGATCCTATTTATAACTGTTATAAAGAGAGGTTGGAACGTGTCCAGAATAAATTTGTAAAATTTTTACTGTTTAAACTTCGATTCCCTTACAAAGATGTGCCCTATGCAACTCGCATTCAATTGGCCGGTATTGAAAGTCTAGAGCGGCGCAGGAAAAATTTAATAGTATACTTTTTGTTTAAGTTGCTGATCCGCAAAATCAGTTGTGGTTCGTTACTGGCAAAGGTGTGGTTTAGAATCCCACAGAGACCGACTCGGTTGAGAAATATTTTTTACACAATTAATCATCGAACTGTGTATGGTTCTCAGGCTTTCTGTAATAGGCTCATGGGTAATTACAAAAACAGAGTAATATATAGTGTAATATAGTATAATTTGTATTAATGTATTAATTTTGTATTTTAGACTTTGTGTGTGCTATTTGGAGTGTAATCTATCTCTGTAAGTGCTGATTCAATAAATAAATAAATACAGGAACAAGGTTGGAGAATTTCCAAAGATCAAATGATTTTCGGAATAGACATCATAAGGGGTCAATTAGTGTTGACTGACAGTATTTATTGCTTACCTGTTGTCTTGGCCTGTTAACTGCTGGGGGATCGTTCCAACCGGGCAGCGATTGTGCTTGGTAGTTTACAGCAGGTTGAGCTTGCTCTATGGGGGGCTGTGACGCCGGAACCAGTGGTGTAGGATTTAAAGAGGGTGGTGCGATTGAGCCTAAAATATATAAGGACATGTCTAGAGGTTGAGAAGTTCATATTAATTCTACAATATCTCCGAATGAGTTCACTTTTGAACTGAACTTTGAAGCAAATTAAAACGATTTTAAATGAAAATACCTGCTATCGGAGGCTGCTGATACATTTGAGTGGCCGGCTGTCCATAGGAAGTATTGCCCGTGGGCGAATTGTATGGGTTGCTATCAAAAGCGGGGATGGGTTGAGGCGGTAACGGAGCGTACTGGTTTCTTGTGGGGTACTGATTATTGGTGACCGATGGGTCAAGTAGATATTTTCGGGAGAGGGCACCTGAAGCACCTAAAAACAAAAGTGTATTTACACCACTGAATGATTGTATAATGTACGCGAAAATGTTTACGCTCATCAAAGAGTCGATTAATTGTTTAAGACTCCTATTACAGGTCTGCAGCTCATAAACATCACGAATAATAAAGCGGCTTGCAGAGTTTAAAGGATTGTCTCTTGCACATTAATAGTATGATCTCAAAAAAATTAACCTTGTCGGACTTCCATTGTCTTTATTCGGTTACTTAACACAACTTTTCGGTTAATTAGTATCTCTAACCGTTTTCAAGTGTAAACTAAATTATAATTCTAAGGCTACTGTCTTAAATACTATCTATGGGCAATGAAGCTTGATGACTCCGAATACGTGCTTAGTGGAGTGTGAAGTTTGAGCTGTTGGTTTTGGACAAGAAGAGGCTTCCAGATATTGGGGATATCTATACTTGGTTTACTAAATCTATGGGTATTTTGATTCATGAAAGCTGCTTCTTTGAATTTTCGTTTTCCATAAATGTTCCGCTATACCTGATCTCGAAGTTTCACCTCTTTAAGTATGTTTCAGGTGTTCTTTAACTCGTACGGGAAGAGGTATTTTTGTTTTTCCAATGTACGCCACGCTCGCAAGGGATTTGATTTGATAGATACAATTTTTTGTGTTTTCAATACGGGGGGTTTTACTTTTGTAAAAAAGCTTCTAGACGTATTTCCGGATTTGAAGGTTGTTTTGATATTATAGTTTTTGATTATCCTTCTAATCTTTTCAGAAATCTCCTTGACATAAGGTATTGTGAGAAATGCTTGCTCCTCTTTCGTTTCTGTTTTAGTTTTTACTTCGAGATTTTTAAGTTTTGAGATGGTATTAGTTACAAAGGTTTCAGGGTAACCATTCTGTTTTAAATCTTTTTTGATGTTTAAAATTTCAATATTAAGGTATTCCGTATAAAGTTTGAATTATGCCCTGTTTTATGGAGTTTGAATGATTCGATCCGTGATTAAGGTATTGCCCCGTTGACGAAAACATCGAGAAAAGGTAGAGTGGCATGTTTTTCTGTTTTCATGGTAAATTTAATGGATTGTCTTATACTATTAATATGTTCCAAAAACTGTATCAGCTCTTCGTTGCTGTCTGTCCAGATAATAAAGGTATCATCAACATATCTAAGCCAAAGTTTAGGTTTAATCTTGGCAGTGTTAATAGCCTGTGACTCAAGCCATTTCATGTACAGGTTAGCCACCACCGGAGAGGTGGGTACTTCCCGGACGGCTGCCGAAAAAATAATTTATCGAACTTCTTAGGAACAGTTCAGCTCCGTAAATTTTGGTTGACACTGAAAATAAGAAAAACGTTTTCTATGAAACGATAGCATCCGTCAAACCTAACGCAGTAATAAAGCAATAACTAACGGTCTATGGAACTGTCCCGAATTACTATCGAAGTTCAGTTTTTATGTTCCACCTAGATCTCTTCGAGAAAGTAAGATTTTTGAACCTCAACATCATCGAACTCGATATGGTCAAAACAGTGGGGTGAACAGAATGATGAATAACTGCAATAATGCCAATACTGATTTATTTAATACGTCTCTAGCCAGATTGAAGGGTTACTTAAAAAGAAATAATTAGAATGATATTAATGAATATTATATATAATTGTACTTTGTAAGTTACGTAAGTAATTGCCATTAATGTATGTTATTTTGCATATACAAATTGTATATAACTTTAATTTTATAGATTGTATTTTATTGGGCAATGCCCGTTTATTTGAAAATAAATAAATTATTTGAAAATAAACGTCAATTTAAAAGGATCTGGCTGGTGTCAACCGTAGAATATCCACTTACCTCGCCCGGAACCCACACTATCAGGCCTCGGTGGCTGACTCATCGGCGGTGCAGGCGAAAATGCTTTTGGAGGTTGATTGTAGTTTGAGACAGGCTGAGCCGCCGGCGGCGCCTGTGCCAACCACGGCTGATTATTCACTGAAGGATTAGGCAGGCCCGTATTGAAACTGTGTCCAAACTGCTGTGGTGGAGCGGCTGCTGGGGCAATCGGCTGATTGAATTGGTTCTGGGACTGCAAAATAAGAACTTATAATTACACATACATTATTCTTTATCTAACCAGAAAGATATATATCTAAAAGGTGTGGAAAAATGCTTCCACAAATTTCTGAGGCTCAAGTATGACTGAACTTACCTCAGTCCAAAAGTGGATGATTTCGGAGATACATAGTGTCAAAAGTTCAATTTGCTTTTAATTTTTACAACAACATTTACATAAATGTATTGTTAATTTTATTCTTTGGTAAAACCAGTCAATAAGAGATTTATCAACAACAAAACTTTAATTTAATTTAATTTTAAAAAAAAATGATTTTAACAAATGTTCAAAATGACCTCCATTTTTGTGTGTACAAAGATTAATACGTTTTAAAATATTAAATTGAACTCTTTGGAGCATTTCGTCATCATTTCTCCAAGGGTAAATTTCAGTTTACATACGTCTCCTGAAAGTGTCTATGATTCCTGTCCACACTCATTCTGTCTCACGAAGACGTCTTTCAACTGCCGCGAATGTTTTATGGTTTGGTAAGCGACGATTCGGAAACCTTTCACTGTATACTCTGCAAGATTCCAAACCATTTCCTCGGCAATATCCAAAAACTAATAACATATCGGTAATTTCTTCGGTGGTATACTGTACGGCCATGACGAAAATAAATGTGAAAATTGTTTGACCATTCAAATGTAAAGTCGCCACAGTGGTTCTTTTCCCGTGCGTCATCACTTTCACGTCATCAAAATCGTATGAATCAAATCAAAATTACGAGACGAAAAAAGTCAAAACTAAGTCTAAGTTCATAAAAGGGACGTGCCTGCCTACCGTTTGACGTACCTACATAATATCCCAAAAAATTATTATTTATTTTAAGTTTTGCCCGGCATTCTCTATTATCTAAAAGAAATTGACAAACAAATGTTACTACAGTTAATACTATTTTTAAAGCTTAAAATCTAGAAAAGTTTGGTGTTTTATTGACTATTAAAATCGCAAAAGTCAAATTTTTGACATCCTTTCATTTAAGGGAATTTAGCCACTGCCGTAAACTTTTCAAAGAACTTTCACGGTTAGAATATTTAAAACAAATAAATTGGGTATTATAAAAATCCATAAATACTTACCGCCAAAACAGATGGTGGGTATAATTAGCTCTAAAAAGAACTATTTTTAGCAAAAGGGACAGTTTTAAGGCACACAAATTTACAAAATACGAATTAGATTGGCAGATAAAAATAAGGTTGACAATGACGTTCTAAAATACAACGGTAGTCAACTAAACAAATAAAAAAGTAATTAATTGACTTTTATAGTTTTATTCTTGTCTAGCACGTTATATTATTGCGAAATCTTGGAGACTTCTTTTATGCTTTTATTCAAACTTGTTGCTGTAATGAATAAGGATGCAGAGTTATTAACCACGTTGAGTCCTGATCGTTGATTGATGACGCACGGGAAAAGATCCACTGTGGCGACTGTATGGTTGAATTGTTTTTTTAGATTTGATTTGACACCAGTCAGTTTTTAGTGACAGTTATTTTAATTTAACGCCTTCGCTTTAAGTTGTGTTCAATTATTACAATACAAACTGCATACTATAATGTGAAATATCTCTAATTCTATCACATCTGGTGAAGTTTTTCTTAAAAAGGTAATTTTAATCCTTACGCAGAGTTAACATATTTTAATGTATGTAGTGTAAATATGTTAACTCCGCGTTGGGATTAAGATTATTAATATTTTTGTGAAATTGGGCAGTGCCCGTGAATAAATAAATAAATTTAGACCTGGCCATACACGAAGCGAATTTTTTAAATCCAGATATCTCAAACACGACTGCTTAAATCAACTCTTACTACGTATACCTTTTTTAGGTAAAATACGCTGGAGAATAAGAATGTTTATTTAAAAGTTTAATACAGAGTGGCTCAAAAAAGTTATTTCGTTTTAAATGTGTGCAAGGTACCGCAGGTGGCGCCCTCTAAATTTTACAATAAAAAATTTTCACCCCACAAGCAGAATATTGTTACAATACACCAATTATTAAAGAAATTATTTATGAAAAACTAAAACTAAATGGAACTTTTCATACTTTGTACCTCCGAAATCATCCACTTTTGAACTGAGGTAAAATGGCGTACATTGTTAATCTCAGGAATTTGTGGCAGCATTTTTTCCGCACATTTTACAAGCTAGCTTTTCCACTGTTAAAATAGCTGTTTCATCCAATGACTCGGCTAAACTTGGCATTCAATTTTTCTTTCTTTCCTCGAAAACTAATAAAGAAAAATTGCTATTACTTACATGGAACGGATTTGTCGAATTAAACGTTCCACCTCCATATCCCGAAATCGAAGTCCTCGTGCTGCTCCTCCTACTGCTCTGTTGCTGCCTCATTTCTTGAATGTTCAAAGGCTTCTGACCCAGTGACGTTAACAATCTATCCCTTAGAGATGCCACTTTTTCATTCTGAGAAGAACCCAAATAAGACAGGGCAGTTTGCAAGTTACCCTGAGCCGCCAAGAGCGAGGCGTATCGCGATAGGAGCTCCGCTAAAGCTCCGGATATTTGCACCCTCTTTCCTTGTCTTTCAATGGATTTTTGTAAAAATGACACTAGTTCTACTAGATCCTGTAGATCCTTTGTAGAGCCTACTTCGTTACCACTCCAGCTCGATACTAATCTGTCGAAATTTCCTGAGCAAATGTAACACAGTTGGGCGTCTTGAGCGAACTTGGGATTTACGCTTTTTTCAGATTCCAGTCTACTTCCAAGTTGTTCTAAAAGAATAGAGATTTTTTTAAAGAAAAAAATAGTAGAATTAAGAAAAACCATTAAGATTCAGTTCATTTTCAACAATTTTTTATTAAACATATAGTGTAAGGTGCGAAACCATAATAAATTTTATCGTGATGCCTAATTGTTACTGTTTTTGGTACTAGATGACTAACAGATATTTTGTACCTAATTTTAGTAAAGTACAATCCGCGTTACTGTGCACCCGAAAGTCAGGGCTCATTCTGTATTACTCAAACTATATAGTATTGTATCTGGTAAATATTGTTTGTAAGATCTGATGATACTCGTAAAATAGACCCTGTTTTTTGAGGCTGAGACTTCACGTCTGTTTTCTACTAAACTCGAAAAAATATTTGCTAATGAATAGAGCTGGGCAAGCTTCTGGAAAAAGTAGCGAGCAACAAGCTGCTTAAAACTTAAGTAGTTAAGCTACCTTATTGTAATAATTACGCTACCATAATTTCAAAGTAGCTGAGCTACAGATAATTAGTTACCAGCTACTTAGAGATGAGAGAGTAAAAAAAATACGCTCTAAAATAAAAAAAAAATATTTTACGTGAAGATTTCGTGAAAACTACCCAAAAAATTCTACTGTCCATTGGTGACATCTGTCAGCATCACGCCAACAAAATGGGGGTAGTAATTTTTTTTTTCGTAAGAAAAAACGAAAAAATTCTAATTTGACTCGAGCTCATCCCCAGAAATTATTTAAATTTCGAGAAAATATTTAATCGATTTTCTTTTAAACGTCTTCCCCGCAAATTAGAACATTATGTGAGTGAGTGAACAAATGGTGAGTGGCAATACAATCCGGGTTTGTGCATGGACGATTTTCACGAACATTTTCCTAACGTTGCTTTTATTGCTGGGGATTTTTATCATAGCCTGAAAAGAACCGTGGCTGTGTTTAGAGAAACAGGTTCTATACAACACAAAAAAGGAGCAGGAAGACAATCTGTTAGAACAGAAGAAAGAACTTGTTGCAAACGTTCGTGAAATAATGTAAAATACGCCAACAAATTGTATAAGACGCCTGTCCCAAGAAGTGGGAAGATCTTATGGAACATGCAGGACTATTCTTAAGAAGCAGCTAAATTTATTTCCTTATAAAGTGCAAGTATTCCAAGAAATACAAGTCGCAGATTTTGAAAGACGCAGGAATTACTCTCAATGGGTTACTCAAAATTTATTGGAAAGAAATTATTTATTAGACCCGACATTTTTTTTGGATGAAGCTTGGTTCCACCTCTCCGGTTATGTGAATTCTCAGAATACACGCATGTGAAGTAGTAAAAATCCCCATTTTTTTGTGGAGTCCACATTGCACCCTCAAAAAATTGGTGTCTGGTTAGCTGTTTCCCGAAGAATTGTTGGTCCTATTTTTTTTTCCATTACACAGCGGTATAATAAAGACAATATTTTGAATCCATTTGTGGAGCAATTACTTGACGACGAACTACGTTTTGAATATTTTCAACAGGACGGTGCAACCGCCCATACAGCCGCCGAAACTATTTACTACTTACGCAATTTTTTCGACGACAGATTGATCAGTTTTCGATCAGACATTGAATTCCCACCTAGATCACCTTGTTTAACGGTTATGGATTACTTCGTTTTTTTTCATTTAAAGAACACATTTTTAAAACACCAGCTGCAAATTTAGAACAATTACAAGAAAGGATTATCCAAGAATGTGGTAACATTTCTGCAGAGATGCTGGTCAACACTTTCGAAAATATGAAGAGACGTGTGAATTTATGCTTGGAGCATGGCGGTGGCCAATTTCAGCAATTTATGTAATTATTTTTCTTTTTCTTTCTGTATATTCTCACTGTGTTAATTTTGTAAACAAGACAAATAAATTTGTATTTGTCTACTTATTTTATTACTCATTAGTTTGGCATATCGTGTCATAATATGACTTTGACAAAATTTTAACCTAGATTTGGTTAGATATATCGTCCCCATATCATTGTCATCCAAACCAAGCCCCACGTTTTTTTAATCCAAGCCCTCCTTGATGCAAATAATTTTTACTCGCACGGTATTAACGACATTAGAGCATGTGACGTATGAGACAGATTTAAAATCAAAGAGAACCAAAGGCAAATATTAAAGCTATCGGAAAATGATTGTTACCAAAAAACAAGTTAAAAGCTTACCACATAATATTGGAAGATCTTCTTCGGAAGCATGTGTTAACGCGGCAGCTAAGGCCTCCTTCCAACTAGTTATGTCGCAGGTATTTATTATGGAACCCCAGTCTTCCGATATCATTGCCGATATTAAATTTGAGACGTATCCCTCGGACTTTTCTAGATATTGATGTTGCGTTTTCGCCAAAAGATCGGGACCACCTAGAATAAGAAGATGTAAGAACTCATCGTCGTCTATAGTAAAATGTAGTTATACAGGGTGGCCCACTCTCAACGCAGGATTCCATAGCATCTAAACGGTTCAACTTTTTAATATTTTTTAAAAACAGAGTTATAGGGAGGCATTGGGTCTACAATTTAAAATTATTTCAAATTATACAGGGTATCTCAAATAGTCAGGGTATATCAAACATACTTTTTTTTAAATGGAACACCCTATATATTATGATATTTTTGGATTGGATGGTCAATTCTAAGAATATTATGTATAACATATAATATGTTTAAATTTAACAGTTTTTGAGTTATTAACGATTTTTCAAAAATTTCGTGTTTGCAGCACGTAAAGAATATGCACCTGTCTGTAGTACAGACTGACAGAAATAAATGAAATTTGGGTTATGGAATATGATAAAAAACCAAAACATTTACCGAAGTCTTTTAAAATGCCTTTCTAAATGTAACAATTTTAAAAACGTAAAAATTCTTAAAAGTCTGCTATTTTAAATACATACCCTATTATTTTTTATGCCTAATCGAAAGACATTTTTAATACAATTCTAATTATACTAGGGTCCCTATACCTACCTTTTATAGTTTTCTCTGAAATAGCTATTTCTTCTTTTACCATATAAACTCTGTGTTTATTTTCTCATAAAGTGCCTTGAATTCCGCACCGTGTCCTTTTTATTAATCTTAAGTCATTTGAGGCGACATTTTTCAGTATTTGTAAAAAAAAATATTTCTGTTGTTTTAAGTTTAAGCAATATCATTAATTTTTTATTTTTTCCTTTAAAGAAAAACTTCAAATGACTTAAGATTAATAAAATGAATAGTTGGGTGTCCATGGCACTCTAGAAAATGAGCGTCGTACGGACACGGTGCGGTATTCAAGGCACTTTATGAGAAAATAAACACAGAGTTTATAATCTGGTAAAGGAAGAAATAGCTATTTTAGAGAAAACTATAAAAGATAGGTATAGGGAACCATAGTATAATTAGAATTGTATTAAAAATGTCTTTCGATTCGGCATAAAAAATAATAGGGTATGTATTTAAATAATAGACTTTTAAGAATTTTTACGTTTTTAAAATTGTTACATTTAGAAAGGCATTTTAAAAGACTTCGGTAAATATTTTTGTTTTTTAAAATATGCTTTAGACGCTACTGAACAATCATATTCCATAACCCAAATTTCATTTATTTCTCTCAGTCTGTACTACCAACAGGTGCATATTCTTTACGTGCTGCAAACACGAAATTTTTGAAAAATCGTTAATAACTAAAAATTGTTAAATTTAAACATATTATATGTTATACATAATATACTTAGAATTGATCATCCAATCCAAAAATATCATAATATATAGGGTGTTCCATTTAAAAAAAAAGTATGTTTGATATACCCCGACTATTTGAGATACCCTGTATAATTTGAAATAATTTTAAATTGTAGACCCAATGCCTCCCTATAACTCTGTTTTTAAAAAATATTAAAAAGTTAAACCGTTTAGATGCTATGGAATCCTGCGTTGAGAGTGGGCCACCCGGTATATTAGTTAGAGTCCCAGTAAGCTTAAAAACCTTAGAGTGGTTATCGATGTTTAAAAACATTGGTTTATGAGGAATTCTCTACTAATTACAACATCTTAATGGTAAAATATAATTAATTAAAAATACAAGGTAAATTAATAAAAATAAATGTTTAAAACTAAAATAATACTTTAAATTTAATTAAATTAAAGTTTAATTAAAATAAATAAAATTTAAAATTAACAAACTCAAATCAAACAATAATTATAGTGAAATTTTATCAAAAAAAGTAATGAAAGAAACTTTTACAAGCACAGGTGAAATTATATTAAGATTAATCAATACCTGCCTAAAATATGGAGAAATACGTGAAGACCTAAAATGTTCTATTATAACACCAGTTCCAAAAATTAAAAATACAAAAAAAAGCTGTGAAATGAGGCCAATAAATATATTATGGGATATTGAAAAATTATTAGAAATGACAGTTTATGAACAGATACTCGAATTTATTGAAGAAAACAAAATTTTAGTAAATATGCAAGGAGGTTTTAGAAAAGGATATTCAACAGAAACGGCAATCCAGTCTGTAATTGAAAATTGGAAGCGAAGCGTTGACAAAAATGAAGTTGTATTGGCAGTATTTTTGGATTTTAAACGTGCATTCGAAACAATTGATAGGGATAAATTATTTAAAAAAATATATCAGTATGGATTAAGGGGAGTTGTTTATAAATGGTTTCAAAATTATTTAAGTAATAGACAGCAAAAAACAAAAATTGATAATACTTTTCTAAAAAGGAATATAATAATACTGGGGTACCACAAGGTAGCATTTTGGGTCCATTATTATTTATTCTTTATATAAATGATATGCCAAATGTTTTAAAACAAAGTTTTATTCAAATGTTTGCTGACGATACCTTAATTATTATATATAAAGGGTAAAAATATTCTTGATTGTATAGACATTTTAAATTTTGAATTAAAAACTTTATTAAACCGGTTAAAGGTAAATAAATTAAATTAAAATGTTTCTAAAACAAAATTTATGGTTATTGGAAATAGTGTGATTAATACAGATATAAATATTTTTGTTGATGATGAAAAATTAGAAATTATAGACTCTTTTAAATATTTGGGAGTAATTTTAGATTCTAAGTTAAAATTTGATTTACATTTTGAAAATCTGGTATCTAAAATTGAAAAAAAAATTAATTATTTAAAAAGAATTAGTCAAAATTTGAGTTTATTTTCACGAAAAACAATTTATAACACAATAATTTTACCTCATTGTTTATATTGTTCAACTATTTTATACACAGCAAATGATGGGGTCTTTAATAGACTCCAAGTTTTGCAAAATAAAGCTATGCGTATAATTTTAAATGTGGATAAATATACGAAAATAAATTTAATGTTAAAGAAACTTCAGTGGTTAAATGTTAAAAATTTAATATTTCTTTTGATTTGTGCTTTTATTTTTAAAATACAACATAACTTACTGCCTTCTCATTTGAAAGATTTTATAACTAAAAATTTTGAAAATCATAACTATTCAACCAGGTATAATAAAGATTTTTGTCTATGTAGGGTATCAAAACATTTGACATATAAATCGGTTCTCTATAAAGGATAAAGTGAATATAATAACTTGAATATTTTAATTAAATCACAGACCTCTTTGAAAATTTTTAAAAAATCATTGAAAAATTATTTATTTAAAAAACAAAATAGTGACTGATAAAATTTTTTTACAGATGATATTGTTAAATTAGTTTAAATATTTTATATAACTTGTTAAATTGTAGCACATTGCTAAATAAATCTTGTTACTACTACTACTAATGTTCATATCCAAATTAAAAAAAATGGAAATATTTAAATATGTATAAGGTTAACTCAATTATTTATTTTAATGTAATAAATGAAACAAATAAATATAGTTTCGATTTCATTTAAAAATATTTTTGAAAAGAAAAAGAAAGAATTGCATATTAAGTACCATTTTAAAACGTTTTTTATTTAAAACTTTCATTTCTTGGAGTATTTCGTTGTTAAATTGCACACCTTGATAATAAATGGAATTCTGACCTGCCCTAGTTTGTATTAAGGGGTAAGCCAATATTGAAAACTGTTTTAGTTAAATGATTATACCACGTCTGTAATTGACCTGTATATTTAAATGTTTATTTTTAAAAATAATTTGGTGATCAAAAACAATATTTTCGGTTAAGTGAATATCCTTAATTGACATAATATTCAAATTTTAAATTTTAAAAAAGTCATTGAATTATGGATGTGGTCATAAATTAACATTAAATTTTTATCAACGGGATTTATAGAACCCAGTGCGACATCTTGCGTCCCAGTACGGTACCTTAGAAAAGGTCAGTCGTAAAGGGGTTATTCTGTAAAAACAGAAAATTTTGCAAGAGTGCTCTCAAAACCGGTACAAGTGCCGGACCACAGATATTAATTCAAAAAAGTTTTGTCTGTTTCCTTCCGCCAAACCCATCCCCAGACGCGTTTCTCCGTTATTACGGCTCATCAGTGAGGCTCAGTTTGGCAATTATTAAATTTTTAATTTAAAATTCATTTTTATGTATAGGAAAGAAAACCAATATATAAAAAAGTGATTTAAAATTAAAAGTCGGTAGTATAATGATTTAACTAGAACTGTTTTCAATATTGGCTTACCCTTAATACAAACTAGGGCAGGTCAGAATTCCATTTATTATCAAGGTGAGCAATTTAACAACGAAATACTCCAAGAATTAAAATTTTTAAAAACAAAACGTTGTAAAATGGTAATTAAGAAAATACTTCAAAAAGTAGAAGCCAATTTTAAATAAAAAAATATTTAAATATGTAAATCTTTCTTTTTCTTTTCAAAAATATTTTTAAATGAAATCTAAACGATATTTATTAGTTTTATTTATAACATTAAAATAAATAATTGAGTTAACCATTACATATTTAAATATTTCCATTTTTTTTAAAATTTGGATATTACCATTTAAAGTATTATTTTAGTTTTAAATATTTATTTTAATTGATTTACCTTGTAGTTTTAATTAATTATATCTTACCACTTACGGTATTTAAGATGTTGTAATTGGTAGAGAATCTTTTTTATAAACTTTTTGGGATTTTTTTGTAAAAAATAAATAAAATAAAATATTTAGGAATTTTTTTTTACAGTAAATTAAATTGGAATTTTCACTTAGAATACTTAATTAAAAAATTAAGAAGTTTACTACTGATTTTTAAAAACATTAAAAAAATTTTAAATGTAAGACATATGGAAATATTATATTACGCGTTAGTTAAAACTCATTTAAATTACGGAATTTTAGGTTGGGGAGGAATAAATAGAACTTTAGTTAAAAAGTTTGAAATATTACAAAAAAGTTTTCTAAAAATTATATTTAATAAAGATTATCTTTATCCATCAAAAAAATTATATTCAGAAACAAAAAAGTTGAACATAAGACGACTTTACATTTATAACATCTTAATAAATATATTTAAAAATAAAAACCTTATACAATTTAAAAACCATAATCATAAAAATGAAATAACCATAAAACCTAAAATAAATAAATCCATAGGACAAAAAAATTTCAAATATTTATGTTTTTATTTAAACGATTATTTACAAACAAAAATTAAAAAATTGATTTCATTAAAAACATGGATATTAAAAACAGACAATTTGAAAATATTTTTAGAAATGCTTTAATTAATTAATATTGCTCTGAATAATTTATATAAGTATTATTTTTTAGTTAAAAATTATAAATTAATAATTTTAATATAGGTAATACCTATATTTGTTCAAAAAAAAACTGCGTTTATACTATAAATTAATATTTTTACTTTAAAACTTGATTTTTAATGCATATTTATGATTTTACATACTAAAGCAAAAAATAAGATTTGCCCCTAACAAGCTCAGCTTCAGGGGATTGAAGAATAAGTTTATAGAAGACAACATAAACATATTTATTATATTATTAAATGTTAAATAAACTTATTATTATTATTAAATAAAAATAAGTTGTGACTATTTTCTCATCGTAATGTTCGTCCCCTCGTTAAGATTTTATAACTATAATTACCTGTAGTTGCTATAATTAAAGCGTCCGCGTATCTTTCAGCCTTTAGACAAAGCTCCACGGCAGCTTCGACGTTATTTAATAATATTGCTTGTGTTATTAATCCTTCAGTATCTAAAATATTTAAAAAAATGTTTAATGCAATGTGTTAAAATGTATAAACAACATACCACAGGGGATGCACCTCCAGACTGTGACCGGCATATCATCAATGCGAAATACATTAGTTTTTGGCATTTTGATATCGAATACAAACTCTATTCAAAAATAACAACTGAAACTAGCGCTAATCAGTACTCTGTGCCGATATTCATTGCAACAGTGCTGACAATATACAGTGTGGTTGTTTAAGTGTGCAACATATGGGAATTTTTTTTATTACCGATTTCTCAGAAAATTTTATTCTTGATAAAAGCTGGTGCATGTTCGATAATCATATATGGTGCACTTGGAATGGTTGCAAGTCAAACGGCGTACAGGGTAGGCCAAAAATATAAAACTTGTACAATAATAAAGTACCCCTATTAATGTTATTAAGAAAAGTTGTTTAGAATTAAAAGTTTTGCATAGATACAAAATCATGACCTCCTAAAATAAAAAAAATATTTTTTTAAAAAAACATTAATAATAATTTCCCAAAAAATTTTTTTTTATATTTACCATGAACCTTCATAAATTAATCAAAATCAAATCAATTTCACATATCTTTGTTCAAATTCAAGCATATTTGTAAAATTTACTTGAATTTTTAATTTATTAAGGAATCACAAACTTCATGTTTGTTGCAAAGATATTAAACACAACTTTAAAATATCCTAAAAATGCTCTTTAACAAGATAAAACATTAGTAATGATAATATGCTAATTAAAAAACTATCATTTAACGTGCAAAATTTTTATTTTAAATGTTTATTAAAAAACTTTATTCTTGTGAAAGTTTTAAATTTTTTTTCCTACTCGCGTGCGGTAAAGTACACTTTACAGCACTCATTTTCATGTCGTAAGTAGTACTTTACCGCACTCAGTGCGGTAAGTGCGGTAAAATTTCTTTACCGCACCCAATGCTGCAAAGCTCTAGTACCCCAAATAGAAGCACTGAGCAGTGTTCAACTTTAACATCAACGTCAGTAGCAGTGACAGAGACTTTAGAGGATGCTCCTGGTCTATCAACACGAAACAACCCAACGCCTACACCTTTAGCAATTTTCAGGTCACAACAATCTACTGTACCATGCATGGCGCAAGAAAATAACGCTTCTGTAATTTACAAAAACTGCTCAACTACATCTGATGAACAAAATCAAGCTCGCTCAGCACTTAATTTGCATTGCGCTACAAATTGTACATTTAATTTTAATATTTATCGTTAGCTATATTTTTATATTATAATGTTTGTATGTAATAAATATTTTTAAAAAATATTGTTTCTTTTTGTATTAATTTTGTAATATAATTCTTTTTTTTACCGGTGCGGTAAAGATTCTTTACCGCACTCAGTGCTGTAAAGATTCTTTACCGCACTGTATTAATTTTATTCAAAAAATGCAATTGATGTACTTGCATTCGCGCAATGCATAATATAAAAATATTTATAGCTTTTAACAATTAATATTTGTTACTTTTTATAAATTTTTTCTTTTAAATTTGATTTTTGTTCCAAATATTATTGCTCGAAGGAAAAATTGTGTACCTACCACGTGCGTAAAGTGTCTTTACCGCCCTTAACGGCTTGCCCGAACTCCGCTTCGCGTCGTTCGTGCAACTGCCGTCGCGTGCGGTAAAGGACCACTTTCCGCACTTGTTAGGTAAATAACTATGGCCTACCCTGTACTCCGTTTGACTTGCAACCATTCCAAGTGCACCTAATATGATTATCGAACATGCACCAACTTTTATCAAGAATAAAATTTTCTGAGAAATTGGTAATAAAAAAATTCCCATATGTTGCACACTTAAACAACCACACTGTATACTGTCAGTCAAAATCAAAACAGTCCGCAAGACCAAATTGCGGCTGATTTTGTTGTAGCTTATTTATGATTTGCTTTGTTCGTAATTAAACAAAGAAGTTGGGTAGGATTGGTTAAATGTCGAGTTACTTAATGTCGCGTTATTAAGTTTTTGACACCTTTTTAGTAGTATTTTAAGTCTTGTATATGAAAGCACCAAATGTCGATTTACATGGCGGAATAAAGGAAAAGTTCGAATCGTCGCACACTGGGGCAACAAGCCCTCAAATTTGGCAATAAATCAAAATATGAAATAGCATTTACCCTCTGCCTACTATTATTTTTCGATGACCCACTATTCCCAACGTAATAAAACGAACGAGTGCGGTCATTATCCCCACTCTTTTCAACGCTTCACTCCCCCCACTCGAAGTTAGTTCCTTGCGTAGAATATACGTGCATTGTTATTGTTGGTATTTAAACCTGTTTTAGTGCTGTGTATGAGCTGTATTTTGATTTTTTTTTTAATTATCGCCATGGATCCTTCAAGTTCTAGTATTTATTAATATTTTAATAAGTATAGAGTTGAAGAAAAGTTTAAGTAAGCTTATAGCAGTGGTATAAAGTAAAACAAAGGTTAAAGGCTAAAATTTTACAATATTCTTAGATTCGTGACAACTATTTTTAGTGTTCCAACGCAGTCCAAGCATTAAATTTTAATTTTTCATAATGAATATTGTTTAAGCTTATCAGATTCATTTAGTTTTTGTGCACTTATTTGCACTTTTCTTCCCCATTTGAGTTGTTTCGAAGTACAGTAAAACCTCTCATAAGCGACCACCCTCGGGGAATCAAATATTTTTCCGCCATCTTTAAATATTTACGTTAGTCGCAAAACACACAAAGTTCAAAACAAAACTAATGCTAACAACCCAGTGCCGTACTGAGGGCGAGGCGACTGAGGCGCTTGCCTCAGGCGCAATCACCGAGGGGCGCCAAAAATTGACAAAATAATCTGATTTGGCAATTTTCAAATTTCGCGGATTTTTTCCCGCTTAACTTAATATAGAATTGTATTAAATTTTACAAGCGCCCTCTTCCCATTTGAGTGAAAACCATAGAATATCATAACATTGGGAACGTAAAATAAAATCAACTTTTGTATGGTGTACGAAACGATCGCAATCGCAAGCTGAAACTCATCAAAAATTATTTGAGATTAACCATGAGACAAGAAAGATTGACTAACTTGGCAATTATGTCGATTGAATATGAGATTGCTCAGAGTATTGATTTTGACGATATAATTGATGAATTCGCTGCAATGAAATCTCGAAAAATTTTGTTGTGAATCAAGAAAATTGAATATCTTTTGTATAATGCAATTCTACTTTTCTTGTGTACAATTATCCTTATATTGTCATTGTAAATTGCAGCAAAATAAACATAAAAGCTTGACTTCAAAATAGTGCTGAAAATGTTCGATTTATTTAAAATTCTGTTGAGGGAAGAAGGGGCGAAAAATTTGTAATTCGCCTCGGGCGCCAAAATAGCTGGTTACGGCCCTGTAACAACCCATTTTATTAAAAAACTAATGAAGACGCCTTTAACTAATTTTTACTTAGTTCCGACCCTGTAATCACGAGCAAGCGAAAGTTACAAAAAAAGAAACTGCAGCACATTCCTAAAGAAGCAGTAGATTTGTTAAAATCTGGATTCGTCCAGCTCCATAGCCATGGTGACACTGATGATGCTGGTGATGACATTGAAGACGATGATGAAAATGTCTTATCACATTCTGAAGACGATGGAACTTAATATTAGTTATCACAGCTTTTTAAAATTAAACTATTATAATACAACATATTTATTATAATAATATAAGTAGTGTTCTTTATAACTTTATAATATTTTTAAAAGTAAATTATCCTTTAAGAAGCTATCTATGTATTTTCTTTTGCAATACTAACACCTCTACAAAGCAATATTCAACTTAAAAATCAAATTATAAAAGTATATGATTTATTGCCAAATTTGAGGGCTTGTTGCCCCAGTGTGCGTCGATTAGATTTCTAGTTATTAATGTTTTTATGCAAGCCTGGTATTAATAAAGTATGTTTAATTTTTATTTCTAAAGATTTACGTTCTTTCGACAGATATGTGACCTTCTTTCATATTATGAATATTTATTAACAAATACAGAAGTGCAGTGCGTGCTATAAACGTAAAATATAAATAGCGAATATGTCGCCTATCATAGCGAAGATACATTTAAAAATGATTTTCTGCAATTTGTTTTTATATCAGTATTGCGAGTTTCAATATTTCAAAAGTTATTTGCAGAACACTCTGCATACTCATTTGAAATTTGTCTAATAAAAAGGTAAGACTAACCGTCACTGGTATTGATTTTAAATGTAGATACGGGCTTTTTGCTAATGCTCTCCTGAGATAGACTGCTAAAAGGGTCCTGAAGTTGTGTCTGATAATCTTGATCATAGTCTTCTATCTAAAACGAACACAAATACGATAAATAAAAATAGATACATCCAAGCAAGTTTTTAAGATAAAGATCCGTAGTAAGTTGGAAGCTAGTGCTATTGCCATTTCACCTTTTGATTGACATTTCGTTTTATTTAAAAAGCCGTTGAATGCTGGCCCAAATATCTACATTTTTATGTTTATAAAATTTTGATTTATAAATTAATAGTAGCAATACACGAAACTTCCCACTATTTTCTTTCCAACTTTTGTTAATTTACACATCAAACCCTTTTTAAGCTATGGGAGGAGGCTGTAGGGTTTTTGGATAAAACGGAAAAGTGAATATATTATTGATTACAAAAATTAAATGTAAACGGTTAAAAATGTACAGGTTTCCAAATGAAGTATTTTCAAACGGTATCATATTTAACGAAATTACCTTGTCGGGCTGTCTTTATTTTGTTACGTTTTGGTTAGTAAGTATCTCTAACCGTTTTCAAGTGTAAACTAAATTATAATTCTAAGGCTACTATGTTAAATACTATCCATGTGCAATAAAGCTTAATGACTTCGCCTACGTGCTTATTGGAGTGTGAAGTTTTAGCTGTTGGTTTTGGACAAGAAGGGGTTTGCAGATATTGGGGATATCTATACTTGGTTTACTAAATATATGGGTATTTTGATTTATGAAAGCTGCTTCCTTGAATTTTTTTTTTCTCCAGTGCTGTTCCGTGTCCAAAACCTTGGCTTCTGACCACTGTATATTATGTTGGTTGGTTCATACATGTTCCGCTATACCTGATCTCAAACTTTCACCTCTTTGAGTATGCTTCAGATGTTCTTTAACTCGTATGGGAGGAGGTCTGTATAATATAATAAATATAAAACTATAATATCAAAACAGCCTTCAAATCCGGAAATACACTTAGAAGCTTTCTTACAAAAGTAAAACTCCCCTGTAATGAAAACACAAAAAATTGTATCTATCAAATCCCTTGCGAGTGTGGCGAATCGTACATTGGAGAAACAAAAAGACCTCTTCCCGTACGAGTTAAAGAACATCTAAAACATACTCAAAGAGGTGAAACTTCGAGATCAGGTATAGCGGAATATGTATGGACCAACCAACATAATATACAGTGGTCAGAAGCCAAGGTTTTGGACACGAAACAGCACTGAAGAAAAAGAAAATTCAAGGAAGCAGCTTTCATAAATCAAAATACCCATATATTTAGTAAACCAAGTATAGATATCCCCAATATCTGGAAGCCTCTTCTTGTTCAAAACCCAACAGCTCAAACTTCACACTCCAATAAGTACGAAGGCGGAGTCACCAAGCTTCATTGCATATGGATAGTTTTTAAGACAGTAGCCTAAGAATTATAATTTAGTATACACTTGACAACGGTTAGAGATACTAACTACCTAACCGAATCGTTGTGTTAGGTAACAAAATAAAGACAATGGAAGTCCGACAAGGTAATTTCTTTGATATTATGTACTTCATTGCCTACCACCTTTAAACAAACACTGGTATCATATTTATTATGATATTGTTAACATAAGGAAGCATTGGTGGAAGAAAGCATTCCTACACCTACCAATAGTTATTAGAACTTACCCTGTTACTGGCTACTAAATCGCTCAATTCATTCACATTATTTTTTAACAATGGTTTTCCTATGTGTTGTCCTAGCTTGTTATTTATATCTTCTATTCTATAACCTGAAATTTTAATTGGTACAATTTTTTTATTTGTATAAGATTTATGTTCGTCAAGCTGTAATTATGAATATCTTTACAAAATTGGTTATTAGCTATTTCAGAAAAACTATGCACTTAAATTTTACATGACAGTACAATGCGATTTTTGAAAAATTTTGCTTTTACAACAATAATCTAATTGTTTCTAATAACCGAGATTTGGGAATTTGGAAACAATTTTTTTTAATAAGTGTAGGTATAGTTTCTCTTGAAGATTTGTATAATTATTAAAACTTCATTGTCGTTTCTCGGCTTTTCCAATAAATTTTCCGAATTATTTGTAGTGCGATATGAAAAATAATTTATATACAGGGTGTTATTTAAGTATGTGGCCAAACTCCAATGGGTGCTTCTTCAAGTGATTTTAAGAAAAAAAGTTCATATAAACATGGATCCGAAAATGCATAGTTTTTACGATACAGGGTGTCAAACTTTAAAAAAAATCGAATGTTCGTAAATATCTTAATGCTTTTTTACTTGATTTTGTTGAGATTTGGCAATTCTGTTTGCAATAAGAAGAGGATAATTAAGCCTCAATTAGATTAAAGTTATAAAGTCCAGTGGCGTCCCGGAAGACAATCCAACTAATATTTTTGCAAAAAAAATGCGCGCCACTGACTTTTTTAAATTATGTATTTTTTTTCGAATTAAGCAACTACAAATACAACTATTTTATCTCCTGAGTTTTTTTCATATCTTGCTCTGTTTTCGAGAAAAAAAAATAAAAACCACTTTATGGCATGTCCCTGATAAGAGTTATAGTTGTTACTTTTAAAACATTACAGTAATAAATTATTACGTTATGCAATAAATTTATGTTAATTTCTTTTATTGAAAACAGTTTTAATCTGTGCGAAAAAATTCAAAAGAGGACTTTCGTGTAATTTTAATTGCTTAATAGTTTGCTAAGTAGTTTAAATTTTTACTCTTATTGTCCCGGGGACATGCAATAAAGTGGTTTTTATTTTTTTTTCTTGAAAACAAAGTAAGATATGAAAAAAACTCAGGAGTTTGACACCCTGTATCGTAAAAACGAGCGTAAAAACTATGCATTTTCTGACCCATGTTTATATGAACTTTTTTTCTTAAAATCACTTAAAGAAGCACCCCTTGAAGTTTGGCCACATACTTAAAAAACACGCTGTATAAATAACTACCCTATATCAACCTAAAAAAAAACTATAACAAAGGAACACACAGAAGGCATAAAATTGACATGTTAAAACGTAGCCGATGCATCACGGCATGTAAAATAAACCCATTTGTTGTTTTCCTCAGTCATTAAAGTTTTCGAAATTGGGATATATAATTTACTTTAATTTTGAAGCCCTATGCCCTATTTCGGCCTTTTATTCTTCATTTTAATTTATTTTAATTAATTTCTAGCGATTAATCTGTTTTGGGGCCATCCATGACTAATTACCTTTCAGCACTTCTCCTAACCTAACATTTTTACATTAACTTCTTGTCTTATTCTTATTAGCTCTGTTCCTTGTAGGCGGTCTACCAGTGCATTGGGGTGATCATGATATTGTTTGCACCGTACCACGACCACTGATTTTTACATTATTAATACTATTTTACCGACACAACAAACTGTCTATTTCTTACTGCTTTTCACTCATGGATGGCTCTGAGATAGTTATTTTCTGCTTTATCGAAGTGCCGAGTCACACCTTTTAATTATTAACCTACCAATGGGGGTCGCTATATACTGAATTTTTTAGGACACATATTCTTTAATCATTTGAACAACAACTTTTTTTTAATGTACTAAAACCTTTTAATTATGGATATATTGTTTCTGACTATTTTAGTGATTATTGTGAACCTTAATTGAGCTTTCCCTCGATACCTTTTTATTAATTCAGGTGGATTTTATTAGCATACTGAAATACTTTAATTTGACCGCGAAAATACATGTCACTTTTTCCCCCCCTTTTCAATGTCAAGTTCAAGTTCATTTCCCGTTTGGGTTAGACACGTGCTGGTCGCAGCGAACTTCCGTCTAGGATGTTCATGAAAAACGAATAAAAATCTATTTTCAAAAATTTTTTTTATAAAAAATATCAAAAGTTTACTCTGATAATGTGTTAAACTTTTATTTCCTATCTTCAATATGTGTCAGTTTTGACTCCTGCTGGGGTAACTGGGCCGTAACAAGCTTAGTACCCCAACAGCATTTTTCTTCAAGCTAAATGGTAAGCTAATCTAACTTATTTTATTACATTTCATTCATTACATCCCTTTTTCTTTATCTTTTACAGAAAGCAACTATACTTAAATATAAAAAACACAATTTTTCTTTCTCCCCCCTTCATATCTGACTTTTTCTTTCACACCTCTTCGGCACAGATGAATTTTTCAAATCAAATCAAATTTTAATATTCTTATCACACACACTTGAACTGATTTCCACAAAGCACTTCATATGACATGGAATTATATTGATATGTGCTGTTTTTCCTTTCATTTCCCGCCCACAGTGGCTTTTTTACTGGTCCCGGACCTTTCAGCGTGCTGATAGATTTTCACCTCTTGACTGCAAACAAATTTTCTCACTCCCTATGCGTGCTATTGAAAGCTCCATTATGGATTAGTTCCACCTTAACTTTATTATATTTTCTCTTTTGCTAACAACATCAGCTGTTCATAATTTTTACTTTAACATCCTGATGATGAGTGTTTCTACACTCGAAACATGTCGATTCTAGCTTATTAGCTACCGAATTAAAATTGTGGAGAAAGACTTTATGGTTTTCTTTTCCCTATAATTTACTTTAGTTTAAATACATTGAAAGTGGCAAGTGTTTTTCATTGAACGGATTTTCAGACTTAACTTTCATTGACAAAATATGCAGTAATTTATGGTAGTATGGCAACATTACGAATTCTTTTCCCGTAATCAAAAGCTTAAATTAAATATCTATTACAGAAAAAACTAAGTTTGGCTATCCATCGAGCTACTTTACTTCATTTACAGTATTGACCAGATTTAAATGAATTAAACGCTAAAAACTTTCTTATACTCTCTGGGTTAATAATTAGTATTTCGTTTGCAGAACTGTAAAGTAACAGCATTTATGTGTATTTTAATCAAGATATTGTTCGTACTTACCTAATAAATTTAATAATTCTGCCCTGGGATTTTGTTCGAAATTGGCTTTGAGAAAGTGCCATATGTACTTCTTGTGTTGATCATTTGTGGCGTCTGCTTTGTTTAAACAGTATTCTAAAATCAATAAGAAGGTGAAATGGTATAACAGGCAAG
Source organism: Polydrusus pterygomalis (assembly GCA_963969555.1). NCBI lineage: Eukaryota > Metazoa > Arthropoda > Insecta > Coleoptera > Curculionidae > Polydrusus > Polydrusus pterygomalis. Next base: position 17,834,152 of record OZ018381.1, on the reverse strand, counting down.
TAGAGTCAAAATACTGTTAGAATAACACCGCAACGTTGTCAGCCTAATGGAAGCCAAGCGCCGCCCTCAGTTAGCTCAGGCTGTTTCCTTGACTATCGTACCGCCTAGTCTGGATTTAAACACAAGCTCCGTTTATGGTTGCCGTTGTGTCATGTAGTCTGGTTCTTTTCTCTATATTCCTTTTTACTCATTTATAACAGCGTGGCAGTTTAGTTAAAGGTGTTTTACTTGCTGATATATGTTATTCATGTTAAATAAGTAGGTATGTGGCGAAACTTGAGGGTGTTATTCCTTACTTAATTTTAAGACGAAAGGTTATAGAGTTAACTTTTTCTAAAAACAAAGCGCAGCTGGTACTGGGTTCTTCCTAAAAGTTCCCAGTTCAGTAGTGGGCCGTAGCAAGGTCACGCGTCAGGTTTCAGCTCGGGTTTCAGAGACTAAATTTTCTTGGTGTTTATTATTTAAGTTGAACGGTGTAGTAGTGAAGTAGAATAAACCAGTTTGGGTTAATTAACTCTCCTATTTCCAATAACAAACATTTCATTTATTATCATTTGCTACTATAAATTTAAAATTAGTTTATCCATTTTAATTAAGGTACATTAGGTTACCCCACCTTGCGCTCACTGAGAATTAGTCAGGCTGTTTGTATTTAAGAACACATGGCATTTTGGCGGCTTTGTACTACGCCGCGAACGTAAATTACAATATGGCAACGCAGCATTGAACGCGAAAATGCGCAGGCGCATCGCTTGATTGGCTCTTCTACAATATTTGGGCGGCGAAAATCTCGTGTGTTGTCGCGGTTATTCATAGCATTTTCCATTGGTAAGTTTAGTGCATGTCAAATGTATCGCTATGTTTTACCAATGAATAACGCCATAAATTTTAATCTGAAGCCCGTTGAGTTCGATGTTTCAATTGTAAATAAAATCAACGCTGTATTTTTGCAAGCCATTATGCTAATAACGCATTAAGACCCCCGTAAAAGTTTAAAATATGGTAAATGCGATGGTAAAAAAACTAAGCCTATACTATAAGTCGGAAATAATAGTCAGTGACGTCAGTCACTAGTTCGGAAATAACACAACAAGAGCGGCTTAAGGTTGAATTCTCAACGTCATTCAATCTATTGCCAACCTATAACCTATTTCGCGTTGATTTTTTGAGTTTATTATTTTAATAACTAACATTTAAAGAAAATCAATATCGTCGGTACATTATTTAGGTAGTATCTGATATATTACAAAAATATCAATTTATTTCATTGCCAATTTTGGGAGAATTGTATAGTGAAAGATCAATGAGTGACAATGACATAATAATGTTAAAAAATATCTTACCTGATATTTTCCGCTATACAATTCTCCTAAAATAAGTTATGAAATTCCTTGATATTTATTAAATATGTCAATTATTACCTATAAAATATCAAGTCGATACTGATTTTCTTTAAATTTTGTATAAAAGCTAGAAAACATAAATTACATATGCGAAATAGGTTACAGGTTGGCAAGCATGTTGATACTCCCACCTTAAAATAATAAATAAATCTGGTATGAACTGCTCGCAAAATGCCGCTTGTTCTAATGGGGGCACGGTGTGTCGACACAAAACGTGCACCCGTTGCCAAATTTATTGTGGCCCGTATACTGGAGCTTACGCGGAGCATTTCAAGCAGCTCTATTTTAACAGAGGTTCGCGATCGACGGACGTAAGTGTACTGATATTTTACGACTATCAGGTGGACGTTGCAACGTTGCAACAGTAAACGAGCATGGGCCGTGCCGAGGCCTGTTGAATAGGCGCGCTTGCGGGTTTAGGTTATAGTCTTGACCCCCCTGCGAAAAAAGTGAAAAGACATTTAACTGTGGCCGAACATGCGTTGGTAAAAACTGTTTATGAAAGTATTCGCGCTCGAAATCCCGATTTAGGCGCGGAGGATGCAGCAGAATTTTGCGGAAATTTAACACAATTGTCTTCTCGGACAGTTTTCAGATCACTTCACGTTGATAAAAAGAAGGAAAAGAAGGAAACAAGAGGTAGAAAGAAAGTAATTCTAGATAATGACGTAAAATATACAATTCGCCGGAAAGTGTACAGTTAATTTTTTAGAAACGAAATGCCAACCCTAAATAAAATCAAAGCTGAATTAAATGCTGATGAATCTTTACCCAAAATATCCTTTGGAGTTTTAAAGTGAACATTACGCGATTTAAACCGAAATAGCAAGAGCTTTTTAATCGAAAAAAATTAGATAGTGTTGTGGTGAAGAAAATTTTTAGAAGAAATACGTGACCATAGACTTAAAGGTAAAAAAATATATTATACCGACGAAACATGGTTAAATGAGGGACACACCCGCTCCAAAGTATGGCAGGACCTAAATATATCAATTTCACGTCAAGCATTTCTTGACGGGTTTTCCACTGGTTTGAAATCTCCTTCCGGTAAGGACCGTCGACTGATTATTACCCACATAGGTAGCAACTCTGGTTTTTTGGTTGGTGGTCTTAACGTTTTCGAATCTAGGAAGACTGGCGACTTCCATGAGGATATGAATGCTGAAGTGTTTGAAAAGTGGTTTTCATCCGTACTGATGCGCGTAGAGCCCGGTTCGGTAATCGTAATAGATAAAGCGCCGTATCACAGTCGGCGAGTAGAAAGAATACCCACTACTGCTTGGCGAAAAGCCGACATAATCGACTGGTTAAAATCAAAAGACAACATACCATTTGGTGAAAATGTGCTTAAAATACAATTGCTTGATATTGTCCGTGTTCATAAAGACAAGTATATTGAATATGTTGTCGATGAAATGGCGCATAAACGTGGTGTTACTCTATTGCGAATACCGCCATATCATTGTGAATTAAACCCTATTATATAGGCTCAGATAAAAGGTGAAGTTGCGAGAAAAAACACAACATTTAAATTAAATGACGTTAAAGTTTTGTTAAACGAAGCTATTAATAAAGTTACAGCTGATAATTGGCAGAAGTGTATCGAACATGTGATAAAACAAAAACAAAAAATGTGGGATTTGGATACTACGGTCGAAGTTGTAGTTGAACCTCTTATTATCAATCTTGGTTTTAAAAGTAGTGATAGTATTGTTTCTGAGTCAAATTCTGATCAAACCTCCGATAACGAGTAATAATTAAACTTAAAATTTTATTGATTTTTGTTGCAACATTTAATATGATGTTTTATGATAAGAAAAACCCCTTATCATCCAGGATTTTTTTTCCTAGGTTTAATAAATACATAGTACCTACTATTTGTTTGTATTAAAATTTTGTTTCTTATTACTAGAATTAGACATAATTTTGAATATACTTTTTTTTGCATATTTTGGACTAAAATTATGCATATTTATGCGCATAAATTTAATTTTTTTAAGTGCATATTTGAATAATTCTACTTATTACTATTCCATTATAAAGTTATTAAAAAAAATTAATTTACAAAGCAATTGATCCGCCACTGAAATTTCCTGCTCTCTTCCCTTACCCCTCTTGGCGCGCCCTAAAGCTAAGAATGAGTCACTGACTATTATTTCCTACTTATAGTATAGTCCTGTCTCCAACATCTTAACAGAAAATAGACCAGACTTCAACAGGGTGCCATAAATGCCAGGTGAGTTAACCACGATGCGGCGTGTTCTTAGAGAAATTTGACTATATAAACATAGGTTCTAAACGGTTTTGTTTTTATTATACATGGCGTTAAAATATAAAAAAAAGGTTTTTCTAAATAGTTAGTAGACGCAGATTAGCATGACGTTGAAACTGGGTCACATCTCATTTTGCCAGTGGCGTGCACAGAGCTAATGCTCGAGGTTTAATTTAGGTAAGGTAAAATTGATAAAAGAATAACACCCTTAAGTTTGGCCACATACTTAATTAATATATAGTATATAGTTTATTTATATTATGGTTTTGTCCACTACTCTATGGGTAAATGAAAGGACGGCTTTCGGCTGTTCGGACAGTTTTCCTTAATTAAAGCAATGCCAACGACTCGGTGTAGTCCACACCATCATCACGGCTAAAGTAACAATTAACAAAAGACTAATGTAAACTTTAAATTATAAATAGAAATAAATCACTTAGTTACAAACATAAATGAACAGTTATATGAACTCACAAAAGCTCAATTCGCTCTACGGATAGATGGCATTTTACAATACAAATAAAGTGGGGAATATCTTGTTAAAAGTAAAACATAAAACGGGCTGCAATATGGTAAGCCATGTAGTTTATAAAATACCATTGTGAATGTTTCTATATTAGCCAAACAAATCAGTACATAAAATATCAGATTGCAAACCCAAAGACCGCAAAAGCAACACCATTTCTCAGAAGGTAATAATTTTAATATCGACAAAACAGTAATTCTAGACACAGGATAAAATCTTAAACGATTGTTCCTCAAGATATTCAAATACGGATATGCAACTAAATTTTACGACATAATTAAAAAAATTTTAACGAAGTTAAATATGATGAGTGGTTATCAGTGTCTTGTCTTGTTTTGGATTGAAAAATTTGGGAAGGCAACACACCCATCATACCGTGATATCGTCTCCCATTCCGATAAAAGCAAAAAAAAAGGGTACCGAAAGCACGTACCGGTAAATAAATAAACATTCAGGGGGTCCCACTGCCAGTGTTGTGGGTGAACTTTGTTTTAAATAAAGAAATGTTGGTTTATATAATTTTTATCTCTTCATGGATATAAGTTTACGAAGACAAATCTAGAGTAGATCCTAGTAGAATCCTAGACATATTTTTAAGGTTTGCACCCTTTCTTAAAACATAACTCTGTAAGTGAATGCAGAGTTCACATACTGCCCTAGCAGTTATGTGGTTATCATGTGTTATGTGTGCGTTATTCATTTTTATTCATATTTGTTCACTTGTGATTGTAACTAAGTGATTCTTTACTCATTATAATAAAAAATTTACCTTAGTCCTTTGTGTTAGATGAAGCGATTAAGTCTATAAATCGACGTTTTTCAAAAAACCCGAATTTATGCAAGAACTTTACTTTTTTGGATGCTAAAAACTTCTATAAGAAATAAAAAAGAATAAGACCCCAAACGATCTTTTGGAAGATCTTTCTCAAAAAATCATGCCGTTCGATGAATCAGCAACACCTAAGCAACGACAAGAAGGTATTTTCACCTTCGCAAACAACTGGCAAACATTACAATCGACATAAGAATCTTATGAATCTATCCCTAATTTGGACGAGTCTGAAAGAATATTTTCTGCAAAAATTGTCAAAATTGGGCGACTTTTAGTTTATTTAAATACAATTAAAAAAATAGTCCTAACATAATACACTACGCCACTGAGTTCAAGTAGGCGGAGACCGAGAACAACAACTACAGTTGTAGAACGGTGACGTAACGGTGTTATTCTTAGAGGATTTCTAGTCTAAAAGGGGACGGCAAATTGGTACGTTTCCAGTTTAAGAAATTTGTGACATCACGAGGCCAACCAGCTTTATATACGGTACATTTTCGCTCTTTTATTCCAAACCTCCAACATGAATATTTTGATGATAATCTGTTAACAATGTTTTTTAATAGTAATAATAATAATAATGCATTTATTATTTCCACAACAAATGATAATTGTTGTACAGAATATAATTATAGAAGGTAGAGAGGCAAAAGACTGTGTGGTGTGAGAGGACAAAGACAGAAAAATGAAATAGAAAAAAAAAGACAAATATAGATAGAAAAATAGGTAAGAAAACAAAAAGATAATTGAGCGTGAGTCGCAAACGAACCTTTTTGTAGTAATATAATAATAATAATAATAATAATAATTTTATTTAAAAATTTAATAATATAATAAATATGTTTATGTTGTCTTCGATAAACGTATTCTTCAATCCCCCGAAGCTGAGCTTGTTAGGGGCAAATCTTTTTTTTTGTTTTAGTATGTAAAATCATAAATCATAAATATGCATTAAAAATCAATTTTTTAAAAGTAAAAATGTTAATTTATAGTATAAACGCAGCTTTTTTGAAGAAATATATTACCTATAATAAAATCATTAACTTATAATTTTTAAGTAAAAAATATTACTCATATAAATTATTCAGAACAATATTAATTAATTAATTAAAGCATTTCTAAAAATATTTTCAAATTGTCTGTTTTTAATATCCATGTTTTTATTTCGACTTTAAATTTTTTTAATGAAATCAATTTTTTAATTTTTGTTGGTAAATAATCGTTTAAATAAAAACATAAATATTTGAAATTTTTTTGTCCTATGGACTTATTTTAGGTTTTATGGTTATTTCATTTTTATGACGTGTATTATGATTATGGTTTTTAAATTGTATAAGGTTTTTATTTTTAAATATATATATTAAGATGTTATAAATGTAAAGTTGTCTAATGTTCAACTTTTTTGTTTCTGAATATAATTCTTTTGAAGGATAAAGATAATCTTTATTGTATATAATTTTTAGAAACCTTTTTTGTAATATTTCTAATTTTTTAACTAAAGTTCTATTTATTTCTCCCCAACCTAAAATTCCGTAATTTAAATGAGTTTTAACTAACGCGTAATATAATATTTCCATATGTCTTACATTTAAAATTTTTTTAATGTTTTTAAAAATCGGTAGTAAACTTCTTAATTTTTTAATTAAGTATTTCTATGTGAAAATTCCAATTTAATTTACTGTCAAAAATAATTCCCAAATATTTTATTTTATTAACTTTAAAAATTTGAATGTCTTCATTTATTTGAATACTATTCATATTTTGTGGTAGGTTATTTAGGTTTAAAGTAAAAGGAATATAATTTGTTTTATTAAAATTAATTGTTAACAAATTGTTATCAAACCAATTTTTTATAATTTTAAAATCTTTTTTAATTTTATTATTTAAGCTAATGATGTGCAAGTAATATTAATTTTCTTGTTCAATGTATTAATATTGGCAGAATAATTTTGAATTTATTGTGCTAGTACCTTAATACAGGGTGGCCCTTTAGTGTGGCAAAGTACAATAGCTCCGTTACTATTTCAAATACATTAAAAATATTAATACAAAAGTTGAAGGGCAGTAAGTGACTTATAACGTAAAATTATTTTTAACTCTATAGGGTGGCTCAAAAAAGCGGAACAAGAAAAAATGTACTTTTTTCAAATGGAACACCCTGTATATTTTTTCATTTTTAAATTCTACATAGAATTATAATTATTTTTTATTAAATACATTATTAGTCTATACTTTATAGTTTCCGAGATATTGACTCTTGAAAAGTGACATTTTTGAACTTTGACAGCTTCTAACTTTCTAACAGTACGTCTTAGAGCAAAACGGCTTACATGTCCCTATCTTCAATTTTTATTATCTTCCCAAAAAAATCAACTTCCAGTTAAACCGGAACAACTATATTTCCTGCTTTCGAGTAACATCCGGTTTAACCGGAAGTTGATTTTTTTGGGAAGATAATAAAAATTAAAGATAGGGACATGTAAGCCGTTTTGCTCTAAGACGTACTGTTAGAAAGCTAGAAGCTGTCAAAGTTCAAAAATGTCACTTTTCAAGAGTCAATATCTCGGAAACTATAAAGTTTAGACTAATAATGTATTTAATAAAAAATAATTATAATTTTATGTGGAATTTAAAAATGAAAAAATATACAGGGTGTTCCATTTAAAAAAAGTACATTTTTTATTGTTCCGCTTTTTTGAGCCACCCTATAGAGTTAAAAATAATTTTACGTAATAAGTCACTTACTGCCCTTCAACTTTTGTATTAATATTTTTAATGTATTTGAAATAGTAACGGAGCTATTGTACTTTGCCACACTAAAGGGCCACCCTGTATAAAGCTGTCGGTCATGAGACAATATTACTTGATACCGTTTCTTACACGGTAACATTACAAGCATTCCTTCTTGTATTATTCGCTCGGTGATCTGAACTTACCAACAAAGTTACCGCTCTCCAAAGATTGTTCTAACTGGGCCGATTTTTTAACGAAATCCGGTTCCGTAATAACTTGACTAATTTGAATAGCCCTACTGATATGCGGTGGTCCCTGGCCAGGTTGAACATTTTGTAGCGCGTGCGCCAGGGCGTCTTTGTCGTGTTCAAATGTAATCAGCTTACCTCCAAACTAAACAAAAAGATACACAGTAGTTAACTTTAAAATGTCTTTATTCCAAACTAACTTCTACAGTTCATTACATGGAAAGTGACAATATAATATAGAAAATAATAACCATAAAAAAAATAACAATAAAAAAAAATGGAAGTTAATCCAATTTAATTCATTAAAAAAAAAAAAAAAAAAAAAAAAAAAAAAAAAAAAAAAACAGTATAAATAATTTAATTTAGTAAATATCTCTTTAATTGTTTTTTAAAAATTGCCAATTTTTTAATTTTTCTGATATTTTTTGGAAGATTATTATATTTTATTATTCCGTCATATAAAAGCGATTTTTTTCCAAAATTACTTTTTACTGGTATAGTTTGATAATTTATACAATGTCTTGTGTTATGATCATGTAATGTTTTATTTTCCTGAAGTGTTATGTTTGATTTTTTTTCTTTTAAAATAATAGAGTGAATTAGAATACAAATTTTTAATTTATAAATGTTTTGAACGTGTAAATACCCTTTCGGTCTATATAGATTAACAGTTGGTTCTAAATGTGGTAATTTGTGTATACTTTATTTTGCAATTTTTGTAATGGTTTTAAGTTTGATAAACAAGCAGATCCCCATGCAGAAGCTAAGTATTGTAATTTTGAATATATTAATGAAAAATATATATTTTTTAAATATTTCAAAGGAATAAAATATCTAGCTCTGTACAAAACAGATACCAAAGGAGATATCGAGTTGATAATATACTGGATATGGCATTTCCAATTTAAATTTTCATCTAAAACTAATCCTAAAAATTTTGTCGTTTTTGAATATTGAATATTTTCATTATTAAATGTTAAGGGGTTAATGATGGAATTTATTTTAACGGAACTTATATAAACTGAGTGTACAACGTTTGAGGCAAGACTTTTTTTTACTATAAAAATGCCGTTATTTAAAGTTTCAAAGTAGTCCGTTCTCTCGGTGGTTAAAGTTTTAAATGGTAGAAATAAATACTATTAAATACATTTTTGGTTTAGTTTTATTTCTACCATTTATAACCTACTAGCTATACACCGCGCGCGTTGCTACGCTACTTACTAAAACTGAACAATTATATACTACTTTACCACCTTATTGTCAGGATAAGTTTAACTTTAAATTGGCAACCCTTGAGGAAATTGAATCAGTTTTTAATTCAATCAAATGAATCTGGTTCCGATCACAGATATGTCATATAATTAATTTCTCTCTCGAAAAAGGACATTTTCCAAGTTTATGGAAAAATGCTATTATACAACCTATTCCTAAGATTAGCAATCCTTCTCAACTATCTGATTTGCGCCCAATTAGCATATTACCAGTTCTTTCAAAAATACTTGAGAAGATAATACATAATCAGGTTACTGACTTTCTTACGCAACATAACATCTTGCCTGAACTGCAGTCAGGTTTTAGAAAGGCCCACAGCACAGTTTCAGCACTTCTAAATGTTAGTGACGATATTTTAAAGGCAACGGATGCCGGAAAGAATACTGCACTCATTCTGTTGGACTTTTCTAAGGCCTTTGACACTGTTGATCATGGTGTGTTGAGTGCTAAATTAAAGTATATTGGTTTTGATCATATTCCCCTTAACTTTTTTAAATGCTATTTGTCGGGTAGGCAGCAAAGGGTACTGATTGATGGTAAGTATTCAGAAAGTCTAAATGTTAAAACTGGAGTACCACAGGGATCTGTTCTTGGCCCGTTATTGTTTCTAATATATACATTTGATCTGTTTAGTAAACTTGCTACTTGCTCCAGTCACGGTTATGCAGATGATATACAACTATTATTAAGTTTTTTTGCTGAAACAGCTATTGAGGCCAATAACAGTATAAATCGTGATCTGGACATTATTTATGAATATTCCAAGTCTCATAATCTAACTCTAAATGCCAAAAAGTCCCTTTTTCTTTTATTTGGAAATGCCAAAAACCGTAGCTATATACTAGATACGGGTTTTAATCCAGTGGTAAATAACGAAAAAATTCCACATACCGAATCTGCTCGAAATTTGGGTTTAATATTTGACCCTAACCTACGTTTCACAGAACATGTTTCAGTACTTTTACGGCGTTCTTATTGTACGCTTAGAACATTATACGCCAACAGGCATTTTCTTAATTTCAAACTAAGAAAAATGTTATGTGAATATACTGTTTTCCCAATATTTTATTATGGTAATGTGATTTATGGGCCTTGTTTAGATGCTGTTGCCAGGTATCGAATACAACAAGTCCAAAGAAATTGTGGTAGATTCGTTTTTGGCCTTCGTAAATATGACACAATATCCGCAAATTTAAAAATCTTAGAATGGCTGCCAATGGCCAAAATATGGGAAATTCATTTGCTTTCCTTCACACACCGCCTTTTGCTTACAAATAAACCCTTATACCTGCGAAGAAAACTTTGTTATAGGTCCAACTTGCATGATGTCTCAGTTAGAACTCGAGGTATGTTGTCAATCCCTAAATTTAGAACTGCTATATTTCAGCGTCGTTTCTCGTACATTTCGGTTAAATTGTACAATAGCATTGACACTGAATTTAAGCGCGATTCCATCCTGTCATTTAAGTGTAAAGTTAAAAGACTTTATATGTTGGCATTTTTAGCGAACTAGTTTTTTTTTTATTTATTGTATTATTGGTTTAATTTATTTTATTCAAAGTTTATAAATAATATTTAATTTCCTTTCTTTTTTGTATTATGGCTTGCCAAATGTATTATCTGTGGGTAGGTTATATTAGGAAACATTTTAGGACACTTAATAGAATAATTAGGTCAGTTTTAGTTATAGAGATAATTTATCAAATATAGTTGAATATATAGGTCATTTATTTATTTAGGTTATATGCAAGAATAGCCCTACTGGCTAAATATCGCCTAATTGTATTCATCTAATTTTATGAATAAAAGTCGTTTATTATTATTATTATTATCATCATTATTAAAATAAATTTGAAGGAACGACATTACACAAAGATCCGGCATCCCGACATCCCGGCATCCGTTGCGCCACTTTTTTTTTATGCCGAAACCTTCCTTGGCCTGCACACAACAGCTCACCAAATCCCGGCATCCCGGCATGCGTTGCGCCACTTTTTTTTATGCCGAAATTTTCCTCGGCCTGCACACAACTCACCAAATTTTCATCGTAATCGGATAAATGGTATAGGAACGCATACGCGACATACAGATAAACATTCACTGTTATATATACAGGGTCCTGCAATAGTGCGTCAGGCTTCTATAGCTCCTATACGAATTTAGTTAGGAATTTCATTCATACGCTAACTTATACTGTATCATACGGGGTACTTCAGGCAAATATTTTTTCATAAAGTGTGGTCCTCGGTGAGGTCATAAAAAGTTGTGTTTTTTTAAGTGGGATACCCCATATTTTTTTGCATATTTAGATGTATGCCGTCCTTTATAAATGCCTAAAATTTTGTTTGATTTGCTTTGGTAGTTTAAGAGCAATCAATTAAAAACTGAAAAAAAAATATTTTGTAGTCGTGGAAAAAATATCAAAAAAAAAATCTAAAATTAGTTTTTTAAGTATTAAGTGAGTTTAATGACAAGAGATTTAAAGATACTATTAATCGAATAATATTTATTTATTTTATACAGGGTGTTCATAATAAGGTTTCAAAAATGACACATTTCAAACCTATTTTTCTCAACTTTTTCAAATGGAACACCCTGTATATTATTTCGGTATTTTATATAAAATAAACAAGCAATTTTTTTTGCAGTTGAAGCATATGTTATTTCCAGCCGTTTTCGAAATAAATGCAAATTTCATAAATTATGTTGATTAAACAAAGTTTATTTTTAAAATTAAGCGTAGGCGACTAGACTAATAATTAAAAACTACAGTAATTGTTCAAAATGTCTTCCATTTTGTTCTGTGTACAAGCCAACATGTTTTTGAAAAGATCTGTTTACTTTCCTTTTAACATTTCAATTGCAATACCAGCAAAGAGGTTCATTAGTAAGGTTTATCCCTAAAACCCATAGTAGGCTTTGAAATAAAACATGGATTCTTATACTTAGTTTGACAAGTTCTTTAATTCATTTTAAAAAGTCGTAGGTAATATCGGGCGAATAAATTATAAGACATTCATTTTATTAAATTACACACAACATAAATTAAAATGAATTTCTTATAATTTATTCGCCCGATATTACCTAAAGTCGCCACAGTGGATCTTTTCTCGTGCGTCATCACTTTCACGTCATCAAAATCGTATAAATCAAATCAAAATTACGAGACGAAAAAAGTCAAAACTAAGTCTAAGTTCATAAAATGGACGTGCCTGCCTACCGTTTGACGTACCTACAGAATATCCCGAAAAATTATTATTTATTTTAAGTTTTGCCCGGCATTCTCTATTATCTAAAAGAAATTGACAAACAACTGTTAATACATTTAATATTATTTTTAAAGCTTAAAATCTAGAAAAGTTTGGTGTTTTATTGACTATTAAAATCGCAAAAGTCAAATTTTTGACATCCTTTCATTTAAGGGAATTTAGCCACTGCCGTAAACTTTTCAAAGAACTTTCACGGTTAGAATATTTAAAATAAATAAATTAGGTATAATAAAAATCCATAAATACTTACCGCCAAGACAGATGGTGGATATAATTAGCTCTAAAAAGAACTATTTTTAGAAAAAGGAACAGTTTTAAGGCACACAAATTTACAAAATACGAATTAGATTGGCAGATCAAAATAAGGTTGACAATGACGTTCCTAAATACAACGGTAGTCATGAGTAATAGATGTGTTTTGGACTTCCATTGCCTTTAGTTTTTCATATCACAACGTTTCAACTGGTAAGTATCTCCAGTCGTCTTTAGGTGAATACTAAACAAGTTAAAAGCATTCACCTGAAGACGACTGGAGATACTTACCAGTTGAAACGTTGTGATATGAAAAACTAAAGGCAATGGAAGTCCAAAACACATCTATTACTCAAGATACATCATTGTCTACAACCTTCAAACAACGGTAGTCAACTAAACAAATAAAAAAAGTAATTAATTGACGTTTATAGTTTTATTCTTGTCTAGCACGTTATATTATTGCGGAATCTTGGAGACGTTCTTTTATGCTTTTATTCAAACTTGTTACTGTAATAAATAAGGATGCAGAGTTATTAACCACGTTGAGTCCTGATCGTTGATTAATGACGCACGGGCAAAGATCCACTGTGGCGACTTTACACCTTATATAAATACCTATATATTTAGTAAACCAAGTATAGATATCCCCAATATCTGGAAGCCTCTTCTTGTCCAAAACCAACAACTCAAACTTCACGCTCCAATAAGCACGTAGGCGGAGTCATCAAGCTTCATTGCACATGGATAGTATTTAAGACTTGGAATTGTAATTTAGTTTACACTTGAAAACGGTTAAGACAAAAGACAATGGAAGTTCGACAAAGTACTTTGTTTGATATTCCATTTTTATTGTTATTTTTTTTTAATGACTATTATTTTCTATATTATATTGTTATTTTCCATGTAATGAACTGTAAAAGTTAGTTTGGAATAAAGGCATATTTAAAGTAAAATTTATAAATTTGATTGTTTTTCCATGGCCACCTAGCTATTTTGTTTATAAACCTTTGGTATGGACAGCGACATTTAGATATTGAAACCCGTTAGAATTTTAAATGAATTGCAAAAACAAAATTGTTTGTTTTGGAACTCTTCATCGAATAGTAAAATAATAATAAAAAACAATAAAAATATTCTATTTTAAAAACTTGACCTCTTGCTATACCGTGCGAGCAAAAATTATTTGCATCAAAGACGGCCTTGCATCTAAGGAGGTAATGCTTAGCCATAGAGCTTAATACCTGTTGGGTGTCAGTAACTACCTGAATTAACAATCAATCAGTTCTTCCGTCACCTTTGACAGTCATTACAAGTAATTTGATTCATCGCTAATTTTTCCAATTTCTTGAACAATTCACACAATGGGCTTTACGGAACAGCACAAAACATTCATGGTTGAAGCGTATTTTCGAAACGGGGTTAGAGTAAATGGTGAGTGGCAATACAATCCGGGTTTGTGCATGTACGATTTTCACGAACACTTTCCTAACGTTGCTTTTATTGCTGGGGATTTTTATCATTGCCTGAAAAGAACGGTGGCTGTGTTTAGGGAAACAGGTTCTATAAAACACAAAAAAGGAGCAGGAAGACCATCTGTAAGAACAGAAGAACTTGTTGCAAACGTTCGTGAAATAATGCAAAATACGCCAACAAATTGTATAAGACGCCTGTCCCAAGAAGTGGGAAGATCTTATGGAACAGGCAGGACTATTCTTAAGAAGCATCTAAATTTATTTCCTTATAAAGTCCAAGTATGTAATTATTTTTCTTTTTCTTTCTGTATATTCTTACTTTGTTAATTATGTAAACAACAAAAATAAATTTGTATTTGTCTACTTATTTTATTACTCATTAGTTTGGCATATCATGTCATAATATGAATTTGACAAAATTTTAACCTAGATTGGGTTAGATATATCGTCCCCATATCATTGTGATCTAAACCAAGCCCTACGTATTTTAATCCAAGCCCTCTTTGATGCAAATAATTTTTGCTCGCACGGTACTAATCTCACATAATGCCGTAATTAAAAAAATGCCCTAAGATTGTTTCTTTGATTTCCCTTCCAGGGCTGAAAATTTTTTTCTTTTAGTTTTTAACTTATTATTCCTAAACATGTTAAACAATATAGGATGTCCCATTAAAAAAAAAGCTTTATGTTACCACACTTTTTTGGGCCACACTGTATGTGCGAAAATATTTTTCTGAAATGCATCCCGTCTTACAGTGTAGATTAATTAGCATATGAATGAAATTCCCAACTTAATTCATATAGGAGCTATGAAAGTATGATGCACTATTGCAGGACCCTGTATATAGCAGCTTCCATATCGTATCTCGCCAACTTTAGTGGCAGTGGCGGCTCGTGGGGTAGAGCCACAGTGCCATGGCACTACCTGCCCTCCTGTCTAGCGTCCTGCCCTTTACAAATTACCAAAACCTATTAAAATTAATATTCTCGTTTTTAAAGCAATTAGCAAAATAATTTAAAAATGGAACACAGTCGGGTGCAAATTTCCATCTAAAAGGAAGCGATTATGCGTAAAACGGTAACGTAGCTTCCGCGCCAAGCGCGACGAGGCACACGGGAGGTGACGAAACGCCGTCACCTCAATAAAAAAACGTTGGAAAATGACCTTGAATGCAAGCAGGCAAAAATCTCGACGCTCTCTTCGTTTGACCGTTTGATGTTAGACGTTTCAAACAGCTGATGTTCGCGTCGCGTCCCGATTTGTTTTCGTTCGGCCGGCGGCTGATTTAATGTAGGGTTAACGAACTTTTTATTTTAGAAATACATAAGTAATGAATACTATTAGATTTTTAAAGGAAACTTTATGGAAAAAATATTTGGGTGTGCGGTTGTGATGAATCTAATAGACTATTTTGTTTTATGTGTGTTTTATTTGGTGGGAAGCAAACTTGGTCCCAAAAAGGTACAGATGATTTGGTCCATTTCTGGGACAAAATGAAGAAACATGAAAAATCGAAGGTACATTTAAACAATATATTTAATTTCAGTATGCTTGGTAAAATTAACATTAAAACTCAATTAAATTCTGCATATCACAATGAAATAATGAAGAAAAACGAACAAATTGATAAAAACAGATACATATTAAACCAAATTATAAACTGCGTTCGGTTTTGTGGTGCATTTGAGTTGGCTTTGAGAGGTCATGACGAAAAAGAGACGTCGGAAAATAGGGGCATATTTCGTGAATTAATAAATTTCAGCTCAGAATTAGACAAAACTCTTAAAGATCATATTGAAAAATCGAAAGTATTTAAAGGAACATCAAAACCCCTACAAAATGAACTTCTGGACTGTATGTTAGATGTGTATCATGATGAAGTCATAAAAGAAATAAAGGACTCTCCGTTTATCGCTGTTATCGCAGATGAAACCACTGACATTGCTTGTGTGTTTCAACTTGTTATCGTGTTTAGGTATATTCAAGATATGATTGTAAATTCATAAATTAAATTAGGTGCCTTTTTGCTTATTTTTCCTACTTTAAAAGCAAGAACTATTAACAAAAAAGGGCGTGGCACCTAAAAATTTTTTGCCTGCGCTAAGGGTTTACCTGGCCCTACTTCACTAAAATGGCACGAGCCGCCACTGCTTAGTGGGACACCCGGTATAACTATCAGTCAAATATAAAACATTTCCTATTCTAAATATAATTTATCACCAACAAAAAGTAAACAGTTTTTCTTAGTTTGGCAGCAGCCAATCAAACGGTAAATATTTTTAAATGATCCTAAAATTCTTACCCCAAAGCTAGCCCCTACAGGCTTCTTTAACCATTTGGGAGGCTTACTTAGATCGACACTGACGGTAGCGTGTGACTGTGCCGGTGCGGGCGTTTGCACGAATCCCTCCATTCCAGGAAAACTGTCGGCTATTTTGTTTGTTGTCTGGATTTGTTGGGTTTTACCTGGATAGAAAACGGAAAAACTAAAATATTTAAAAAAAATTCATTGACGCTAAAGTTTTACGTTATCTCCAACGATAACTAAGCGACTGCGGCATTGAACTCTTCTTAAGCTAGTTTGGCTTGGTATAACGTGTCATTTATTCTAGCTAAATGCACCTTAATAAGCTAAAACGCTATATCAATCCTCTTACCTCCCATTACCGAATACACGGAGACGTGGCCGTCATAGTTGGGACACGCTATTAGGGCTGGATTTTTCGGACACCAAACTACATCGAAACTCCATTGATTTGTTTTCGCTATTTCCGACAATACCTAAAAACAAACTGATTTGTGAACAAACCTTTCACGAATAACAAATACGTCAAATTACAAAACAAGAATTTTTTTTAAATTTTACTGTACTCCCAACCAACTTTACAAGTTTATTACAGGGATAAGTATATAAAAATAACTAACAATTATTACTCTAACTTAATAGGTCTATACATACAGTGTCACCAGTAAAGTCATATGGGATATTTTTTTATTAATAGCTTTATTCGAAATTTGCATCAAGTTTTGCTTCGATTGAGATAAAAATTAAGCAAAAAAGTAGTAGTCATGTGATTCGCATTATCTGTAAAATTTTAATTTTTTTCAAAACCTAATTCAAAAGTGGCGTTATTTCTGAAAATATCGAAAAAAGTTATTAGAAAAAGTTTTTTTAAATGCAGCTTCTAGCCCAGATGCAAAATTTTAGCTGCATAAGATAATTTTGATTTTTTATGTAAGTATATTTTGTAAATTGCACCACTTTTGCAAAATAAGACTCAACGCAACCCACATAAAACTTCTTAGTTTTGACATAAAAGTCAATAATTTTATAAAATAAGTATTTTTGAAAACTTAGTTTGTGTCTGAAAGTAATACACCTTAACATTAAGACAAAAAAGAACACGGTGTCATCAGTAAAGTGTTCATTCGGGGGAAAATAAATTTTAGGTTAATTTAACGTAAAGTTTATCTATTTTCAACGATTTAATTTAAAACCCCTTTACTTTATTTTTTATTTTTTTACTTTCACACACAAACTACGTTTTCAAAAATACTTATTTTGTGAAGTTACCTTATACAGGGTCAAAAACAAATAAACTTTGCATCACATGCGAAATTTTAATAGCACAATTTTGATTTTGTAGAAAAACACAAATTTAATATGGCGCTACTTTAAAGAAAATGTATCTGAAATAAAGCCTTGTCAAAACTGAGAAGTTTTATGTAGGTTGCGTTGAGTCTTATTTTGCAATAGTGGTGCAATTTACAAAATATACGGAAAAAATCAAAATTATCTTATGCCGCTGAAATTTTGCATGTGGGCTAGAAACTGCTTTTGAAATATTTTTTGGAAAAAATTGAAATTTGACAGATAATGCGAATCACTCGACTACTATTTTTTTGCTTAATTTTTATCTCAATCGAAGCAGAACTTGATGCCAAAGTCAAATTTTGAATAAAGCTATTAATAAAAAAAATCCCATATGATGCGGACTTTACTGGTGACACTGTATGTAAAAAAAGAGACAGTAAAAAAAAATCGTTTTGTATTATACAGGGTGGTCCTTAAGTACATCAAGAAAATCTAGGATATGATTCCTGGCATCAATTCAAGTTGAAAAGTTCATATGGACTTATGCCCTAAAATGCTTACCCTCTAAGATACAGGGTGTTAAAATATTTTCCATTTTCCTTTAAAACTACCACTTTTTTCAAAAACATAGTAGAGACAACTTTTGTTCCGCTTATATCAGTAATGCATAAAAATGCATCAGAGTTTTAAAAAAACAGTGGCGTATCACATATTTTCACAAAAAAAATATTGATGGTATCTTCATGCACGCCACTGGTGGAAGTAGGCAAACCCTTTTTTAACCAAAAAGTGCAGTTTAATACGAAATCAATCGACATCAATTTTCAATACCGTATCTTCAAGGAGTTTCGAAATTAAAAAAAAACAATTATTTTCTAAAAATATTTTAACACCCTGTATCTTAGAGGGTAAGCATTTTAGGGCATAAGTCCATATGAACTTTTCAACTTAAATTGATGCCAGGAATCATATCCTAGATTTTCTTGATGTACTTAAGGACCACCCTGTATACGTTTGATTAACTCGTTAAAGGCCTTTTCCTACGACCACCTACGAAAATTACAATAACAACACGGTTAACTTGGCTAGAAAGTGCCAAATATCACACGCGTGTTGTAAAAAAATATTTCAACACGAGTGTGGAAATACCAAGCACACTATACCTTTATTAATTAAATTTAAACAGGTGTCAATTTGACACAACAAAACTATTTATTAAAAATAACAAACTTACGGGACCTGTGGAGTGAATTGGGGTGCTGGGTGGGGTAAAGTACACTAGGGCATTACTGCAGATAAAAAAAATCCTTTTTTTCGTTATTTTTGGGAACCTAAGAGTATTATTTATGATAAAAA
Organism: Polydrusus pterygomalis; assembly: GCA_963969555.1. NCBI lineage: Eukaryota > Metazoa > Arthropoda > Insecta > Coleoptera > Curculionidae > Polydrusus > Polydrusus pterygomalis. The sequence continues at coordinate 17,814,918 of OZ018381.1, read as the reverse complement.
TAATATTATCAAAAAGGGAAAATAATAATGTGTCAGGCAACCCACCAACTGTCATGTTTACATGTCAACTGAGTTGAACCACAGAAAAAAAAGGGGCAGCTATAGAGCAGAAATAGAATACCCTAGGAAATACCGATTTATAATTTTGCAATTATCTCGGATAAAAATATCCATACAATGTTTAAGGATATGGGACAAGTGAATACGCTTTATGTAAGTAAATTTATTTTAGCTATATTTAAAACAAATCGAAAAAGATTTAACTTTTATAATTAACAAGCTATCGATATTTAACTCCATCTCTATCTTTCTATAATGTTGAGCAAATGTTGAGGTTATGTTTTAGTTTTGTGTTATGTTGTTTTCGTTTTCGTATTTTACCTATATTATTGTTTTATTAAAAGAATGCAAGCAACTAAAAGATCAGAAACGAAATTTATTCACTGTACATAGATAGTAGGTATGATGTGCGTAAACAAATAGGAGAAAAAGTTATTCTTTTTATTTAAATCTAGGTAAGTTAAAATGTGTAAGTGGGCATTGTTTTTTGTTTTAAATTTGATTAACACAATGGTGATACCTACAAACTATTAAAAACAAATCCAACTCTTTTTGATTATATTGTATGGTCGTAGGAAAAATTGTGTACATTACTCGTGTGAAAGTGATTTTCTCACACTCGGAGAATTTCCGCACTCGGCTAACGCCTCGTGCTAAATACCTCCTCGTTTGAAAAGTACCACTTTCAACACTTGTTATGTAATATACTAATTCTATACGACCTACAAAAACGCGACCGGTTAGTCGCTTGAAAATTTTGCCCAATCAATACGAGCATGTTGACGCCGCGCCTTTGTAGCGCGGCAAGTGAAACGCGACCCATTCTAGACTAGCAACAAAACGCCTCATAGTTGCTATGGATCCCGTACAAGTTGGGTGTATCGCTGTTCACCAATTATTAACGTTATTAAATTTGGCCAAAAAACGTAAAAAAACGTTGGTGGGTACACCCGGTTGGTGCTAATCGCCTGACCGTAGGGGTGTTTCATCTTAGCTTCGCAGAACAGAGAGGAGGTTGACCATCGATTTCACAAATAAATTGTTCAGTGTCAAACATCTTGTTTGCAAGACACCAAGCACAACAATGTAGAAGTACACGTAGAAAGTGTTGCCAAGCGTGTCGCTCGTATAGAATAGGCCTAAGAAAGAAAATTATACTAGGAAATATTTTTTTAAATGAAACTTAAATAATGGTAATGTTTTTAATGTTTTAATATTTTCGGGTAAAATATTATATAATATTAATCCAATATACAGTGACCGGCAAAGAGTTCGCAACATATGGGAAAAATTTTTATTAGCGGATTATTGAAAAATCTTTTTTGGGGGATTGGATGTGCATGTCCCATAACCTTAAAATCGATTTTGACATACGTCAGGTGACCAATGGTATGGCGGGAAAGTTGAAAAAACCAATATGAAATCATCATAAATCAGATAAGTTGATGAGTTATCGAAAAAATTCCAAGAATAAAAAGTGTTTAGAATTCCATTAGAACCTTGAATACAATGTTTGGGATATCTACTTAAAAAAACATAAAATCGAATATTTTTGTAAATATTTTTTTACCGAATTAAAAATTTCCATATTTTTTCTTTCTTAAAGCTTCATTAAAGTAAAACTGACATCTGGTGACCACAACTAGAAATATTCTTTTGTTTTTCTGACAATTTGGAGCAATAATTCAAAAAATTCGTTTACACTTGGATACCAGCTGTTGCAATAGTCTATTTCTAATAACCTTATCGATATTTTTTATATCGAAATATTCTATTATGTTAAGAAATCCTTAAATTCATTAATCCAAAGCCAATTTTATTTATAACCGTAAAAAAATAATTAAAATTTTTATTAATTTTTAGATTTTTTTAAAGATTTCTGCGAAATTCAAAATTATATTTTACGGTTATAAATAAAATTTGCTTTGGATTAATGAATTTAAGGATTTCTTAACATAATAGAATATTTCGATATAAAAAATATCGATAAGGTTATTAGAAATAGACTATTGCAACAGCTGGTATCCAAGTGTAAACGAATTTTTTGAATTATTGCTCCAAATTGTCTGAAAAACAAAAGAATATTTCTAGTTGTGGTCACCAGATGTCAGTTTTACTTTAATGAAGCTTTAAGAAAGGAAAAATATGGAAATTTTTAATTCGGTAAAAAAATATTTACAAAAATATTCGATTTTATGTTTTTTCAAGTAGATATCCCAACCATTGTACTTAAGGTTCTAATGGAATTCTAAACACTTTTTATTCTTGGAATTTTTTCGATAACTCATCAACTTATCTGATTTATGATGATTTCATATTGGTTTTTCAACTTTCCCGCCATACCATTGATCACGTGACGTATGTCAAAATCGATTTTAAGGTTATGGGACATGCACATCCAATCCCCCAAAAAATTTTTTTCAATATTCCGCTAATAAAAATTTTTCCCATATGTTGCGAAATCTTTGCCGGTCACTGTATAACAATGATCGTTTTCCAAAGTTACTGTTTATTTTAATAGTTTGTAAAAAATTAGTTTGTCTAGTATCATGCCTATGAATATCATGAACTTTTGTAAACGTCATGTTAAAAAAATTTTAAAAGTAAAGAATTAATAAATATTAAAATTTGTAAATAATATAAATTATTTATATCTAGGTATTTATATCTAGGTTTTATAAGTGCGGAAATCTTTGAATTCATTTAATAACTTTATTTTGTAATTTTTTTAAAGGTTCTAGTACTATTGAATTGGCTGAACCCCAAATAGAAATACGATAGTGAATTTTTGTATGTACTAATGCATGATAAATATTTTTTAAATAATTTAAAGATATACAATGACGAATTTTATAGAATATCCCAATTACCGGAGAAATGTAAGTTAGAATATGTTATAGGTACGTGTTTTCTCCAGCTTAAATTTTGATCAATATATAATCCTAAAAATTTTATGTTATCTTTGTAATTACCATTTTCCCCATTAAGTATAATTATTGGTTGCTTCTCCATATCTAGTCTTTGTTTAGCAATGTACATAAATGAAGATTTATTAAAATTTAAAGTTAATTTGTAAGATTGCAACCAGTCAAATATAATTTTTAAATCTTTTTTGATATTTAATTAGATGTCCCTAATATTTTTAGCATAATAAATAATTGTTGTGTCGTCGGCAAAAAGTTTAATTTGTCCATATAATTTTAATTTTAAAATATAATTGATATAAATAAGAAATAATGTGGGACCTAGAATAGAACCTTGTGGTACTCCACATCTAATTGTTTGATAGGAACTAATATTACTTCCTATTTTAACGCACCCTTTTCTATAATATAACTTTTTTATAACTTTCAAACCAACGATACATTTTTCCTCTTATGCCTATGTTAAATAATTTAATTAATAATATATCATGGTTTACAGTATCAAAGGCTTTACACACCGGCTGGCCTGTTGGAAGTTTTCCAGTGCCATTGAAAATTACTTACACACACACAAGGCTTTACACAAGTCTAGAGATAAAATGCCGCATTTTTTTTGTATCTAGATTTAATTGAATGTTAGTAATAACATCCATAGCTGCTGCAACTTCAGTATCTCTAGATTTGCGAAACCCATAATGATTCTCGAAAAGTAAGTTTTGTCTTTCTAAAAAATTCGTTCATTTTATATTTATAATTTTTTCCAAAATTTTTGACAGAACAGGCAAAACAGATATTGGACGGTAATTATTAGGATTATTTGTTTTATCGCTTTTAAAAACTGCTGTCACTTGAGCAAAATTATTTTTTTCCGGAAATGTTGATTTTTGTAAAGATAATTGTATCAGGTATTTTAAAAGAATTAAACGAAGTTTTTTCACATAACTTTTAATTGGCCAATTAAAAAATGCCAATATTTGAGGGTAAAATCTCCGGATAAACACGACCCCTTCTACAGTTTAAAATTATAAATATTTCCTCTTATTTCTCGCCTGTACTTCTGCTAATGCCAATAAAATAGTATATCAACGTACACGTTTTATAAAGCATAATTTTATAGCATGCGTCCATGTTAAAAAACGAGTTTTATAACGGGACAAGTGCTTAAAACTGCTTTATATAACACGCACTTTACACTATTTTTTCTAATTTGTAGTTTTTTCAATAAAAAACACATATTTAAAAAGAAAATAAATCCTTCAAATTTTGTAAATTATTATGTCTAAATTTTATGTTGGTAATACTATTTTTTATCATAGTAGACTCTGGACAACAAAAATTATTTTGCGAACTGTCATTTTTTGATTTATTGACCCATTTTCACCGCGAGATTCTAAAGTTATTTTAGCGATAGGAGATTTGAAATTGGACGGAATACGTTGTGTGATCCTTGTACATTCGGTACATATACAGAGCGTTCGGAAATTCGGGCGATTTTGCTATTTTTTTTTGAATTGCAAAAGATGTGATTTTACGTCACAGCATTGCAATTTAGTATAGGGAAGATGGAAAATTTAAATAAAGTTGAAGTTAAAATCGACATTGGAAGGTTAGTAGACTGAATTTTGGATAGGATTTGGCAGAAAATGATAGCTTGAAGCATCTACAAAAGATTGATTTATAGATTTATGCGACCAACATACATGACTGTTATCCACACAGAATAAAAAAGTAGGTTATCAAGCTATTTTTCCTCTGCGAAAAATGGGTTTTCTCGTAAATCACAAAGGCCGCGCAAGTCAATGAAATAAAACATTTAAATGTTACCAACCTTTAAAAAATAAAAACACCGTATCGAAACAGATCTGCTTCGATACTGAAAACGGTATCGTAATAGATTTGTTATGAAACAAAATTAGAAAAAATATCATAGCTACCTCTCCATTTGTTTGATTGGAATTTGGATTCCAACACAAAATTCTGTCATCCTTGCCGCAACTGACAAGAAGATCCGAGTCCTCCGAGCACCAAGATATCGCCAAGACGCCTCTCTGGTGGTTCTCTAGAGTTTTCAGTGGTGACGTTGCGAACCGAAGGTCCCACATTTGAATTACTGGCGAATGATCTTCCTCTGGAACACAAACATAGTATTACTTAAATTAATATGATGAATCAAATTTTTTTATGTGTATTATTATGCTGTTACTATAAATATTTTCAAAAATTAGCTGAAGGGTCATTATTTGCATTTAACACACGTGGGAATGAATATTTTTCGAAACATTTTTAGATAACTCTAAAGTTATGTATGATACTTGCGTTCCCAAATTGTAGCGATACATTTTCGATTTAGGTTCAAAATATTTACCAAATTGATTTCAGTTCTGTTTTTTGAACATGTTTAATTTTCTTTGTTTTGAATCACCTATTTAACCATATTACATTTTTTGTTGTAATTTATCTCAAATATTACCGTGGAAGCATGTTGTTTTAGGTTATGTAACTCAATTTTACTTTAGCTACGTTTATTCTTTAGCATTATTTTCGGTAGGTACAGGGTTTTTCCGTATATTTTGGAGCACCCCTGGAGCTTTTATTTAAAGACCTAGAAAAAACTTTAAATTACCAAAGTTGCATGATTTCTCCTGAACTGCCAGAATTTGTTATCGGACAAAACAAATGAACATCGTAAATTTGTTTAATAATGCCAATGTTGATTTTTTTAACTCCTCACTCTTTTCTGATTCCAAATATGTATATATGTTATATGTTTACTTTAGTCGTTTAGGCAAAATTGCATTTCAAAATATTGCGGATTAGAAAATCTATATTGGTGTGAGGAAAACATGCTAGAACATAATGCTTATTCAGTAACAATAATTAATATAAATAATGATAATAATTTATGAAACAAACGTATAACATATATACATATATGGAATCAGAAAAGAGTAAGGAGTTTAAAAAAAATTAATATACCATTTTAAAAAATCGACATTGGCATTATTCAACAAATTTACGATGTTCATTTGTTTTGTCCGATAACAAATTCTGGCAGTTCAGGAGAAATAATGCAACTTTGTTAATTTAAAGTTTTTTCTAGGTCTTCAAATAAAAGCTCCAGGGGTGCTCCAAAATATACGGAAAACCCTGTACATTATTGAAACAGTATTTCTGGTTCCTTGATGTATCTATTAATTATGCCACTATGGGCCATTTTGACAAATGCATTTTATCTTGTTGAAATTGGATTTAATTAAATTCCTGCATCTTCTGAAAAGCAGAAAACACAAAGAGCACAAAGTCACGTTATTTCCATATTATTAGCGAATTCAATTTAAATAAGAAATAAGTAAAATATTTGTAATTTTATTTTTTCTGTAAATGCAAATAAATTGACAGCGCGTTAAAAGTATAAAACTAAATTAATAAATTGCATGATAAAATTTATTTCGCCAATGATTTTTGTTTCTCTTTTTCAATTACTAATAGAAAATACTTTTATGATTATGACAAATGCATTATGCATATTGAACTGCCACAATTGAATAAACACATTTGATATAATAGTTTCGAAACATTCTCGATTGCGTCGAAACAGCGAAAGTCGCAGCAAGTAAAGTATATCTCAAAGTGTATTGTCTTGCCAGGCATTTTAGTAGAAATCAGTGACCGATTAAAAAAAAATTAACTCTAATTTTAATTCACACAGTCTTAAAAATATACTAATAACTAATTTTACAACACTAACAAATAAAATAATACACAAAAATTTATTTAATGTAAACCTAATTCAGTTTCACTGTCAGAGTCGTCATTTGTTAATATAGTCGGATCTGCACACGGACTCTGATGAACAGAAAAGTCATTATCGAATCGCAAAGTAACGTTATTTTAGAAATGTGGTACTCCGATCGCTTTTTCCCTTTCTTTTCTATTGTTTTCGTCCTTCCCCTCCAGCCCCGATAGAATTGAATTGAAACGAAAATAAGTAGCAGCAGAATCACATTTCGCATAATGTAAAAAAAAAGACAACCGACTATAGACAAAGATGCCCTTCGTCAGTCGCCCCGTCGCGTATTGACAATATTGACAGTGTGATTGACAGTATTGTACCTTAACCTTAAAAAATAAAACAATGTTTCAAACTTGTTGACGTTAGATTAGGCTATGGAGAACTATAGGGTAGGAGGCCGATCGACAATGGCAGCATTTTCAAATTCTGTCCCGGTTTTTTGGTTAGTTCGCTATTGGCCGATAGATGGCTCTCGCGTCCGAAGTGGGCTGATGTTGTCTTCTTCTTCTTCGTTTTTAATATGGAAAACTAGATCCTCCATAGTTTTTAACTTTTACTTAAACCCTTTATTTTTCTGTGCTTTTACTTTTGACAATTGACATTTTATTTTTCGAAATAACAAAAATGTTTGAAGGCAAGACAAGACAAATAACGTTGTATTGTAATTAATTTCCATATTTATAATAAATAATGGTACAATTTATATAAGTAGAGTTTGCTTTGGGTCGGGGTGTAAGACAGGATCTTTTTCAGAGAGAAAACGCAGCCAAATAAGTCTCTTTCTAGCTCCAAAGGTATAGCTAGAATGTTTAATACCCTGTATTTTAAAAACCAAGCATCGTTGGAACTTTATACAGGCCGAGTTTACTAATAAGTATAACAAAGTAAGTGTAAATTCATATAAAAGTCCTTATTTGTTCCTTAAAGAACTAATTTAAATAAAAATAGTTATTGCGTCCATAAGAAACCATTATTTGATAGCCCACTTCGAACACGCGCGCCATCTTACAGCGACTCGTAAAGCTGAATTACCGATGCTAATTTGGGACCGAATCCAATGCATTGCGATCGGCCTCCTACCTCAAGTCCTCCATAGATTAGGCAATCCAAACCACGTGGTAAAAAACTGACGTTGGTTGGCACACATGACTGACAGTGACAACTGGTTCCACAAACCAAAGCATTTATTTTTCTGTATTGAACTGTTTGAATCGTGTTTTTAAGTATTTTGGTATCTTTTTTCTTTTAAATAAACTGAATTTTTCTGTAATGGAGAGTGAATATCTACGAAAATTATTAGTGGAGAATCCAGATGTTGGTCAAAGGTAGGTTTAAATGCAATTAATTTTCTTGTTTACCTTTGTAACCATTGTTTTCTTTTTAGGTATCAGCTGAAATTAAAATTAATAAGCAGCTTGGACCCGTTTCTTAATAATTCTCAGGACCTTGATTATACTATAATGGTGTTCCACCTATATCAAACCTGGACATTATTGCTTATTTGGTTTTTCCCATAATTTTTATTGCTCTCTCTCTTCTTTTACATAGCGAAGCTTTTACATCGGCTATTAATTCCTTATATTTATATTGAGTAAACAGGAATGTATTATTTGATTCACTTTTCTGGATATAAGCATCCAACTTTAACTTAAATTCATGTTCACTAACAGCAGACATTCTTAACGAGACAGACAATACGTGTAAACTCACTCAATGCAAGGCTTAGACTGACACCACACTAAATAATACACTGGTACATTACGCTCGCGCCAAATTATAGGTATCTGTTTATGCTTGTCGAGTAACGAACCGAAATGACCGTTATTTTAAGTATTGGTCGTTTTATAATTGCACAATTCCAGGTTTGGCTGTTTGAAGAAAGCCAAAGCCCGAAATTGAATAAAACATCGGACTTTAGTCGCTATAAAATAACCAATCCTAAGATTGAGCAAAAATTTCGACCATTGGCCGTTTTCGAGATTTGCTCCCAACATATATATTCCAATATTTACTTTGGATACATATGAAAGGCAGAATTTGTTTGATCGACATAGTAACATACATAACCATAACACAAGACACGCCTCTCTTATAGCACCGGATTTTTTACGCCTAACAAGAAGTCGTTATTCATTTAAGGTGGGAGTATCAACATGCTTGCCAACCTATAACCTATTTTGCGTAGATTTATTTATTTTTCTAGCTTCTACACAAAATTTAAATAAAATCAATATCGACTGCATATTCTGTGGGTAATAATTGACATATTAAATAAATATCAAAGAATTTTATAAATTACTTTAGGAGAATTGTAGAGCGAAAAATATCGGGTAAGATTTTTTTAACATTATTATGTCATTGTTGTTTCAATATACAATTCTCCCAAAATTAGCAATGAAATAAATTTATATTTTTGTAATATATCAGATACTACCTAAATAATGTACCGACGATATTGATTTTCTTTAAATGTCAGTTATTAAAATAATAAACTCAAAAAATCAACGCGAAATAGGTTATAGGTTGGCAATAGATTGAATAACGTTGATAATTCCACCTTAAATTTTATGCTTCTCGATTCTTTAACAAATTACCTTTACACCTAAAGAGCTTATCCTTTTTACAATTTAAAAGTAAAATAAAGTATACGTTAATAATTGAAAGTTTTTATTCGATTGATGAATTTCTCACGGCGGATCTAAGTCGTTATTAGTTTGTTGATGTGATGTGTATTAGTGTGGGTACTAGAGTTTTTATTATTTACTGTCATTTTGTTTCTATTTTTTTTTAAATTGTAATATTTTTTGTTAATATTCCATTTGTTGGTTTTAAAATTGTTTTGACGTGTGTAAAATTTGTACTGATTATAACACAAATAAATATCAAAAAAAAAAATGTTAATACCTAATGGTTATTATTTTCCATTTATTTAAACAAATTTTAAGTAAACTAGGGGCCAACAGTGGTTAAAGACATTTATTTTGCACCTTATATTTGCTCTAAAATTTTATTATAAACATTTTTTTTAGCAAAAAGAGGGAGTGTAGCGACTTTGACTACTCTTACCCACCTGACGCCAAACAAAGTTGGGTAGCAACTTCCGGATGCCATCCTACCACCTTCCATCTTATCCTAGAAACTGTATCTGTCAGTTTAATGATGGGCTCGTTCTTCCTTAGGTCCCAGATGACGCACTTCGACGCGAACGAAGAGGCCAGGATATGCTGGACTTGCTTGTTCCACGCCACTGAAAGCACGTCTTCTGACGGCTGAGATTTTGCACCTGTAGATAAAGATTGAGATTATAGTCAAAGTCTTGAGTTTGCTTTTTCAATGTAATTGAGAAAAGTACAGGGTGTTGCACTATAAATGGACCCCCCTTTAACTTTTTTATCCAATGGTATTAAAAAAATGGTAAATACAAAAGTTGTAGGATACAACGTAAAGTTTTTTATGAAATAGTTTAAATATATATAGGGTGTTGCATAAATGCGTAGCAAACAAAAATATAGTTTTTTCTTATGGAACACCATGTATATAATACTCTTAAATGATAGGGCTGGTCTTCCTGATAAAAATGATATATAATTTCTTGTAATTATTATTATGTTAAAGTCAAAAAACGCATATTTAAATTGTAATTGTAGCAGTCCATGGATTAAATTGGACTTGAAGCAGGCCATGGATTAAGCATGGCGCTTTCAATTATTATTTGGATATTGTTTGACAATTTGTCAGAATTATCCTACGAATAAAGATTCTCAATTCGATGGAATTATCTGATTATATTTAAACCCTTTTTTTTTCTGTGATTATATTAGTAAACGTTTTAAAATGATTTATACAGTGCAAGAAAAATTTGAAATATCGTCGTTATACATTAAAAATAATAAGAATAGACATGCTGCCAGACGAGAATATATGATTCTACATGACAACGGACCCGCGCCAGCTTTAAATACATTTAAGCGTGTATATGAACTACTAAGGAATACTAACGCTTTAAATAGAAGAAACAAGACTGTTACTATAAATGAAGATGAAGAATTAGAAATCCTTTTATATTTTCAAGGTATGTTTATTTATCGGTTTATTATATTAAAAAAAATCTTAAATGCACAACTATTAATAATAATGCTGCATTATTAATTCTAGAGTATCCTGCTAATTCGATAAGAGATGGTGTCAAAGATCTTGAGAAAAGTGTATGGAAAATTTATAGAACTTTAAAAAAACACAAGTTCCATCCGTTTAAGCCGACAAAAGTCCAACATTTAACGGAAACGAACAAACAGAAACGTTTGGAATTGCAGAATTATGCTAGAAACTCTTGAAAGGTATCCAACTTTCTTTTACAAAATAATGTGGAGTGATGAATCATGCTTCAGCACGGTAGGAATTCCAAATAGAAAGAACATATATTATTGGTCTACCGACAATCCCGAAAAGTTTTTTGAAGTAAAACATTCTGGTCGCCGATCTGTAAATGTTTGGTGTGGGATAAAATACTTTAGGATTTTGGGTCCGATCTTTTTTAACCATTCTCTGACTGGTATACGTTACCTTGACATGCTTCAAAACGACATTGAAGATTTGTTTGATGATTTACCCCTAAATGAAGTGGAAGGTATTGTTTTTCAACAAGATGGGGCACCAGCCCATAATGTAGGCGGGGTAACAACTTTACTAAATGGAAAATATGAAACCTGGATTGGGAAACATGGAACAATTACGTGGCCGCCGAACAGTCCAGACCTAACTCCGCTTGATACCTTTTTATGGGGGTATTTAAAAAATAACATCTACCTTAAAGAACATGATCATTTCGACTTATTAAAAGCACAAATTCGAAATCAAATCGATACTATAAATAGAAATCAACACTGGGTGGTCAAAGCTATCCGTAAATTTAAAAAAAGCATATATATCGTCTTTGTATAGAGATGAACGGCGCGCGGCGGTCATTTCCAGCACCTTAAGGAATTTCAATAGAAATATGTGTTCTTAGTTCTGCTATCTTTTAGTTTTTTTGAATGTTCCTAATAAAAAAAATAATTACCATTTAAATATGCGTTTTTTGACTTTAAAATAATAATAATTACAACAAATTATATATCATTTTTATCAGGAAGACCAGCCCTATCATTTAGGAGTATTATATACAGGGTGTTCCATAAGAAAAAACTATATTTTTGTTTGCTACGTATTTCTGCAACACCCTATATATATTTAAACTATTTCATAAAAAACTTTACGTTGTATCCTACAACTTTTGTATTTATCATTTTTTTTAATACCATTGGATAAAAAAGTTAAAGGGGGGGTCCATTTATAGAGCAACACCCTGTACACGATTTGTAGTTTATTGATCGTAAATACCGATTGTTTTTCAAAAGAAGTTCACCCCTATAATTTTTCTGTATTTATAGATATTAAAATGAAATTGCAAAGCATGCATAAGAGATGAGTCTGCATTTATTGGCATAATTTTCAGTTTGTTAGCACTTCCGGTTTGACCGGAAGTGACCTTGACTGATATTTTAAATGGGACATCTTGTATATTTTTACTTATTTGGCTTCAGCACAACATTATGAGTGATGACACATCACTTGTCATTTTTTGACATATAACATTTTTATATTTATTTTTTATTTTCAATCTAGAGTACTACAAATTCATTAAATCTGTTAATTTATAGTCAACTAGAATATGAGAATTAAAATTATGTCATAATAATTGACTTTCTACGTTTCACAAGCGTTTAAAAAATTAAGATGGTAGTTCACTAGGATATTTAAAACCAGCATTTTTTTTTCCAACAATTTGATACCATACACTCCTATGCCATTTTAGAATTGACACGAAAAAATTTGCCTTAAGTCTCAATCGCAAATTTCTAAAGAAATATAAAGCCGGCTTTCAAAACAATGGAATGATTTTTAAAACCAATATGGTTTTAAATTAAAATTGTAATGTCATTCGTTTGTTAAACCTACATTGTACATCAGATAAAATGGTTAGTTTACTAGAAATAAACAAATTGATATGCTCCTAATTTTTGGAGTGACCAGAAAAATTCTTCTTTAGCCGGAAGATTGTATTTGTATTGTATATTTTATAAACTAATGACATTACACTTTAAATTAAAGCCATATTGCTTTTCAAAACTATTCCATTGGTTTTCAAAGCCCCCTTTATATTTCTTTAGAAAAGAGAGGACGGCAATAATAATGCATAACGCTTTTAAATTTGCTATTGGGATTTAAGGCAAATTTTTCAGTGTCAATTTTAAAATAGCATATAGGAGTGTATGGTATCTAATTGTTGGAAAGAAAATGCTCGTTTCAAATATCCTAAAACCACCATGGTTCCATTTGGAAAAATGGAGTAAAGGTAAAAAAACAAAATTTCATTTTTTAAACACTTGTGAAACTTAGAAAGTGAATTAATTATGACATAATTTTAATTTTCATATTATTTTACTTGACTATAAATTAACAGATTTAATTAATTTGTAGCACTCTATATTGAAAATAAAAAATTAACATAAAAATGTTATAACACGTCAAAAAATGACAAGTGATGTGTCATCACTCATAATGTTATGCTGAACCAAAATAAGTATAAATATCCTTACAAGATGTCCCATTTAAAATATCATAGTCAACGTCACTTCCAGTCAAACCGGAAGTGCTGACAAATTGAAAATTATGCCACTAAATGCAGACTCATCTCTTATGCATAATCTCAAAATTTCATTTTAATATCTATAAATATAAAAAAGTTATAGCGGTGTACGTCTTTTGAGAAGCACCCGGTATAGTTGTGACTGGCAAAAAGTTCGCTGCATATTATGGGAAACATTTTTATTAGCAGAGTAGTATTAAATATTATGATACAAAAAGATGCTAAAAGTGAAAAAGTGCGTTTAAATTTTTAAACATAAGCCAATGATATATTTAGGGACTCTACACTATCACTATGATTGATATCAATGCTAAAATTACTAAAGTAATACCATGCACTACTAATTAATAATAATAATAATAAGCTTATTTAAAATTTAATAAATATGTTTATGTTGTCTTCTATAAAAAATATTAAAGTTTTTTGTCCTATGAACTTAATTATTTATGGTTATTTAATTTTTATGACGTGAATTATGTTATGGTTTTTAAATTGTATAAGGTTTTTATTTTTTAATATATATATATATACGTTTTTGTATCAAGTCGAGATCCGAACAAATCTTGGGTAACCCGAGATCCGCCAGAAGGAATAAGTTCATTTGAGTATATTTTTTTCCAAAAATATCCTAATATACCCCTTAATCCGTCCGCCTTTAGAGGGGAAAACATTTCGTAGTTTAATTTTTTTCTGATATTCTGTAAGCCAAACGAGATCCGTGATAAAACTAGACATGTCGAGATCCAAAATGTGTATATTTTGAAGTATAAGCCCAACGTGAGATCCTGCGATGTTGCCATTGCCGCTGGATCTCGCTTTGATCAAATATGTTTATATATTGTGATTTAGTTCTGTCTGCTCTACAAAGTTCAAAAACATTAAAAATAATATTTCTCCCAAGAAAGCTAAAGTTTAAAGAAAAAAACATGGAACAATTTAAAGACAAGGACTGGGTTTAAATAAAGGTATTTTTGTATAATACTTACAGAAAGACATAGTTTACAATAGTTTTTTTTTAAACTACTTACACAGTTTTTTTTTAATATGTAGGGTGAGTCGGGAGGAATGGGCCAACTCTAAGGGTGTAATCTATGCGTCAAAATATTAAGAAAAAACTGAAATGTTGTTATCCAATATTCATTTGTTTTCAAATTTTAGCGTTAAATAAAATAATAATATTGTTAAGCCAAAATATACAACATTAACATTGTTTTAAATAAATCATTGGTTTAGTAAATTTTCAAATATACCGCCATTGTCTCCCAAACATTTCCTGCTTCGTTTACGAAGGGCGCGCGTGGCTCTTCTAATTGATTCGTGCCTTTCTTTAATATTGAGTGCAACATTTCTAAAGCGTCTAATTAATGCATGCCTAGTATCTAGTTTTACTTTGTATACTTCATTTTTTATCCAACCCCATAAATTATAGTCCAACGGTGTGAGGTCTGGCGATCTAGGGGGCCAACTAATAGGACCATCGAGACCAATTCAAACCTCTGGAAACCAAAATAATAAGAAAAAACTCAAATATTATTCAATATTCATTTGTTTTTAAATTATAACGCAAAATCAAAATATTGCATTAATTTAGCTTTCCTGTAATAAATGGTATATTGTTGTCCGCTTTTGAATGGTGTGCTGTCAATATCCTGTTAGTGTCAGCATAAATAGTGTCAGTATAAAATTTTACATTGATTCACCGTTAACTTTCGGATTTCTATCATTTAAATTTTATAAAATGCCATACATTTATTGACATCTCGAATACGTCAATATGGTTTTTATTTATGGTTTGTGTAATAGGAATGCTACAGCGGCTGCTAAAGAATATCATCAACGATTTCCACATCAAAGAACACCGAACAGAAAGGCCTTTATCAGAGTCTTCAACAAACTGTGCGAGACCGGAACGCTTCCAAGTTCCAAGTGCTAATGTAACATCCGAATGAGCCATTCATTCAGGATTTAGAAGAAATAGGAAATGTTCTAGCTAGCCCCCCCCCCTAAATCCCCCAATGAAATTGACTTCGACTTACTATACCCACTAACCCACTAAAAAAAACTTTAATTTCCAGGCGCGATACAAAAAACGATATAATTTTTATTACTTTTGTTCAGTATTATAAGTAGAAAATTTGCAAAGCTTTCTCAGCCTTCATTCTTCTTATGTAAATTATTCATTTTTAAGCTAAATTAATGCAATATTTTGATTTTGCGTTATAATTTAAAAACAAATGAATATTGAATAATATTTGAGTTTTTTCTTATTATTTTGGTTTCCAGAGGTTTGAATTGGTCTCGATGGTCCTATTAGTTGGCCTCCTAGATCGCCAGACCTCACACCATTGGATTATAATTTATGGGTTTGGTTAAAAAATGAGGTATAGGCAGTAAAAGTAGTTACTAGGGATGCATTCTAGGGATGCATTAATTAGACGCATTAGAAATGCTGCACTCAATATTAAAAAACGGCACAAATCAATTAGAAGAGCCACGCGCGCCCTTCGTAAACGAAGCAGGAAATGTTTGGAAGTCAATGGCGGTATTTTTGAAAATTTACTAAATCAATGATTTATTTAAAAGAATGTTAATGTGGCATATTTTGGTTTAACAATATTATTATTTTATTTAACGCTAGAATTTGAAAACAAATGAATATTGAGTAACAACATTTGGGGTTTTTCTTAATATTTTGATGCATAGATTACACCCTTAGAGTTTAACTCATTCCTCTCGACTCACCCTGTATATTCTTTTAACTTTTTTTATGAATATGGCAAATCACCAAGAATTTACGTTACATCCGCCTTGTATTGGAGATTCGCATTTTTTTATTTTAAAAAATATATTTCGTTGTTATTTGTTCTAAATAAAAATAATTAAACACACCTTTTTCTTTTTTATTTTCTTCTCTATACCCCCGTATGATATCGTAAAAAACTGAATTTATACGCCCCGGGGTCATGTAGCCGGTAGATAATCCCAAGTGAGATGGTCAAGAAATTTTTCTCTTCGCGCGACAAGTTGTTTGTTGATCCCTATATAGGAAATTAGTATAGTAGTTTCCTTAAATGATGTTTTTTGGTAAAATTTTGTCTACCCTCCCTTCATATCATTTTACAAAACCCTAGTAGAGTTGTGGCCCCATGTGAGAAAATTAAAAATAGAAAAGTGCTGCATGTCCTAAAACTAAAACAGTAAGTAATTAAAATAATTTGAAATTCTTTTTCCATATATTCACGGTAGGGGTAAAAATTTAAGTTTTGTGTAAGACTAAAGCATCCCACTAAGCAAGAAAACATTGTGGTTTGGGCACATATGTAATTTCTTAGTATTAGGTTGCATTGTTAGGCTGTATAAAAAGGAATCGTTACCGCATAACAAAATCGCAGTTGCGTTTATATCGGAAACTAAAACGAATTAATTTTGAGTAGTCCATGTCCATACTCAAAGTGGAGTTAAATGTATAGAATAAAGAAAAGCACAAAGTCTTTCTCCACAAGTTTAGAGTAATTCATAATAAATACAACATGTTTCGAGTGTAGAAACACTCATCATCAGGAAAACAAAGTATATAGTACAATGCTGATGTTGTTAGCAATATAGCAATAGAGAAAATAATAAGTGGGATTGAGCCGTCATGGAGCTTTCAATGGTGTAGGTACACGAGGTGTAAAAAATGAATAGTCAAAAGACCGATAAGACTTCAAGCATACTGGAAAGTCAGGGGCTAGTGCAAGGGCCCTGTCTTGGGCAAAAAAATAAAGAGAGTAAAAGAAAAATTAGGGAGTTTTAACAGACTTTGTGAAAATCATTCAGTAAAAAGTAGTGAAAAATATTAAGTTTCATTCAACCTTGTCGGAGGCATGTTAGAGTTGTGAAATGGGAAGGAAAGAAAAAAGAAAAAAATGTTTTTCGTAAAAGTCAAAGCATCATTTAGCTTGAAGTAAAATACTGTTGGGGCAGGAGTCAAAACATACACATTGTGTGCAAAATTAATAGATTTAAAATACTTTTTGTTGAATTATTATGAATTACGCCTAGTTTTCTAATAAACTTGTGGATAAAGACTTGGCGCTTTTCTTTTTTCTAAAACGAATTAGTTTAGTTTTTTCAGACGTTTTTATAATATAATTTTTAAAACCTTATGATTATGTGATTTATAAAGCGTCCCCGTTTTGAAACTATACCTAACAAAACGGTTTCGATTTAAAAATGATGTAAATGCAGACACAAAACGTTATATAGATGACGGAATAGATTCATCCTTTGGCAATGTAATATTTTCGTAAGCCATTAAACGTAATTTTTTCTTATTCTACTCCCGACCTGTTTACCAAATCATAAAAATTGTATAAGTTATTAAATTTTGGATCTCGGGTTGTCCAGTTGTCCACTTAGCCTTGCGGTGCAATGTTGCCCAACTTCAGGATCTCATGTTGTACAGATATTGTTTGAGAAACGAAGCGCCCTCTTTACACATACTCTGTGAACTATTTGGTGTATATAAATGATAAAAATGGTTAAGATGAGATCCGGGCTAAATTTGGTGTATGCACTCCCCTCACCCCCCTGAACCCAATAAACATTATATACACATAGGGTAAGTCGAGATCCGATTTCGGATCTCGCCTTGCAAAACGGATCTCGGCTTGTATAAAAAGTATCACAAAATGATCTCACCTTGTACAAATATAAATATATATTAAGATGTTATAAATGTAAAATTGTCTTATGTTCAACTTTTTTGTTTCTGAATATAATTCTTTTGAAGGATAAATATAATTTTTAGAAACCTTTTTTGTAATATTTTTCTAATTTTTTAACTAAATTGCTATTTATTCCTCCCCAACCTAAAATTCCGTAATTTAAAAAGAGTTTTAACTAACGCGTAATATAATATTTCCGGGAATATTTCCATGTCTTACATTTAAAAATTTTTTAATGTTTTTCAAAATCGGTAGTAAACTTCTTAATTTTTTAATTAAGTATTCTAAGTGAAAATTCCAATTTAAGTTCCTATCAAAAATAATTCCTAAATATTTTATTTTATTAACTTTAAAAATTTTAATACTATTCATATTTCGTGGTAGGTTATTTAGGTTTAAAGTAAAAGGAATATAACTTGTTTTATTAAAATTAATTGTTAACAAATTGTTATCAAACCAATTTTTTATAATTAAAATCTTTATCGGTATAAAAAATTGTAGTATCATCTGCAAAACTATGAATTTGTCCATCGAAATTTATACTAAATATGTCGTTAATATAAATATTAAAAAATAATGGTCCTAAAATTGTTCCAAAATTAAAATAACGAAACAGTAACATTATTCAGTTGGTGGTGACAGTAATATGCTATTATTATTATAAAAATTAATATTAAACATACTTACTTAAGGATCCTGATTAAGAGAATATGAAAGAAAATTTTGGATGTTAAATGAAAATTTTTTTATTTATTTTATGAAACAAATATATAAAAAAAAACGCAAAAAATGCGGTAAAAAGATAATTAAAAATAAATATTACTAGAAATGTTGTTTTACCTGGTGACATGGGAGAACTAGTGTTATTCAAATCCCAAATAAAAATTTCTGATTCTCCTGCGCCGGTGGCAAACAAGTTCTGTTGAAAAGTGTTGAAATCCAAAGCGTGCACTGGTCCAGAATGCTTCTGTTGTTTTCCTAGTAGGGATTCTTCATTTTTAAGTAGTTTGGAAGCACTAAAAAAAAAATTTGAAAAAACCTATTTGAAATATAGGGAAGGGTAAACGTTACTAGCGTTGGGGGGACGAGATTTTAACAGAAAATTACAGTAAGTAGATACTTAATTAAACAGATTTTTGCTATTATACCTTTTAGAGGACATTTTAAGTTAAAGTATAAGTTAAAATCAAAAGTGCTAAGATTTGTGTGTAGGTCTTTGAAGTCACTTGAGGCACCGAGGTTATTATTCTTAAGTACATATAGGTACAACCGAGGGTACAACATGAATACATATCAAAAGCACTTACTCTATAGAAAACCTACAAAAAACATACCACACTGAAGGTAATTAATTGGTCATACCTAAATAAATTATTAAAAACCGTTACCTGTAAATCTGTAGTAAACCATCATCACAACCTCCAATAATTGTGCCTGCAGAATCACTGCCAGCAGGGCCCCAAATAAGCTTATGAAACCGATGTTCACTTGATAAAGATGAAATCAATTGAGTATCAGGTCCTGGCTCAGTGATGTTAAGTGCATAAACTTCCAGTGCTATAAAAAAATACCCGGTTAGTTTGACTATAAGACCGGTTATTTAAAAAACAATAAATGGTTAGGTTGTAGAAATCAAACATTTCAAATTAAAATGTCTAGTAAAACATTAGCAAATGTAGGTAAGTATGTAAGTACCTACCGGGTTATAGTATTCATAAAACAGGGTAAAAAACAATATTACCTGCATTGGTACTGAATGAAGCATCTAACTGAGAAGCTGCTGTACCTGCGGCCAGATAAATGGGATGATAATTTTTAGGAGACCAAGCTACGTTAGCAGTCCTTTCTATATCCTTCACCTTCATGGTGGCTTTTCACCTCGAAATAGTCTATTAGAAGAAAATACTCTTAATAATTAAAAATATTATTTGGTAATTTTAGCCTTATAAGTAAAATAAAGACTGAACAGAGCAGTTTACAACTCGCACAATAATTGCTCGAGATTATAACGATTATTGTAACTGTATATATTTTAGATAACAATTCTTACCCTATGAAGTAAAAAGGTTTTTAAGACTCCTACAAAACTATTTACAAAATTATGCACTTGCAGTTCCAACGTGGCTCATATGATTTTTTGACGTTTGCGGCCGCATAGCTCACAAACACGTCAACAAATACTAAATTTTCGTATGTTTGTACCTTTTACTGCAAATTAAAATTCGTACATTCATGTATTTTTTGGAATAACAACAAATATATTTTTTCTTGATTTAATTAAAAAAAAGGATTTGAAAACCGGAAAAAGTATTAAAATTTTAAAATTTCCAATTTCCACAATTAAACTGACAGTGACATAAGACCTTTGATTTTGACGTAGGAATCAGTGACGTGTTACATTAGGAAACTGTAAATTATTATGCCTAGTTAATTATGTTGAATAAAAAAAAATTACAGGACTTCTTCAAATTTAAACATAAAATTTACGCTTCTATAAACTAACCTGTGAGAGTGAAACAACCAGCAATTCCTTTACTCACTGTGCCTCACAGTAATCACAGACAAGAAATTCAAAACTAGCCAAACCGAAGTTTATCCATTGTTCACCAGGTGTCCACACGGGACACTTTTAACTGCTTGGTATTTACAACGCTAGATGTCACCGCGACTTAAAAGTATTTTGCGTTTTAAAAATGGATAAATTGAAAAAAACTGTTAAAAAAATGTAAATAAATCAAGCAGGTAAATGTTTGATTTCAATTGTTTTTTTTTCTGGGGTTTGTCAAATAAGATAACGGCGTCGTTCATTAGTCACGTAGAGACGCGGCGTCATTTTCATTAAAAAATTGTGTTCAGTTTACTTTGGTTTGCATTTACTGAAAATGGAAGAAATACCTTGTTTCCAAGAAGAGTCCTTAAACTCAAACACTCTTATTAAAACATTGGGGGATATAGTGGATAGCGAATATTCCAGACAGGTATTATTTTAAAATTCTTTTACTGTTTAATAGTAGGATTTAAGGTGGGATTTAGTAGGTATCGCTTAGCCGCGGTGGGTTGGGTTCTTGCTTCTTACAGAATACGTTCTGTATTCTGTGCTTCTTAATTATTTTACCTTTATCCTCATTGGGGTTTGATTGGGGTGAGCACTTTGAATTATTTATAAATAAGAAGAAAATAATCTATATAACTGATAAGTAACTAAGTATATATAGGTATATATGTCCAATTCACAAATCTGGTAGAAAAAATGACGTTTCAAACTATCGGCCTATCCTATAAGCATCCTTTCTGCAATTCCAAAAGTATTTGAACATTGTATTGAGAAAGTATTATCGAGCGTTTTTAGTGAAATAATTATAAGTCAACAACACGGCTTTATTTCAGATCGTTCGGTTGATACCAATTTGCTTCTTTTTATCAACTTTATCAATATAAGTCCTTTAAAAGAGGCTTGGAAACACATGCAATATATACAGATTTTAGTAAAGCCTTTTGATAAGGTGAACCATACCATATTACTTTCCAAGATCCACTTATTAGGTTTCCGGCTCATTGATAGAGTCATATCTGACTGGCAGGCAGCAACAATAAGGTCGATGGATATCTATCAGCACCGTTTTACGTCACGTCTGGGGTACCCCAGGGTTCTCACCTATATAGGGTCTCTTTTATTTAGCCTTTTTATCAATGACTTGGGGGGGTTTGCTATCATCGCTTTTTCTGCTGTTTGCAGACGATATGAAGATATTTAGGCAAATCTCATCTTTACAGGATATTATTTTCAATTGGTGTACCTAAGGCTAACAATATGTCACTGAATATTAGTATGTGTTGCTTAATGAGGTTTAGCAGGGTGCACACTGTATATTTTGTTTGTTTGTTTATTTGTTTATTTGTTTACAAGTTTACAATATAAGTAGTAACTTATAATTAATAATTTATAATTAAATATAGTAATATAAGTAATCCAAGATTGGTAACTTATGTTTTATCACAAACTGTTTATAATATTTACAAAAACTGCTACAGTATTACCTAAATAAACCTAATTCAGTAATTAATAGGTACATTTGAACAAGATATATCACAGGAATGTTTGTAGTCATAAAGTAAATTATATTAAATTAACCGAATCTGAAGGAAATAATATGCACCTAAGTGAATTAACACTTGTTTTGTGCCTATAATTTCCCATAAGTAATTGAGAGTACAAAGTACCACCCAATATTACAATACGCCAGCACACAACACGACAGCAAAATACACCAAACCCTAAACTAATCTATTGCAAGTGACTAAATTGTAATTAATTTTATAAAAAGATGATAATGATCACTAATAAATCTTTTACAGTTGTATGAAAATCTTTTATAGCTGCTTATAGGTAGTTTTAATTTCACTAGTTAACAAATTATAGCACTTTTTACCTAGAAATGTTACAAACCTTTTTCCACAATTAAAAGTAATCTGAGGACATTGAAGTAGTTCACTCGTGATACTACGGGTCACAGTGTCATGTGAAACATAATTCCTAAGAGCGGGATGCCTATACACGAAGATACACAAAGAATGAAAATACAGAGATCTGATATTGCATATTCCGTCCTGATATAAGAGTTTTGTAGGGTATAGCTTGTTTTTCTTGAGATCTTTAGAATGTAATTTTGTACTATGTTTAAATTGTTAAGGCTCTTCGCGTATAGTCCACCCCAAACTAATATACCGTACTTCAGCAATGATTCTACTAATGATCGGTAAACCAGAAGTAAGAGACCTTTACTTAATATATCTCTTATTTGATAAAACTTATATATTAATTTTCTAACTCTTTTATTTAAATAAGCAATATGACTATCCCATTTTAGATTCTGATCTATTATAGTACACCTAGATATTTTACATAGTTTGTTTCTTGAATTAAATCACTAAAGATTTCAATACTAATGGAGTTGAAATGTGGACGATTAACATTAATTTTTGCTATGTACTTTGTTTTTTCAATATTTAGAGATAGCTGAAACCTATCCAACCAATTTTTTATCAGATACATATCATTCTTAATAGTCGTTTCAACCTCCGACCAAGTATTTCCCCTAAATACAACGACGGTATCGTCAGCATAAGATACAATCTTACCCGAAATTTTCAATGAAGGCAGAGAATTAATATAAGCCACAAGCAAAACCGGACCCAAGACGGTACCCTGCGGAACACCAATCTTTACCTTCATATCCTCACTCACACACCCATTCACCCTAACAAACTGCCAACGGTCAGTCAGGTAACTCTCAAAAACGTCCAACACAGTACCACGCACCCCACAACACTCCAGTACATGTAGAAGTTTACCATGATGCACTGTGTCAAACGCCTTTGCCAAGTCTAGAAATATACCAATACATTTTTGTCCAGAATCAAGATTCTGAATAACCTCATTTGTGACCTGTGGTACTTACCTACCTCTGATTATTCTATTGATCATATTGCTCTTAAGGAAGTGTTTGTTGTGAAGGATCTTGGAGTTTATTTGGACACTAAGCTAATGTTCACAGAACACTTTGAAATAATATTAGGAAGAGCTAATAGAATGTAAGGTTTTGTCAAGAGGGCTACCTACTAGAGATTTCACAAATCCACATTCACAGACTTGAAAGTGTGCAGCACGGTAGGGGACAGTAGGGCGGAACGGGGTACTGGGGCAGAACGGGGTACCCCTTATAAAAAACAAACGCACTACCAGAAATGTTTCAAATTCTGCCGATAGAGTGATTTTATGCTTTCTTACTTACTGTTCCGACAGATGGCCGCAAAACGTCCACTGTGTAGGTTGTGTGTTTAGTTGTGTGAATATTGGCGTGAAATTGTAATTTTTAATCCGTAGAGTTATCACGGTGAGTGAGGTTTTTGTTTATTTATGCTAAATTTGAATTACCTATCGAAAATATTATCTCAGTGGCTTCCTTTCTATACGCCGTATTTTACTTCATTTGTTTTTTTCACAAAAATTTGACACTTTTTACCTAAAATAACCACGTGGGGCGGAATGGGGTACCTATGCTAGGTACCCCGTTCTGCCCCACCTCCACCCATGTGAATTTTGTCAGTAAATGTTTTACTTTTTATCACATACCTTGTATGCAACTTTAATGTTTAATGATAATTTTTGATTAATGTTAGCGATTATTATCTATAAAGTGGGGTATTAATTATAATTTTATGTACCCCATTCTGCCCCACCTGCGGGGCAGAACGGGGCAAAATGCATTTTTTTTTAAATTTCCATAATGCCAGGAATGTTTTAAAATTCGCAATTAAAAAATATTAAAACTAAGAACTTGTACTCCAAATATTCAGTAGGCGCCAGAAAATGTTCAACTATTAACCATTTTAAATTTTTAAATTGTCTCTAAACGTTAGGTACCCCGTTCTACCCCGCCTTCCCCTATTCATATCTTAACGATGTCCTACCTAAATATTACTACTTTAGCTCGTAGAAGGGAATACTATGATGTCTGTTTTGCTTTTAATGTGCTAAAAGCCCTACTACATATACCTTACTGTCGAACATTGTATTTACTATACAGTCCCATATTAATCATATATCTGTCAGCGTAAACTCCAACTGTGATACCCTTAACTTTATTGATGTAGGTATCTAAAAATAAATTTAAAACTTCTGCCAAAAAGGCAATTCTAGGTTAGTTGATGGACAATTGTGTGTAGGTATAGCCTATGATGGTTTT
The DNA here is from genome assembly GCA_963969555.1 of Polydrusus pterygomalis. Taxonomy (NCBI): domain Eukaryota; kingdom Metazoa; phylum Arthropoda; class Insecta; order Coleoptera; family Curculionidae; genus Polydrusus; species Polydrusus pterygomalis. The sequence goes on along the minus strand of OZ018381.1, from coordinate 17,789,998 downwards.
TATTTGTGTTCTTCTGATATATCAGATATATCCTCCCTTATTAAATTTAATAGGAGAAATTTTATTATTTAAATCTTTAATTAGGTATACAGGGTGTTCGGAAAATGCGTTAGAAAATTTTAATGGGTGATTCTACATGCAAAAATAATGCTAGTGGGTCATTTGGCAAAAGGTCGAAATCTCCATGGTTACCAAGATACAGGGGTTTAAATTTGATCTTTTAGTTTTAGTTTTTCGTCATAGGTAGGTACTACATTTATTTTCGAACCAAAAATCATTTGATATTCGGCACACATACTAATCTCGAGCGACTATATATACAATTTAAAGATAAGAGTGCTTTTTTTTTAAACCGCTAGAGGGCACTTTACCTGAAACATAAATATTATTTCCGTCAACTTTTTTTTTGTAGCTGGAGCAAAACCGAAGGTGCCATTTTAGTGACAATTAAGAACACAAAAAATAAGTTACTCTTGATCAAGGTCAATAAACCCCACCGTTTAGCCACTAATCGATATCAAAGCTTTCATTGCTCTCAACCAAATGCCTACGTACATAAATGGAATCGCGACAAATTAAGTGGCCTGGTTTCAAATTATGCGAAATTTGACAAATGAATAATTTGATTACTGTCAAGTTTAGATAGGGAGAGTTTTTTGGTACTCAAATATTTGAATATTCTCGTTCCATTTTAACTTTTCCTTTTTATGACAAAAAACTCTCAATATCTAAACTTGACAGTAATCAAATTATTTAGTTGTCAAATTTCGCATAATTTAAAACCAGGCCACTTGATTTGACGCGATTCCATTTATGTACGTAGGCATTTGGTTAAGAGCAATGAGAGCTTTGATATCGATTAGTGGCTAAACGGTGGGGTTTATCGACCTTCATCAAGAGTAACTTATTTTTTTTGTTCTTAATTAATTGTCACTAAAATGGCACCTTCGGTTTTGCTCCAGCTACCAAAAAGAAAAAGTTATGACGGAAATAATATTATTTTTTGATATTCTCGACCACTGCGTTATCAATGTTTTGTTTACTGGCGATACTGGGTATCATAGATAAAGGTTTATATGCTGGGTATGGCTTATTTTTTTGTAGGATACAAATACTTATCATTTTAGGTATGGGTTTTAGTGGTCGAAAATACCAAAGAGCAGGTCTTAAGTTTTTTGAATTTTACATTTTTTCAATTGTTTAATGACTTCTTTATTGTGCAACTTTTATATAAATGATTTTTGTTACACTTACTTATTTTTACGAGTTCTACTACCTGGTAAAATAAATTACTCAACTTTGAGAACACCCTGTACTTATAGGGTTTACCGAGGGGTAAACCGCTGGGGCATTTTGGTGTACAAGCTCTTGGCATTAGTGGCATTAATGGCATTAAGTTGGCATTAAAGGCAGTATTGGCATTATGGGCATTATGCAGGCAGTATTTGGCAATTTATTTAGCATTATTTTGGCAGTATTAGCATTTGTTAAAAATAATTAGTTAACAATTTGGCAACATCCTTACGACTCGGTAACACTGCTTATCAAAAGTCGTAGCCGTTTGCTTCAAATTAGGTGGAGTGGGGGTGAAACCTCATTGCTGCTTGCTGTAACAAGCTCGGCCGGCCACGTTGTCGTAAAACCTGTCAAAGCTCGTGTCGGATGCACTGAATCGAGCACGGAATTTTCTGTCATGTTCTTGTTTATTATTAGGTATTAACTCCAATATTTATTTATTTTATTAGAATATTATTAAACAAAATAAAATAGCCTCGATAATAGCCTACTTGTTTTACTCTTTATTTAATCCTCAATTTTTTATTTATAAATATCTTTTGGTAAAATAAAGTTTTTTGCACTTTAATAGGTTTGTTTATTTAAGAAATGTAGTATTATGGCTTAAATTTAGTTGAGGTAACTTTAAGTATAGTCAGATCTGGTCTTAACGTGCGGGTCCAAAGGTCACTGATCATATATGCGTCAAATCAGACAACACAGAGGCTATCAAAATGTTTTGAGATTATTTACAAATAAACCGAAGGAAGGAAAAATAGTTTCATTATTTTAGCTATCGCGAAGATAGCCACATATACCTAATATTATTAGTTTTGTAAAAATTATGTACAGGGGAGTTGAAAAAGTTACAAAAAAATTATATAATCGTTAATTATATACCTACTGTACCCTTTAATTAAAAACGACAATAATAAACAGTGCAATTTATTTTAACAATTTTACTACTAAAACCTAAAAATACAATGGCATTTAGTCTGATGAACTATTTCGACAATGAAAGAAAAAGTGAAAATTCGCAAACCAATATGCAGGAAACCGTAATGAAAACACTGGGAATTAGTTTAAGGACTATGCAGAATAATGTGCATGAAAAAAAAGCATAATATAATACCCAAGAATACTAAAAAATGTAAACGAAAAACACCGTTTATAATTATAGCCTAAAAACTCTCATCGTCACTTATAAAATGAAAAGTCCTCGTCGTCTGAGTCGTCCTTGAATGGAGCAATCGTCATTGGCGCTACTTCGACATCTAGTACTTGTTCTCGATCCCACCAATCCCTTATTAATATTTCTGTAGGTTCCAACGATTTCTTCCAGTACTCTTGTGTAATATGATCTAACGAATCTTGCCAAACTATTTGTACTTGGTCGGATTTAAGACCATCACCTACATGTTTTTCATAATAAGACTTTGCACCAGCCCATAATAATTCTATTGCGTTAAACTGGCAATGATATGGCGGCAGTCGTAGAATCTCATGACCATATTCACGCAGTATTTCATCTACCGCGTATATTTTGGGTTTTTTAAGAGACTTTGCTATTGATAGGAGTTCCGATTTAAGCATATTTGGTAAATGATTTTGGTTGTGTTTTTCCAGCCACTCATAAATATCACTTTTCCTCCAAGATGAAGTAGGATGTTTATTTAAAATTCTTGAATGATATGATGCATTATCTAATACAATTAAAGACGGAGCATCCAAATTTGGTATCAATTGAACTTTTAACCATTTTTCAAACATTTCGCAATTCATATTATCATGATAGTCAGCACTTTTTGATGTTGAAAAAAAATTAAACTCGCACCTGCAACATATCCTGTTGCAGAACCGGCATGCAAAATAATAAAACGCTTTCCCGTACCGCACCCCCTTTTCCTTTTAACACTTTTTACAGACTCATCTTGCCAAGATTTTGAACCACTTCCATTCGAAAATATCCACGTTTTGTCTAAAAATACCACTTTTCTAAATTTCGATTTGTAATTGTCCGTATATTTTTTTAAAAAGTGAACACGCTGACTCACTATATCTGTGGCTGCTCACATAAAAATCTTCGGTAACAGTCTTTTTTATAGCGAAAACCTAAATTTTTTATTAATTTTGATAACGCTTTAAGTCCAATTTCCAAAACACCCCGAATTTTTAATGTTTTTTGTAAAACTGGAAGAGTTACATTGGTTTATGATTTGTATAAATCGTAAATCACATTTCGAACTCCCATTTTAATATTTTCGCTTAAATCCTCAGTCTTTGGCTTTCTTCGTTTACACTTTTTAGTATTCTTGGGTATTATGTTATGTTTTGTTTCATGCACAATTTTCTGCACAGTCCTTAAACTAATTCCCAGTGCTTTGGACTGTTTCCTGAATATTGGTTGGCGAATTTCCACTTTTTCTTTCATTTTCGAAATAGTTTATCAGATTAAGTACCATTTTTTTTGATTGGGGATGCAAAAACCCAGAAAATTGTTTCATTTTGTCACAAACTGTCAAAGTCACAAAACTGGCATATTTAAAATAAAACGCAGCTGGTGCTTTTATAAGCTTTTTTAGAATCGCTGGAAAGTAAATACATATCCTTTTTTTTCATGTCAAAATGGAATAAGTCTGTCTCATTTATCTTGCGTATTTTATTTAGAGGATAAAATTAAACGCAAGTAAAGAAAACAAAAACTGAGAGTATGTCTTTATTGAATCGTATGACCCGCACGATAAGACCAGATCCGACTACATAATATGTTTTTTTCGAGGTTTTTTTTATTTTCAAAAAAAATCCGAGGAAAAATCCAAAGTTTTGTATTAAGTGCAAAATATCTTATCAAAATACCAATGATGGTTCCCTCTTTAACACCCCCGTGAACACTTGATGTGGTTGTCCTCTATGTCCTCTTCCAGGCATGTTAGTACTTCTGCTTCGTGTTGAATAGCCATTTTTATTGTCCGTAATCTATCTTACTTTTCAGTACATCAATCAGATACCTATGGGAAGGACATTCAATACAACTTGTCTCATGATCTGAGTTGTGGTTAGTTTTAAATTTTAAATTTGCGGCCACACAGTTCTTACACTTTTTCATGGTTTTTGGACATTCACGGATGTCATGTTCTCCCATGCAGTATTCACACACTGCTTTATTATTACATTCACTGTTCTTATGGTAAAATTCCTGACATTTGAAACATCTGAGAATACTTATATCTTCATATACTCTGTAACGCTCCCATTGTATAAATACCTTTTTTTATATTGCAAACTTTATGAAAAAGTCCTGGTGAACACTCCGCAAAAATTGTTCTATAGTTATAGTGCTTATGTTTTTTGATGTATGTCACTTTCAGCTCATCCTGCTCAGTCAGGAATGAATTCTGTTCTCTGAGATCTTTTTCTATTTCTTCTTCTGTAGCATCTCCCTTAAATCCTATTATTTTTATTCTCGGCTTTCTTAGTTTAGTTACATGTACGTCATATTCTTTGCCCAACATTTTCTCTGCTTCAGTATTTAGTTTTTCTATTTCTTGTTTAGTTTGACAGCTTATTACCACATTACCGGTTTTCGTCTTTCTAGTGTTTTTAATGCCAATCTTCAACTGGGCAGGTTTTATGTTATTGTACAATTCTTCTTTATTTTTTTTGAGTCTTGTTTTTTTTTGGCTTAATAATAAGATTAGGGATGTTACTAATTGGTTGATTATTACTACGTCCATTTATTGTTGTACTGGCATAGGTTTTGGGATATTCATTACTGGAGTTTCCAGAGGTTTTGTTGTAATATCTTTAATGGTTTGTTGCAGAGCTTTAATTTCACTGTTTTTTGACTTCTCCATATTGTTTTTAAACATATCAAAATTATTTTTTAAAGTTTCCAGCATTCTAACTATACAGGGTGTCCGGAAATGACGATGAAAAATTTTAAGGTATGATTCTACATAAAAAGATATGAAAAAAAGTTCATATTAACATAGGTCCGGAAATGCTTCCAGAGGGAGCTACAGGCCCTTGGCGATGGTGTCATAAAAGTGGTTTTTATTTAATTTATTAGGATCTACTTACAATGCAGGAATTAACTTCTACGTATAAGTTAGAGTGATTGGAGGTCACTTTTTGAAAATATCAGGTGACCCATAATTGCAACCAGTGGCGTGGGAACAAAGGGGTGTATAGTTATTTAGGGTTATATTTTTTCGCCGAGTGTATTTTCGCTATTTAAATAAATTATGATTCTTTGAACATTTTTACGTAAAAAAGGTTCCCTTGGTATAAAGTCGTATAGTCGACCGTTTTCGAGATAAACGGACTTAAAAGGACGACTGCAGTATTGGTATCCTATGCGTTACATTTTTAAATGAAGTTTTTGGTGGAATCCACAGGTGAATTTAAAAATGTACCCAATGTAGTAGGTACCAGTAAATTCGTTTTTCTTTTTGGCAATGAGTGTAAAAGAACAACTACATTTTAAAATAGTATTCAAGCATCTTCTTATTTTATTACATAGCCTGTTTACTGTATTTACGCACTGCAGTCGTCCTTTTAAGTCCGTTTATCTCGAAAACGGTCGACTATACGACTTTATACCAAGGGTGTTGAAGTAGTTCACCCCTTAGCAAAGAATCTCTAATATTAAATAAGTATTCGACTTTAAAAGAAATATATTTTGGACATTACATTGACAAATTTATTAACTGACTCAACTGGTACATAACAATATAAATATAGGGTTAATAGAAATACACACAGATGATAAAATAAAGTAATATTTTCAACACTTTCCCTCATCAAGTGATTTATTTAACCCAATAATATCTAACAAGCACTTTAGTCTTGGCTTGAATAATGGCTTGGTCATTAGATCGGCAGGTTGAACAGAAGTCGCAATTTTTAAAACTGCAATCTCTTCTTCCATCACCAGTTCACGTACAAAAAAATGTCTAATTCTAATATGTTTTGTACGTCTATGGAATTCCGGATTCTGAGCTAATCTAATAGCGGCTTCATTGTCGATATTTAAAACAGGAATGGATTTCAGTTCAATCACTTCTTCATAAAGTTTCTTAAGCCATATTACCTCTTTTGCAGCTTCACTTGCAGCAACAATTTCTGCTTCAGTAGTGGAAATTGCAACTGAAGACTGTCGTTGACTAAGCCAAGATACGGCTCCTCCAGCATATAGACACACCACCCCTGTAGTTGAGCGGCCTGTTGTTTCATCACCACCATGATCAGCATCGCTGTAACCTTCAATAATATGTTTCTTATGCCTTGATTTATAAATTATTGCATAATTAAGTGTCCCCTTTAAGTATCGGAAAATTCTCTTCACTTTAACAACGTCTGAAGGTGTAGGATTTTCTAAACTTCTTGAAACTACCCCAACAGCATATGCTATATCAGGTCTAGTACCAGTCATGAGGTACATTAGGGCACCAACAGCTTGCCTATAAGGAAATTCTTTTGAATTAGAGCCTTCTTTTGTATCCTTCTCAGGCTCAACAGTTTCTTTAATAATTGGTGTAGATACTGGACGGCACTCAGTCATCCCAAATCTCTCCAAAACTTTCTTGGCATAAGCTTCTTGACTTACTCGCACAGATCCATCATCACAGGTTTCTATTTCTAATCCCAAAAAATAATTTGCAGGTTTAACCGTAATGTCAAACTCCATTTTCAAATTTTCAATAAAAACATCTTTCATAGAGTCATTATTACATGCAATAATACCATCGTCTACATAAAGTGCCAATAACAACGTGCTTCTTTCTTCTCTCTTAATAAATAAACACGGATCAGCATCACTCTGTCTGAATTCTAACTTTCTTAAATAATTTACAAATCTTGTATTCCAACAACGAGGTGCCTGCTTTAGACCATATAAACTTTTCTGAAGATAACATACACGATTAGTGCCATCTTCATAACCTTCTGGCTGCTTCATATACACCTCCTCCTTTAGATCACCATATAAAAATGCTGTGCAGACATCAAATTGAGTTAATTTCATGTGTTCACTGGCAGCAATACTTAAAACAGCTCTTATAGTGCCTGATTTTGCAACTGGGCTGAAAGTTTCGGTATAATCAGTGCCCTTTTTCTGTGAAAAGCCTTTCACAACTAATCTGGCTTTGTACTTATCTATTGAACCATCTGGGTATGTTTTAACTTTATACACCCATTTGCAAGATATAGCTCTTTTTCCTTTAGGTAAATTTCCAAGAACCCAAGTGTTATTTTTGCTAAGTGATTCTATCTCTTTCTGCATCGCTAATAACCATTGCTCTTTTTCTTTACCTCCAATAGCTTCCTGAAAACTTGATGGCTCCTTGTATTGCATAATGTCTAAAGCAACTGTCATTACAAAATCTTCAAATCTGACAGGTTTTTTCATCGTTTCTCGGGGTCTTAAGACTTTACTGGAAATTGATTCTTCTAACATACTTTCATTGTCATCAAAATTAACATTTTCGGTATTTTCTATATCTTCAGCATCTTCGATTTCTGGAAACAATTTAGTTGTCTCGTTTTCTTCACTACATTTTTCGGTGTCTCTCTGTTCTGGGACTTCTTTAGGTATTTCCACATCTGATTCATTTAACTGAAAATACGTTTTCTCATTGAATGTGACATCACGTGATCGTATTACCTTCTTAGCCTCTTTCAACCAAATACGATATCCATCATCATTGTCATATCCAACTAAAACACCTTTTTCAGCCTTCTTGTCCATTTTCTTCCTATGTTGCTTAGGAATATGGGCATAGCATGTACTTCCAATGATTCTTAAATGTTTTAGGTTAGGCTTCTTTCCAAACCAAACTTCATGTGGCGACTTTCCCTCAACACCAGAAACTCCAGATCGATTTAAAATATAAGCAGCAGTATTTATCATCTCTGCCCATAAAGATTGAGGAATGCCTTCACCAGAATGTATAAGTGACCTTGCAGTCTCCACTATTGTCCTATTTTCTCTTTCTGAACATCCATTTTGCTGTGGAGTATAGGGCATTGTTCTTCTTAGTCTTATTCCATGCTGATTTAATATTTGCTCCACTCTGTTGCAAACAAATTCACCTCCGTTATCCGATAAAAGTACCTTTACAAAATATCCATCAACTTTTATCTGTGCTAAGACAATTTTTAATTTGTCAGCGACTTCAGATTTTTCTTTCATAAAATAAATGAAGCGATATCTGCTAAAGTCATCTTTAAACACAACATAGTATTTGTTACCACCTTGGGAAGCTTCAAATGGTCCACATACATCAGCATGTATAAGTTCTCCTGGTGATTTAGCTCTTTCCCTACTTTGAAACTTTAGTACATGAGATTTTCCATACATACAGCCTTCACAAAGTTCAGAATCCAATTTTACACTGATTCCAAGTTCACGTTGTAAAATCATCTTAACGTGTCTTTTATTTTGATGTCCTAGTCTCTCATGGTATAGTTGAAGTAAATTTTCATTGTATATTACATTTGCTTGAATTTCTTGTTCTGGATGCACATTTTCAACATCTAACTTAAACAATCCTCCATATTTACTTCTTGATCCAATTAATACAGTCCTTCCATCAATATCAAGAGTACACGTTTTTGAACTGGAAACAAATTTACTTTTTGGATTTCGATCTTGTGCTGCTAAAACTGAAAACAGATTTTTCTGTATCGTTGGAACTAACCAAACATCAGAAAGCTCTAGTCTGTTTTTCTGCCCTTTCATTTCTGCTTCAACGAGAACTGTACCTTTTCCCAAAGCACCAACTGTTTCGCCATTTGCTGTAGTAACTATATGAGATTCCTTAAATGGTTCGAATGTTGTAAACAAATTACTGTTGTTACAAATATGATTTGTTGCACCATTGTCGACATACCAATTTTCTTCATGATCGCGTTTACTTAATACAGCACTAGTTACAGTCATCAAAGTAATATTTGCACGTTCATTAATCTTCGGCTTTGGAGGTTTCCCATCAGCTTTCCACTTTCTACACTGTTTGACTACATGTCCCTCCTTTTTGCAATAATGGCATATCCATTTCTTTGGTTTACCACTAAATTTTGATAAATTCGCCTTTTCAAGTACTAAGGCCTCGTGACGTTCTTCACTTTTACTGGATAAAGCCTTTTCATAAGAACAAAGCTGGGTCGTCAAATTATCTAAGGTACGATCTAACCTAGACATCAGCATCCAACTTGATTTGAATGAAAAATATTCTTCAGATAAGGTCCCTAGTATCTTGCAAATCAATAACAATTCAGGTAAATCACAATTGCACGTTACACCTTGTGCTGATTTCTCCTTGGAAATTTCAACTTGCAATTCATTCCACAAATTTTTCAGTTTAGAAGTATGAGTAACTATATCATCCTCAACTTCCCTTTTATAACTGAAGAATTGCATGCATAGGTCATAGGGTTTTTCTTCAATGTTTCCATCGTACAATCTGTGAAGTTCTAACCATACCTCTCTTGCACTTGAGAATCGCATAACCTTTTGTAATGTTTCTTCTGTCATATTAATGGTTAAGACAAGCAAAGCATTACTGTCAGCTTGAGTGTAATAGGTTAACTCTTTGTCATACTTGATAATCTGCTCTCCACTAGCATTTTCAGGTAAAGGTAAAGGTGATACTAATTTACCTTCTACAACATTTACAGCGCCTGAAATGCTTCTAAACAGAATACATATTTTATATTTCCACGTCGACCAGTTGCTTTTCCCTTCCAATAATCCTATTTGAACCTTACTTGCGTCCATCTTATATTACGCTTTATTCAATGACTACTTTCGGAAAAACTCTTTCACTTATTCTTCACTTATTCTTCACTCTTCTAGGGAACCACGCTCTGCTACCATGTTGAAGTAGTTCACCCCTTAGCAAAGAATCTCTAATATTAAATAAGTATTCGACTTTAAAAGAAATATATTTTGGACATTACATTGACAAATTTATTAACTGACTCAACTGGTACATAACAATATAAATATAGGGTTAATAGAAATACACACAGATGATAAAATAAAGTAATATTTTCAACAAAGGGAACCTTTTTTACGTAAATATGTTTAAAGAATCATAATCTATTTAAAAGATAGCGAAAATACACTCGGCGAAAAAATATAACGATAAATAACTAACCACCCCTTTGTTGCAAGTATGGGTCACCTGATATTTTCAAAAAGTGACCTCCAATCACTCTAACTTATACGTAGAAGTTAATTCCTGTATTGTAAGTAGATCCTAATAAATTAAATAAAAACCACTTTTATGACACCATCTTCAAGGGCCTGTAGCTCTCTCTGGAAGTATTTCCGGACCTATGTTAATATGAACTTTTTTTCATGTCTTTTTATGTAGAATCATACCTTAAAAATTTTCATCGTCATTTCCGGACACCCTGTATATGGCAGTTTGGTAAACAACTTTTTACATGTACCACACACAAACATTAGTAAACGCTTTTGTAGTGGAATCACACGCATTTCGGATGACGATAGTGTCATGCATTGTTTGTGTATTTTCTTTAAGCAGCAATCACATTCACAGCACTCATAATCTTCATCTATTTGCTTCAAACATCTAAAGCATATTATTTCATTTCCTTCGATTTCTGGGATTATTTTTGCCAAAACGCGGCAACGTTGCGACTTATTCCTAATTTATAACATGGTTATTTTCAAAACAAAGTATATATTTGTGTCAATTTCTCATCGAAATAGACGCAACCCGCACTTCCACACCACCTTTGAGTTTTATTATGGAAAACGATTTGGATTTAAGATATTTTTTCATTAAAAATAGATGTAAAACTTCTATATTTTCGTCACGATATAAACAGTTAACCGTTCAATGCTGCCAAACTGACTTATGTTTTTATTATTTTGGTAAATATACTATCCAAGCCAGGGGCACAGTCATTTTTAAGGAGGGAAATATAGTTAACAATTTCTTTTTCATTGGTAGGTGTAAGAAACATAGAACATTTGTTATACAATAATTTTACAGGATTATCCGGCTTCCGAATATCCTCCGCCATTTTACTGCCTATATTTACAAGGAAATCATTACAAAAGTTAGCATCTTCTTAGTAGAAACTAAGGAATTTGTATTTTAGCATAGCGACTGACGATAGCGGTAGAATTAGGAACTAAAAATGACTTCCAGTGATATTTTTTGGTCATATTTCATAATACTACTTACACTTAACCCCAAAGTCGTTAGATAGCATTTATATGCTTTCGGAGCTTGCCTCCCTTAGTGGATCACCCTAGATATAGTATATATATACATACTTCCTTGAAGTTGGTTCAAATATTATCCAGACAGGCTACTATAACACTAGTGTCACACGAAAATTTCAAAAGAAATACGCTCGGGTGGAGCATCGTCAGACTGGCCCTGGGAAATTCCATCTAAATTTTTCTACCCTCAAATATTGGTTCCAAAATTAATTTTACATCAAATTTGTATTAGACATTTTTTAAAGGCCCTTGTATGATGGACCTATTGTACACTAAATTACTTCCTAATAAGGCAATTAAAAGTTATTTAAAAAAAATCTTTGAAAAATTCTTAAAAATTAAATAGGTACAGGGTCTTTCAACGAGGACTGAACAGGGGCTCATTTTTGAGCTTCCTTGTATTTAAAGAAAAATCCAAAATAGCCAATCGATGTACTTTTTCCCGCAGAATTCAAAAATGAAACCAAAAATTTATTTGAACCAGAAACAAAAGAGTTACGATATGGATAAGGTGTTTTTTAAATGGAACATAACCAATTATACGAATTTTGGAACGAGTGATTTTTTTGTCCGTTCTGATTAAAATATTTAATATTGTGACAGCTATTTTTATTAAATTTTAATGTTTTATCCAGTATAATTTACCTTTAACCTGTTTGTAATAAAGGTATAATCAATCACCTTTGAATCCTTCAAAGTCATTTCGGCAATATTATAGTAAATTTGTCAAATTTTTTGACTTTGAAGGATTCAAAGGTGATTATACCTTTATTACCTAGTGTATGTTTAAATCAGGTTAAAGTTAAATTATACTGGATAAAACATTAAAATTTAATAAAAATAGTTGTCACAATATTAAATATTTTAATCAGAACGGACAAAAAAAAAATCACTCGTTCCAAAAATCGTATAAAAAAAGCTATGTTCCATTTAAAAAACACCTTATCCATAGCGTAACTCTTTTGTTTCTGGTTCAAATAAATTTTTGGTTTCTTTTTGAATTCTGCAGGAAAAAGTACATCGATTGGCTATTTTGGATTTTTCTTTAAATACAAGGAAGCTCAAAAATGAGCCTCTGTTCAGTCCTCGTTGGAAGACCCTGTACTGCTGTATCTAATACAGACCTTAATAAAATTACCAGTGATAATTATTATGTCAAATGTTTTTTTCGAGGGTCCCTCCATTTGCCGGATGCTCGTCGGCCAGTATTGGCCCATTGTGCTCACCCTTGTTAATCTTACACCCACTCATTAATTCTAGTTCCTTACACTAGTGTGTGTAGGTCAACTGGGGAGAGTGTCGATATATCCTCTGGTTCTAGTCTTGATGGTTGCCCGAGTATTTGGTGCCTTTTTCGATCCATTGCCTCGCATTAGTAGATTATGTGCTGTACAGTTTCCCTATCTCGTCCGCATAGCTTGCAGCTTTAGATATCCATTGTACAGTTGCATTGGATGCAGGCGTTTCTTGATGTGTCCTGTCAGAATTCCTGTGATGGTTCTCAGCTGGTTTCTGCTCATCAGAAGTAGCTGTCTCGCTAGTTTCAGGTCGGGGTCCGATAAAATATTTGCTATGGTTCAATCGCTGTCTATTTTTTCAGTAGATTTTGTGAGTATTCTTTGTCCATTGTTTTATGGCATCTTGGACTGTGCACCTTTGGGACACCGAGAGCCGGCTCTGGACCTATAAATGTGCTTTCCAAACTCTTTTTTGCAAGTTCGTCCGACCTTTTCATTTCTTGCAATGTCTTCATGTCCTGGCACCCACTGTAGTTAGTACCTATTACTTTGTTAGATTTTGCCAAGTTCTTCTTGGCATTCCCAAACCATTCTTGATATCACCTTGTTGCATATTAGCGCTCTAAGGGCTGGCTGGCTGTCGGAGTATATATATATATATATATATATATATATATTGATACTGGGTAAGCTGTGACTTCCGGTACGTTCAACAGGAGACCTGACGTCCAGGTGATCACGTGTAGATATCAGAAAAATAAGTTCATATATGCCGGGGGGGAAACCCCTACAATAGGTGTATCAATAGAGGGGAAACAAATTATCTTTTTAAAAATTTTCCATATAAAGGTGCATATACAAGGTATAAAGTGACTTCCTCGCCATATATGGTTATATATGCAAATTGTAGTTATGAATAATAAGTAATGACTTCGTACAGTATTGCCACACTTCTGGAAGTCAGTAGACGACTTACATTTAAATTTTTATATATCAGGGTACATTTATTTATTGTAGCCTAAATAGAAGCGCTAGTATTGACTTGTATTGCTGCGAAAGTGTTACTTTTCCTATTTATTTTCAAAAACACTTTTCCGAAATTTTAAAGTCACTTCTAACACAATAAATATATTTTTTAATTTTTTCTATTTTTATGACAGATATGATGTATACACGACAAGACCAAATTTAATTTAACAATTTAGTTGTTAAGGACGCAAAACCAGTTTTTCGAGTTTTTTTTTTGAAAGAGTGAACTTACCAGGTGAAATTGATTTATAAATATAACTTTGCTCATTTGACAAAAAATAAACAAAATATCTGTCAGTTTTAACGGTTAGGTGGTTTTAACCGCGTTTTTCTGCTGTTTTTCAGGGTTTGGAGAAGACTTATCTGGAGCAAAGACTCCGTCGTTGCATTTTGCACTTATAGAACTGTATTAAAAACAACCGATTTTGTATTCTGTCAAATTGCAACAATACTAAAACGAGAAATTTCCAACAACCAAATTTCAAATTTAAAAAATTATTAATGTGGACCAATGCCTTCTGAAAGGAGTGAAACGGAATAATCGTCTCGGTCTATTTCTTAAAATTTAAATGGCCATGATGTGGACATAATAGCAGGACTTTGGTGCATATGAGTTAAAGCATCATAAACTCGGCTGTTGCAACAACCATTCAAACATGCAGGGCGAAAATGCATAGGTGCGGATCGGCCTTAACATTAAAAAATAAGGGACATATATTTTACTGAATCAACGTCACAGTTTTTTACTAGGTTTTTAAATTCTATATGAAATTTTAAGCATCTACATAATATACCTAGTTTGAGCTGTGATCATTTTAAAAACTATCAATGGTAACTCCTTTATAAGATATCCTGTATATAGTATACCTACCTACTATTTTACTTTGTCATAAAATGCGCAATGCGATTTTCTTTTCTTTTAATTAATATCGAGTTTATGCAATGTCACTATCAATATTTTTATTTTATAGTTTTTTTTTAAATTTAAAATTACTTTTTATTCTTTATTGTTTTATTTTTAAATATAGCTAGTCTTTGGAGAATATTTTTTTTTTCTTGACGCGTCGTTGAATAAATAATATGTTTTGGAAGTAAAAAGTGTGTAGGTACCTTAAACCGACAACCGTACTTCACATTATTTTTGGGAATATTTATAACTTTACCACACACAGATACAGATGCCCAATGCCAAAATTCGACCCTTAGGCTTTAATGGTTGTTACTAGATAATATACTATACACAGTGTGTAAAAAGTTCCGGAACAGTCAATTATTTCAAAAATGGTGCACAATATAAAAAAACTTTCTGTATAAAAGTTGTTGGTCTTAAAGAAATTTATTAAACTAAGACCCTTGTAGTTGTGTTGCCCAAAAAGTCGTGGTAACCGAAACTTAATTTTTTTTTAATGAAATGACTCTTTTTTGATCGCAGTTTCTGATTCCTCTAAACATTCTAAAAACAATTATGAAACATGTCATAATAATATGGCTAAACATATTAGTTTCAGAAATAATTTGAGTTGAAGCACATAAATGCAATAGGTACGATATTACCTACATTTTGCATTTTTATAAGCTGGTACTAGAATTTTTTGCGTCACTGTCAAAGTAAATTCTCAAAATGTCGCTCAGCGAAAGGGAACGTATAACTTTACTAATAATAAGAGGTTTTGGAGACCGACAAAAATCAGTTAGCGAGACAAACCAATTATTTAATACAACTTTTCCAAACCGAGAGCCTATATCAAAATCTACAATTGTGAGAACAGTTCAAAGGTTAGAGGAAACCGGGTGTTGCAGAGATAAGATTCGTTCCGGAAGACCAATGTCGGCAACTAGTGATGAAAAAAAATTAGAGACATTACTTCATTTTGTTTCATTGATGTTTGTTTTAAATCAATTGAGAATATTTTAAAAACCAGTAATTTTTCATCCTTATAAAATAACTCTTGTCCAGGAATTATCAGAAGACGATTTTGATCGTAGATTGGAATTTTGCGAAGTAATGATGCAAAAACATGAAGAAAATAACAATTTTTTGAATCAAATAGTTTTTACGGATGATGCAACATTCATGTTAAACGGGTCTCTCAATCGACATAATTGTCGTTACTGGGCTGATCAGAATCCACATTGGATGAGAGAAACACATACTCAACACCCCCAGAAAGTAAATGTGTGGGCTGGAATTATTGGCAACAGATTAGTGGGGCCTTTCTTTATAGAGGGAAATTTGAATGCCGAAATGTATCTCCACATGCTGCAAAATGAAATTGTGCTAGCAATAAACAATGAAGTAGGACCACTATTACGCAATATGCAGGATGGAGCTCCTCCTCATTTTGGGCTAGCTGTTAGAAATTATTTAAACAACACTTTTCCTAACCGCTGGATAGGACGAAGAGGCCCCATAGAATGGCCTGCTAGGTCACCACACTTAACGCCCCTTGATAATTTTCTTTGGGGATACCTTTGAGGACACCTATAAAATAAAGTGTTTGTGACAAAACCTGCAGATATGAATGAATTAAGAGGAAGAATTATTGAAAAATGTGCATCTATTAAACAAGAAATGTTACAAAACGTCATCGACAAATTTTATTATAACCTAGACCATTGTCAAACTGTGGGAGGAGGCCATTTTCAACATTTAATTAAATAACGACTTACACTTCATTTTATTTTTGTTCTTTTCAAGTTATTGTTAATTTTACTACTTGTATTTAATAATTTAGTTGTTATGAAAATTTTGACACAACTTGAGTGAGGTACCTTTAACACGAGTTTAATGTTTTTGTTTTTTTTTTTACCGTAAAACATTATGAGCCGACTCGAAACAATGCAAAATGTGGGTAATATCGTACCTATCGCATTTATGTGCTTCAACTCAAATTATTTCTGAAACTAATATGTTTAGCCATATGACATGTTTCATAATTGTTTTTTAGAATGTTTCGAGGAATCAGAAACTGCGATCAAAAAAGGGTCATTCCATTTAAAAAAAATGAAGCTTCTGTTACCACGACTTTTTGGGCAACCCTGTACAACTACAAGGTCTAGTTTAATAAATTTCTTTAAGACCAACAACTTTTATACAAAAAGTTTTTTTATATTGTGCATCATTTTTGAAATAATTTACTGTTCCGGGACTTTTTACACACTGTGTATACTGATAGAAACGAACAACCTCATCATAACTAATTTTCAAATTTATTGCATGCAAAAATTATAACATGTTGAAAAAAATCCTTTTTAAGGTAAGAAAATAATTATCCTTAATTAAAACCTTAGGCAAAAAATGTTTAACAAACAATTATTTTTTCGTTTTAAGTGCTTAATTTTTACTTTTATAACCGCCACGGTTCTGGTCATTTTGGTTTGTCTGCGGAATTCTTGAACATCCTTTGCAAAAGGATAAGTTAGCTTCGTAATGTGCAGGGCAAAGTGTTTCCTTAATAGGCTGATGTCTGTCTTTGACCAATCTAAAAATAAGTTTTGGTTATACTATACACCTATTTAACATATTTATCGAAATATATGTATATAAATCTGGAAAAACAGCAAATTTTCTGTTTTGAAACGGAAACTATTATTTATTGAATTTGTCAATTACTTATTTAACATTTTTATCAATATCACTTCTAACTTCAAAACATAAATAGGGTAAACTATTTTTTTGTGTCATATTTTGTGCTGAATATATCAGTTCTAGAAAATCATTACCCATTTTAAGACTAGGTAACATTGGTAACACACTGTAGGTCCCTATTGGATATACATTTAATTCATTATGGCTTAAGGTTTTAGTAATTTCACTTATGCATTAAAGTTTAACAATATTGTAAAGAAGGTAAAAACTTGCCTAGAGCACTAAAACCAGGGTTGTATATTTATACTGAAAGATAAATTATTAAGAAGTGGTCCCCCTCAGAACAAAAATAAGCGTATCATACCAAGTTTGATTGTTTAATAATATAAAATATTATTATAATTTTTAAATTCTTACAGTTCCTTACTCCTTTGGTTTTAACGTTATCCAATCTTGTCTCGTTGGTATGGTTTAAAAGTTTATGCGACAGTCGTTATCATTGTGAAAATTTTAATAATCTTGCCAATCGTTGATTTTAATCTAAAACATAAATAGTACCTAATTACTACTTTCATAGAGAATTTCTATTTTGTTCCCAGGGCCATAGTAATTTATATAAAATAATCGGATCATGAGTTACAGCGCATCAAAATTTGTAAAAGTTGTTTAAATAATTTCGCAACATATTGATAGTATCAAAAAATTTTGACAGTACAATAATATTACAAGGAGATTGCTTCTTACTTTCCTAGCAAGAAGAAAATTATTGTAATTAAAGAAAAATCGTAATTTAAATCAAAAACCGAAAAATACAGGAAGAAGCAGGAAATTTCCAGGGTGAGCCGACAGGCGAATCCGGCAATCCTGCAAGTCCTGTACTTTTCGAATATGTAACGTATATACAATCGTTTTTATCACCGAGATTGGGTCAGTAAAGTATGAGAGTTTTGATAATAGCATACAAAATGGTATCGTCTTAGACAGTTAAAAATTTGAATGTTTTATGCTGCCAATATTACTGACATTGGTTCAAAGTCCGAAAATAAAAAATATTGTTTATGTACTTACCTTTTGTTAAAACCATGTTAACTAATTACTGGGTTCTGGAATTCATCACATCATCAATTACAGTTTAGAACAAGTAATAACAAATACACTTTTAAAATGGGAAAAGTTCGTTAACGTAATTTCAAATAAATCTCGTTACACAATTCTTTCTGGGAAACTCAAAGATACGCGATGTTGCCTATATTTCGGAAGCCGTAAAATGCTATCTACATATCGGAAGTGACAACGTAAAGCCCGCAACTTTTGAAGAAAAGCGATACCAGCGCCAGCGGTATATACTGGAAGTAACACCCCCACTTTGGATATATGTAGCGTACCTTGTGGCTTCACACGAAAAATTTGACAATGGCCTTGGCTAACCCCTAAGATGATGTGGTGTGAAGGAAACAGGCGATTCGATGTGACTTCCGAATTTGGAAGTCATATCGTCATATATGAAGTCACAACGTCTGCTGCGCATACCACTTTTGAAGTCATTAAGTACTATGTGTATGTATATATATATATATATATATTTACGTTAATGGTGTAAAACTAAGCCAGACATAGCAACTTGAACGTACATTCCTAATCCACTTTTACAATCCCAAGCCATATATATGGCTCAGGATTGTTTTCTCTGTTAATTTTTAATGGCGCCTTGAAAAAAACCGTTAAAATTTTTTTTTTAATGGCGTTTGGTATTACGAATAGTCGGACAGAGAAAAACCCGTTATTTTGATTTATGGGCGGGCTGTGGAATTAATTTTATACTGGTTTAGGTTTGTATGAATCTTCAAAATATAGTTCCTTAATAATGCGCTAGGGGCGCAAATGTTGCCGTCAACAATATACGAGTATATATATGCAAACAAACAAATATAATCCAGTAACAAGTGACAACAATGTTAAAAAATTTTAATTAGTCTTTATACGGCGACGACAAGTTCGCTGATATTTAAATTACTTAAGCGCTTATCTGTGAGTACGCGCGCCATGTCCCAAAAAAGTAAAAAAATTGCATTTTTGGGAAAGGAAAGTGCTACTAAAGATAAGCAAATAAATATTTGTATTATAATAGTTTCCTATATAATACAGTTTACTAATACTATCATAAATAAATGCATAAATGGTATTTTACCTAAAACATAAGCTAACAAATATGATTTTTTTGTTAATTGCACAATTTAAATACAAATGCCGTCAAAGGTGCATGTTTAATAACCATATTAAATGTAGGTACCTACCTAGAACGGCTTTAAGTTAAACAACATACCCCGGTGAAAATACAAAATTTACTCACTATTTTTAAAAATACGGAAAACGGATATAAGGAAAAATTGTTTAGAAAAATATACCCAAAAAGAACGGCGTATTCTAAGAATTATACCATAAACAGTTCAAATGTTTTTAAAATTTTAACGTTTTGTCATTAAATGACACATCAGTACTTTATTCAAAGTATCATTTGTTTACCATTTCTGCCTAGCAATAATAATTGCAAGGGCTAAATATTAATTTTTTTTAGTTTTACGGAAGTAGTCCATTATCTCAGAGTGGAGCTGTTGAGATATGGGAAAAAAAATCACAGTCAAAAATATATTATAAGTCAGTTTATTAGGGTGTACATGTTTCGGTACTAGAAAATACGATCATCAGAACCGAAACATGTACACCCAATAAACTGACTTATAAAATATTTTTGTTGAGAGGACTGTGAGTTTTTTCCCCATAATTATTTTTAGGATTCAGTATCAAAATAACATTACAGATAATGATGTTTAAGCCGTTTAATATTTCAATAAAATTCAAATCGAAAATTTAATTTACAATTTATGTTTGTTGCAATAATATTTAATTCAACTCTAAAATATCGCACAAGTTCCTTATAGTTTAAGCTTCCCCTGTGAAAATGGTATCCCATCGACTAAAAATTAAAATGTGGCAAAACATGTAAACATTATGAATGATGAAAGAGTTTTGGACTTCCATTGCCTTTATTTGTTTTAAATCACAACGTTTCAACTGGTAAGTATCTCCAGTCGTCTTCTAAATAAGTAAAATAACTACAAGACTATTTATACTAGCTAGGTGCACTGAAGCATAACTGAGGTGGGTGCAGTCATGCATTCAGTTGGCATGCGATCTTATCCTAAGATTACATCTATCTAACAAAGGTTTCCAGATATTTCTTATGTCTAATGATGGTTCTGGTGAATAGCAGCAGCTTCCTTAAACTTTCTTTTCCTCTAGCGTGGTTCCTTTATGTAGGATTTCAGCTTCTGGCAACAGCATCCAAACTTCAGTATACAGAAAACCTACGCATACAAGTCAGTATCTCAATTTTACATCAAATCACTCAAACAACACGAAACATGGCATAGTTAAGATCCTCGTTGATAGAGCAATTACAATTTGTAACTCGGAAGAAGCACTTAAAAAAGAAGCTCACCACATCAAGACCGACCTCAACAAAAATGGCTACCCCACCAGATTATTTGCCACAATATTGGAAAATCGTAAGAATCGACCCAACGCGCCAGAAGCAAACAGAGAGGCACAACCAACACTCAATATTCCGTATGTCAAAGGAGTATCTGAGAAAATAAGAAGACTGGGACAACGGTATAACACCGTATTCAACTCGAGGAATACCCTAAGAAGCCACCTGACGAAGACAAAGCCTACAAGTCAAAAAGATAGGAAAAACTGCGTCTACCAGAGAGACCGACAAGTCAGGTGCAGCTGACCATGCCTGGAAACATGGTCACCATAGCTTGGGGTCAGAAGCTGAAATCCTACATACATAAGGAACCACACTGGAGAAAAAGAAAGTTTAAGGAAGCTGCTGCTATTCACCAGAACCAAGGCTGCTTTAGTAAACCATCATTAGACATAAGAAATATCTGGAAACCTTTGTTAGATAGATGTAATTTTAGGATATCATCATATCATCATATCATTCAATAAACGTCATTGTCTCCAACCTTCAAACAGTCATGTAAAAATCATGTTGCTTCCGGCAAACAAGTAAAAATTTGTTAACTGGTATTTGCTTATGAATTTTTAAATTTAGCTAAAAAAAATTATTTTACTTTTCAGAATACCTGCTTGAAATTTACATAATTTGTGGTAAATAATGAAACATTTTCGAAAAAATTTGCCTGACTGACACTTTTTGTTAATAAATTTATCAGACCTAATTTGTTACAAATAATTTTTTTCATGAAAGTACACTTCATAACACCTCCCTGATTCTTGTTTTAAAATAATGTTTAAGATTTTTTAATGCATCTGTTCAGTAAAAAACGTATTTTAATATATAATCTAGATCTAGGATCAGGATCTAGAACATTTACTTAGAACTGAAATGAACAATTCTGTTTAGTTAGCAACCGCCATACTATATTTTTGGATTTAAAAATGATGTGGTTGCGGCATTTAAAAATTGGAGTCTGCCGTCGTAATAGCATTTTTTCGCTAGCAGACCAATTTTTTATGCAAAAAAGCAATCTTAAACTTCATTTTAAAATAAAAATAAAAGAGATGTTATGAAATGCACTTCCATGAAAAAAATAGTTTATTATTTACCACAAATAATGTTAATTTCAGGTGTTTTGAAAAGTAAAATAATTTTTTTGCGACATTCATACTACCTGTCTTACCGGGCGTAACATGATTTTTACATGCAACCATTTTCATTTCTATGTAGGGTACCATTTTTACAGTGGAAGCTTCGTCTATTACCCATTTTTACAGTGGAAGCTTCGTCTATTACCATACCTAATAATAAGCAAAACAAGAACTGTCTTTCAAAGTTTGGAATCGCTATTTGTTTATTAAAATAATAGAAAAAAGACAAATAATAGTAAAACGTAAAACTTAAATTATCCTGAATCCATGCATTGACAAGAGACATATTGCCATGTACATTATTAGTTAATTTTTTGTCAATACACAATATATACAGGGTGAGTCGGAAGGAACGGACCAAATTTCAGGAGCGTAATATACACGCAAAAACAATTTGAAAAAACCCATAATATGTTCTTATTCGATATTGATTTGTTTTCAAGTTATAAATACCAAATAAAGAAAAGTCCATATATTAATGGTTTCCGTATAGCGTTCTTTTAATAAATGTTTAAAAATAACGCCATTGACGTCCAAACATTTTTCGCTTCATCTACGAAAAACGTTGCTCTTCTATTTGCTTCGTCTTTCTTCTTTAAAATTGGCTGCAGTATTTCTAATACTTCAAATTAGTGCATCCCGAGTGTTCACTTTTACTTTGTACACTTCATTTTTAAACCAGCCCCATAAACAATAATCTAGTGCTGTGAGGTCTGGAGATCTTGGAGGGCAATTAATAGGACCACCGCGACCAATCCAACGCCCTGGAAATGTTTCGTCTAAATGTTGCTTGACCTGACGAGCAAAATGGGCAGGAGCTCCATCGTGCTGGTAATACATTTACCTTCTGATATTAACAGGAACATCCTCTAGTAGTTCTAGTAGTTCTTGTAACTCATGTTGTAAAAAATTTAGGTAGTTGTCTCCTGTGAGGCGATTCTCCAAAATGAAAGGGCCAATTAAATAGCTATCGAGCATACCACACCACACGTTAACCGAGAACTTATGTTGAAAATTACTTTCAACTGTTGCGTGGGGATTTTTGATTGACCATACATGAGAGTTACGAGTATTATTAATACTGTCACAGGGGAATGTTGCCTCATCTGTAAAAAGTATACGCGATACAACACAATAATTATTTATCCACCGACAAAATGCAATAAGTTTAGCATAATCCTTGCTCGTGGAGTATGGTTTAATACTCTTTTTTGTGGAATCCCCAATTGAGTACCAATTCGTCGTGAGCTGGTCGTTGCATTTTCTTCTACTAAATCCAGAATATTTTCTACTTCTCCTAAACCTTGTCAAGTAGCTCGTTCAGATGTAATGTTGGCACTGGGAAGCTTACCATTGTCGCACAAATTATTGAAAACTCTGATAAACACGTTTCTAGTCGGATGTCTGTGATGTGGATACCTTTGACGATATTCTTCAACAGCAGATGTAGCACTTCCATTACAGAAACCATCAATAAACACCATATTTACATATTCTAAATTTGAATAAGTATTTAGCATTTTGTAACACTTTAATCACTCAAACTTGAAAATAAACGTTTAATTACTGCCACAACACACAGACACATTGTCAAGACAACATAGATGTCAAATAGTTTAGAGTCTTGAGCATTGCATACTCTAATTACGTAAAAATTTTGATAAAAGTGGAACGTAGAAAAAAATTTGATATTGCGCTATAACTTGAAAACTAATGAATATCGGATAAGAACATAATATGGATTTTTTTACATTGTTTTCGCGTGTATAATACACTCCTGAAATTTGGTCCGTTCCTCCTGACTCACCCTGTATATGAAAATTTAAAATTATTGTGTTTAATATGTCATTAAAACAAAGATATAGTTTCTGGCGACCTAAAAAAAATACAAACCTAAATAAATACCACAAATTTGCCTGAATTTGAAAAAGTTATGTCCAATTTGTTTAGTTAGGTATTTTTAAATGCCTATTACAAATTTGCTCCAGGTACTTTGCCAATTGCCGAAAATGGTTCTATTGCAGAAGACTAAGATAAAAAAGATACTTGTGATGACTTTGAACCATTTTCAAATTGGTTAATAGGGGTCGAGCGTAAATGTTTAATGAACACAGTTTTGCATCCTTTGGGGAATATCAAAAAAAAACCGGATGCTTTAACGAAGACTATCATACCTTTAGCTGATTATACCAATAATAATAACGTGCTCAACAATATTTAACCCAACAAAAGCATTTTAGGAGTTACCGAAGATCACAAATCTCCAGATAAAACATGTATTTTGAGTAAATTTAATTTGGAGGCGCGTACAAATAATTCTTCAAAATGTTTAAATGAACCATATAAGTTAAAAGACAGTCTTACTCCGATAATGGAAAAATTAACATAATTTCTTATTTTATTTTTGACAAAAATTACACTCCGTTGGTAATAGTTCCGCCAAAGGAGGTAGCTAATCTATGGAAATTTACAATAATTAAAGTTGCCCGATTAGTAAATTAAAAATTATGGAAACCAGGCCACTTTGATTGTGAGAAAATCCTTTCTGCCAAAGTCAGAAATGTCACAGTTAAACTTGCTGATTAGTTAATTATTGTTTAAAATCTTCGTGCAATCCAACATCAATCTTATAAGATATATTATATTATGTCATAATTTTTTTTTGTTAAATATTTGGCTTTAATTACACCGTTATTTATTATTTAAGTCAGAATAGTTAAAGTTTACTTTTCCTATATTGGCAACGTTGTACTGGCTTAGTATTTACCGTAGGTGAGCAGATTCTTGTATACTTTGGCTTGGAAATGGTAGGACCTTGCAGATGGCTTGAAACGGTACGGAATTTAGAAAATATATATATGAATTTAAAAAAATATTAAGCGACATTTTTTCTGTATATATATTTCATATTTGGCAAACATGAAAATACATAAACCGACATATTCCAATCCTAATAATTTATATATAAAAATAATGGCTGGATCAGGATTGTACGAATTTCCAAATGGCTTAGTTTTGATATAAAGATCTATATATATATATATATACTGATTCGCTTATGGCATAAGTTCTCTTGTTGTTTTTATACGCCCAGGTAGATGTATGTGAAATGTTACTCGACGTATTATTTTTTATTACAACATAGAAGTAGTTTTACAGTATTTTGGAAAAAATAATGATGTACTAATTGAATAATGAGAACTTTATTTATTTCAACGTTAATGCCACCCTGCACTATGCAACAATCATTAATGGTCGAGAAATTGCTATTATAAATATATTTGCATCATCTCAGTCTCATTGTACCTGTGGTTAAGTAAGCGATATTTATATTTTTCCACAATTATTGATTTTCATATAAGGATTTGCTAGTTTGGATAAGCTATTTTCATATGTATAAAAATAAAGCAAGGAATTCTTATAGGCACATACCAATCTAATTAATATGAGTATAATCAATAATACTTTTTCTCTGTAATTTTAGAACAGCTCGCCAAGAACACCACTAACATGGCCCCAGATACAGACGATAGTTTCTATATTCAAAAGATTTCAAACTATTACCATTACTGACGAAGATCAACAACTAATATTTATTGAAATTGTGTTGAAATATGTTGAATTGGTGATGTGTTTTATATCGGCCTTTGATGACGCAGAATATAGGAAACAAAGATTTTATTCCTTGAATTCCTTAACTTTCATCTCGGTAAGAGAGAACAATTTTTTATACTCACAGGCTCTAATGTTGGTTGAACAAAGATTTTAAACAAACTAAGGCATTAAATCAGCGGCAGACCACTAATCCACTGGATTATTATAGGTACTGCATTCGAAACAATTGATAGGGATAAATTATTTAAAAAATTATATCAGTATGGATTAAGGGGAGTTGTTTATAAATGGTTTCAAAATTATTTAAGTAATAGGCAACAAAAAACAAAAATTGATAATATTTTTTCTAAAAAGGAATATAATAATATTAGACCAGGTCGATAATTTTTGAAATCAAACAAAATAATAGTAGGATGCAACCCATTGGAAAAGGAAGAGAATATAACAAAAATGAAAGGAACAATAAATTACGGGCGATCCGAGGTCGGGAAGTGGGGGGAGGGAGTTTTTAAGGTTAGAAAACCATTTATCTCGATTTTCGGCAAAACTACAAGTCCTATGGAAAAACGTTAAATGGCAAAGTTGTAGGTAATAAAAAGATTTACAACTTTTGTATTTGCACTTTTTTCACATAACCTCAAAATTTACGTGAAAAATTCAAATTACCAAGTTTTTGGTTTTTTATTTTTATCTTTTACAAAAAAATTTTTTAATACACGAAATTTGGTGAAAACTTTCCTTTTTATGTCCCAAACACACTGTAATTTTTTTGATTTAAAATATTTATTTTTTAACTTTATTTTGACTTAATATCGAAAAAGCAACCTAATTTTCAATCGAAAATTCTCACGTCAAAATATCTGCTTTTTTAAAAAAGTCGGTGGACTTTTTGTTCATTGAAATCTCTACTTTCAGATGGTGTAAAAAAAGTATACATTACTATGGTAAATGTTCTCAAAAAATGCAAAAAAACGCGAATCCGAATTTTTTTTTTAATCATTATGTACAATTTTGAGCTATTTATTAAAATTTATACTTTAACTACTCGAAAAACGTAAGATTCCATGTTACATTGATAGGCAAAAAAATTACAAATCTATAAAACATAAAGATCGCCAAAAACATGCGTAAATAGTTGATCTAAATATAATTGAAAATTAGGTTGCTTTTTCGATATTAAGTCAAAATAAGGTTAAAAAATAAATATTTTAAATCAAAAAAATTACAGTGTGTTTGGGACATAAAAAGGAAAGTTTTCACCAAATTTCGTGTATTAAAAAAAATTGTTGTAAAAGATAAAAATAAAAAACCAAAAACTTGTTTATTTGAATTTTTCACATAAATTTTGAGGTTATGTGAAAAAAGTGTAAATACAAAAGTTGTAGACCTTTTTATTACCTACAACTTTGCCATTTAACGCTTTTCCATAGGACTTGTAGTTTTGCCGGAAATCGAGATAAATCGTTTTCTACCCTTAAAAACTCCCCTCCCCCCCTTCCCGACCTCGGATCGCCCGTAATTTATTTTTCCTACGAGCGTGCGCAAAGTAGTACTTTGCGCACGCATTTTTGTGTGCAAAGTTACACTTTTCCGCACTAGTGCGGATAAGACTTTTATCCGCACTGGGTGCGGAAAAGTAAAACTATTCAAAAATCTCCTTGGTAGGGAATATTTATATTTATTTTAGTAGCTGTAAACTATTTTATGGCAATGTGAGAAGCCGTTGCAAGAGTATTCTCTTTTATCTTTTAATCGTAATTCCCGATATTTGTATTTCAGCTTAAAACGAAAAAAACTGTATTTTTTAAGTACCTCGTATAGTGATAAATGATTATAATATTGCCAAGCAACAATAAATGTACATGTCGATTTTGACACATGATGTCAGATTTTTCCTCAGTTTCTATGTCCACAAGAATCTACAAACACCGACACTTTTATATATATATTATATTTTTTAATTTTCTATTATTTTTTTTTGTTATGTAATTTTTAGTTGTAAGTATATTATAGTTCTTTCTTTAAAGTCGAATTAAAAATTATTAAATAAATTATCATATTTTTATTTTTGTTGTTATCTGATATGAAGCTCGTAGGAAAAATGTTGTTCCTAACAAGTGCGCAAAGTGCTTTTCCGCACGCAAGAACTTATCCGAACTCCGCTTCGCGTCGTTCGTCCAACTGTACTTGCGTGCGGAAAAGTATCACTTTGCGCACTTGTTAGGAAAATAACTATTTCCCTTCATTTTTGTTATATTCTCTTCCTTTTCCAATGGGTTTCATCCTACTATTATTTTTTTTCACTTTTTACCATTTTCAAAGGCTTCAGCCCTGGTCTATATTGGGGTACCACAAGGTAGTATTTTAGGTCCATTATTATTTATTCTTTATATAAATGATATGCCAAATGTTTTAAAACAAAGTTTTATTCAAAAGTTTGCTGATGATACCTTATTATACAGGGTGTTTTTTTTAAGGTCGACGAGCGGCCATATCTCGGAAACTACTGGGCATAAAAACTCTGTAACTTATAAACGACTTATCCGATTTTAGCAAACTAAAGACTGTTTGGAAGAGAAATGTATGCACTTTCACCAGTCGTATTCAGTTGTCCATAATAGTTCTCAAAAAAATGCTAGAGGGCGCAATTTGTAATAATAACAGTTTTTTCGATTTTATCCCGAAAATTCAAATCATACGGTATAACGATGACATCATAATCGAAAAGTAGATGAAATTTGCAAGAAAATATGTGAAGACCGCAGTTCGATATCTTTGTTCGTTTCAGAGTTATTGCCAAAACAATCATTTTTAATACAAATTGCGCCCTCTAGCAATTTTATTAGAAACTATCGTGTACCATTAGATACGACAATTGAAGGAACTTCCAAACAAGCTTAAATTTAGTAAAATCGGTTAAGTCGTTTAGAAGTTACAGCGATTTTAATGTTTTCCTACGACCACCTACGAAAATGACAATAACAGCACGGTTAACTTGGCTAGAAAGTGCTAAATATCACACGCGTGTTAAAAAAAAATATTTCAACACGAGTGTGGAACGAATGGTGATACCTACAAACTATTAAAAACAAATCAAACTCTTTTTGATTATATTGTATGGTCGTAGGAAAAATTGTGTACATTAATCTTGTGAAAGTGATTTTCTCACACTCCGAGAATTTCCGAACCTCCTCGTTTGAGACATACCACTTTCAATACTTGTTATGTAATATACTATTACACTTTCACTTGATAAGAGTGGGAAAAGCTGTTGAAAGTGTAAACATTAAAATCGCTGTAACTTCTAAACGACTTATCCGATTTAACTAAATTTAAGCTTGTTTGGAGGTTCCTTCAATTGCCGTATCTAATGGTACACGATAGTTTCTAATAAAATTGCTAGAGGGCGCAATTTGTATTAAAAATTATTGTTTTGGCAATAACTCTGAAACGAACAAAGATATCGAACTGCGGTATTCACATCTTTTCTTGCAAATTTCATCTACTTTTCGATTATGATGTCATCGCTATACCGTATGATTTAAATTTTCGGGATAAAATCGAAAAAACTGTTATTATTACAAATTGCGCCCTCTTGCATTTTTTTTTTTAGAACTATTATGGACAACTAAATACGATTGGTGAAAGTGCATACATTTCTCTTCCAAACAGTCTTTAGTTTGCTAACATCGGATAAGTCGTTTATAAGTTACAGCGATTTAAATGATTACACTTTCAACAGCTTCCCCCACTCTTATTAAAGTCGGTACGCCAATGAGCATAAGACCAAAATGATGCATAATTGTCCAAGCTTTAAAATGGTGTTATCAAACATATACCTTAATGTGGAATTTTCGGAGTTATGTAAAATTTTAAAATTTACTTTTCAATTACGCCTTCTTGCCGCAAAATGCGGAACTTAAAAATTATTTGCAGAATTTTCTCATGGCCACTTTAATTATCATTTTTCTTTTCCTGAGTTTCTATGCCCAGTAGTTTTTTAGATATGCCGCTCGTCGACCTTAAAAAAACACCCTGTATTTATAGGGTAAAAATATTCTTGATTGTATAAAAATTTTAAATTTTGAATTAAAAACTATATCAAACTGGTTAAAGGTAAATAAATTAAAGTTAAATGTTTCTAAAACAAAATTTATGGTTATTGGAAATAACGTGATTAATACCGATATAAATATTTTTGTTGATGATGAAAAATTATAAATTATACACTCTTTTAAATATTTGGGAGTAATTTTAGATTCTAAGTTAAAATTTGAATTACATTTTGAAAATCTGGTATCTAAAATTAGAAAAAAAATAATTATCTAAAAATAATTAGTCAAAATTTAAGTTTATTTTCACGAAAAACAATTTATAACACTATAATTTTACCTCATTTTGTATATTGTTCAACTATTTTATACACAGCAACTGATGGGGTCCTTAATAGACTCCAAGTTTTGCAAAATAAAGCTATGCGTATAATTTTAAATGTGGATAAATATACGAAAATAAATTTAATGTTAGAGAAACTTCAGTGGTTACCTAAATGTTAAAAATTTAATATTTCTTTTGATTTGTACTTTTATTTTTAAAATACAACATAACTTACTGCCTTCTCATTTGAAAGATTTTATAACTCAAACTTTTGAAAATCATAACTATTCAACCAGGTATAATAAAGATTTTTGTCTAGGTAGGGTATCAAAACATTTAACATATAAATCGGTTTTCTATAAAGGATTAAGTGAATATAATAACTTGAATATTTCAATTAAATCACAGAGCTCTTTGAAAAATTATAAAAAATCATTGAAAAATTATTTATTTAAAAAACAAAATAGTGACTGATAAATTTTTTTTAAATACTTTGTAGATGATATTGTTAAATTAGTTTAAATATTTTATAAAATTTGTTAAATTGTAGCACATTGCTAAATAAATCTTGTTACTACTACTACTACTACTAATAAGTAGTTTTTTGTTTTCTAAAAATTATTTGTTTCGAATTTTTTTTTTAATTGCTAAGTTTTTGATGCCAATTAGAATAACTTAAACTCATTGTCATTTTCCGGCTTTTCGATTACATTTTATCTTCTAATTAAGCCAACTTTTGATTATGCGAAATTCATAATTTCTGCCAATGTCACACAGTGGAAGTTATTTGCTTAGTTAATTAATTATGATTTAAGATCTTTGGCTTACTCAACATAACTTTTTATTCTACCTAGATGACTTTTGATAACGTTTTTAGTTTTTAGGAATACTACCTTTCATAACTAGAATCCTCTGAACAGATTATGCTATATGCAGAACTTAATTAATTTTTTTTAATTCATAACAAAATTTTGTCGCACTAAAATTCACAAGACGTTTATATAAACGCTTTTAAAACACTTTATTTGCCGCTTTGTACAATTACATTAAAAAAAAAATCAAGGTATTTCGGATTACCGGCCACTCCTCTAACAAATATAGTATCTGTTATATTTATAACATATAGATTCTAGTAAAATTAGTAATAATTATAGACCAATAACATTAATATCTTTAATAGCAAAAGTATTCGAAAAAATTTTAAAATTAAGAATTGAAAATTATTTAGAAAAAATACATTTTATTTCTAATAAACAGTTTGGGTTTCAAAAAAATAAATCAGCACAAAACGCTATTTGCTATCTAACAGAACAAATATATTATGCACTAGATAGTAAAAAACCTTATATTAGTATTTTTCTAGATTTAGCAAAAGCTTTTGATACAGTTAGCCATAATTTACTGTTAAAAAAGTTGGAAAATATTGGATTCAGAGGAAAGCAATTAGAATTAATTAGAAATTATCTGAAAAATAGACCAACTTATGTTCAAATAGATAAAGAAAAAAGCTATCCAAAAGTATTTAAGTATGGTGTTCCTCAAAGAACAATTTTAGGACCATTATTTTTTAATATTTATATTAAGGACTTATTTAGTAAAAATTGCGATGGACAAATTCATACCTTTGCAGATGATACTACAATTTTTTATACCGATACAAATTGGGACACACCTTAAACTTAAATAATAAAATTAAAAAAGATTTTAAAATGATCAAAATTGGTTTCATAACAATTTGTTAACAATTAATTTTAATAAAACAAATTATAGGTATTCCTTTTACTTTAATCCTAAATAACCTACCAAGAAATATGAATAGTATTCAAATAAATGAAGACATTCAAATTTTCACTTAGAATACCTACTTAATTAAAAAATTAAGAAGTTTACTACCGATTTTTAAAAACATTAAAAATTTTTTAAATATAAGACATGGAAATATTATATTACGCGTTAGTTAAAACTCATTTAAATTACGGAATTTTAGGTTGGGGAGGAATAAATGGAACTTTAGTTAAAAATTAGAAAGGTTTCTAAAAATTATATTTAATAAAGATTATCTTTATCCTTCAAAAGAATTATATTCAGAAACAAAAAAGTTGAACATAAGACAACTTTACATTTTTTATAACATCTTAATATATATATTTAAAAATAAAAACTTTATACAATTTAAAACCCATAATCATAATACACGTCATAAAAATGAAATAACCATAAAACCTAAAATAAATAAGTCCATAGGACAAAAACATTTCAAATATTTATGTTTTTATTTAAACGATTATTTACCATCAAAAATTAAAAAATTGATTTCATTAAAAAAATTAAGTCGAAATAAAAACATGGGTATTAAAAACAGACAATTTGAAAATATTTTTAGAAATGCTTTAATTAGGTAATTAATATTGTTCTGAATAATTTATATAAGTAAGTAATATTTTTTACTTAAAAATTATAAATTAATAATTTTATTATAGGTACATAATATATTTCTCCAAAAAAAACTGCGTTTATACTATAAATTAACATTTTTACTTTAAAACTTGATTTTTAATGCATATTTATGATTTATGATTTTACATACTAAACCAAAAAATAAGATTTGCCCCTAGCACACTTAGCTTCAGGGGATTGAAGAATAAGTTTATAGAAGACAACATAAACATATTTATTATATTATTAAATTTTAAATAAATAAACATTATTATTATTATTATTAAGTATTTATTTATTTCCATAAACATACTTATAAAAAAATGTATTTTAGACGATCTTTCAAGAAGTGGCATTTTGTAATATTTTTGTTGAAAAAGCAACCACGGCAGTTACAGAATTACTTACGTATGGAACGTTTAATTTGATGAGCAAAAGGTCATTATTGGAATTGTATAATTCTATCGCTGCACAGTCAAAGAAGCAAGTCCGTGTGAATGTTGCGGAGAGCATAACGTATTTAATGTAAGTAAATATAATATAGCTGTATATAGTGGGCTCTAGATCCCTTACATGTAGTTACAGGTGGGCACATTGTTCATAATGTCAAAAGAATAAAGTTAAGTATAGGTCTGGACTAGTCTGGAGACGGCAGCAAAAAACCAACTTCATTAAACATGCATTATTTAACTTTAAAGTACCTATTATTAATATACAGTGTTTGTATAAAGTCTGGAAACGGCTTAATAACATCACAATTTACTGGCCGATTTAAACCAAATTTGGTACAGTTGTGTAAGAGGATCTAACGCACCGAATGACGATATTGGCGTTGTTGCCAGCTTTTTAGTTTGTCTGGAATTCGAACGAATTTTATATTTTTAAATTAACACCCAGTATATTTTTTCATTTGTAGTTTTTACATTAAATTTGTTACACTTTTGGTATAACATACTTTGTTCATAATATCAGTAGTTTTCGAAATAACTAGTACAATTTAGAAAAAATATATTTTTTATATTAAATGTTCAAACTGTTTTCCCTGTACCGCTTGACAGTTTGCTAATTGAAAATAAAATTTTTCAATTGTGTTGTAAATCATTTCTGGCGTTATTAATTCAAATTCGTCCAAAATTCGACGCTGCAAATCGGCCAAATCTTGAGGTTTTGTGGTATAAACTCTGTTCTTCAAGTGTCCCCATAAAAAATAGTCGTTAGGCGACAAATCAGGGGACCTAGGTGGCCACTCGATTGTACCCCCTCTACCGATTCACCTATTCGGAAAAGTGTTGTTCAAAAATTCGCGCACGTTTCGACCAAAATGGGGAGGAGCTCCGTCCTGTTTGAAGAATGTACTTGCATAATTTGGACCCATCACATTTCGTATAGTAGGCACTATTTGCGTTTCCAAGAGCTCAAGGTAAAGTTGTGATGTCAAATTTCCATCAATAAAAAATGGACCGATCTTGTGGTTACCCAGAAGCCCAGCCCACACATTTAATTTTCCAGGGCGTTGTGTATGACCTTCTATCATCCAGTGGGGATTTTCATTTGCCCAAAACCTACAGTTGTGTCTATTGACTTTACCATTTAACATAAATGTTGCTTCATCCGAAAATACCTACGAATAAAGAATACAAAGGAAGTAGGGTATTGTAGATCGACAGTTGTCCGGGATGGGGGCCGATGGCGGCAACATTTAACGCAAGCGCGTTTCCGGTCCACCTGTGGCGGATCATTAAAATGGTAATAATAAAATGATTAATGAAATTTTATTTGACGAAGAAAATAGAAAAAAGATTTAGATTTATATATACCTATAAGATACGTTAAGGTTGGTGTAATAAAACAATACAACTATTTCTTTTAATTATTTATTTAAATAAGGTAACGGAGGTGAAAGGGTCCTTAATGTAAATATTTGGTTAAATAACTAAAAAACACCTTTTATTATACATTAAAAAAAAAATTGCAGGAAACAAATTGTTTCAGATAATAAATACTGATGAAGGCAAAATTATTGCCAAAACGTCTAAGTTAAAAAATAAAATTTTAAAAAACCTTACTTCATAAACCAAATCACAAGAAAATAATAAAATATAATATAATATAGTCCTGTTTATTATATGTACCTAAATAATATTAATGAGATTTCTAGTATACAAGAAAATTGTCAAATGACAAACTATGCAGATAATACAAACATTTTATTTATTTCTAGTATCAACAACTTAACAAGTTAATTATAGATACATAAACCCTATTTCTAAAAGCTATCCTAAGCTATAATAAATATTCAATTAGCATTTGCCTAAGCAGTTCATTCCTTAATTTTAATTTTCCATAGTTTAAATTATATATTATGTCAATGTCTCCACAATATTTATTAAAATAGAGCACAGTCTTATAAGTGGTGAGTTTTTGTATAGATTTGTCCTCGGTGTAGGAATATAAAATACATGTGCGGATCTAGTATTAACTAAGCCTATTCTAAACAGAAGCAGTCCTAAGAACTCTTTATTATCTATTAAACAAATTACACAAAAGCCCTTGATCTGTACCTCTTGGCGGATAAACTGAAAATGACTTGTAGTACAAAAATTTTAAAAATGTACGCTGAATATATTTTAAAAGAGCAATCTTATTGGCATACTGAGGATCCCAAATAGTTCATGCATACTAAAGTTTTGTAACTACCAGGGATTAATATAAAGTTATTATGGCGTTAACATTTTTAAAGTATTTACAAGTTCTTATAATAAATCCTAGCATATAAAGACCATGAGCTTCTCGAGCAACATATTTAACAATTATGATTGAAGTAAATAATTACTGGTTTTCTAAAGACAAACTGATATTAAATAAATCAAAGACCGTTATCACCTTGTTTAAGACTAACCGATACACTTTGGAGAATCCGGAAACCGTAACCATTAATGATTGTCATATAAGATTAAAGGAAGATACTAAAATCTTCGGTGTGTTGTTGGATAGTAAAATGTCCTGGAAGAGCCATGTCCTGGAAGAGCCATTTCCAATATATGTTGTAACCAGAAGGTGTTCCATTTAGATTCACAGTAGGATAATTATTTTCAGGCAGGTTTTGGCATGGTGCCTTATAAGATATTGCATAGGAACGTACCTGCCAAAAAAATATAAGTTTTTTAATTATCTGTTTGGCACCTTTACCAAATGACACAAAAGTACCTATATCGTGATACAACCTCTCTTTGTAATTTTTTTTTTATATTTTGATATGAATTGCTTTGAATGATAGAAGGTTTGGGACTTGCTTTGAATTTATTTTTTTTAATCAATGGTATCTCCAGTCGTCCTCAGGTGAATATTGGGAAAACGTTTCTATCATTCTAGAAACATCATTGTCTTCAATCTTAAAATATGAATTTCTTTGTTTATCGTACCTATACTACCATCCATATTTTATTACATTCTTTATCCATGGCTTTAAAATTTTAAAAATAGATTAAACCAATAAAACATCTAAAAACTTTTATCGATACCTACATAATTTATGAAAAAGTGACAAAGCAGCTTCCTCAGAAGCATAAATAATGCAGAATTATTTGTATTCATATTCTTAATTCTACCTACCTACATATTTTCCAATATTATGTAATTACCTGATACAATAGTTTCAAAACTTACATTTTTTAACCTGGCTACTTCAAAAGTAGGCACTACTGCAGTTGGGACCAATCTAACTTTCAATCTTGAAGTTCTGTCAACCCAATCTTCAGAGAAATGCTTCGAGCAAAGAACTCTATTTCATATAGGATCCCAATCACTTCGGTTTACAATTTTCAACCATGCCTTTTTTCTTGGATAATTATGTGGAAAACTAAAAACCAATAAGTATTTTTAATTTGCTTTTCTGTAGAAATGGGGTAACCCAGTCGATTAATAAATAAATAATATTTTTCTGGTTTTATAAGACTTACGCCCATTAATGACGAATGACATGCGAGGTTCGGAGGTTATGTGTATTTTGATATTAAATTAAATATTTACATTTTTTTTTTCTCTACAGATTAAAAAAGTGTATATATCTAAACATAAACTTACCGATGAAATGTAATGCCCAGTTTTTTACTTCCTAGCGTTTGGGAGCACCCACAAGCAGCACAATTAACCATATTTATAGCTTTTTCATTAACCCAGCATACCTAACAATTAATCCGTTTTAATTGCTGTCCAGCGCTAAAAGTATACTCCACTGTCGCACTAAAGTAATTATAAGTTTACTAGAATTCGTTAAATATGGTTCTTAACTAATTAAAATGGAAATTAACCCAAAAACAGCAAAGAAAGCAGAAATCACAGCTCGACATGTCAACTAGTGTCAACCACGGTCAACCACCAAAACAAACATGGAGTCATATTTAGACATTAGATGGGGGTTCAAAATGGCCGACTTCCGTCGGTTGCGTTGTAAGGCGGTTTATGCAAAATCCTACTTCCTTTGTATTCTCAATTCGATGGAAAATACTATAAATTTGAAAAACTGGTTATTTTGGTCAAACCTTGACATCATAATATCACCAAATTCAATTCTTCGCTCATAATCATCTTCTGATAACTCTTGAACTACATGTATTTTGAAAGGGTGATATTTATGTTTTATTAAAACATTATGGACGGATTTGAAGCAGACGTCACTTACTTGAGAAATTTTTCTTAATGAAGAAACAGGGGTTTCAAAAACATGTTGTAAAATTTCTAAACTTTTCTCTTCATCTACTACTACTGGTCGTCCTGATCGTCGCCTATCTCTACAATTTCCAGTTTCTTCGAACCGTCGGACAGTTTTTAGAACAGTTGCTTTTGAAATTGGATTTCGGTTTGGAAATGCGTCATTAAATAGATTTTTAACCTCTTCGTAAGATCTGACCCTATCGCCATATCCTCTCATCATAAGAATTTTAATTCTTTCACTTTCAGTTAAAGACATTTTTGCATGTAAAAATGACAGCTTTTATGACTTAACATCAAAATTGAACTGGTGTTTTATTTATTAATAAATAAAACACAATTTGTTGATATTTTCAAAACACGTCGTTATTTCGAAAACTACTGATATTATGAACAAAGTATGTTATACCAAAAGTGTAACAAATTTAATGTAAAAACTACAAATGAAAAAATATACTGGGTGTTATATTTAAAAATATAAAATTCGTTCGAATTCCAGACAAACTAAAAAGCTGGCAACAACGCCAATATCGTCATTCGGTGCGTTAGATCCTCTTACACAACTGTACCAAATTTGGTTTAAATCGGCCAGTAAATTGTGATGTTATTAAGCCGTTTCCAGACTTTATACACACACTGTATATATATTATTTATATATGACATTTGTAATAAAAACTATGACAATAATTATTAAAAATAATACACGGGGGTATCTTGATGTTTTGAAAAAATTCGAATTTTAATCATATATCGATTTAGGCTAAAAAAATAAAAAGAAAGGGCATGTATGGTATATTTTCGTAATCAGAAAAAAAAGGTTTTTTTAAATATGTAATGATATACCGGGCGTTCCATTTAAAAAAAGTAAGTTATGTCAATAATTTTGACATTTTACAGTTTAAATTATTTTTGACTCAACAACATAAAACTTTATTCAAATCCCTACAATTCCTTTTTTTATTCAAAGTTCAAAAAATACGTATTTTACAGCCATTTAAAAGTGGGACAAATTAAAATGGAAGCACTGTACAGGGTTTTTCCGTATATTTTGGAGCACCCCTGGAGCTTTTATTTGAAGACCTAGAAAAAACTTTAAATTACCAAAGTTGCATGATTTCTCCTGAACTGTCAGAATTTGTTATCGGACAAAACAAATGAACATCGTAAATTTGTTTAATAATGCCAATGTCGATTTTTTAAATTTTATTAATTTTTTTTTAACTCCTCACTCTTTTCTGATTCCAAATATGTATATATGTTATATGTTTACTTGAGTCATTTAGACAAAATTTCATTTCAAAATATTGCGATTTATTAATAATTATTGAATTTTTCATCTTTAGAGTAACCCATTATACCAAGACAGAGAAATATTATTTTTGAGACATAAGTCAGTTGCCATAAGCGATTAATAACAACCAAATTGTTTCTCAGGGCAATCTAGATTTTCTAATCCGCAATATTTTGAAATGAAATTTTGCCTAAACGACTAAAGTAAACATATAACATATCGCCTTCCCGGTGGAATATCGACCTAAGTGCAATTCTGAAGTTTTGAGAAAATGACGTTTTAATATTTTGTTTATACAACCATGTTAAATAAAACCTTATAAAAAAATCACAATTTTTTTATAATTAAACTATTATATTGAAAATAATACTTACATCTTAGGCTGTTGAACCAATTCCACATTTTTTGGGAAACCTATATTTTTTCCCCTTTTTTTGACCTCCCCTTCCACTTACGTCATTGTTCCACTCAAATATATTTTTAAGTAATAATTGTGACAACTTTCTTTCTCCAAATTTGAGTAAAAAGACAAATATTTCGGAGCAACAATGACGCAACAGACATTTACGACGTTGTTTTCCTAGATTTTGTTAAAAGTACGAACAATATCGAATCAACAAAGACCTACCTATCAATTATGTCGTTTTTCCGCCGGCGCCAATTAGAAAAACGCGGGAATGGAACAACGACGCAAGCGGTTTCAAGCGGCCACTTTTTGTACTACAATTATGACATTATTTGACCAGGGAGATTAGTACTTTTTGATACTTATTACGAAATAACTAAAAAAATTGAAAATTTGCACTTAGGTCGATGTTCCACCGGGAAGGCGATATATACATATTTGAAATCAGAAAAGAGTGAGGAGTTAAAAAAAAATTAATATACAGGGTGTTCCATTTTAAAAATCGACATTGGCATTATTTAACAAATTTACGATGTTCATTTGTTTTGTCCGATAACAAATTCTGACAGTTCAGGAGAAATCATGCAACTTTGGTAATTTAAAGTTTTTTCTAGGTCTTTAAATAAAAGCTCCAGGGGTGCTCCAAAATATACGGAAAAACCCTGTACAGATATTTAGTCATCCAGGTCTTTAGAGTGTTCCGTCAGGCACTTCGGCCACGGTGAAGCAACGTAGACAAAAATACATCTACAACCATTTAATTATAGGCGCATAATGCTTGGAATGGTAAGAGCATTATGCTATACATAATTCAACAAGTGCAATTATAACTTCTCATAACACACCAAGTGTTATTATGAATTTGTAATAATCCGAAGGCGACAAATAATATCAACAACATTAAATATTTTAATACTAAAAATCGCCATTGCGGATTGTGATTTATATAATTAACATGAAGATGAAGATCTTTAAGTCAGTCGTAGTCTAGTCTACCGCTGGTGTTTCAGTTTTATTATAACAAAAAATTAATCTCATAATTAAAAAATAAGCTACGGCGAAATATCTGGTCAAAATCACTCGCATACTCCCGGACTATATAATGTCATTGACCGGCGATACACATTGCCGTTTCTATGGAAATGAAAAGTGTCAATATACCTTGGTATGTTGATTTAAATGTTAAAAGTTTCGCTTTATTGTTTAATAATTAATAATGGATTTTCAAAAAATGTGATGACGTTGGATGGTTGTAGATAAAGCGTCAGCTGATATTTAAGATATGGAATAACGCAAAAATTGGCATTTTCTTAGTCACAACCACATTAGTGATCATTTTATTATCCATATAAATATTTAGTGAAAAGTGAAAAGAATATAGATGACAAATAAATCTAAGTTTTTAATGATATAACGAATATGTATTTTGATATTCATAATGATTTAAAAATACTTCTTTCTTGGCTTCAATCAAATAAACCTACGTTAAATTTTACAAAATCTTCTTTTATGTTTATAACTAAAAATAAAATAAATTCCATCATTAACCCCTTAAAATTTAATGATGAAAATATTCAATATTCAAAAACGACAAAATGTTAGGATTAGTTTTAGACGAAAATTTAAATTGGAAATGCCATATCCAGTATATTATCAACTCGATATCTCCTTTGGTATCTGTTTTGTACAGAGCTAGATATTTCATTCCTTTGAGATACTTAAAAAATATATATTTTTCATTAATATATTCAAAATTACAATACTTAGCTTTTGCATGGGGATCTGCTTGTTTATCAAATTTAAAACCATTACAAAAATTGCAAAATAAAGTTAATAAATGTATACACAAATTACCACATTTAGAACCAACTGTTAATCTATATAGACCGAAAGGGTATTTACATGTTCAAAACATTTATAAATTAAAAATTTGTATTCTAATTCACTCCATCATTTTAAAAGAAAAAAAATCAAACATAACACTTCAGGAGAATAAGACATTACATGATCATAACACCAGACATTGTATAAATTATCAAACTATACCAGTAAAAAGTAATTTCGGAAAAAAATCGCTTTTATATGACGGAATAATAAAATATAACAATCTTCCAAAAAATATCAGAAAAATTAAAAAATTGGCAACTTTTAAAAAACAATTAAAGAGATATTTACTAAATTAAATTATTTATACTATTTTTTTTTTTAATTGATTTTATTAATTAATCAAATTGGATTAACTTCAATTATTTTTATTGTTATTTTTTATTTTTTTTTAATGGTTATTATTTTCTACATTATGTTGTCACTTTCCATGTAATGAACTGTAAAAGTTAGTTTGGAATAAAGGCATTTGGAAAGTTAATATCTTAAATCAAATCATGCCAAAAACGGAAAGGGTTATAAAATCCAGATATAAAGGAATTGTTTAGCGATAAGGTAAGAAGAACAATTAAAGGCAGAAACAATAGTTATAAAATTCTTAAAACCGATAGAATGCAACAAAGGAAAATATAGAAAATGTAAAAATAGTGTTGTTATAGTTATCAGGGAGCCAAAGAGAGAATGCTACCAGAATAGTTATTTACGATATATGTGTTGTAAAGATTCATATTACAACACGAGATGTTAAAATTGTCAAACGAGGCGTCAGCCGAGTTTAATAAAACATCAAGTGTAGTAATATGAATTTACAACAAGAATATTGTACAAAATTTGATCTACTTTCATCTATGAATAAAAATATTTGGCAAAAGGCATTTTTAAAAATAAAAATGCACCTGTAAAAATGCACCTGCTATTAAGTTTACTCAGTTAACTCAGCAAAACTTAGTCTATTAATTCTAATTCTAAAGAACTACAAGATGTTGTGTTTCCTTACCAGATAAAGGCAGTCAAGATGAAATACCTTCAGAATTTAAAAAAATAAATATATATTACACCATTGAAAATCAACTTTTAAATCTAATAAACACTTCATTGGAGATTGGTAATAAGGTACCGTCGTTGTTTAAAATTTCTAAGTATTCCCATCCAGGGCTGATGGTTATTAGAATTCGTTATATCATATGACATCTTGGTTGCTGCCCAGTCAGAATTTCGAAAAAATTACTGCTGTTAAACTCCAATTCAGAATATTATATTATATGATTGAAAAAATATATATATAATTAATCAAGCATGGATTGGCTAATAAATTATGTAAAAAATAACCATATAGTACCGTGCGAGCAAAAATTATTTGCATCAAAGAGGGCTTGGATTAAAAAACGTAGGGCTTGGTTTAGATTACAATGATATGGGGACGATATATCTAACCAAATCTAGGTTAAAATTGTGTCAAATTCATATTATGACATGATATGCCAAACAAAGTTCACATTGCACCCTTAAAAAATTGGTGTCTGGTTAGCTGTTTCCTGAAGAATAATTGTTGGCCCTATTTTTTTCCATGACACAGTTACAGCACAGCGGTAAGACAATATTTGGAATCCATTTGTGGAGCAATTACTTGACGACGAACTACGTTTAGGATATTTCTAACAGGACAGTGCAACCGCCCATACAGCCGCCGAAACTATTAACTACTTACCCAATTTTTTTGACGACAGATCGATCAGTTTTCGATCAGACATTGAATTCCCACCTAGATCACCTTGTTTAGCGGTTATTGATTACTTCGTTTTTCCTCATTTAAAGAACACTATTTTTAAAACACCAGTTGCAAATTTAGAACAATTACAAGAAAGGATTATCCAAGAATGTGGTAACATTTCTCTAGAGATGCTGGTCAACACTTTCGAAAATATAAAGGGACTTGTGAATTTATGCTTGGAGCATGGCGGTGGCCAATTTCAGCAATTTATGTAATTATTTTTCTTTTTCCTTCTGTATATTCTTACTTTGTTAATTTTGTAAACAACAAAAATAAATTTGTATTTGTCTACTTTTTTTTATTACTTATTAGTTTGGCATATCATGTCATAATATGAATTTGACAAAATTTTAACCTAGATTTGGTTAGATATATCGTCCCATTCGTCCCCATATCATTGTGATCTAAACCAAGCCCTACATTTTTTAATCCAAGCCCTCTTTGATGCAAGTAATTTTTGCTCGCAATCAGCGATACTCGTAAAATAAAATGCCGGAGTGCTGGACACGATAACAATAGAAATAATTTTAAAAAATGTCTTATTATTTGCAAGGTAGTAGAATACTTACTTTTATTAAAGCAACGATGAGCAATCGGGTAAAAATTTAAGCAATTCGGTCTCTACTACAGGTCTGTGGAAAAGGTAATTGGCGGGGAAGTCAAGAAAAAAGCATTGGCAACTTTGCAATTTTAAAAACAAGACGACCATCTAAAACATTCGCGCCAAATGTAAATTTTTTCACAGGTACGCATTAATAAAGAACTATTTGGATTGGTCCCGTAATTTTTTGAAATTACCATAACATGCATGGGACCTAAGTTAGATGGCCTATACGTAGTTAGACCTTAATTAGACGAGGAAGTGGTAAATTAGGAGTTATTTTTGTGTCCTTTGCACAAATCCGAATATTATATGTTATTTTGTAGGTACCAATTAGTAGACAGGTTGGCTACGTATGGCGACTATGTCATACAATCTGATATAATGGAGGCCATATTTCGCATTTTTGGAGCTCAAATAAATAAGGAAAATACAGCATACAAACTATTTCCTGAATCGAAAGATTTAGGAAAGGCTTTAACGGGTAAGAAATTATTTTTTTCTGTTGGAATACAAACATCAACCATATGCTTAAAAAAAATAAGAGCTAAAATAGGTGAGCATCCAATAAGACAAGCTACCTAATTCGTTTATAGATCTTGACTATAATGGCCCAAATTTTGGGAATATGTATTATCACATATTAGGCATATTGACGTTGATTTTGGACACCCATTTCATTTCCTCGCAGGGAAAGTATTATAATTGCGTTTTTTTAGAATCAGATCAGATACTACGCGGATAGTTCAGTAGTGGTTGACTCTGATGCCACCCGTCTATTATGTTAAATTATTAATTTTATTTATTTTATTTGACCAAGATGCGTCCTATTTGTCCCTGTGTTTTTGGACCTCACTAATTTTATTTTAAATAAATTTAAGAAGAAAGATAGGGTTTTTTTCCTACACCTAAAGTTAATTAATTACTGTAAAATGTGTAAATAGTATAATTTCTTTTAAGTTCTATTTATTTTCAAATCCATTTTCCTTTTTTCGTGTCAATATCGTTAATAATTTGTTCTATTTCGTGTTGGCATATTTATTCGATAAATTTTTGTATTTTGGAATCCTCTTAGCCAGTATTTATCGTACGTTTACAAAATGATTGTTAATTTCTTCACATATAATTTGCCGATCTTCAACTTCATTTTCTTTAATTTCAAGGTACCTAATCATTAAATGGTGTGGCTTTGCTATGTCGATTTGTTAAAATCTAACAAGCTCAGCTTCAGGGGATTGAAGAATAAGTTTATAGAAGACAACATAAACATATTTATTATATTATTAAATTTTATTATTATTATTATTATTATTAAATCAAAATTTTTACAGATTCTTTTTTTTTGCTAGTTAGGAAAATTGTTCCTTCTAATAATTTCGTTTAGTTATCTTAATTTTTTAAAGAATTTCTTATAGTTATCATAAATGCCTTTATAATCTTGACTGTTGGGATTTTTCCTTTTCTTGGCATAATGTTTATCATAAGTTTAGCTCCTTGTGAAAACCATTATTCTGAATCGTCATTTATTTATACAGGGTGTTCCTAAATTAATGGTACATCCGAAAGTAGGCGATTCTTTGGCTTATTTCATAAATAAAATGTTATATAAACATGGGATCGAAATACGTTAATGGTAAT
Source organism: Polydrusus pterygomalis (assembly GCA_963969555.1). NCBI lineage: Eukaryota > Metazoa > Arthropoda > Insecta > Coleoptera > Curculionidae > Polydrusus > Polydrusus pterygomalis. The sequence continues at coordinate 17,745,193 of OZ018381.1, read as the reverse complement.
TAAATGGGTTATGTGTTTCCAGGAATGTGCATTAAAATGATTTTTATTTTTTACTCGAAAACGGTGCACCGTAAGAAAATAAGTCAAGAGACCGAATTTGCTTTAAATTAGACTGGAATTTCAAAAATAATTTTTATTTAAAGAAAAAGCAGTGGCGCACCATTTTTGTCTTCAAAAATATTAAATGCAAGCTCCGCACGGACGCCACTGCTAAAATTTAAAAAAATTATTTTACATCAAAAAATGCCTTTCGATGCTCAAAAGACGTGTACCAAATTTCACAAAAATATCTAGAGTGGTTTGAAAATGGCAATAAAAAAATATTTTTTTAATTAAAATGTTAACACCCTGTATCTCGGAAACGAAGCTTTTTCGGTCCCATGTTTATATAACATTTTATTTATGAAATAAGCCAAAGAATCGCCTGCTTTCGGATGTACCATTCATTTATGAACACCCTGTATATGTTTAACTAAATTGTAAAACGTAGTTAAATAAATAAATAATAATAGTTTATGAAGGTATAAAGTAAATTAAGTTTTTGTTTTTACAGATATTTCCATTCAAAGGTTTGACGTGGATATACGAAAATGGTTGAATAAATTTAACGAAAATTCACAGTTAATTTTCTCCATTGCCTGCAAGAAAGTTATGTTTGGGAATGTTGAATGTTTACCACCAGAGGTATGTTGTCACATTATAAATAGGGAGTTTTCTAACTTAATGGAAAATAAAAATGACGTCATCTTTATCTTTATATATATTGCTATATTGCACGTCTCTGAATATATAAATAATAATTTTAATGCGAAACTTAAAAGTATTGGGATATTTGTTGATCTAGCCCGTGCTTTTGATACTGTGGATCACGAAATTCTTTTTAAAAAATTGGAAAATGTGGGGGTGCGTGGCATTGTGTACAGTCTGTTCAAATCTTACTTACAGGACAGAATGCAAAGGGTTAGGATTCATGATACTTTTAGTAGTTATGATATTGTGAAGATCGGCGTGCCTCAGGGTACAGTACTGGGACCCGCCATGTTTTCTATATATATCAATGACCTCTTTTCTGTATTGTCTGATGAAAACAGTACTTGTGTTTGTTATGCGGATGACACGGCTGTCTTCGCGAGGGGGAAATCTTGGGAGGAAACCGTTCAACGGGCCGAACTATGTATATCTAGTGTGCGTGTATGGATGGATCAAAATGCATTAACCATGAATGTAAAAAAAACATCTTATATACCTTTCTCTTTAAGTAATAAAAATCATTTTATCCACCACGATCTTAAAGTGCATGAGTATTCATGTATATCGGGAGCTAACCAATGCTCTTGTCGTCAAACTATATCGGTAGTGGATAGTGTTAAATACCTCGGTGTACCTATACATTGATAAACACCTAAAATACGATGTTCACATACTCTATGTCACGCAAAAAATTCGCAAAGCTATTCATAAGTTCTACCAACTAAGAGAGTTTCTATCTTGTAGACTGTTAAAAGTAGTGTATCAGGCTCTCATAGAATCTATTATTTTGTATGGTTTAACGGTGTGGGGTGCTGCGTGTGGTAGTTGCCTTCATCCTCTAAATGTAACTCAAAAGTTTATAATAAAAATTCTAATAAAAAAAAATAGAAGGTACCCATCAGATCTTCTATTTGAATAGGCTGGTCTGCTTTCCGTACGAAGATTATATATGATAAGTGTTGTTAAATACATGGAGAAATCTGTGAAATACCGACAATCTCTATCCCATGGCGTTGACACGCGAAGAGCTTTCAATCAGTGCACTGTTGTTCCTCGTATGTTTATTACAGCAGCGCAAAGGCACATTAAGTTCATTGGACCTAAATTATACAAAATGTTACCAATTAATATTAGATTAATTATAAATATAAGCAGATTCATGTCAAGGGTGTCTCAATGGATTAAGACTAACTACGAGCTGATAATTAATGAATTTAATATAGGTATGTGGTTCCTTTTCTATTTCTCTCACCATTGTTTTGGCGCACTTGGTTAAGTTTAATTGATTAATTTTGCAAATAATAAGTGTGCGGACTTCAGGCAAGCTAATTATCAGCTTTTGGAGTCCTTCATTATAAGTAATGTAAAAATCTTGTAATTACTTTACTTTATTAATAAATTTGAATTTGAATTTGAATGTACATCTGACACATTTATAGTTACTAAACATGATATTAATTATACAATCGGAAAGGTTCTCGGCATTATGCAAAAAAAAAATTAAGTTACACAAAATTTACTAATGGGTTCACTAAATTTTTTAGTTCGCAAATCAACTATGGCGATCAGCTCGACTCGTTACATATGGAATTTAAAAAAAAATGATGTTTAAAAGCTCCAATTAGGTTCTTCACCATTTTTTCTTCTGCTAAAACCATCAGCACTAAATATATTTTCTGTCTCCTAATGACAAACGTTTCTACGTTCGAATTTTATTCTATCAAATTTTGTGGAGGAAGACTTTTAGTTTTTCTTTCTGTCCCATACTTTAACTCCACTTTAAGCATGGAGTGCTTCTTCAAATTTTACGGATTATGTAAAATCTATTGAGAATAGGCTATCATTGTTGCCACGGCAACTAAAAGGTTAAACCATAAAATTAGTAACGTTTTTTTAACAACCTATATGTATATTGCACATATTGAAAAGTAACAAAGACGAAAAATTAACATATTTGTTTAATATTAGGTTATAGGATCAATTACATCTTGTAGTTTTCTTGGCATACTTACATTTCTGGTATAATACTCTTCTGTTATTTTTTTATACTGTATGGGGCGGAATCATCGTGTTTGACGGTGTTTGTAAATAAATGTTGTCATCGGATCTCCCCAATCGTTCTCTATCGGGTTCAGATCGTGGCTTTTCGAGGGCCATGGTAAAACAACAAGGTAATTTTCAACTATTCGGGTTTTATGAATAGGGGCATTAATATGCTATAATATAAAATCATTACCATATAACACACCAACTGTATTAAATCTACCCTGTATAATTTGACAAATTCCTGGCCCTCGGACACTGATCCAGCCCCATAGAGTGACTGAAAACAGTCAAAGGTAAATGGCTTTCTGTGTATATCTTTTCTCATACCTCACTCCAATCGTTCCAGTGGGCCTTTAAACGCGGATTCTTCCATTGTCACAAGACTGAAAAGTTTTTTCATCTTAAAATATAACATTTTCCCACAGATCATTTGAATTTAATATTTATGGACAATAATGGGCATATTCGACTTTATTTCTGTCAATAATATCTCATTATCGACTATTTATATCCGATCTCTTCGAACCGTTTTGTCGGAACCAGGCAAATTGGTCTTTTCATTTGCTACAATTGCTGTTTTAAATTTATTATTAGTTTTAAAAAATATTAATTCCCTAGATTGAGCGTTAGTTGGGGCGACCAAAACCTATTTTTCTTGTAATTGTTCCATATTTTATTTATTTTATACTTTTTTATTTCAAATTTGAAATTTGTTTTACAAATACAAACACAAAGAACACAGTTAAATTTACTTATTTCTAAATGGCAAGCCCTAATATAACCTTTAATATTTCTTCAGAAAATCATCCACACTATATGGTTTCAAGTCAAGTGAATGTTTTTTAAGTTCCCGTTTAAAAAATTTTAAAGTTGAATAATTTCGAAATTCTCGGGTAGGTTAGGTTAAAAGTGAGTTACAGCTAACTCTCCACTGCGACCATGCGATCTATTGTGGCTCACACCTTATTTATATTTCCCCCAATAGGTCTAACTTTTTGATGAAGTTAATGATGGTATTGGCAGAGACATTTTTCATGTCATCCGGCAGCAGAGTCATCTTGCCGAATAGGGCGAATCTGATTCTTTCTGCTGCGGGGGCAGGCGCACATTACATGTTCTGCTGTTTCTGCATCTTCCATGCAGAGCCGGCATTCATCAGTCGGGGGTAATCCAATTTTATACATTTGGTGTCGCAATCTGCAGTGGCCGGTGTACAATCCCACTAGTGCTTTAGGGCATGATCTGTTGAGCACAAGTAGTTTGTCAGTTAGTTGTTGGTTTATATGGCTGTATATAAATGCTTTTGAGTGTGTTAGACCTGGTAGATTTAACCATTGTCTTTCCCATTTGCTTTTTGCTTCGGCTAGTATTGTTTTCCTGGCCGTAGCATGAGATATTCCTATAACCGGCTCGGGTCCTGTGAATTTTAGCGCTGTACCTCTCTTTGCGAGCGTGTCGGTAGCCTCATTACCCTCCAGGCCCATGTGTCCCGGTATCCATACTAGGGGTTTTCTGTTGTTCAGACTTAGTTCTGATAGTGTTTCGTGACAGCTCAATTCATGAGCTTTTAATGCAAGTTGACTGTCGCAGAATATCTTGATTGATCTGTGTGCATACCGTCGGTCTATCAGCAGTCTTGCACATATTTCAATTGCATGAACCTCTGCTTTAAATATGGTTGTCATAGTTTCCAGGCTGATAGTTATTTCTATTTTTGGGTTTTTGCCATATATTCCGGCTCTAATACCTTCTTTAGTTTTGGAGCCGTCTGTAAATTCTCGGGTAGCTTATTATAGAATTTTAGACACATATAATGTGGACTTTTCTCACTAAGTGTAAGACGATGTAAGGGATATGTTACATTTCTTGTTCTGGTTTATATTGGTGTAAAGATGGATTTTCAAAGCAATGTTTGTTTCTAACAAAAAGAACGTTAATCATTCATAAATATAGAGACCATATTATATGGTTAGAGTGCCAGCAGTCTTAAATACTATCCTACACAATTCATAATTTTTCATTTTTTAAATTATTCTTATCAATCGTTTTTGAATGATAAAGATACTTTTTAGAGTTTGACTGTGTATACCCGAAAAAAATAATGCCATAGTGAACTGTCGATTAAAAATTAAACAAATACATTGACTTTTTAAGTTTTTTCGTTCATGTATTTACTAGTCTCTCTGATTCCATAATATATCAAACTTAGTTTTGTAGAGAGATATTCTATAAGACAATACCAATCAAAAAATGCATTAACATAAATTCCCAAAAACTTAGTTTGTTCCTCCGAAAAGGTTATGGAATTGTCCTCTCCGCTTTTAAAAATCTGTAGTGTTTCTACTTTTGATTGCCTCGTTCTAAAAAGTATGACATATGTCTTGGATTTATTTAAAATTTGTTTTGGCTAAACAATCGGTATATTTAACCAAATCATTAATAAATATAACAAACAGAATATGACATAGCACAGTTCCTTGTGTGCTATGCCAAGTAGATTTTTTAGGCATTTTGGTTTATGGATCTGGCCATCCTTTAATATAATATATATCAACAGATTAAAATCTTTATTTAAGTGAGCATTTTCCCTTTATTCCGCACATTTAAAGTATTCTGATCAACAAATCCCTGTCAGTCATAAACCTTCAAAGTGTCTAAAAATATCCCCAAAGCTAAGTTAATATTTTCCAAATGATAGAAGACTACCTCAATAAACTGAAGTATATATTGTGCTATATTTTCTTCTTAGCCAACATAACAGTGTTTTTACTAATAATTCTTAACTCGTCTGCAATGATCCGTATTTTGACGTTATCCCTCAAACGACTGTATACAGTGTCACCAGTAAAGTCCGCATCATATCGGACTTTTTTTTATTAATAGCTTTATTCAAAATTTGACTTTGGCATCAAGTTCTGCTTCGATCGAGATCAAAATTAAGCAAAAAAAAATAGTAGTCACGTGATTCGCATTATCTGTCAAATTTTAATTTTTTCCAAAAAATAATTTAAAACGGGTTATTTCTGAAAATATCAAAAAAAGTTATTAGAAAAAGTTTTTTTAAATGCAGTTTCTAGCCCACATGCAAAATTTCAGCTGCATAAGATAATTTTGATTTTTTACCTATATTTTGTAAATTGCACCACTTTTGCAAAATAAGACTCAACGCAACCTACATAAAACTTCTTAGTTTTGACCATGCTTCATTTCAGATACATTTTCTTTAAAGTAGCGCCATATTAAATGTGTGTTTTTCTACAAAATCAAAATTGGGCTATTCAAATTTGGTCGTATGTGATGCAAAGTTTATTTGTTTTTGACCCTGTATAAGGTAACTTCATAAAATAAGCATTTTTCAAAACGTAGTTTGTATTTGACAGTAATACACCTTTGCTATAAACTAGGGCTATTTATAGCAAATTGCCTATTCAAGGCTTCAAACCACTAGGAAACTATTAGTTTATTTGTCCCGAATGTCAATTTGCTATAAACTAGGGCTATTTATAGCAAATTGCCTATTCAAGGCTCCAAACCACTAGGAAACTAGTAGTTCATTTGTCCCGAATGTCAATTTGCTATAATCTAGGGCTATTTATAGCAAATTGCCTATTCAAGGCTCCAAGCCACTAGGAAACTTTATATTAATTAAGACAAAAAAGAACACAGTGTCTTCAGTAAAGTGTTTTTTAAGTGGAAAATAAATTTTAGTTTAACAACGTAAAGTTTATCTATTTTCAACGATTTAATTTAAAACCCCTATATTATAATGTATCATTAAGCTATATCATAATAACGTTTACCTGTATTACTTTCAGACACAAACTACGTTTTCAAAAATACTTATTTTATGAAGTTACAGTTACAGGGTCAAAAACAAATAAACTTTGCATCACATGCGACCAAATTTTAATAGCCCAATTTTGATTTTGTAGAAAAACACATTTAATATGGCGCTAATTTAAAGAAAATGTATCTGAAATGAAGCATGGTCAAAACTAAGAAGTTTTATGTAGGTTGCGTTGAGTCTTATTTTGCCAAAGTGGTGCAATTTACAAAATATAGGTAAAAAATCAAAATTATCTTATGCAGCTGAAATTTTGCATGTGGGCTAGAAACTGCATTAAAAAAAACTTTTTCTAATAACTTTTTTTGATATTTTCAGAAATAACCCCAGTTTTAAATTATTTTTTGGAAAAAATTAAAATTTGACAGATAATGCGAATCACGTGACTACTATTTTTTTGCTTACTTTTCATCTTACTCTTCTCTTCGAAGCAGAACTTGATGCCAAAGTCAAATTTTGAATAAAGCTATTAATAAAAAAAATCCCATGATGCGGATTTTACTGGTGACACATATGAAGGCTTTTTGCTTGTTGGTTATTGTTAATAACGCGGGGGCGGGCATTTTAAGAAAACTAATTTTTTTGAAGCGTTAATAAAAAAATCACAATTCAAACTAATAACTTCATAATATTGTATGGGGTTAAACTACATTTAAATATACAAGTTTTTCGGCACGATGACACATACTCATATTATTTAAACATTTTAGGACTTAAATACCATGTGGATAGACTTCAATTTGAATGAAAAAGAGCCAATGCTGGGTTTTTTCTTACAAGGTTCCACGCCAGAAGCGTCTTGGAACCGCATAACTGTTTTAGCGAGAGATGTCAAGAAAATTGAAATTAAAAGGTAAATATACAGACTAAAGTCAAATAAAATTGAACCTTCTTTTTAAGGGTTTATTAACTTTAATTTTTATTCGTATGTAATTTTAATTTTTTGACATAGTGAAGAGGTTTATTAACATTTCTATGCAATTTCCTGATCCGGGTTTTAAGATTAAATAGAGTATGCAACAAATATTGTACTTGTTGCAAAACAAATAGTTTGTATTTATGGCGGGACTCTCATGAGTAGACACTGTAGACAGGCCTTTCGTAAATAAAAACTTAATACTATCGATCCTATAAAGATAAAGGATCATGTCAAATTTTATAAATACGGACCTGGCATTTTAATACGATTTTAAGGTGGGAGTATCAACATGCTTGCCAACCTATAAGCTATTTCGCGTAGATTTGTTTATGTTTTCTAGCTTTTATACAAAATTTAAAGAACATCAGTATCGACTTGATATTCTATAGGTAATAATTGACATATTTAATAAATATCAAGGAATTTCATAACTTATTTTAGGAGAATTGTATAGTGAAAAATATCGGGTAAGATTTTTTTTAACATTATTATGTCATTGTCACTCATTGTTTTTTTACTATACAATTATCCCAAAATTAGCAATGAAATAAATTGATATTTTTGTAATATATCAGATACTACCTAAATAATGTACCGACGATATTGATTTTCTTTAAATGTTAGTTATTAAAATAATAAACTCAACAAATCAACGCGAAATAGGTTATAGGTTGGCAGTAGATTGAATGACGTTGAGAATTCAACCTTAAGGAATTCTTAGCTTTAGAAATTTAAACAAATCAAAGATTTTTAAATTTTAATATTACATCATCAGATAACGCATAATCAGTCTTACATATTATCCCTTCTTTAACATTACATCCCTAGCTTGAAAAGTTACTTCAATTGACTCTTTATTTTTGTATATCATATCTTATATAAATATTATACAGTGTGGTCCAACGAAAACTTAACACCTCGATTTTCCTGCTTTAAAATGAAAATGTGGAAAATCGCTCGGACCCGTCGATTTTTATTTCGAGGAGGACATATTTTGCGTATATTGTCAATCTTGTTACTTCAAGCCCCTAGGAGGGAGAGGGGTTTAGGATCTAAATCTTAAATGGATACCCCTATTTTATATAATTTTTTTTGATTCTGCATAAAATTCTAAACATTTTTTAATAAAAGCATTATTAGTCTATACTTAACAGTTTCCGAGATATTGACTCTTGAAAAAGACATTTTTGAACTTTGACAGCGTCTAGCTTTCTAACTGTACGTCTTAGAGCAAAACGGCTTTCATGTCCCTATCTTCGATTTTTATTATCTTTCCAGAAGTGTCAACTTTCGGTTAAACCGGATGTAAGAAATATAGTACTTCCGGTTTAACCGGAAGTTGACACTATTGGAAAAATAATAAAAATAGACGAAGATAGTTGTGTAAGCCGTTTTGCTCTAAGACGTACAGTAAGAGAGCTAGACGCTGTCAAAGGTCAAAAATGTATTTTTCAAGAGTCAATATATCGGAAACTGTTAAGTATAGACTAATAATGCTTTTATTAAAAAATGTTCAGAATTTTATGCAGAATCAAAAAAAAATTATATAAAATAGGGGTATCCATTTAAGATTTAGATCTTACCCCCCTCCCTCCTAGGGGCTTGAAGTAATAAGATTGACAACATACGCAAAAGATGTCCCCCTCGAAATAAAAATCGACGAGTCCGAGCGATTTTCCACATTTTCATTTTAAAGCAGGAAAATCGAGGTGTTTACTTTTCGTTGGACCACCCTGTATGTATACCTTACTAGTCATGTTTTTGACTGATAAGGGATTATTAAAATTTTCTCGACAATTTAGTTTCCATTCGGTTTTTAACAAGTATGTCACAAATTCTTGTTTGACATAAAAGTTATGTCACTTTCGTTACTTTTGTGGTATTTTTTTAATTATTACCGATACAGGGGCTGAATCACGTTAAAAATCATGGAAGAAAACTATTCAAATGCAGCATTTATTTATTTTATTCGGACAGTGTGTTGCGAGAGTTTTAATGTGACAGTAGCTCTAGAACATGTATAAAGTTTAATCAAATGTACCCAAATCTACCGCCAATGAACCTCAGGGAATTTTCAATCCAAAGAGTTTGGTTCAACTTTAAAAGATCCATTAAACTTACGGTATTCATCGTAATAATTTACAAAATACCGCAACAATAACGAAAGTGACATAATTTTTATACCAAACAAGTGTTTATTATGGCATACTTACTAAAAACCCATTGGAAATTAAATTGTCGAGAAAATTTTACAAATAATCGCTTATAAATTAAAAACTTGACTAGTTAGGTACACCGGGTGTTTTTTAAAAGACGTTCAGCCCTATAACTTTTTTATATTTATAGACAAGTATTAAAATGAAATTTTAAGATTATGCATAAGAGATGAGTCTGCACTTATTGACCTAATTTTCAATTTGTTAGCACTTTCGGTTTGACCGGAAGTGACCTTGACTTTGATATTTTAAATGGGATATCTTGTATATTTTTACTTATTTGGGTTCAGCATCACATTATGAGTGAAATGACACCTCACTTGTCATTTTTTGACGTGTTATAACATTTTTATGTTTATTTTTTATTTTCAATGTAGAGTGCTACAAATTAAATAAATCTGTTAATTTATTGTCAAGTAGTATATGAAAATTAAAATTATGTCATAATAATTGACTTTCTAAGTTTCACAAGCGTTTAAAAAATGATATTTTGTTTTCTTGACGTTTACTTCATTTTTCCAAATGGAACGATGGTAGTTCACTAGGATATTTAAAACGAGCATTTTTTTCCAACAATTTGATACCATACACTTCTATGCTATTTTAAAATTGACACTGAAAAATTTGCCTTAAATCCCAATCGCAAATAGGGAACTTTCCAATTTTTTTTTTCAATAATATGATTTAGTTAGGACTAAAAAAATATTCTCCAATTATTACTCCTTAAAAATCAGTAATAACTTGGTAAAAATTCTTTAAAGTTTCGCGAGTGTCAAAAGCGACCTCTTAAGCGCGCCAGGCCCGACGACGTCAGGAAGTATGACTTTCCGTCATCCTGACCGGTGGCCAAGCGACCGAGTTTGCATTTGGATTGCCGTGTGTTCTTGTTATTGTATTGTTGTTTTAAGGTTGAATTCTCAACGTCATTCAATCTATTGCCAACCTATAACCTATTTTGCGTTGATTTTTTGAGTTTATTATTTTATTAACTAACATTTAAAGAAAATCAATATCGTCGGTCCATTATTTAGGTAGTATCTGATATATTACAAAAATATCAATTTATTTCATTGCTAATTTTGGGAGAATTGTATAGTGAAAGAACAATGAGTGACAATGACATAATAATGTTAAAAAAAATCTTACTCGATATTTTTCGCTATACAATTCTCCTAAAATAAGTTATGAAATTCCTTAATATATTCAATATATGTCAATTATTACCTATAGAATATCAAGTCGATACTGATTTTCTTTAAATTTTGTATAAAAGCTAGAAAACATAAATAAATCTACGCGAAATAGGTTATAGGTTGGCAAGCATGTTGATACTCCCACCTTAAGGTGGAATTCTCAACGTCGTTCAATTTATTGCCAACCTATAACCTATTTCGTGGATGTCGCACACGAATTATACTCCTTGACGTCACGACCCGTTTTTACCCGCTTGGGATAATTTGAATTTTGGGGCATTTTAAAATCTTGCTAGCGGTCTTTTGGGACGAAATATGTTGTTTTTTTGCTGCCATATGTTTTATGATAATATATACTTATGATTTATAGAATTTTTCTCCATTTAAAATTTTTGTCAAGTCTCCTACTTAAAAGCGTTATGCATTATTGCATTTCTAAAGAAATATAAAGGCGCCTTTGAAAAACAATGGAATGGTTTTAAAAAACAATATGGCTTTAATTTAAAGTTGTAATGTCATTAGTTTATAAAACATACATTACAAACAATCTTGCGGCTTCAGAAGAATTTTTCTGGTCACTCCAAAAATTAGGAGCATATCAATTTGTTGATTTCTAGTAAAACTAACCATTTCATCTGATTTACAATGTAAGTAGGTATGCAATAATGCATAACGCTTTTAAATTTGCGATTGGGACTTAAGGCAAATTTTTTCGTGTCAATTTTGAAATAGCATAGGAGTGTATGGTATCAAATTGTTGGGAGAAAAATGCTCGTTTTAAATATCCTAGTGAGCTACCATCGTTCCATTTCAAAAAATGCAGTAAACGTCAAGAAAACAAGATTTCATTTTTTAAACGCTTGTGAAACTACGTACTACTCGACTATAAATTAACAGATTTAATTAATTTGTAGCACTCTAGATTGAAAATAAAAAATAAACATAAATATAACACGTTAAAAAATGACAAGTAAGGTGTCATTTTACTCAGAATGTTATGCTGAATTCCAATAAGTAAAAATATACAAGATGTCCCATTTAAAATACCAAATCAAACCGGAAGTGCTAACAAATTAAAAATGATGCCAGTAAATGAAGACTCATCTCTTATGCATAATCTCAAATTTCATTTTAATATCTATAAATACAGAAAAGTTATAGAGGTGAACATTTTTTGATAAACACCCGGTATAAGATATACAAAAATAAAGAGCCAATTAAAGTAACTTTGTAAATCAGTGATAATATTGCATTTAGGAAGATATGCTTCTGGTCACCTTTTCAAGTAACCAAATTAACTGTATTTTTAAACCACCCTGTATATCGCAACTAAAGCCGGGTTTATAATCATTCATAAACATAACGTTAGTTGGTAGTGATAACTTTAGTGCATACGCTTAAGATTTAAATCACAGGATCATATGAACCAGTTTATGAGGATTTGTAAGCATAAAACATAACTTTAATGGCTAACATGCGACCTTGAAAGATGCTTAACTTTTAACCTTAGAGACTAAAAATTATGAATTGACAGATGTAATGACATAACTCCAAATTTTCAATGTCAATAAAAGTCCATTTTCACTAAAATCATTCAGAGAAAATAAATTCAAGTTGAATTGAGGAGGGTTTATGCAATTTGATCGAAAATTATCCCCTTTTATGGGATCAAATATCAAAAATCAAGTGAATACCTAGTTGACGTTATGTCTACTGAGTGTCAAGTGTCAGTTTAAAAAAGGTTAAAAATTAAAAATCATTATAAACTATATTTGTGTCTTACGTATTACGTTACGTATTAAGTTTACGTTTATGAACTATGCATTAAAGTTATGAATGATCATAACCCCGGCTTAAGATTAAAAGCCCCCTGATAACTGTCCACAAAATTTTCCGACAAAAAATTGGAATTTAATTACCTATTATTTTAGAAACGGTAAGAGCTGGTATAGGATAATGTAAAAAAAATGTTGTTAGGATATAAATAGGAAAATAAAATACAAGATATTCCATTGAAAATATCAAAGTACTAATTTTTGGTAGTTCTTATGCGTCCAACGTACCATTCACCGTGAATCACCCTGTATAGTAGTTGCTGTTATCTATTTAGAAGTTTTGGCCCCTATCCTTATAATTTCTGTTTCATTATGACACTACTAGAGCCCTGCACGGGCCGGGTTTTTATCTCGGACCTCTACGCGGTCCGGCCCGACTCTCGGGTTCGGGCCACTTGGCAAAATAAACTCTTTTTCTGTGACAAAAATATCACAATACAACTACCATTTTGGTGTGCTTTTCAGTTTGTTTTAAATCTTTGTTCCACCTGGTAAAAGTCAAAACTTCATTAATTTTTTTTTAAGGAACAGGCCCATATCACAGAATAGATAGCTACGCATAGCTATATATTATTTATTTATTTATTTATTTATTTATTTATTGAAAACTACACAATACAGGTTGATACAGGACATATCATTGACCCAATTATACATGTAGTATTTAATTAGTAAACCTAATAGTAACAATCAATTCCCTACAATAGAGCCCACTTAACTTACACACGTAGTATACTTATAATTTAATATTAACCCATTTACACATATAATATCCAATAGTAAAGCTAATAGTAACGATCAATATCATACAATAGACTATAGAGCACACTTAACTTACATGCATAATATACTTACAATGAATATGACAGAATTTGTAGAGAGAGTCTCTAGATATCTACAGAATCTGTTATGTTAGAGATTCGTTTTTTTATAGTTTATTTATAAATAAACTTTTAGAATCGCCAAATATGTCACAGTCTCTTTGATTTTCATTGTAATTAACAATCATACATCTAACGGGAGATTTTTTTTGATAATTAGTTCTAATTGATTTATAATGAAAAGTTCTATAACCTAGTTGTCTAGTTCTATTAGGTATACAAATACCCACCTTATTCAATGTTGTATTGTCTAGTGCTAAGCTATTAAATATTTTATAAATATAAACAGTACTACTGAAGGTTCTTCTATTGTGTAATGTCATTAGGTTGTAGCGCTTTAGATTAGTAGGATAGCTAATGTCATGGGTTTTTTTATTAAGATGTCCGAGATGCGAATAAATTTCTTTTGGATTTTTTCAATCATTTGAATGTATTTGGCATAAAGTGACCAAATAATACTGGCGTATTCAAGTTTTGTTCTAACTAAGCTATTAAATAGAACCTTTAGAGTTTTTGTAGAAGTAAAGAGTTTAGCGTTTCGCAAGACAAATCCGAGGTTTTTATAAGATAGCTTTACTATTGATTCAATGTGTGAATTAAATGATCATTTATCGTCAAATAAAACTCCTAGATCATATTTTTCGGACACTGAATCTACTTTAGTATCATTGATTGTATAGGCAAAGTCAGTCGTTTTTTTAGAGTAGGAGAACCTCATATGTTTACATTTATCGATATTAAAAGGCAGTTGATTTGCCATGGACCAATCATACAGTGAATCTAAATCTTTCTGTAGAGCACTACAACCAGTAATATCCTCAATTTTTTTAAATAATTTTATATCATCAGCAAAAAGAAGAACCTTCGAATTTATGTTTCACTTACTCCTTCTTAAATCTCAGAAGGCCTTGGTAAAACTAATAAATGTATTGCTAGATTGCATATTTTTGGTCGTAAATTTTTATTTAATTGATGTCTGGTTGCACTAAAATTTAAAACAATAATTAACTAACCAGCAACTTTGACAGTGATATGATATTGGCATACATTTATTTCGGTTACCCTAATTCTTGATTTACTAATCAGGCAACTTTCATCGTGAGTTGATTTTTGTCAATGGCATTTATATCCCAGTCAAAAAAATTTGTTAAAAACCTTTGTGCAACCCAACATTAAAATATTATTGATTGCTTGATCATTTTTAGGCCATTACGAGGAGATGAGATTACAGTGTCAATTCGGATGACCAAACCGTGCATAAGTGATCACATTGACCTCCAGGAATATTTCAACGGGCTCGAAAAACACTTACAACTTGTTATAGAAAATAAAGATAAATATAAGATTAAGAAATTAATAAGTACAGTGCTGCCGCAGGTTTTTGGAGATGCCTTTTCGGTTGGTATACACAATAGTTTTGAGCTTTAAATAATTTTATTTATATATTTTTGTTTTATTTTAGCATACGTCATCTAAGATATCAATACCATCAAGTAAGTATTTAAACATAAAATATAGCTATTAAGAGCGGTAAGCGAAATTTTGACACTAAAAATTTTGTACGTGTTTATTTTTAAAATCGTTACAGTAAACAAGTGAACTTTTTTTTTACGTTTATACCGTTGTTCGATTCTTATTATTCATAATTATATATATTTCTTCTTAATCAACCTAAAAAAGTTAATTATAAAGAGTGTAACATTAAATATACAATATAATAATAATAATAATATAGAATCACAAATAATAAAAATGATGTTGTCTAACTTAATAATTCTATCAAAACTTATTTTAAAAAATTTGTATGATAACCATTTACAATATAGAACCAATAATATACAGGGTGATTCACGGTGGATGGAACGTTAGACCGGTTTTCGACACGTTTGAAAAGATAATAAAAATCGAAGATAGGGACATGTAAGCCGTTTCGCTCTCAGACGTACAGTTAAAAAGCTAGAAGCTGTCAAAGTTCAAAAATGTCATTTTTCAAGAGACAATATCTCGGAAACCATTAAGCATAGACTAATATTGCTATTATTAAAAAATAATTATATTTTTATGTAGAATTTAAAAATTTAATAATATATAGGGTGTTCCATTTAAAATATCGAAGTGGCTATTATTTTTGTGTGGAAGCGGCAACACTATTGTTAAAAATATTTTAGATAGGTAGAGCGTGTCCGTTTATGTAAACGACTAAATTTTCAGAACGATTCCTTTTCTGGTTCGTCAGAAACGTCTAACGTTCCATCCACCGTGAATCACCCTGTATAATACGGTGATGTTAGTTATAAAAAATAGTAATAAACTAACATTTCATTTTTAAAAGAAAATATTTTTTCAGTCATTTATTAAAAGTCCATAATTTTCACATTTCTTTTTATTTTTTTGGCAGACTGTCGGCAAATTGTTATTCCTTTATATAATAGGTATTGATCTTTGGCCAAAATTACGCTTTAAATAGGTGTTTGAATATGATTATTTTGTCTGGTGTGAATAATGTTGGTCGAATGAAATATTATATTCGATTTTTTTTCTTTAATAATAATAGAGTGTATTAGAATGCATCTTGTTTTTAAAAGCGCAAACACACATTTTGCGTATAACTGTACAAATGTTTACCTTTTACTACAACTGCTCTAAAAATACCAAAAAAAACGAACCACTTACTACAATTCAGAATCAATTATTTTAAACTGTGCGAAGACTTTTAGGCACGTTACGAGGAAAAAATAGTATTTTACGTTACAAGGCCGGTAGGTGACTTATTACAGTACGAGTTGGTTTACGGACGAGGCGAAGTAGGAGCCGAGTCTGGAATATAAACGAGTGCTGTAATAACACCTAACGGACGTGTATCGTATGATATTTTATTTCATTTTGTCATTATAATCCTTTTTAAAAAGATTTAATAAAAATGTTTATTACAAATTTTAAAATATTATTGGCAATATTAATTATTGGTATCACTGGATATAGTTTAAATAAAATAAAAATTACTAACTTTAGTTAAGCAAAATATTTAAAAAATTGTAAAAGAGAGCCTATTCTGTAGTTGCGTAACATTTTTCATTTACTAAGGTTGGTAGAAAAAATAATTTTACAAGTTAAAGCATCTAATCAGAGTTACTTGGGATCGATAGATATATATTCAAAACCAAATAAAAATTACTAACTTTAGTTAAGCAAACTATTTAAAAAATTGTAAAAGAGAGCCTATTCTGTAGTTGCGTAACATTTTTCATTTACTAAAGTTGGTAGAAAAAAGTATATTATTTATAGTAAGACATGCTGCCAAAATAGTGATTTTCCAATAAATACTAGTCGGTATTCACCTGAAGACGACTGGAGATACTTACCAGTTAAAACGTTGTGATATGAAAAACTAAAGACAATGGAAGTCCAAAACACTTCTATTACCCAAATACTAGTCGGGGCGTGGAACGCATTTTTATAGTCGGCCATGATTCCCTTTATTTTGTTTTGAATTATGACAGTTACTGTTATTATAAGTTTTAAAAACTTATATAGGTATTATTATATTCCAAGTTTAATTTAGTTTAATGTATATATGATGAATTAAATAATTAATGCTCAATATGTGTACTTGAACATTTTGTTTCCTATAATTTTAAGTGACTTGTCAAAAATCCAAAGTAAAAAGTCATTATTATTAAAAACAAAAGATGGTTGCTAGGCAATACTTTACAGTACCTGATACTGTAATGTTCCACTTACCGGCCGCAAATGAGTACATGGTAAGTTGATTTACCGGACAAAATAAAATAAAATATTATGCAATCGACCATTTGCCAGACCTAAGTAACAACGTAATTTAAAGACCTATTGATCCAGATACCACTTAAGACAATAATACTTATAAACCAATACAATTTTCTAAATCAAAATACCAAATCAAAATACCAAATCAATTGTCGCTAGCAAATAGGGACAGAGCCCCTACTACAAAGAAAAATCGAACTATATATTTGTTGGCTAGATTTTTTAGCTCTTTTATCTTGTAAATCCCTCTTTGGTAACCGCTAACTAGTTAGTGTTTAAACTCCTTACAAAAACTTCATTCATTTCTAGGAGCACATACAGTGTCACCATTAAAGTCCGCGTCATATGGGATTTTTTTTTATTAATAACTATTCAAAATTTGACTCTTTCATCAAGTTCTGCTTCAATCGAGATGAAAATTAACCAAAAAATAGTAGTCACGTGATTCGCATTATCGGTCAAATTTTAATTTTTTACCAAAAAATAATTCAAAAGTGGGGTTATTTCGGAAAATATCGAAAAAAGTTATTGAAAAAAGTTTTTTTTAATGCAGTTTCTAGCCCACATGCAAAATTTCAACTGCAAATTGCACCACTTTTGCAAAATAAGACTCAACAAAACCTACATAAAACTTCTTAGTTTTGACAATGCTTTATTTCAGATACATTTTCTTTAAAGTAGCGCCTTATTAGTGTGTTTTTCTACAAAATCAAAATTGGGCTATTAAAATTTAGTCGCATGTGATGCAAAGTTTATTTATTTTTCACCCTGTATAAGGTAACTTCATAAAAAAAGTATTTTTGAAAACGTAGTTTGTGTCTGAAAGTAAAAAAATAAAATAAAATAAAGGGGTTTTAAATTAAATCGTTGAAAAACTTTACGTTAAGTTAAACTAAAATTTATTTTCCACTTAATGAACACTTTTTTTTGTCTTAATATTAAGGTGTTTTACATTCAGACACAAACTACGTTTTCAAAAATACTTATTTTATGAAGTTACCTTATACAGGGTCAAAAACAAATAAACTTTGCATCACATGCGACCAAATTTTAATAGCCCAATTTTGATTTTGTAGAAAAACACACATTTAATATGGCGCTACTTTAAAGAAAATGTATCTGAAATAAAGCATTGTCAAAACTAAGAAGTTTTATGTAGGTTTCGTTGAGTCTTATTATGCAAAAGTGGTGCAATTTACAAAATATGGGTAAAAATCAAAATTATCTTATGCAGCTAAATTGTTCATGTGGGCTAGAAACTGCATTTACAAAAACTTTTTCCAATAACTTTTTTCGATATTTTCAGAAATAACACTTTTGAATTATTTTTTGGAAAAAATTATAATTTTACCGATAATGCGAATCACGTGACTACTATTTTTTTGGTGAATTTTCATCTCGATTGAAGTAGAACTTGATGCCAGTCAAATTTCGAATAAAGCTCTTAATAAAAAAAATCACATATGATGCGGACTTTACTGGTGACACTGTATTCCTATGAATTTAATTTGTCTTTTTATGGTTGATCAATTTTTATGTATTGCTCTGAAATATAAAAATTAGACTTGTTAAAGTTAATAGTTTTTTAAAAACAAAATTACGGTCTGAAATTTTTACGATTTTAAACATTCTTTAGTTGACGTCGGCCGATTAGGGACTATATAATATGCAAACATACTTACATATTTCGTATTTCAGAAAAGGTTTACAAGCCATTGCCAATAAAAGTATCTAGGAGAAAGTCATCAATATCTGATATATCGGTAAGTATCCTGAATGTCTTTATTCTAAATAGTTTTAAACTTAAAACCATCCTAATTTAACAAACAGGGTATTTGACAAGTAAAGTCTGTTCAATGATCGCTGACCGTTACGTCATATTCTCCATATTTTGGCTATATGGGATTGCTCTATTAAAAAACGCATTTTAAATTCAAATTTTTTCTAACCTCTAATGAATCAGTGGATCTTTCAACACCATCAATAATTTTAAGGTTTAGTTATATTGAGCGAATGGTAACGTGTTTACCTGCTTTATGCAGCCCATAAGTACGCTCTCTTATGGTATGGTCATGAATCACGGGATGAGAAAATAGCTAGATTATTGCGATTCTTAAAATCTACATCCTTCTCTATCCCCTTTTCGTTGGATTGTTGAACACGAAACTCTCAAAGCATCAGAAACTCTCTAAAACAGATAGGTATTTATAAAACATTACCATATAGTTTTTCATGTTTATTATTTATGTTTTCACAATTCCTACTTTATTGTATCTACTTACCTCGTAAACTGCATTAAAGAGTAAAATAGTCTTTCCGGCATCACTTTCTCTTTGAAAATAATCAAATAATTTTAAAATTAAAGCTTGTTCTTTTTCGCAATACCGTGACATTTTTTGAAATAATGTTGATTAAAAATGTCACTGTCAAAAATGACGATAACACTTTTTTGACTGATAAAATTATTGACACAAATTTACTATCTCACTTACCTAGTTCACGAATGTTAGAAATATAAGCACTGGTGATGACGTAACGGTCAGCGGTCATTGGTCAGAAGTCATGCATCACAGTTTTTAGAGGTTTTTGTCCAAATTATAATGAAAAATTTCTAAAAGTCCAAAATTTATGTTAATGGCGCATCTCTCTTATACGGTGTCCACGGAAGGTGGTTCGCCCCTCTACTTTTTTGTTTTTCAAGATAATGAAATAAAATTCAGGGGATTTGTATACGACATAAAACTGCATTTTTTGACAGGTGACTCAACAATATGGAACTTCGGGTTTAACCGGAAGCGACATAAACTTTCGATTTTTAAATGGGACACCTGGTATATTTTTCCTTTTTTTAAATCCATATGACATTCTAAATACAATGATGTGTCACTTGTCACTTTTTGTCACAAGAAAATATTTTTTTTCCAAATTATTGTTTTATCTAGAATGCTATGAATACCTTAAAATCACTTATTTCAATTCTTTAATCTTGGGAAAAATACAATTTTACTATTTTTGGTCCAATGCTATGTGCTATGTAAAATTTAATCTTTAAAGTTGTATAACTCATTTTTTTAAACGGCAACATGGTGGTTCGTCGGGTTAAGAAAAAAGATGATTTTATTACGATTATTTTAATACCATACACTATTAGGTTTTAGAAAAGCTGCCATTAAACAACTTTAAAAAGTTAACTTAGGACTTTTCTAAAATGAAGCATCTTTTGAGAATAAATTTAGATTTAAATGCATCAAGTAGTCTGTGACCAGCAAAGCTGATAAAACAAAATCATGCCCTAAAGAAAATTGACATGCCGACAGCTTCTGCCAAAGTAAATTTGTTTGTTGTTTAAAAAATATGAAAAATACTAGTTTTACAAGGAGTGAAAAAGTTGATTTGTTATTATTGTCAAGCTCATTTCGCATTTTGGGAACCAGTTTTGGGTACCTAATAGTGCCGGGTTGGATGACGCCTATTAAAATATCTTTGTGCGTAAAGTCGTGCAGCTTCGGTTCAATTCTTTCATTCTCCAAACATTTATAACATATCAACTTTTTCACTCTTTGTGAAACTATTATTTTCCATGTTTTTTAAACAACAAACTAATTTACTTTGGCAGAAACTGTCGGCATGTCAATTTTCTTTAAGGCATGATTTTGTTTTATCAGTTTTGCTGGTCACAGGCTATTTGATGCATTTAAATCTAAATTTATTCTCAAAATATGCTTCATTTTAGAAAAGTTCTAAGTTAACTTTTTAAAGTTTTTTAATGACAGCTTTTTTAAAACCTAATAGTGTATGGTATTAAAATAATCGTAATAAAATGATCTTTTTTCTTAACCCAACGAACCACCATGTTGCCGTTTAAAAAAAATGAGTTATACAACTTTAAAGATTAAATTTTACATAGCACATAGCATTGGACCAAAAATAGTAAAATTGTATTTTCCCAAGATTAAAGAACTGAAATAAATGATTTTAAGGTATTCATAGCCCTCTAGATAAAACAATAAATTTGGAAAAAAAAAATATTTTCTTGGTGACAAAAAGTTACAAGTAACACATACTAACTTTACGCACTATAGAAAGTGTATAAAATTGCTTTAATATGCATACCTGCATCTTTAATTAAAATTGGTGTAGTCGGCCATGCATAAATGATGCGTATATAAAGTGAAGTGTTTGTATTTTGATTTATAATATACATTTTTGTAGTAGAAAAAATAGCGTATGCAATTGTGCGAAAAGTGATTTTTTTACTCATAAGTTTTGCGCACTCGCCTATTCCCATTCGTGTAGGGAAAGGCCTACTTTACACACTTGTTACATAAACAACTATAATGTGCTACTACTAATATGTTTTTACATTTAGACGGCGACTTCAATTTCCAGAAGCAAGAGCGATGTGACAACAGTTCGAGGCCCGTCACTACCTATATACATAGACGTAAGTTTTGACACTCGCCCACCATTTTATTTTAAAAGATAAAGTAAAATATTTAACACAACAATAAAAAAGAGAAAAATCTAATTTTCTATTTTACTGCCTCACGAACTGAAAATAATTTCCAGTGATTTCTCTTGGCAGTATTTTCCAACGATGTTTTTTTCCCGAAAGCTGTAAGTATCTCCTCTGTGATAAGGTCCGTTCATATCGCTGGCCACCCTCATAATTTCCGTGTAAGGATATATAATAATAATAATAATAATATTAATAATAATAATAATAATAATAATAAGTTTATTTAAAATTTAATAATATAATAATAGTTATTTGTTTCACTAGGCAGAAAAGCACAAGGTTTAATGCCGCGGCTGATGTTTCATAGACGAGGCGCAGCCGAGGCTAGGAAACCAGCCAAGGCATTAAATCTGCTTTTCTGCCTAGTAAAACATATAATTTTTTCTCCAAATTTGTTCCAATTTCACGCAAAATCGTATTTTTTATATTTATGTATGTTATTTATGACATTTATTGAATTGTTGTGTTTACTTGTCATTTTAAATTTTAAGTTTTAATGACACCTGACAGGCTCAAAAGGTGTATTTTTTCTGCCTAGGCATAAAAAGTCCACTTTTTCTGACTGGGCAGAAAAAATACGAAAAAATACACCTTTTGAGCCTGTCAGGTGTCATTAAAAGACCGCTTTTAATGTCATTTGGAGAAAAATATGTTTATGTTGTCTTTGATCAACTTATTCTTCAATCCCCTGAAGCTGAGCTTGTTAGGGGCAAATCTTATTTTTTGTTTTAGTATGTAAAATCATAGATATGCATTAAAAATGAAAGAGTTACTTTTTATTTCCAAGAATATTTCGGGCGCCATTCCTTGTATTAATGTCGTAAAAGGGGCCGACGTGCACCGAAAGCCTATTATAGTGGAGAAAACTAAACAAGGACAGGGGTCAACTACGTAATACACAGCTACCTTCTTTTAAGTGTCCTGAAAGAGACAGTTTTGTAAATCGGGACGAACTAAAAAAACAATTGGTTCCAAAACATTTGGTATTACCAAGCGAATGGTAACCTTAAAATTTAAGGAATTATTCGGTTGTAAACTCAAGTAATATACATCAGTGAAAGCTGTATAGTGTATAGTGTATTGTAATACCAGGTGCGCGCGGTAACAAATTTACAACAGTGGTCTCGGCTGTCTTAACGATATCGGTACAAGGCATGCACGGTATAGTATATCTGAAAGTATATTGTTTTGCCTTTTTGGTATCAATTAACAAAATGCAAATTTCTAGCCAAAATTTATTATTTACCACAGGCTGACAACTATTTTAGGAAAATACATCAGTGACTGATTAAAAAAATTTTGACTTTAATTTTAATTCACACAGTCTTAAAAATATACTAATAACATAATAATATATCCTTTTTTTGCTATCACCTTTGATTTTACTTGGTGCAATATGCTCTATTTTTTTTTGTTGTTGATTTTGTTTTCTTCTACTAGATGTAGAGCGATAATGTTCCCACAAGCGCCACATAATAAAAAACTAGTTGAACGCTAATATTTATATTCACCACAGAATCAACACTTCAACAAATGTCTCAAAAGCACAATACCCAGGCTTTTTCAAGACTGTTTATTATATTCATAATTGCACCAGGCCTGGCACTGGGGTGTGCCTAACCTAAATAATAATTGGAAACGCCATAAACTTATCGAATACCCTACCTGCTCTTGATAACAAGGACAATATTTTTCTATGCAAAATAATGGTAAACAAATAACATTAATAAAATAAAACATAATAAAATAAATGACAGCTAGCAAAAGCCAATAGGTACGATATACTTCAAGATGTACCATTGCGATAAAAAAAAAGTAGTACAACAAAATATAATTTAATCTGCTGGTCTATTATAAAATATTTTCTTTCAAACTGATAACTCAGTGTCACCAGAATTCTTGTGTCAGTATCACCTTTATTACAATACTGTCACCAGAATTCTTCATGGTAACGCCTAAAAAGTTGGGTGGCATAATTATATTGGTTTCATAGTGACGATAATATCCACTTCTCGATATCCTTATAGACCAAGAGTTCTATCTGGGGCTACTAATTCTTGTACTCCTTTTTTTTTATCGCAATGGTACTTTAACTGACTTGCAAAAACGCACGCTAAACGTTAGCGGTATCGGTAGTAAGTTCCAGGGGTCAAAACTTGTAACCTCCTAATTCAAGCTGCCGCCAAGCTTTTATCAGTTTTAGTTCTGCTGTCTGGCAGTTCAACTTGCTGGTGTTGACTGGTCCAAAGGTCCTGAGAATCTAACAAAATTACAGTGCTATTCCGCTTAAATATGCCCAAACGAAGGTCCGGTGGTACCGTATGCGTCTCCGTCTTGCTTTGCTGCCAATTATTTAGAACCAATAGTATCGTAACTAAATAAGAAAGATATTGACGGACACGTATACAACCCTGAAAAAATTTTACAATCTGTTAAGATATAGTAACTTTGTTACAATATGTTCTATATACAAATTGTCATTTTATTATTTAGAGTGAAAACACTGGCACTGAAACACGCGTTTCCAAAATTAAAATGGCGACTTCTTTGACTGACATCTCGATTGGGGTAAGTTTTATAGTACATAATTAAAATTTCGGGGAGAGTGGGCATCAAACGGCCGATGTTATAATACCAAAATATTCATTATATGGTTGAAAAAACCCAACAACAGCAATAAAGCAATTTGTTTCTCTAATTAACAAACTAAAAGAGTGATGCAATTCGTATTTTTTCTAACAGTATGGCGATGGTAGCCATAGCATGTGTTGAAAGACTTAATAGTAAGTTTACTTGTAAGCTTTATCGTTTTTGGGTATTTTCCACTAGCACCTTGCATTAATGCCGTTTACTTTAAATGGTCTAAACCTACATACTTGATTTCAAGATATGTCTGTTTATTGAGAAATACTGAAGTAATCTTAATATTATTAACGAACACCAAATTTCAAGAGATTTTTATTTTCGGCTCTCATTGGTAGAAAATAATGCCTATTTATACATTAAAACTTACTGTTTTTCGAAAATAAATGTTAAATCTAAACATCCGTTACACGATAATTTCAGTTTAATAATTCACATTAAGAGCAGTAACCCCCTTTACTACAATGAAAATTGCCGAACGTTTTGCTGGTCAAACGAAAATAAAAAATAAAAATTGATATTTAGAAAATAAATTCTACTTTAAATACCCCATCCAGAAAAGTAAATGACGATCGAAAATATTCCCAAAATTTTTTTTATTTTTAGTAATTTTGTAATATCTTAAACAATTCTTTATTGGTCAAAAGCAAAATGACTTTCCCGGGTGTAGAATGTTGTACCAAACAATTTTTCTTAAAGCCATTTTTTAATATCGGCCTTACTTTTTTCTCAAAAACTTTGGGCGCGTAAACCCACTTTACACGCTTAAATTCACTTTACGCGCCCAAAGTTTTTGAGAAAAAAATAAGGCCGATATTGAAAAATGGCTTTAAGAAAAATTGTTTGGTACAATCTACACCCGGGAAAGTCATTTTGCTTTTGACCAATAAAGAATTGTTTAAAATATTACAAAATTACTAAAAATTAAAAAAATTTCTAAAAAAAAATTTGGGAATATTTTCGATCGTCATTTACTTTTCTGGATGGGGTATTTAAAGTAGAATTTATTTTCTAAATACCAATTTTTATTTTTTCTTTTCGTTTGACCAGCAAAACGTTCGGCAATTTTCATTGTGGTAAAGGGGTTACTTCCTCTTAATCTGAGGTAAAAGTATGTCCTAATTTGAGAAATTCAGCGGCAGTGGACGGTTAAAATATGGGTTTATTCAACATGCGGCCGTGGTGATAAACGCTTAAAAATAATTAATAAATTATCAGGTGTAGATACCAAAAAAAAAACATACCAATGCATATTTATTCTAAAATATGACCTGTAAAAAAGCTTTCTTTGTGACCACAAGATTTATGTACGTATTCGTTGCATACCTTACGCCTACAAAATTATTTACCACGAACCTTACACTTTTTTCTTTTCAAAAGGACTTATTTCCACTTTAACATTTAATATTTTTGTATGGTAAAATTTGTTAGAAATTTGTCAAAATATAAGCCAGTTTGTAATGGAAGGCACTTATTGTGTCAAATTTGAATAGGAATTAAGCAGTTTTGGCGAGGAGTAGTATAAGGCAAAGTTGGTCAGGAATCGATCGGCATCATAAAAACAATACATTTCAAAATGAGAAATAAGTCCTTTGAAAAGACGCTTTTTGTCATAATAAACTGAAAAATACCGCCACTTTGATCATTTATAACTTCTTTGTTTTTACTATGATTTTTTACAGTTTTTTGTTTACCATAATATAGTAAACTTGATTAGGAATGCCCTGTACAGTGGTGGCTCGTGGCAATTTTAAATGGAGAAGCTTAGCTCGAAGCTTAGCAATGTGGGGCGACAATTTTTCGGAGACACGCCCAAAGTTCGTCAAGACTTCATCTAAGTATCTAATTTCGTTAATTAAATTGGAATAATTTGGCTGTAATGAATAATTAAATATTAGAGACTTGGAGGCAGTAAAAATCTATTACGAGACGTTTTCCAAAGTTATACAGCGACTGTTATGAACTTTATAATATTAAATTTGTTTCAAAACTGTGGGTAGTATTAATTATTGTATTATTAAATATTTATAAAATAAGGTAATATTATTTCATTTTGTAGCAGGGGTGGCACTGCTCCCATCCCTCCCTGACGAGCCGCCACTGGTACTGTGTGTTTCTAATGATTGGTCATGTTCGGCAGGGCGATATTATCTGGGAGTTCTTATTATTCTCCCAGGCGATTAACTTGACTTGTGTAAATTCATTATGATTACTGACAGCTATATACGATAAATAAAATAATAAATAAATACTGGAATAAATCAGTGTAAATATTTTGTTTTAAACACCCTGTGAAGAAATTATGGCTGTTATTTTTCATATTAATCATTTCTTGATAAAGTTCCATTTATTCCTACATTTTGTTTTTTGAATCATCTGGTTTTCTTTCTAACAACCTACATACGATTACCAAAGCACCTCGGGGGACGTCATTCTTCACATGAACGAATTAAATTGATGGCCAACATAGTTATTTTTTTAATAAAGTAAAGTCGTTACATTACGAGGCTTGCATCTTATGCGTTGAAGTTACCGGACACTATGTTGTGCTGAGTATTAAAAAAACAATATATGTTATGTTATTGTTAGGAAGAAAACTTTCTAGCTCTCTAAGCTTAGTAAATACATTTTTGATTAATTTTAGGGTATAACCGACCTACCCGCCTTTTCTTGCAAGAGTGATCCTACCTCAGATCATGTCAGTATTATAACTTCTGACAATTTGGATGTCTTAGTTCCGTCAACTGCGTCCCCGAAAAGATCATATTATTCTGGAAATAAAGGTAACAAATCATATAGACATAGAAATGTTTTGATCAGCAAGTTTTTCTAATTAAAATGTTTTCCTTGATACGAATTTTACCATATTTATTTGCACAATGCGCTAGGCTAATGCTTAAAGGTCCGGGGGCTCCTACCAGACGATTTCGGGGACCACCATAGACACAGTCGGTCACACGTGAGCCTGGAGTGCTCTAGAGCTACGAAGAGTGCATTTAAAACATACCGGGTGCCCACGGAAGGTGGTTCGCCCCTTTAACTTTTTTGTTTTTCAAGATAATGGAATAAAGTTCGGGGGATTTGTATACGACATAAAACTGCATTTTTTGATAGGTGACTCAACATTATGGAACTTCCGGTTTAACCGGAAGTGACAAGCTTTCGATTTTTAAAAAGGACGCCTGGTATATTTTTCCTTTTTTTTATCCATATAACATTCACTCATTCATTTTGTCACCAAGAAAATATTTTTTTTCCAAATTTATTGTTTTATCTAGAGGGCTATGAATACCTTAAAATCACTTATTTCGGTTCTTTAACCCTTTCAGTACGGCTGACCTATATAGTGAGGACCTAAAGTCCGTCCCCCCCCCCTCTAACTTCTAAACCGTTCGGTATATTTTAATGAAATTTTGAACGATAATATTTGAGCAAGTCTTGCACTTTTTGACATACCAATGACAGCTTTAAATGTCAAGATGACAGCTGGGTCCGCTTTTGGAATATTTTTTTAAATGGAACACCCTGTATATTTTTACATTTTTAAATTCCACATAAAATTATAATTATTTTTTATTAAATGCATTATTAGTCTATACTTCATAGTTTCCGAGATATTGACTCTCGAAAAGTGACATTTTGAACTTTGACAGCTTATAACCTTCTAACAGTACGTCTTAGAGCAAAACGGCTTACATGTCCCTATCTTCAATTTTTATTATCTTCCCAAAAAAACCAACTTCCGGTTAAACCGGAACAACTATATTTCCTGCTTTCGAGTTACATCCGGTTTAACCGGAAGTTGATTTTTTTGGGAAGATAATAAAAATTGAAGATAGGGACATGTAAGCCGTTTTGCTCTAAGACGTACTGTTAGAAGGTTATAAGCTGTCAAAGTTCAAAAATGTCGCTTTTCGAGAGTCAATATCTCGGAAACTATGAAGTATAGACTAATAATGCATTTAATAAAAAATAATTATAATTTTATGTGGAATTTAAAAATATACAGGGTGTTCCATTTGAAAAATATTCCAAAAGCGGACGCAGCTGTCATCTTGACATTTAAAGCTGTCATTGGTATGTCAGAAAGTGCAAGACTTGCTCAAATATTATCGTTCAAAATTTCATTAAAATATACCGAACGGTTTAGAAGTTAGAGGGGGGGGGGGACGGACTTTAGGTCCTCACTGTATATCTGCCATATCGAAATTTGGCACATAGACGGCTGTCAGATATATATGACATCAAGTTATTCATGCTACATGAACTAATGTCATATTTATATTTCGGTCAACTTTCAAAGTTCAATTTGCCGTACAGACGACTGACCGAATAATCGTGAGCACATATCCGTGCTACACCGACGAACGACCGATATATCTGTCCGGAATCTGCCGGTGGCCGAAATATATGACAGTCGTCGAGGTGGCAAATTTAGTGGCCTATGTAGTATCGCACACGAGACCAACAGTGCTTCAAGAAGGTGCATTGTCTGTTCCCAGACAAACCAAGGTGAAAAGAAGAGAAGGGTGTCCAGATATATGTGCAAATAATGCGATGTGGTTTGTGGTTGTGTGGTTTCATGTTTCCAAGAATTTCACACTAAAGCTAAATTTCAAGTATTTAAAATAAATTAGTCGTTTAGTTTTGATGCTTAAGTTGTTTTTTTGGGCACACATATGAATTATTTGTTTATTTAGTTTTACTTAATTAAAAACTTATGCATTTACATCTAACATTCATTTATTTTAAAATAAATACTAGGTCTCACGGTGACCGTCCATTAGAATATTTTGGGAAGTAATGCGATTTGAATCCGGCAAATTTGGATATTGGGGTTTAAAGAGATGCTCTTTTCAGAGGAAATAACGGCGACCTTGTGCGACTTCCGGTGACGCCGGAAGATGTCTCAAACTTGCCTATTTTAAATGAAACACCCTATATAATATACTTTTTTTGTATTCCTTTCTTCATTTCCAATAACTTTTATTAAACATATTTTTGCCCTACTCAATCCGTTTCTGAGATAAAAATTATTTTCCTCAAATTTTGACCTTTCACAGGGTGTCACCTAAATTTGAATATCTTTTCAAAGATCAAAGAGAGAAACTTGAAATTTAGGTTGCGTCATTAGATAGTATGGTGCTTGATAATGTATTGTCGGAAAATAAAATTTTATATACAGGGAAGTGGAAAAGTAACAATTTTTGATCTTTATCAAAAAATTAACAAAACAAAATCATGCCTTGAAGAAAATTGACATGCCGTCAGCTTCTGCCAAAGTAACTTAGTTTGTTGTTTAAAAAACATAGAAAATAATAGTTTTACGAGGAGTGAAAAAGTTGATATGTTGGAAAACTAGTATTTTCCATGTTTTTGAAACAACAAACTAATTTACTTTGGTAGAAGCTGTCGGCATGTCAATTTTCTTCAAGGCATGATTTTGTTTTATTAGTTTTGCTGGTCACAGGCTAATTGATACATTTAAATCTAAATGTATTCTCAAAAGATGCTTTATTTTAGAAAAGTTAAAAGTTAACTTTTTAAAGTTTTTTGATAGCACCTTTTCTAAAACCTAATAGTGCATGGTATCAAAATAATCGTAACAAAATCCTCTTTTTTCTTAACCCGACGAGCCACCATGTTTGCTGTTTAAAAAAATTAGTTATACAACTTTAAAGATTAAATTTTACATGGCACATAGCATTGGACCAAAAATAGTAAAATTGTATTTTTCCCAAGATTAAAGAACTGAAATAAGTGATTTTAAGGCATTCATAGCCCCCTAGATAAAAAAATAAATTTCGAAAAAAAATATTTTCTTGGTGACAAAAAGTGACAAATGACACATCGTTATATTTAGAATGTTATATAGAGTCAAAAAAGGAAAAATATACCAGGTGTCCCATTTAAAAATCGAAAGTTTATGTCACTTCCGGTTAAACCGGAAGTTCCATAATGTTGGGTCACCTACCAAAAAATGCAGTTTAATGTCGTATACAAATCCCCCGAATTTTATTCCATTATCTTGAAAAACAAAAAATTAGAGGGGCGAACCACCTGCCGTAGACACCCGGTATAGTGTTGTGTCTGTTTCAAGGTTGGAGACAATAACGTTTCTTGAATAATAGAATAGTTTTGGCCTTGCATTGTCTTTATCTGTTTTAAATTACCACGTTTCAACCAGTCGCCTTCAGGTGAATACTATTCAAGACAATGCAAGTCCAAATTTTTTTTTATCATTTAAGATGCATTATTGTGTTAATGCTTTTTAACTTAATTGTACACTAAATCTAAACCATTATTATACCCTGTTCGTGTTCATTAATAGAAATCTATTTTACATCGGGCACATTTTACGCGACTTTTTATAACACGAGATAAAATAGGGTTAGAAGTAAATTTCAAAAAATGACAAACCTGTCAGATAATAAATAATAATTTTTCTGAGATTATGTTACGACAGAAACAGAAAGTAAATGGCTTGTCTGCAGCCGCACAGAGAAATAATAGATAAAAAGCGTTTTAAATTATTTTTCAGAAATTTTGGCCAATTGTAATCCTTCTTAAAAACTTATCATCAGCAATCAGAATAATTATTATTAATGAAAATTGTAAATTTTTTTTATTGTTTTAACCGATTTTTTTAGCATCACTGTTCTCTAAACAAAAGTAAAAGAAATGGCAAATGCTCTTATAAGATAAAATAGACAGACTATAGATATGTAAAGTCAACTTTTTCTAAAAACAAAGCGTTTCGAAAGTTGACACCTAAATGTCACATTAACAGCTGATACTGGTTTCGTTCTAAAAGTTAGCAAGCTCACGCGTCAGGTTTCAGCTCGGGTTTCAGAGACCAGTTGCCAGTTAGTATAGGTTTGCCCTATTTAAAATGATTAAGGTGGAATTCTCAACGTCATTCCATCTATTGCCAACCTCACTATAACCTATTTCGCGTTGCTTTTTTTAGTTTATTATTTGATTAACTAACATTTAAATAAAATCAATATCGTCTGTACAATATTTAGGTAATATCTGACATATTACAAAATATCAATTTATTTCATTGCTAATTTTGGGAGAATTGTATAGTGAAAGAAGAATGGCATAATAATGTTTAAAAAAATCTTACCCGATATTTTTCGCTATACAATTCTCCTAAAATATTTAATGAAACTCCTTGATATTTATTTAATATGTCAATTATTACCTATAAAATATGAAGACGATAATGATTTTATTTAAATTTTGTGTAAAAGCTAGAAAAATTAAATAAATATACGCGAAATAGGTTATAGGTTGGCAAGCATGTTGATACTCCCACCTTAATAACAAATTGTAGAAAAATAATCAACTGATACTATTTTCATTGTATTTTATTTGCGTGTACTTGACCTTATGATGACAATATTGTAAATTCTAGGTCGATGAGTACTAGTTATTTCTAAAAAATTTCGAATTTCACTTTGAAGTTTAAAAACACGGTTCAGGCTCAAACAAAAACTTAAGTATTCTTACAGGCTGTGATTCGGCTAACAAATAGCTTTTAAAGATCAAGTTTCTCTCAAATCGGTTAAAACCAAGCCGAAAATTATTCAAATTTTTTCTGCAATACAATTTTACCCTTTCCCCACCCCTTATTTTAAGAGATTGGCTAACATATCATATAGATAATTTAGAATGCAAATGATAGAGTCTCAAATCGTTCCACGTAAGGTACCTACCTTTCTCTATCAATTTTTTGATTTAAAAATACGCCATCTGGCGGTAAAATTTCAAAGTGGAAAATAACTAATATACTTCTGGAGATCACTTTTATTATAATTTTTTTTCCGGAAACCTGTAAGGAAATAGTTTCCTAGAACAACCGGTGCACCGCGGTGGCCGGCCTGAGAGGGACACCCGATATATTATATGTATATAATATGTTGGCAAGGAAAGGTATTTGCCGATTTTTTAGTTTAAATATAGTTATCCGTTCTCATAAATTTTATCCCCTCCCTCTTCAAGCGTTTATCTAATGGACATTTTGGCCTGTCCTACACAGGAAATTTCTTGGCCAACGCAACTTGTAATTTGGTTCGTGGCTTGTTCGCTATTTTAGAGAATTTTTATAGTGATTCAGAGATTATTTTCTTCGTGTACTTTTCTTTAGCAAAACCAAAAGTGCAAGACAACATAGTGACATCAAGTCATGGAGAAGAAGACGTGGCATCATCGAAAATTGAATTTTTATCAGGTTAAGTGACTAGTTTTTTTTTATATATTTTGCAGTGCATTTTTTTGAGGCTTTACCATATAAGACTTATATAGTAAATGTTTATTCTAGGTGTTTTATTACAAATACCTATACACCTTAACTGATCACCAAATACAGATAAAACTGGTTATTATGAAGATATTTATTTAAAAAATTTATTGTATTTTATATTTACAGGACAGTGCAGCGGCAGATCTGCGGACTATTCAAAGCTTATTGGCGATACCACTGGATTCCATTACTCCGAGGTGTTCTCTTCCTCGCCCATCAAAATATCGCACCAGAAAGACCATCAAGATATTTCCAGCGTGTTTTCGGAATACTCCACAGAGTTTTATGACCAAAACTTGCAAAAGAAAAATGTGGAAATAATTTCAGCCGCATTGACAGCAGGTACCACGTCTGATGAAGAATTTGATACGGCCCGGGAGGATAATCTTGACCTACAACATACTTTAATTGAAGAGTATAAAGTCTCAAGTGTTTGCAATGTCGTAAAGAAGATTAAGTGCGCCAGGGCTGGTAAAAATAAAGTCACAAGAAAAAATTTGAAGAATGAGAAGAAATTGATGGCCATAAATGCAGGTGTAAATAAAAGCAAAGGTAATAATATTTATATAGATTATTGAAATTAATTTTTAACAAATTAACCCATTTAAATAATCGTAGCACCAATGCACCATGTAGATTTACACTATTATTATTTAACAGTGGATGAAATTATTGCAGTATCAATGGCCAGAGCGCGCAGAGAAATAGAAGAGAATGAGGATGCGCGTATAGAAGAACTTCAAATGGAAGATAGTTTTGATGTTGATATGGAGACGGCAAAAAAAGCGCATGTAGTTAAACCAATGGCAGATAATAGAGATACAGCTTCTGTGCTTGGTAAGTGAAAATAATACTGATTATACAACGTTGAACAGAAAATATTTGATATTTGTTTCAGCATAATTAACTTTTCTTGCTGTAATTAGTTCTCTTTAACTAACTATTAGAATTATTATAGCCAATTTTTAGTTATATTAAGGGCAAACAATAGGGGTGCATTCGCCATTTTGTTTTGGTCAAATACCCGTCTTCAGAGTACAATTATCTACTGTTTTGCGTTGAAGAAGGTTGTGGATTTATAAATTAATAAAAGCAGAAAAATTAATATTGACAAATTTGACTAAATTTCGTTTTTTGCTTTTGTTCATGTCTTTAAGTAATTACTACCCATTGGCCTATTTTTGAAAAATACGAAATATTGGCGAAGGCGTCACTAAGTGTTTGCGAAACCAAAGATGAGCCTTATTACTATTAGACGTTTCTGTGCTTGAAATAATGGGCTTATGTTTACTGCCCACAGTAAAATATTATAGCTGAGATTAGGATAGGCCCGATATGCTAATGCGTATTAAGATGATGAGTAGGGACATGCACTGTGTATCTTAACTTTAGTAAAGCTTAGTAAGCTTGTGCCAATTTTGAGCATACATGATCTAATTAATTGATTCAGCCGATTCTTGGTGGAAATCCATAATTATAGTATTATGGGATACAGTAAAACAAAGTTGAACTTGTAAATTTCCACTATATTTACTAGAATTAAAATTGAAAGATTGTTCTAAAACACACATTGGCCAAACGGGTAGACATTTTGACAAAATAATACAGGAACATTATAACAGTTTTCTAAAAAATAAAACAGACTCAAACTATGCTAACCATTTACTTGATAATCAACACAATTTCGATCCTTCCTTTAAAATCTTACATACAGAAAACTAAGGCTTAAAACTAAATTTATTAGAATCTATGGAAATAAATAAACTTAAAAATACGGACCTGTTACTTAATGATCAATTAGATTTAAATAGTTCACCTTTGTTAAATTTATTCTGTTGACCATATACCTATACAGGGTGTTTCATTAAGGGTGGCCACCGGCCATATCTCGGAAACTACTAGGCATAGAAACTTGGAGAAAAAAAAATTATGATTAAAGCGGTCATGAGAAAATTCTGGAAATTATTTTTAAGTTCCGCATTTCGCCACAAGGGGGCACAATTGAAAATTAATTTTTATAATTCTAAATTTCTCCGAAAATTCCCATATTAAGGTATAACTCTGATTACATCATCGAAAAGCTCAGACAATTCTGCATCATTTTGGTTTAAGGCTCATTGGCATACCGACATTGATAAGAGTGAATGTGTAAATATTAAAATCGCTGTAACTTCTAAACGACTAATCCGATTTTACTAAATTTAAGCTTGTTTGGAAGGGAAAGGTAAGTATCTTCAATTGCCGTATCCAACAGTACACGATAGTGTTTAATAAAATTGCTAGAGGGCGCAATTTGTAATAATAACAGTTTTTTCGATTTTATCCCAAAAATTCAAATCATACGGTATAACTATGACATCATAATCGAAAAGTAGATGAAATTTGCAAGAAAAGATGTGAAGACCGCAGTTCGATATCTTGGTTCGTTTCAGAATTATTGCCAAAACAATAATTTTAATACAAATTGCGCCCTCAAGCCATTTTATTAGAAATTATCGTGTACCATTAGATACGACAATAATTGAAGGTTCTTCCAAACAAGCTTAAATTTAGTAAAATCGGATAAGTCGTTTAAAAGTTACAGCGATTTTAATGTTTACACTTTCAATTAGCTTCTCCCACTCTTATCAAGTGAAAGTGTAAACATTAAAATCGCTGTAACTTCTAAACAACTTAACCAATTTTCCTAAATTTAAGCTTGTTTGGAAGAGAAAGGTAAGTACCTTCAATTGTCGTATCCAATGGTACAAGATAGTTTCTAATAAAATTGCTAGAGGGCGCAATTTGTATTAAAAATTATTGTTTTGGCAATAATTCCGAAACGAACAAAGATATCGAACTGCAGTATTTACATCTTTTCTTGCAAATTTCATCTACTTTTCGATTATGATGTCATAGTTATACCGTATGATTTGAGTTTTCGGGATAAAATCGAAAAAACTGTTATTATTACAAATTGCGCCCTCTAGCAATTTTATTAAACACTATCGTATACTGTTGGATACGGCGATTAAAGGTACTTACTTTTCCCCTCCAAACAAGCTTAAATTTAGTAAAATCGGATAAGTCGTTTAGAAGTTACAGCGATTTTAATGTTTACACATTCAATCACTCTTTATCAAGGTCGGTATGCCAACGAGCTTTAAACCAAAATGATGCAGAATTGTCTGAGCTTTCCAATGATGTAATCAGAGTTATACCTTGATATGCGAATTTTCGGAGAAATTTAGAATTAAAAAAAAAATTTATTGTGCCCCTTTGCGGCGAAATGAGGAACTTAAAAGTAATTTCCAGAATTTTCTTATGACCGCTTTAATCATAATTTTTTTTCCCTAAGTTTCTATGTTTAGTAGTTTCCTAGATATGGCCGGTGGCCACCCTTAATGAAACACCCTGTACTTAAGATTTTGTAAAATACCCATATTGTACCTAATTTAATTTAATTTTTAAACCCTCTGTTGGATTTTCTCGCTATTGTAACCCTTCCACTCTTTTTATTTACATCTTCAATAATTAAAAATTTTATTGCACCCAATTTTTATTTTTCACCTTTATTAAATCATTGTCATCTGACGAAGCTATTGTGTTAGCGAAACATGTCATTTTTCTAGTAAATATAGTGGAAATTTACAACTTCAACTTTATTTTACTGTATCCCATAATACTATATTACATGATCTAGTTGAGGTTCCCACGATAGTTTGGAATCAAGATATTTCATGTTCCCAGAATTTTGGAAGAGGATGCCGCCTGGTTTAACTTCATTTTTGGGAGAAGTTTTGTATAAATGAATATAAACCGTTTTGTCCTCGATCGTTTAGTATAAGTTAATTTGAAAAACACCATCTGTCATCTAGTGCTGATATGGCAACCGTGGTATTGTCGGCAAATTTGATGGTAAATCCGGGTAGTAATTGATCGTATGCAAATAATATGAATATGGGAGGGGTGACGACAGATCCTTGGGCAGCTCCGATGTATAGTTCATATTCTGTGGAGGTTTAATTTTTTGATTTTGGCTAACAGCTTTCTTTCGGTTAGAACTGGCATTATGACGGATAATCGGGTCTTAGATTCAAATAAACTTTTAAAAGTACTCTCTAAATTTGTGTGTGTTAATTTTTTTTTAAATATAAAATGCTATAACTAACGCGTTTTTAATTAAAACTAGCGACGCCCAACGATTTATTTTCTCGTTAGGAAAGCATTTAAAAAACCCAAAATATACACCCGTATTCACTAAAGAGTATTAAATTTAGTTCATCAAAATATTTACATCCTCTATCATGATACAAAGGTTTACAAGATAAATATGATCTTTTCCTACGACCACCTACGAAAATGACAACAGCACGGTTAACTTGGCTAGAAAGTGCTAAATATCACACGCGTGTTGAAAAAAAATATTTCAACACTAGTGTGGAAATACAAAGCACACTATATTTAATTTAAACAGGTGTCAATTTGACAACAAAACTATATATTAAAAATAACAAACTTACGGGACACGTGGAGTGAATTGGGGTGCTGGGTGGGGTAAAGTACACTAGGGCATTACTGCAAAAAAAATCCTTTTTTTCGTTATTTTTGGGAACCTAAGAGTATTATTTATGATAGAAATAATATTATCAAAAAGGGAAAATATGTCAGGCAACCCACCAACTGTCATGTTTACATGTCAACTGAGTTGAACCACAGAAAAAAAAGGGGCAGCTATAGAGCAGAAATAGAATACCCTAGGAAATACCGATTTATAATTTTGCCATTATCTCGGATAAAATATCCTTACAATGTTTAAGGATATGGGACAAGTGAATGTGCTTTATGTAAGTAAATTTATTTTAGCTATATTTAAAACAAATCTAATAAGATATAACTTTTATAATTAACAAGCTATCGATATTTCACTCCATCTCTATCTTTCTATAATGTTGAGCAAATGTTGAGGATATGTTGTAGTTTTGTGTTATGTTGTTTTCGTAGGTATCTATATTATTGTTTTATTAAAAGAATGCAAAATGCAAGCAACTAAACGATCAGAAACGAAATTTATTCACTGTACATAGATAGTACGTATGATGTGCGTAAGCAAATAGGAGAAAAAGTTATTCTTTTTATTTAAATCTAGGTAAGTCAAAATGTGTAAAGGCCAATGCACACTACCGGTTACGATCCGATCCCGATTCACGATTACGGTAACGATTGCACGTTCGTGAGCTCACACTACAGTGACAATCGTTACGGTTCGTTTCACGATTGCACTAAATATAAACTATAACCTATAAAATTAAAGAGGCCTGCCTCGTATCTCGTGTATAA
Organism: Polydrusus pterygomalis; assembly: GCA_963969555.1. Classification (NCBI taxonomy): domain Eukaryota; kingdom Metazoa; phylum Arthropoda; class Insecta; order Coleoptera; family Curculionidae; genus Polydrusus; species Polydrusus pterygomalis. The sequence continues at coordinate 17,706,931 of OZ018381.1, read as the reverse complement.
ATGATAATTCCGCATCAATAGTCCAGTTTTTGGACTTGGGTGGCATTATTGACTGAAAACTGAAATGTTATGATTCGAACCACAGAAAAATAAAGGGTTTAATTCGAACATGAAGATGAGGAGCAGCAACAGATGATCGCGTGATCACGTGATTGCATTGGCTACGGTTGGCTACGATCCGATTGAAAATAGAACTTAACCTAAACGTCCCAACCGAATCGTAATCGTGGACTGGTTCGCTCTGATTGGTCAATGGGTCCAACAGAATCGCAATCGTGAACCGTAATCGTGTGCACTGGCCTTAGTGGGCATTGTTTTCATTTTTTTCAACTCTTAGAGTTAAAATTAATTTTTCAACTCTAGTGTTGAAAAAATTTGATTAACACAATGGTGATACCTACAAACTATTAAAAACAAATCAAACTCTTTTTGATTATATTGTATGGTCGTAGGAAAAATTGTGTACATTACTCGTGTGAAAGTGATTTTCTCACACTCGGAGAATTTCCGCACTCGACTAACGCCTCGTGCTAAATACCTCCTCGTTTAAAAAGTACCACTTTCAACACTTGTTATGTAATATACTATTAAAGACTGTGTCGTCACGTGGTGAGTAAGTAACTATAGAAACGGTTATTTTCACTGTGTTTCCATGGTTACAAATATTAGTTTTAATTCACCACATGCCAGAGCCTCTGACATATCTGGTAATCTTTATATCATGATCTTATATGTTTTGTTGCACAAAGGTTTTTAACAATAATTAACTCACAATGCAACTTTGATTGTGACATAAATGACAATATCACACAATCAAAGTTGCCCGATTCGTAATTCAAAATTCAACCATTAAAGGTAACCGAACCACTGATAATTGTAAGAAAATTATTTCTGCCAATGTCATTTATGTCACATTCAAAGTTTTTGGTTAGTTATTTATTGTTTAAAATCTTTGTGCAACCCGATGATAGTCTTCCAGTTGTGTTATTACCGTATCATTGTTTTAATACGCCATTAATTCACTTTTTTGCGTTAATTTGATCTTTTTGCAATTAGATCGTTTTACCGGTAGATAATTTTACCGGGACGTTGTTGCCTAAATAATTTTAGTTCTATAGGAAATAGTACGTACCGAAAACCTTTTTTCTTCGCGAATTTAAAGGAAACCCAAAAAAAAATTCAATACAAGACTTAGTTGACTTAATCTGACATTTGTCTTTTTAAACCCAGAATTGTCAATTTCGGACGGTGCAATCCTTACCTCACTTTTAACATTTTACAAATTTTATGGCTTTAATTTTTTTTGCCTAGGCAATCTATTACCTAAAAATTTAGTTTTTGATAATATTTCATATTTCTCTATTAAAATGACAATTTAAAATTCAGGTGCCATAAAAGACATTTTTTCCATGACCCCTAGAAAAATGATGCTTAAAAATTTCCATAAGGGGTTTGGGAAAAAATATCTAGTTCTTTATTAATGGGCAATTAGTAGTCGCATAGATTGCCTGAGATATTATAACCTATTGAAAATACTTATATCTATCTAAATAATAAAAATCTTTATAGTGTCAGAAACCTTTCCTAGAAACAAAAAGACGACGCGAAATCAGAAAGTTTTAAAACAAGGGATGATCCATTATGTACTTCATCGCATTAACAGTTAGGACTAGTGACCCATTCGCCATTTCGTTTTTTCTTCTTAGTTTTATGAAAAAATCAGGCCAAAACCCATGTTGAATTTTATCATGGGTTTATTGAACAAATAAAAAAAATCATTTCAGAGGCTCACCTTGTTGAATCAAAAAAGTACGAGACGCCGACTTTTTAAAGAAAACTTGTTTAATAGAAATGGATTACTTCTTTGAATGGTTTTTAGTCCGGTCAATCTAGACATTTGAAGATACATAAAGTTACAACAAGCTGAAAATCAGTAAAATTGTTCAAAATACAATTATAAATAAAAATTTTAAGTTCCCCATCGTTCCCGTGTATGGAAAAAATTTTACTCGAGGTCAAAGGTCAAAAAAATGAGTTTCGCGATTTTCAGCAGAACGGTATTATATACTAGTATATACATTTTTACCATTTATTCACCAACCAGCCAGTAACTACAATACTATCTATACGAGTTTACTTTGTGCCATACTGTATGCATCGTGACTTTCGACCAGCCTCTGTATGCTGTGTAGGCCTACTGGGGAAACCACGTTAAAAAAACGCGCTAAGTACACTACCTCATAGGTGGCGTGGAAACATGTGCATATTATGACGATAACAACTTTTACAACTTTTTGAATCGTTATATCTCAGAAACGGTGGCTTGGAGAAAAAAAAGGATTGATACATTTTTTATAGATAATTTTATGATCTATAATTTTTGTATGGAGTATTTTTATAATAAAACTTACCGTTTTGCTGAAAATCTCGAAAAACTCATTTTTTTGACCTTTGACCTCCAGTTAAATTTTTTCCATATACGGGAATGATGGGGAACTTAAAAATTTTATTTATAATCATATTTTGAACAATTTTACTGATTTTCAGCTTGTAACTTTATGTACCTTCACTCTCATTTTCTGGTCTAGATTGACCGGACTATTTATTGGTTTCAAGGTTCCTGACACTTTTGATAAGAGGTCAGAAGCGTCTACTCAGTGCCTGGAGTAGGCAACCGGCCATTAGGTCAATCTTTTTCCTCGCCCATATATTACTTTTGCAGTTTTTATTCATTTCATGTCCTAAAACCCTTGTCAAAGTGATGCTATTATCGTTTGTATGCTCCATGACTAACAATTAGTTAAGAGTAATGTTGCAATACAAAAATGGTTTTTATTCAAAAACACGAATACTATTACATACAACATATTTTATAAGAAAATTATCTCGTTTACTTTTAGAAACTAATGAAGAAGCAGTGAGACAAATCTTACGTATGCATAATGAATATTTCACTGAGGATATGTACGAAGGTAATGAATATATTTAGTTACTTACTTGCTTTTTATAACATATCATATATTAGTACAGCTAAAGTACAGCCGTATATTACCGACTCCTCTGATTCAAGGCGTCCCCAGTCAGTCCGGATCGGCACAAAACATGCCGCGTCTTTATCGTGGGTTACTGTTCGCACTGAATCATTCACTTGGTTCAGGAGTAGCTTCTTCTCCACAACATTCTAAAGGTTTAAAAAAAATTACCTTGTCGGACTTCCATTGTCTTTATTTTGTTACTTAACACAACGTTTCGGTTAGTTAGTATCTCTAACCGTTTTTAAGTGTAAACTAAATTATAATTCTAAGGCTACTGTCTTAAATACTATCCATGTGCAATGAAGCTTGATGACTATTGGGGTGTGAAGTTTGAGCTGAAGTTAACCTGTGCATGAAATGGTTCGAGTCACACGCTATTAACACTGCCAAGATTAAACCTAAAGTTTGGCTTAGATATGTTGATGATACCTTTATTATCTGAACAGACAGCAACGAAGAGCTGATACGGTTTTTGGAACTTATTAATAGTATAAGACAATCCATTAAATTTACCATGGAAACAGAAAAACATTCCACTCTATCTTTTCTCGATGTTCTCGTCAAACGAAGTGCTGATAACATAAAAACTTCAGTATACAGGAAACCCACTCACACCGGGCAATACCTTAATCACGGATCGAATCATTCAAACTCCATAAAACAGGGCATAATTCCAACTTTATCACAGAGGATCTAACGTTTGCAACAATCCGGAAGACCTAAATATTGAAATTTCAAACATCAAAAGAGATTTAAAACAAAATGGTTACCCTGAAACTTTTGTAACTAATACCATCTCAAAACTTAAAAATCGCGAAGTAAAAACTAATACAGAAGCTAGAGAGGAGCAAACATTTCTTACAATACCTTATGTCAAAGGGATTTCTGAAAAGATTAGAAGAATAACCAAAAACTATTATATCAAAACAGCCTTTAAATCCGGAAATACGCTTAGAAGCTTTCTTACAAAAGTAAAACCCCCCAGTAATGAAAACACAAAAAATTGTATCTATCAAATCCCTTGCGAGTGTGGCGAATCGTACTTTGGAGAAACAAAAAGACCTCTTCCCTTACGAGTTAAAGAACATCTGAAACATACTCAAAGAGGTGAAACTTCGAGATCAGGTATAGCAGAACATGTATGGACTAACCAACATAATATACAGTGGTCAGAAGCCAAGGTTTTGGACACGGAACAGCACTGGAAAAAACGAAAATTTAAGGAAGCAGCTTTTATGGATCAAAATACACATATCTTCAGTAAACCAAGTATAGATATCCCCAATATCTGGAAGCCTCTTCTTGTCCAAAACCAACAGCTCAAACTTTACACTCCAATAAGCACGTAGGCGGAGTCATCAAGCTTCATTGCACATGGATACTATATAAGACAGTAGCCTTAGAATTATAATTTAGTTTACACTTGAAAACGGTTAGAGATACGAACTAACCGAAACGTTGTGTTAAGTAACAAAATAAAGACAATGGAAGTCCGACAAGGTACTTTTTTTGATATTACTTCATTGTCTACCACCTTCAAACAAACACATTCTAAAGGTACACCCAAACCATACTGGAGGAGCCCGAGAGCTCCACTGCTGTATCGTATCAAGCAGGTTGTCGTTGTAGTGCATGCAACACTACGTAGTACGGTAGCAAGCAAACAAATTTCGCTATAAAATTCAGCTAAACAAAGTTATGAAATTCCTTGATATTTATTTAATATGGCAATTATTACCTATTGAATAAAATTTTAAACGTTTATGTTTATCGGTTTCAAAGTTACTGAACTTTCTTTTCGTTACATTTTTTTTTTATAAAAAAATTGTTTTATAATTCTAAAGATGGGTAAGTACTTAGCATTTTATATTGCATCAAAAATGCTGAAATATTCAGGGTATTATATTTTTAAAATTAAGTTGACTCCAGCTTCCAGCTAAACCGAAGGACAACATACAGGGTGTTTCTCAAAAGACTTTCACCCCTATAAATTTTTATATTTATAGATATTAAAATGAAATTTTGAGATTATGCATAAGAGATGAGTCTGCATATAATTTTCAATTTGTTAGCACTTCCGGTTTGACCGGAAGTGGCCTTGACTTTGATATTTTAAATGGGACATCTTATATATTTTTACTTATTGGAGTTCAGCATAACATTATGAGTGAAATGACACCTCACTTTAGTAGTAGTGTTATAGTTATAACATTTTTATGTTTATTTTTTATTTTCAATCTAGAGTGCTACAAATTAAGAGGCTTCCGTAGCTACCCGCATTTACAGTTTTCAGGCTGTTTACTCCACGTCGCGAGCGGTCGGCCGACGTGCAAGGGCATCGTGGATGAGAGCAGTTTACGGAAGCCAGTGACGTAGATAATAACGCGACCAACAATAATTTATAAAATTAGTAATATTAATAATAATAATAATAATAATAGATATATTTATTGGTATTTAGATTATACAGGGTGTTTCATTAAGGGTGGCCACCGGCCATATCTCGGAAACTACTAAACATAGAAACTTGGCAAACAAAAATTTATTATTAAAGGGCCATGAGAAATTTGTGGAAATTATTTTTAAGTTCAGCATTTCGCCTCAAGGGGGCATAATTAAAAATAAATATTTTAAATTCTGAATTTCTCCCAAAATTCCCATATTAAGGTATACCTTTGGTTACATCATTAAAAAGCTTAAACAATTCTGCATCATTTTGGTTTAAGGCTCATTGGCGTACCGACCTTGATAAGAGTGGGGGAAGCTTTTGAAAGTGTCATAATTTAAATTGCTGTAACTCTAAACGACTTATCCGATTTTACCAAATTTAAGCTTGGTTGGAAAAGAAAGCTAAGTACTTTTAATTGTCGTACTGGTCATAATAGTTTCTAATAAAATTGCTAAACGGCGCTATGTGTAATAATAACGGTTTTTTTGATTTTATCCCAAAAAATCAAATCATACGGTATAACTATGACTTCACAATCGGAAAGAAGATTAAATGGTTTGGTTGTAAGAAAAAAATGTGAAGACCGCAGTTCGAAACCTTTGTTTGTTTTAGAGTTATTGCCAAAACAATAATTTTGAATACTTTAAATCGAAGAAATTATTGTTTTTTAGCTTTATGGCCAAAGCATTCGACGCCAAAAAATATTTTTAAACTTTATGATTGTGTAATGTGTAGTTTTGTTACTCAATATTCCAATGGCCTAAAGAACTACTTTAGAATTAATGACATAATCAGGAAAAATTTCTAATTTGGGCATATTATTCTAATATTATATTTTTTTTTTAAATAAATCTAGATGGCCGTGAAACAAAATCGGCAGGTTTCCATAAAGCACTTTGAAAACATTCGAGATATATACGGAAAGCATATCGTAAGCCTCAGCATTGGTATAAGCGTTTTTGATGGATATAGCGTAAATTTTGATTAGGTAAGAAATAATTTTAAAAAAATTAAGGAGAACTTTTGTAAACACCTATCAAAATAAAATGACAACTCCTTACTTTGTTTATTTATCTCCATGGAATCTGCCGATTTTGTTTCATTATTTAGATTTATTTTTTGAAACATCATATTTCATTGATTTCATTGCTCTTTTCGGTTGTTAATTCTTGTTCTAATCCACACATTTTACATTTTAAAATAAAGGCACTAAAAAATCCCTTTCTTTTTTTATCTGTTACCTCTATATCTGCAATGGAACAATCGAATGGTGGATGTTTATTGCCAAATATTTGAGAAAACAGATGATGAACGTCAAACATTCTTCTTCCCACAGGAATCCCTCCTATAAACTTCTGATTCTGATTTTTGGAAAATTTACGCGCTAGTAGAGATTTTTTTAAAAAATAGTCCATGGTGTCAAATTTCCGGATATCTGAATACAACTTAAAATTTTAAGCCAAACATCCTACATATTCATATATATATATTAATGCATTTTTGGCTTTCACTCCATGGTAAATTTCAAGAAGATTTTTGTTCTACTAGGTTACCGAAGTGCAAAACTAAATAACGGATAATCCGAGAGCTAAGTAACGCCCGTTTCATGAAGTGTTTGATGCACTTCAAAATTTTGTGTCATAGTATCTACCGGATAGATGAGCAGGTAAGCAAGTGTTGGCCTGCTCTACCTGGGGACACCAGGTACAGCGCATAGGAGAAAGGTGTCCAAAAATTTTGCCCAAAAAAAGTGTTTGATTCAGACAAACAGAAATCAAAATTTAAAATGACACAAAACACAAAAATTAATAAGGCAGACACTTTTGAGGGGGTTAACATTTAATAAAAACACCCCCAAGTTGTTTTTTTAAAAATACAAAATGAAGTGTTTGATTCACGCTGACATTTTAACAGTGTCTTAATTACATATAATAAAAAAAATTACAAAAAGGCAGACACTTTTTTTGGGGTTTACAGGGTGTTAACATTTTAATTAAAAAAATATTTTTTCATTGCCATTTTCAAACCACTCTGGATATTTTTATGAAATTTGGTACATGTCTTTTGAGCATCGAAAGGCATTTTTCGGTGTAAAATATTTTTTTTAAATTTTTGCACTGGCGTCCGTGCGGGGCTTGCATTTAATATTTTTAAAAAAATGGTGCACCACTGCTTTTTCTTTAAATAAAAATAATTTTTGAAATTTCCGTCTAATTTACAGCAAATTCGGTCTCTTGACTTATTTTCGTACGGTGCACCGTTTTCGAGTAAAAAATAAAAATCATTTTAATGCACATTCCTGGAAACACGTAACCCATTTAATTACCATTAACACCCTGTATTTCGGAAAGGAGGCGTTTTTTTTAGTGCTGGTCTCCGGGTGTTCTTCTATTTCATTTAAAAACGATTTATTTAATTACCTAAACGAAACCTATTTCTTTGAAAATGGCCTAGTAGGGTAAGTATGGCGTTGTTTGGATAATTTTTGTTTTTATTATTTCTGACACGTGCCATTTTAATTTTTAAATCGTAAGTTGTGTACAAATTAGAGTTTGTATGGTTCAAAATTGTTTTAGATATTCGTTACAGTATTGTTTTCCATAGCAATTTTTACGAATTCTGAAATGGCTGAGATGCATTTTATCTATGGTCTTGCAAATGGAAATGCGAGAGAAGCCAGACGTCTTTACATGGAGCGTTATCCAAATAGAGTAGTACCTGATCATCGAATATTTCCAAGAATTATTAAAACCTAAATGTTTTAAACTGTTGTTAAACCTACTTACCTTTGTTAATTAAATGGGTTGTGTGTTTCCATTAATGTGCATTAAAATGATTTTTATTTTTTACTCGAAAACGGTGCACCGTACGAAAATAAGTCAAGAGACCGAATTTGCTGTAAATTAGACGGGAATTTCAAAAATAATTTTTATTTAAAGAAAAAGCAGTGGTGCACCATTTTTTTTTCAAAAATATTAAATGCAAGCCCCGCACGGACGCCAATGCTAAAATTTAAAAAAATTATTTTACACCGAAAAATGCCTTTCGATGCTCAAAAGACGTGTACCAAATTTCATAATAATATCTAGAGTGGTTTGAAAATGGCAATGAAAAAATATTTTTTTAATTAAAAGGTTAACACCCTGTAAACCCCAAAAAAGTGTGTGCCTTTTTGTAATTATTTTTTATTATTTGTAATTAAGACACTGTTAAAATGTCAGCGTAAATCAAACACTTCATTTTGTATTTTAAAAAAAACAACTTGAGGGTGTTTTTATTAAATGTTAACCCCCTCAAAAGTGTCTGCCTTTTTGTAATTATTTTTTATTATATGTAATTAAGACACGGTTAAAATGTCAGCGCGAATCAAACACTTTATTTTGTATTTTTAAGAAACAACTTGGGGGTGTTTTTATTAAATGTTAACCCCCTCAAAAGTGTCTGCCTTTTTGTAATTATTTTTTATTATATGTAATTAAGACACTGTTAAAATGTCAGCGTGAATCAAACACTTCATTTTGTATTTTTAAAAAAACAACTTGGGGTGTTTTTATTCAATTTTAACCCCCTCAAAAGTGTCTGCCTTATTAATTTTTGTGTTTTGTGTCATTTTAAATTTTGATTTCTGTTTGTTGGCCTCTGAATCAAACACTTTTTTGGGAAAAATTTTTGGACACCTTTCCCCTATGCGCAGTACCTGGTATCCCCAGGTAAAGCAGGCCAACACTTGCTTACCTGCTCATCTATCCAGTAGATACTATGACACAAAATTTTGAAGCGCATCAAACACTTCATGAAACGGGTGTTACTAGCTCTTGGACAAGATCGTATTTCTTTTGATGTCTTTTTAAACAAGCCATTGGAGTTGGTTTTACCCCTAAATAGGACAATAATTCATACATATTCAAAAGGAAACTGTAAAAAATTGAACCTGAACTTTTTCCCATTTTTAGCAAACAAATATAGGATTTTAATATAAAGTTAATTCCATTTAAATATTTACCTTCTTAAGGTAGCCCTGTTCTCATTGTCGAGCTTAATTTCAGTATTCTCCTTGTTTTGTATTCTAAAAATTATTATAATTTCATATTTTTGTAAATATATGTTTATTCAAAATAAGAAATTAATACGTAGGTACATATACCTATTAAGTTATATACAGTAGACCAGCGGTTACCAATTTTTTTGACCAAGTAACCCTAATTATGATACCTACTTTTTTTTGCGAATACCCATTTTGATAATAAGTGTTTGTACCTTGTAGATTGAATGTTTCATGTTTAGCATGAAAAGAAAGCATAAATTATAATAAAAAAATAATTATTATAAGTATTATAAAACATTTATTGTAGAAAAAATACAACGTAGTAACTATTTAATGTGAAGAATGACATTTTTTCACATATTTACTTATAATAGCACTAACATTTATTAGGCTTAATGCTGCATTCAGTTATATTATGATTGTTTTCTACGAAAGTTTAAGTTCATTCTCGGACGGAACTCAGAACCCCTTCGACTCTTCCACCCCCCCCCCCCCCCCCAGGCTTCCGCGGACCACCGCTCCAGTAGACGATGTGAACATCAAGATACTACTCACCTTAATAATTGAGCTCTCCTTCTATTTTTTCTTCTAGTGGAAAGACCTTTAAACTTTCCTTTTTTTCCGTGTTTTTTGTACCTTCCCATATTTATTAGTTCAGTTTAGCAAAAAAACGACACAAAAAAAATAAACAGTTGCACTTTATATAAAAAATAATCCCCACAGAAAATCAAAACCGCACGCACTATCAAAATAAAAATCTAAAAACGACACAAAAAAAAACAATGCACCAGTTGCACTTTATATAAAAAATAATCCCCACAGAAAATTAAAACCGCAGGCACTATGTAAATAAAAATCTGATTTCCAACATAAAAATATTAAAAATGCAAATATAATTCTTTTACCTCTAAATAATAATCCAATCGTCCACATAAATTATCACTATAACTGGTAGCTCCGTAAAACTGTACAACCGATTCGGTGGATTGTATCATTTTCTAGGTATTCCGCCGGTTAGCGAGGCGTCGCGCTTCATAAGAGTAGCGTTCCACCACTGACGTTAGAGAAAGAGAGCATCAGTGGGCGAGTGAGATGGCTTATAAATTAGTCTTAGAATTAGGCAAAAATCTAGGATTTCACTATATAAAAAAACTATTCGTTTTTATGAAAAAATGTTTTGATAAAACTTGTCTAGAATTGATTACAGATTATTGCAAAGTCAATATAAAGTTGGTAAGTTAAAAAGTAAATGACGTAAAAATGTGTATATACATATATGACAAGGAAAGGGACTTTGCAATATTCTTTGTTTAATTTCTAAAAACTTTTGTATGCAGCATTTTTTTCTTAATCGATTAATAAACCCTTGGCGTGAAATCCCGTTTTATAGGTGTACGGAGTCCTCTTAACTAAAACTGTTAATTTATAGTCAAGTAGTATATGAAAACTAAAATTATGTCATAATAATTGATTTTATAAGTTTCACAAGCGTTTAAAAATGAAATTTTGTTTTCTTGACGTTTACTCAATTTTTCCAAATGGAACGATGGTGGTTCACTAGGATATTTAAACCGATAATTTTTTTTCCAACAATTTTGATACCATACACTCCTATGCTGTTTAAAAGTGTGTGTGGCATTATTGCCGCCCTATCTTTTCTAAAGAAATATAAACGTGGCTTTGAAAAACAACGGAATGGTTTTGAAAAGCAATATGGTTTTTAATTAAAATTGTAATGTCATATATTAATTTTTATTCATTGGGCTCATTAACTTTTCTAATCTGAAAAGAAATTCGGAAACCACCAGAAATTATTAAGAATAGATTTATAATATCCTATTTATCAACCTGAAAATCTTTATGATAAGAAGTTTCTGTAACATACCTTTGTTCAGAAGGTTTATTTTCTTCTAAGATAGATAACAAAATATGAAGTGCAGAATATATTAAAATTTAACATAATATGGTTGTTGGGTAGGTAGACATTCATAGAGGGTTTTATTAGGTCTATGACCATCCAAAGAGCAAATGCGTTTAATATTAATTTAAAAAAATATTTAATGGTGTTTAATAGTTTGTCTTTAAACTTTTGCCCGTGACTATATATTTTCGGTGAAACGAACTGCACAGTTTTTTACTGTTTCGTTCGTATTCCTTATCTACATTCTGTCCCTTTGTTTGTAGGATTTACTTTAAACATATATAAACAACCGGACTATATAAAAAGGTATTTTATTCAACAATAGTCAATTTAATTTCTGATTTAGTAATGTTTTTCCCTTATACCGGATAGTTTGGAAATAACAGAATTAACCAGTCGGGGTTATCGCGTATATCGTTAAAGTTTTTTATATATATATATCCTTTATTGAACCAAAATATTTTTACAATAAAACTATGTAGGTTCATCCACTAAATCTATGTTTACAATAGGTGCTAAGTATAAACAGGAAAACAAACGCAATTAAAGAAAAGGAAAAAACAATTCATAAAAAAAATTCTATAGGAGTGAAAATGGAGTGAAAGGTAGCAGTATTAGTATGATTATACATTAAACACTGTTTGATTGAATTAACATTTTTAAATCTCTCTTGAATGAGTTAACCTTTTTTTAACTTTGTAATGTGCGGTATTTTGTTAAACAAATTTACCCCTCTATGAAGAATAGAATTATAAAGAAGCTGTGTGCGACTTTTTGGCAGCTCGATTAAATTATTATACCTTTATTATGATCATGAATTTGACTTCCAACAAACACTGTTAAATTTGAGTGACGTGTTTGCTTAACAATCGCATACAAGAACATACAGGTTTGATATTTATAAATACTATCTAGATTGTTAATTTAAAGCTTAGAATATAGGCGGCTGGTGCTATATCTTAAAAGTAAGTTATATAAATTTTTTAATGCTTTATTTTGCAATATTTTCAAAGGCTCAATGAGTTGATTTCTTGTTGGATACCATAAAACAGTTAAATATTGTAAGTGACAGTGGATGACGCTGAAATACACTGCTCTTAATAAATGCCCAGGAACGCAATAGCCTAACCTTTTCAATATTCCAATTGGGACAGCAATATTTTTTCTGTACTTTTTCTATATGCAGCTGCCACGTCATCAGAGACTCATCAATATAGAGCCCAAGATATTTTATTACTTTAGTGTATTTTAATTGTTGATTATTAACAGTAATTGGAGTCATGTCAGGTCTAAGTCAGATGCTATTTTATTTCTGATATTTTCATAATTCTCATTTAGATAGATGAGCAGAGAATCGTCTGCATACAATCTTAGTCTGCCAGCCAGTCTAAGCCTTGACATTGAGTTGACATACACCAAGAATAAAGTTGGTCCAAGAATGGATCCCTGCGGCACTCCACATGAAACCATTCTCCGACCACTCTGAACTCTATTAACATATACACACTGAGTCCTATCTAATAAATAATTTTTAAAAAGCTTATGACATACCCCACGGACACCAAGTCTCTTCAACTTTAATAACAATATATTATGGTCCACTGTATCAAATGCCTTCCGCATGTCAAACGAAACCACAGCACATTTTTTACCGCTATCTACACCACTTTGTATTTCACAGATCGTGTCAGTTGAAGCCGAACAGGTGTCACTGTACTTGCGAAACCCATATTGGTGCGGATAACAACACTTTTGTTTATTTAGAAAATTAACCAACCTTGAGTTTGAAATAAACTATAAAATTTTGCAGAAATCTGCAATGAACGCTTACAAAAAACGCTTTAATGCTTTGTTTTTGCAATAAAAATAGCAAAAGTTCGGCAAATTGCAGTTATTATTACTACTAATATTTTACGTAACGCACGAGATTTGTAACCGTCAATTTTTAACGCAACATTTTTTTATTTAATTTTTCTGTTTTTATGATAATTTGGCCATAAATTGTTAAAAAATTGCAAATAGGGTTAGGTTATTCAGGTATTGTTCTATATTTACTCATTCATTTTCAATATTTTCTGTAATCCGGACACATACTTTCGTAATATTTAAACGTATTTAACTACCAATAATTCTAACGTAAAGAGAACCTATTTCTATACAGGGTGTCCGGCGGTAGCGGATCCAGGATTTTGCTGAGGGAGGGGCGACTAAGTTTTAGAAATGAAGCGCCGTAGGCGCGAAAATGGGCCGCAGGCAAAAAATTTTAGCGACCACGCCCAAAATCAAAAATTCACTCTGAAAAGAAATGTTAAAAATAAGTTAAACTAAAAACTGTAATATCTACCTACCTACAAAGAGACGAGCAGGATAGTGTCGGGAGAAAAATTTTCTTGACCACGCCCAAAATTTGTCAAAAATTCACTATAAAAAACTGTTAAAAATAAGTTAAACTAAAAACTCTTTTTTTATAAAGTTGTACCTTAGACATAAACTATCTGAAAGATTATTTGGGAAATTTTCTGAAAAACTTAAAAAAAGATTTTTATTCATTAAGTCAAAAAATTGTACCTAATTCATGCAAATCTGAAAATCTTAGTTCAATCTGGCTTTTTGTAGTATCTAAAATATCATTGAAAAGCTGCTTATAATGAAGTTTCTGCGAAGGTCTGCGTGTTTGGTTTGTTTTAATTTTAATGTTGTAAATGCCGCCCCCTAATATTTGCCGCCCTGGGCTACAATCCTTACAGCCCCCCCCCCCCTAAATCCGCCGCTGCTACCAGTTAAGCCATATGCATTTATCATAAAATAACAGTGTTGATCTTTTCTTTTATTTTTAAAACATAACAATAAATTTATTTGTTGTATGTTTCTGACTGGGCTTAATAAAACTCAGGATGTTTCAGTAATTTAATAATGCTTTTTACAGATATGTTTTTCAAAACTCCCTAATTTTTACTACCCTATAATTTTCTGCACGGCACAGTGTGCTTCTACACTTAACCCTCGACTCTTCAGTATGCTGAAGTCTTGATTGTCGACCTTCTGATTTTTCAATTTTACATCTCTTGTACACCATTAAAAGCTCCATTACGGCTCAATCTCACCATTATTTTCTCTTTTGCTAAAAACATCAGCATTTTACTTTTCACTTTGTTTCCTGATGATGAGTGTTTCTACACTCGAAACATGTCGATGTGATACTAGGTTCGCCTAGTTTTTCGATGAATAAAGATTGTGGAGAAAGACTTCGTGCTTTTTTTTTTCTGTATCATTTAACTCCACTTTGAGTATGGACTACTTCTTCAAAATTAGTTTAGTTATTTTGTCGAGTTTGCAGAACTTGCTTTTTTTGGGTAGAGTACAAATACGAAAATATTTTCTTTACGACTTTTTTATACTTTTTTCCGTGATGTAAATTGCTATTTTACAAAAAAATTTATATCATCAAAAATGTCAATAATTTTTACATTTATTTATTTTTTATTTATTCCAAATAAAATTCCAAAAATATCTGTTCATGCGGGATTCTCTACTAATAACAACATCAAAAATATAATTGTTAAATATAACTAATTAAAATACAAGGTAGGTCAAAATAATACTTAAAATGTTAATATTGAATAAAAAAATAAAAATATTTAAGTATGTATAAAATTATTCAAATATTATTTCTTTTAATAAAATAATATAACTAATAATATCGTTTAGATATCATTTATAAATAATTTTGAAAAGAATAATTAATCATAAAATAAGTGCACGTTTAAATATTTGTTAGTTTAAAATTTAGCTTCCCCTTTTTTAAGTATTTTCTTAGTTATCATTTTAAAACGTTCAATATTTAAATTTTAATTCCTGGGGCATTTCGTTGTAAAATTTTATACCTTGATAATAAATGGAGTTCTGACCTGCCCTAGTGTGTATTAAAGGTAAATCAATATTGAAAACAGTTCTAGTTAAATGATCATTTACGTCACGTCCGTAATTGAACTTTATATTTGAATAATACGGCCCCGTATTTATTGACTTGTTAAATGCATTATTATATGCAAACTACTTTGTTTTGAACATGGCAGATTTAAAAAAATTTTGTAGTAGAATACCCACAACACTCAAAATGATTTGCATAGTAATAATTGTTATTTTTATGTTTATCAAATTGCTAGTGTTTTTCACACAAATTCGCTCTTCTAAAAAGTTTCAAGCCATCAAGAACGATTACTTCTTTTAGCAGATATGAAAAGAAACCAAAAAATCATTGATTCTCAAGAAGTTGAACAAGCGGAAAATTCGGAAAACGTTTTCAGTCCTCCATCTCAAGAAGTGCCGCAAGAGGATGGAGATATGGAGCAGTTTACTGACTTGAGTTTGGCTGTTAACGTTGGCATTTCCGACAATCAGTTTTCTGAAGAGGTCCAGTGTCCCGAAAGAGAAAATACGATCGTAGAACGGAATGAGCCCGATTCTGATATCGAAGAAAACAAGGTTAGTGTGAAATCTTTATTTTCAAGAACCTGTAGGGACAGATTATAAAAGTGAAATGCCGATGCCGTAGGCAGCGGGCTGTTCAAAAATTATCTCGTTGCTCCTGCGATATTATCTTTAAAAACAGGAATATTTTGTATGCATGAGCAAGAGAAGCCGTTGGGTTGTACGAGAAAAACCCAATATCACCCAGGGAATCGATACTTAAAACCGCCTAATTTAAAATTAAATAATTATTATAATTATTCAATAATTAAAAACGAGAAAATTTTTAGGATTAGTTTTGGACAAAAATTTAAACTGGAAAAGTCATATCCAGTATATTATAACCTCGATATCTTCCTTGATATCTGTCTTGCACAGTGCTAGATATTACATTACATACCTAAAAAAAAATATATTTTTCATTAATATATAATTCAAAATTACAATATTTAACTTCTGCATGGGGATCTGCTTGTTTAACAAACTTAAAACACTACAAAAATTGCAAAATAAAGTTATTAATTGCATACACAAATTACCACATCTAGAGCCAACTGTTAATCTATACAGTGTGGTTGTTTAAGTGGCAACATATGGGATTTTTTTTTATTACCGATTTCTCAGAAAATGTTATTCTTGATAAAAGTTGGTGTATGTTCGATAATCATATAGGGTGCACTTGGAATGGCTGCAAGTCAAACAGCGTATAGGGTAGGCCAAAAATTATAAAACTTGTACAAGAATAAAGTACCCCTATTTCAGAAAATTTAGCAAAATGTTATTAAGAAAAGTTGTTTAGAATTAAAAGCTATGTACAGATTCAAAAACGTGACCTAAAATAAAAAAATAATTTTTTTAAAAAACATTAATAATTTTCCAAAAAATTTTTTTATATATTCACCATAAAGACCTTCATAAATTAATCAAAATCAAATCAATTTCACATATCTTTGTTCAAATTCAAGCATATTTGTAAAATTTACTTGAATTTTTAATTTATTAAGGAATCACAAACTTCATGTTTGTTGCAATGATATTAAAAACAACTTTAAAATATCCTAAAAATTCTTTTTAACAAGATAAAATATAAGTTTGTTAATTAAAAAACTCTTATTTAAAGGGCAACATTTTTATTTTAAATATTTATTAAAAAACTTTATTCTTGTACAAATTTTATATTTCTTGACCTACCCTGTACGCCGTTTGACTTGCAACTTGCAACCATTCCAAGTGCACCAAATACGAATATCGAACATGCACCAACTTTTTCTGAGAAATCGTTAATAAAAAAAATGCCCATATGTTGCACACTTAAACAACCACACGAAGAGGTATTTACACGGTCAATTAAAAATGTGTCTTCTAATTCACTCTATTATTTTAAAAGAAAAAACAAACATAACGTTTCAGGAGAATAAGACATTACATGAACAGAACACCAGACATTGTATTAATTATCAAACTATACCGTTAAAAATTATTTCACAAAGAAATCGCTTTTATATAACGGAATAATGATATACAGTATGTCTCCGTAAGTTTGCATCATATGGAAAACTTTTTTATTATTCATTTTACGAAAAAAAGTTATTCTTCATAAAAAGCTCTGCATGGTCTAAAACCTAAAATGCAACCATCAAATATCGAAATTTTCCAGTCATATACGAGGTTTGTCTAAAAATGTGATTTTTCCCAAGAATGTAAATTTTTCCCAAGAGTAAAATACCTTTATTTTTGACATTATCAAAAATTGTTATTAAAAAAAGTTGTTCAGAACTAAAAACCACGTCTAAATATGCAATTATACGCATTTATGTTGAAAAATTATTTTATTAATTTATTATTAATTATTTAATTTTTTAATTATTTAATTAATTTACTGCGTGTTATTGCATATTTAGACGTGGTTTTTAGTTTTGATCAACTTTTTTTAATAACAATTTTTGATAATGTCAAAAATAAAGGTACTTTACTCTTGGGAAAAATTTACATTCTTGGGAAAAATTCACATTTTTTGACAAACCTCGTATATGACTGGAAAATTTCGATATTTGATTGTTGCATTTTAGGTTTTAGACCATGCAGAGCTTTTTATGAGGAATAACTTTTTTTCGTAAAATGAATAATAAAAAAGTTTTCCATATGATGCAAACTTACAGAGACATACTGTATAACTGTATTCCAAAAAATATCAACAGAATTAAAAAATTTACAACTTTTAAAAATCAAATAAAGATATTTTTACTAGATTAAATGATTTATAAGTACAGTTTTTTATTGAATTAATCAATTAAATTGGATTAAATTTCTTTTTTGCATGTTATTAATGGTTATTATTTTCTATATTATTTTGTCAGTTTCCATATAATGAACTGTTAAAGCTAGTTTGGAATAAAGGCATTTTAAAGTAAAAAAAAAGTTTCAGAACAGTATTTTTTAATTTCGCCAATTTAAGATTAACCTTCGCAAGTTACTTCATCCAACTGTTCCGTTTAATAAATGAAAATAAATTATCAGTATAAAATAAACGATGGTACCAATATTTGACCACCATCCTTGTACAGGGTGTATATTGATGAACTCTATTTTTATTTGCTTTGTATTTTTAGGTTGATAAAATAACGGCTGATGTTGGAATTGTGGAGAGTAAAATCATTACCATTTGTTCCAAACAATTGGAAGGGAAAGATATAATTGACTTAACTTTGGTTAACGATGATGATGGTAAAGAAGAGGGCGAGGTAAAAAAGAAAGCAAATGTCAAGATTGAGAATGATAAGAAAAAAAATCTGGGAAAAAGAAACGTAGGTGCCCAAAAGATGCCCCTATTGAATACGCCCGAGTTACTTGGTATTCTAGAGGATGGTAATCCGTTGGCTAAGACTTTAACAGGTTAGTAACTATAAAATATTATTTCTGCTAAACTATTATTTTTTGCCAGCCATCTGTCTGTCTTTAGCGCACAATAACATAATTAAAGTATCACCTATAGAGTGGCAACTGTAATGTTAAAAGGATTTTAGCAACAAGAAGCACCGCCGCACAGTGATAGAAATCGCAAATCTAGAATTCCAAAAGTCCAATTTTTGATTGCAACCTATTAACAAAACAATCATAGTCGTCTCTTTAGAAATGTGTAGGAAAGAAAATAAGTTAAAATTTAAACCCGTATTACGAGATACAAGTTTGTACTTGTTTTCTAAACAGCAGGTGTTTTTAATTTTACGCAAGGAGATAATATTTGATTTGATTTACGCGAAGTGTAGAAAGCTGCATGGTAGTGGTGGATCTAATAAATTTATTATTAAAAAAATTAGGATGGATATTTATGGAGGTAACTATTTTACTTTTAAAATATTATTGTTGTTTTAAAAGTTAAAATTAACTCACAGTGAATATCAAAAATAATCGGTAAAAAATAAAAATAAAAATGATGATTTTTGTAAGAATTGGAAGAGAACTTTTTTGCGACTCGGTACGGCTCGGATCTAATTACACTAAAATTTTCTACACTCATTATACCTTTAAAATATCCAAAAAGTTTTTGCGTTTACTTGCGTTTCTACCTAATAATTAATTTTTTGTTAGGTGTTTCAACAAGTATTAGGCGAATTTGATCTATTTAAAGTTTTAAAGGGGCATAGCTTCTCACAATATAGAAATGCTCAGTGCATGGCTTAAAAAAAAATGATGTACTGCAACAAGTACGAAAAGCGAATTTGTCAGACAATGACATTAAAGTACTTGATAGGAGTCTGGATAGCTTTTCCAAAAGCCGTTTTAATAGATGGAAAAAAGCTACAAGGTTTTAAATTTTATATAGTCATTAAATACGAGTACTATACTTTCTTAACTTTCTCTGCGTGCAAATAAATGTCGAACAAAGACAAGAACGCTCACTTTGTATGGTTTTAATATTTTAAATAAGTCTTCTTGTCCTTGTCTATGTTTGGTTCGGTGATATAAATTAAAAATGAAAAGCAATTAATTTTACAATTTTTAAATACTAATTAATTTCCTTTTTTGTAGATCTACAGAGAGGTTTGAAAAATATAACAAAGATTGGCTAAATAAAATTATCATCAGATCTACTAGTTGATGGTCTTGACAAACTAGAGACGCAGAGAAAGTTAAGAAAGTATAGTACTCGTATTTAAAGACTATATAAAATTTAAAACCTTGTAGCTTTTTTCCATATATTAAAACGGCTTTGGGAAAAGCTATCCAGACTCCTATCAAGTACTTTGATGTCATTGTCTGACAAATTCGCTTCTCGTACTTGTTGCAGTACATAATTTTTTTAAAAAGCCATGCACTCAGCATTTCTATATTGTGAGAAGCCATGCTCCTTTAAAACTTTATAGAGCAATTCGCCTAATACCTGTTGAAACAGCTAACAAAAAATTAATTATTAGGTAGAAACGCAAGTAAACGCAAAAGCTTTTTGGATATTTTAAAGGTATAATGATTGTAGAAAATTTTGGTGTAATTAGATCCGAGTCGTACCGAGTCGCAAAAAAGTTCTCCTCCTATTTTTGATATTCACTCTGAGTTAATTTTAACTTTTAAAACAACAATAATATTTTATAAGTAAAATAGTTACCTCCATAAATATCCATCCTATTTTTTTTAACAATAAATTTATTAGATCCACCACCAGCTTTCTACACTTCGCGTAAATCAAATAAAATGTTATCTCCACGTGTAAAATAAAAAACACCTGCTGTTTAGAAAATAAGTACAAACTTGTTTCTCGTAATACGGGTTTAAATTTTAACTTATTTTCTTTCTTACACATTTCTAAAGAGACGACTATAATTGTTTTGTTAATAGGTTGCAATCAAAAATTGGACTTTTGGAATTCTAGATTTGCGATTTCTATCACTGTGCGCCGGCGCCGCCACGCTTTGACCTTAACCCGGACTGTGGACGCTATACGAGAAATGATCTTTACTAAGATTGGTTAATTTGGAACTGATCCATTTTGTGGATTGAATTGCTCATTCCTAACCGATTTTATTTTGAGGCTTAATAATTCCATACCTTAATAGGTGGTTGTCCAATTTTGATATTTTTTGTAGAAATAGAACAGAAAAAAACAAATGCCGCTACAGTCAACAATGTAGACGTCGTTGCGATCAAAAACAATTTTAAAAGAAAGGGTTCAGTTGCACTCAAAAACAATAATGCCGTAAAGGAAATAACTGTAATTAAAGAAAAACCGAAAACAGCAAAGAAAAAAGGCAGAACATTAATTAAAACGGGGACAAAAAGATTCGAATTAGATGATCAGGAAGATATTGATCTAGATGATAAGAATGCAAATAAAGAACGGTTAAAACAAGATGAGAAAATAAGAACTGGGAAATCTGTGGAGCTTGTTATTGATGGTGTTTCCAAAGAAAAGGATAATACCCTAAAAACAGATGGAATTACTTTAACTACCGGAACAGTTAGTGAGAAAGGTATGATTTTCTTTTTTACTTAAAAATGTTTTTCTATTTCAAATTAACCATTATAACGTTGATATTATTCGAAGAGATTTTCGTAGGAATGTAATAAGTAAAAGTAGGTAGGTAGTTGAAATTTCACCAACCGGACCACCATATAAAACTGTTTTTAGTGAACTATATTAAAGTTACCTATATTATAAATTCGATGAGACGTTTAGTAACGTTAATAATTGACAACTTCACTTTAATTAGAAAGCGGCAATATAAATATGACAAACACAAATGTATCAAGTTCAATAATATATATACAGGGTGTCCGGGAAAATGTGGGAAATCTCTCGGATATTGAAAAAACACGTGAAAAGAATACTACATTTCACGCTACAGTTCATATAAACTTCTTTCGTATCAGCCTCCTCTTCGGAGATATGGGCTCCCAAAGAGCTCCAATGGAATTAAGTTTTTGACACATAATTATTAAACCAACGGGTATATTTAATTTTTTTTTTCATATGATGTATAAGACTCTTGAAATTACTATCCCAAAAAGTGTTGCGAATTACTCACAGCTGCAGGGACGGACTAGCTGTGACACTAATGTGCCCATTTTTTTTACGCCCTGTATGATAAAAATTTTGGGACAACGTTTTTTACATACCTTTAACTATTGACTAAAAATTAAGTACTCTTCATTCATGTCGCTAATCCTAACCGTTTTCGGAACAAAGTAATTTTATTGCTATCATGTTTTTAGCGTATTTGCCGTATTTCGATAAAAGATACATCTTTGTTCCTATAAATTATAAAAATGTTCACTTTTAACTGCTTAATATTAATACATGATGGCAATAAAATGACGTTTTTCCGAAAACGGTTAGGATTAGCGACATGAATGAAGAGTACTTAATTTTTAGTCCATAGTTAAAGGTATGTAAAAATCGTTGTCCAAAGTTTTTATCATACAGAGCGTAAAAAAAATAGGCACATAAGTGTCACAGCTAGTCCGTCCCTGCAGCTGTGAGTAATTCGCAACACTTTCTGGAGTTTCTGGGATAACAATTTGAACGGTCTTACCTGATATACATCATATGAAAAAAATTTGAAATATACCCGTTGGTTTAATAAATATGTGTCAAAAACGTAATTCCATTGGAGCTCTTTGGGAGCCCATATCTCCGAAGAGGAGGCCGATACGAAAGAAGTTGATATGAACTTGTAGTATTCTTTTCACGTGTTTTTTTCATATCCGGGAGATTTCCCACATTTTCCCGGATACCCTGTATATATATATAAGTTCATGTTGGGTTGCACAAAGATTTCGAACGATAATTAATAATTAACCAGACTACTTTGATTGTGATATAAGGAAATGATTTTATCACAATCAAAGTAAACCATGTAGCTTAATTCTTTATTAACCAATCAGACAACTTTGATTGTAAGTAGACAATTTCTGCCAATGTCACTGATATCGCAATGTAGGTTAGTTCATTAATTATCGTTCGAAATCTTTCTGCCACCCAACATTTGTATGTTATGACGTCAAAACTTATTATATTATCAAGAAGAAGTTTTACAATAATATCAATATAATATTAATAAATGTGTTTGTTTTTAATAAAAATAAATGTAACAAAAGAATTATTACAAAATCGTAGATTATATAATATGTCCGATTTTGCAATGAAAAAATGTATATATTTAATATAAATATATAAATAAAAGGAAAAATTGTAAATAAAAAAAAAACAAATAATATTATTAACTATTTATAACTTGGCTTACCCTGATATAATTTTAAATATTCCACGATTTTAATTTTCTTTTAAATGTTTGGTGACTGAAAGCTCTTTAATTAGAGGGCAATATATAAAAAATTTTGATACCAACAAATAAAGCATTAAGTTTTAAAAGTGTTAAATTGAAATTATTATAATATAAACACAGATTTTTTGTATCTTGTTTCGCGTATATGATTAATGTTTTCGATATGTAATATACTTTTATTTATATACATTAGTATAGGTACAGTGTGACCAATAAAGTCCGCATCATATGGGATTTTGTTTTATTAATAACTTTATTCAAAATTTGACTTTGGCATCAAGTTCTGCTTCGATCGAGATGAAAATTAAGCAAAAAAATAGTAGTCACGTGATTCGCATTATCTGTCAAATTTTAATTTTTTCCAAAAAATAATTCAAAAGTGGGGTTATTTCTGAAAGTATTAAAAAACTTATTAGAAAAAGTTTTTGTATATGCAATTTCTAGCCCACATGCAAAATTTTAGCTGCATAAAATAATTTTGATTTTTACCCATATTTTGTAAATTGCACCACTTTTGCAAAATAAAACTCAACGCAACCTACATAAAACTTCTCAGTTTTGACAAGGTTTAATTTTAGATACATTTTCTTTAAAGTAGCGCCATATTAAATGTGTGTTTTCCTACAAAATCAAAATTGGGCTATTAAAATTTGGTCGCATGCTGCAAAGTTTATTTGTTTTTGACCCTGTATAAGGTAACTTCATAAAATAAGTATTTTTGAAAACGCACTTTGTGTCTGAAAGTAATACACCTTAATATTAACACAAAAAAGAACACAGTGTCATCAGTAAAATGTTCATTAAGTGGAAAATAAATTTTAGTGGTGGGTAAAAAATCAAAATTATCTTATGCAGCTAAAATGCATGCATGTGGGATAGAAAATGCATTTAAAAAACTTTTTCTAATAACTTCTTCGATATTTTCAGAAATAACCCCACTTTTGAATTATTTTTTGGAAAAAATTAAAATTTGACAGATAATGCGAATCACGTCACTACTATTTTTTTTGCTTAATTTTCATCTCTTTCATCAAATTTCGAATAAAGTTATTAATAAAAAAAATCCCATATGATGCGGACTTTACTGGTCACACTGTATATAAAATAAAAGTTTTGTAATACATTTATTTGTTGATTATTATTATTATTAAATGATCTATTTAATATTGCATTTGCTCTTTTCGGCATAATTACATTGCAAATGTGCTAACTGCTTTTTCGGTACGGTTTTCTTCGATATTTTACTTATAATTTTTTTGATGGTGGCATGTTTCGACATGCATAATATAAATGTAGTGACCCTAAAATGTTTGTAATTTTTATTTGAAATTTTAAAATTTATTTGCTACTGAAGTATACATAATAGTAACCTATACTATAAGTCGGAAATAATAGTCAATGACTCATTCGTAGCTTTAGGGCGCGTCAAGAGGGGTAAGGGAAGAGAAAAGGAAATTTCAGTGGCGGATCAATTGCTTTGTAAATTCATTTTTTATAATAACTATATGATGGAATAGGAATAAGTAGAATAAGGCAAATATGCACTTAAAAAAATTAAAGTTATGCGCATACATATGCATGATTTTAGTCCAAAATATGCAAAAAAAAAGTATATTCAAAATTATGTCTAATTCTAGTAATAAGAAACAAAATTGTAATACAAACAAATAGTAGGTACTATGTATTTATTAAGCCTAGGAAAAAAAATAGTCCTGGATGATAAGGGGTTTTTCTTATCATTAAACATCATATTAAATGTTGCAACAAAAGTTTAAATCAAAAATCAATAAAATTTTAAGTTTAATTATTACTCATTATCGGAGGTTTGATCAGGATTTGACTCAGAATCATTACTATCACTACCAAATCCTACATTTTTTGTTTTTGTTTTATCACATGTCCGATACACTTCTGCCAATTATCAGCTGTAACTTTATTACTAGCTTCGTTTAACAATACTTTAACGTCATTTAATTTAAATTTTGTGTTTTTTCTCGCAACTTCACCTTTTATCTGGGCCCATATAAGTTAAATAGGGTTTAATTGACAATGATATGGCGGTATTCGCAATAGAGTAACACCACGTTTATGCGCCATTTCATCGACAACATATTCAATATACTTGTCTTTATGAACACGGACAATATCAAGCAATTGTACTTTAGGCATATTTTCACCAAATAGTATGTTGTCTTTTGATTTTAACCAGTCGATTATGTCGGCTTTTCGCCAAGCAGTAGTGGGTATTCTTTCTACTCGCCGACTGTGATACGGCGCATTATCTATTACGATTACCGAACCGGGCTCCACGCGCATCAGTACGGACGAAAACCACTTTTCAAACACTTCAGCATTCATATCCTCATGGTAGTCGCCAGTCTTCATAGATTCGAAAACGTTAAGACCACCAACCAAAAAACCAGGGTTGCTACCTATGTGGGTAATAATTAGTCGACGGCCCTTACCGGAAGGAGATTTCAAACCAGTGACCAGTGTAAAACCCGTCAAGGAATGCTTGACGTGGACTTGATATATTTAGGTCCTGCCATACTTTGGAGTAGGGGTGTCCCTCATTTAACCATGTTTCGTCGGTATAATATATTTTTTTACCTTTGGGCCTATGATCACGTTATCACGTATTTCTTCTAAAAAATTTCTTCGCCACAACACTATCTCATTTTTTTCGATTAAAAAGCGCTTGCGATTTCGCTTTAAATACCGAAAGTTTAAATGGCGTAATGTTCGCTTTAAAACTCCAAAGGATATTTTGGGTAAGGATTCATCAGCATTTAATTCAGCTTTGATTTTATTTAGGGTTGGCATTTCGTTTCTAAAAAAGAACTACACTTTCCGGCGAATTGTATATTATACGTCATCATCTAGAATTACTTTCTTTCTACCTCTTGTTTTCTTTTTTTCTTTCTTTTTTATCAACGTGAAGTGATCCGAAAACTGTCCGAGAAGACAATTGTGTTAAATTTTCGCAAAATTCTGCTGCATCCTCCGCGCCTAAATCGGGATTTCGAGCGCGAATACTTTCATAAACGGTTTTTACCAACGCATGTTCGGCCCCAGTTAAATGTCTTTTCACTTTTTTCGCAGGGGGGTCAAGACTACAACCTAAACCCGCAAGCGCGCCTATTCAACAGGCCTCGACAAGGCCCATGCTCGTTTACTGTTGCAACGTTGCAACGTCCACCTGATAGTCGTAAAATATCAGTACACTTACGTCCGTCGATCGCGAACCTCTGTTAAAATAGAGCTGCTTGAAATGCTCCGCGTAAGCTCCAGTATACGAGCCACAATAAATTTGGCAGCGGGTGCACGTTTTGTGTCGACACGCCGTGTCCCCATTAGAACAAGCGGCATTTTGCGAGCAGTTCATACCAGATTTATTTATTATTTTAAGCCGCTCTTGTTGTGTTATTTCCGAACTAGTGACTGACGTCACTGACTATTATTTCCGACTTATAGTATAGTAATAATAAACTGGTTACTGGATATTAATATTATTTTAATCCATTGTCACGATATCGTGTATGCAAATGTCCGACTACACTGTGGGTTCATAATTATTTAGTATTTAAATGACTGTAATATTTCTTGCTTTCTCATAAATCATATACGAGTTGATCAACTCATATTTAATGAAAAATGGCATAAAGCTACATAAAAAAATGCGAATAGGCCCCTATAATTTCTTCATCGCCAATTAATTATTGTTTTAGGTTTAATAGTTCCTCCGAATCAACCTTTAATATCAATTGAAAAAGTTTTGAAAGTTGTAGTTCCAAAATTGAATTTTAAAAACCAAGATAAAAGCTTGAGTTCTATAACAGAAGTTTATGTACAACCCCTACCGCCTAAAGTTTTAATTGATGATGTTGCTTCTAAGGATATTTTTGATAAACTAAAAGAATCACAAGAAGAAATCAGTTTGTTAAATGTGAATCAGAAAGAGGTCGAATCAGCGGTAATAGGTAAGAAAGAATAACATTTATTATTGTTTTACTCAATTTTACATAAAAAAACATTTTTAATTTACTATTATTAGTAATAATAATAGTCCTTATTAAGAATAGAAATAATAATTGCAATTCTAGGTGATAAGCATCAGCTACTCAACGTTAACTCTTTTTAAACGAAAATTATAATTATTTTTTAATCTAACAATATACAGGGTTAGTTGAAATAACCGGAACGGCTAAATTTCTTCAAAACTACCAAGGCTAATGCCCAGTTGTATAGGTTCCGGTTAATCGGCATTTCATTGTTATAGGATGCGGTTATCTAAAAATGTTCAGATTAACCGTTGGTTTGGAATTATAGGTTGCGATTAGCGCCAAACTTGGGGTTTAACTAACAGTTAATTTAACAGGCCAAACAGCACCCGTTGAAAATCAATCTTAGGATTAAAATAGGAAAAAAATGACATACTTCTAACTTATAACCTAAAAATCCTAAAATACTTATATTATAAAATATGATGATGATGTGATTTTATTATTATATTATACGTTCAAGGCAACAAATTGTAAATCGGTAAGATAAGATAGGTTAACTTCAGTTTTTAGTTTAAAATTCGCTATGAATTTAGCGACTATTTGGTTTAACCGGGACTTATAAAACTGATATATTTTATTAATCTTAACATTTAAGTGGAGCTTAATCTTATCTTTAGCGTTCAAATTAAACAGAACCTATACAACTGGGCATCAATAAGTGAATTTTGGTACAGGTGGATAACTTAAAAAATTGAATAGAAAATTGACAATTGCGACGTTGCCAGATTTTTAGGTTTTTCTGTAACTCAAGGAATGTTTTTTTTTTCAAATGTAACACTACTCCTTTTTTTATTGAATTCGATTCCTCCCATCAACATTGGCATTTTTATCTCAAATAGTTTTATGGGAAAAAAAGTTAATTAGTTACAACTCTTAACTCCAAAATAAAAAAAAAATCCAATCTATTTCCATTTAAAAACGTTTCAAATAATGTGAAAAGGAAGGTTGGTAGACATAATGTACCTAATAGTATCGATAACGATAATAACAACAAACAACTACTAACAATAACATAGCTAGGAAAAATTACTTACATATTATAGTACACTACATTAATTTGATTATGAAATCTATACTATTAGGTACATTATGTCTACCAACCTTCCTTTCTACATTATTTGAAACGTTTTTAAATGGAAATAGATTGGATTTTTTATTTATTTTAGAGTTAGAGTTGTAACTAATTAACTTTTTTTCCCATAGAACTATTTGAGATAAAAATTTGATACTATCAGGAAATGATAATGTTGATGGGAGGAATCGAATTCAATAAAAAAAAAAGAGTAGTGTTACATTTGAAAAAAAAAACATTCCTTGAGTTACAGAAAAAAACTAAAAATCTGGCAACGTCGCAATAATTGTCAATTTTCAATTCAATTTTAAGTTATCCACCTGTACCAAAATTCATTAATTTAGTCTAGGTAGTTTTGAAGAAAATCAGCCGTTCGGGTTATTTCAACTAACCCTGTATAGTAAATAGTGAGTCATAATTATATAATAGTGAGCCATAATAAAAAGTAATAGATATATATATATATATATATATATACACTGTTGGCACACATAATGGGCACTACAGAAAGTTCTAAATCACAGAAACTAGCCCTCAGCGTTAGGATTCGCCTGCTTCTTCAGCAGTGAGTTTCTAATTCTGTTACGAAACATCATCCATGAAGTAATTATTACAGTTGTTAAAATATTTTACCGCGTTATAGGTAAATCCTCGCTGAAAAATACTTTTTTTATGTTGGGGCATCGTAAGTGTATTTGATCAAACTGAAACATTGTGAATGTCTTTTCGAAAAACTAAAATAGATCTTAAGTGCATAAGGGATGATGTTTTTAATAATTCATATACAAATGTTAATAATAAGAGTTGAAATATATTCGCCATGTTTAGTCATTATTGTTGGGTTGCATTCAGATTTTAATTAAAACAACGATTAAGATAACTTTGACAACAACGTGACACCAAAGACATTGGCAAAAATAATTTAGTCGTAATTAAATTGGCCAAGCTAAAAGCTACTTTTTTATTTGTATTTTTGAGCTCTGTTTAGCACTAGTAATTCAAATTTTGCATAAAAAATTGCGTACTTTCTGCCTGTCGCTGTTTCAAACCTTGCTTTTAGATGCATCAAGACTTTGTAAGGGACAGTCCTTAGAAGAGCCAGAAAAGGAACTGGCCATCGATTTTACACAAATGAATATCTGTGTCCAAAACGAAGAAGAAGCTACGTCTAACTCGGAATCCGAGTTAGCTCCCGAAATTAATTTGGAAAATATAGATTACCTTGACACTTTTAATCAGCTACAAATGTTAGAAGAAAATAAGGCATCTTATTTAATTCAAAAAAATACTCATCCAGGTTAGTGACAACTGTTTTGTTCGGCTGTTGGTACATAGATTTTCAACAATAGTCAACTATGCAGACAACTTAGACTGTGCCATAAATTACATGGCAGAAATCATTTTTTTGTCATAATGAAAGTTGTTTGGTTAGTATATTCAGAGTTAAAGCTATCCGGTCACTTTTATAACTAAAAAATAAGATCTGCCAATACCATTTACGAGTGTCACAGTCAAAGTTTTTTGGATAGTGAATTCTTGTTTAAAATCTTTGTGCAAACGAAAATTAATTTTATAGTGTAAGTATAAATGCAGTAGTCACGGTGGGTTTGTTCGGGTTTGTTTGCCTTTATTTACTCCGCGCTATGGAAATATGTAATAATATACAGGGTAATACATTTAAATTTTTACAATTTTTGCCTTTAACTTTTTTTTAATGACGTCTACGTAGTGCCGATGATCAAAGCTCCATTCGAGGACGACTCGGGAGAATTTTTTAGATTTTATCAGTGACGATAAGGGTTTTTAAGTTTTTATTCAATAAGTATAAACATTTAGTTCTCTCTCCCTCTTTCTCTCAGAGCTTTTCCTACTATTTCCTGGATATTTCCACCTGTTTATTATTATGATTATTATCATTTTTAATCAAGGTATTCGGTATATTGGTACTTAAGTTACCGCAATAATGGTATTTGGTTTTTTTGTACCTTTCAGGTATTGGTATATATATATACCTATTGTAAAATTAAAGTTATATATATGACCATCATAACACTACGAAAAATAATAAAACTATTTTTTTTTCTTCGGGTATATTTTTTGTAATAACAACATTTTTGTAGTTTCTGTATTTTTTTATAAGTCATTCTATGCTAATCCGAAATGATTATCGGACATGCACCAACTTTTGGCCGTATTTAAACTTTGGTTGTGCAACTAGTAAAACGATTCCCATTTGTTGCACACTTACTGGACCACACTTATATGGACTAATT
The DNA here is from genome assembly GCA_963969555.1 of Polydrusus pterygomalis. NCBI lineage: Eukaryota > Metazoa > Arthropoda > Insecta > Coleoptera > Curculionidae > Polydrusus > Polydrusus pterygomalis. Next base: position 17,676,322 of record OZ018381.1, on the reverse strand, counting down.
ACCTCGCTAATTAACACCGCTATTTATACAGAAGTAGGTATCCCAAAAAACAGGAATATGCCGTCAAATATTAGATACATCATACGAAAATTGGGATTGTAAACGGGCATGTTATTATAAAGTGAATTTTTTTTTGAGAGTGCTGATTTTTCTTTAAATAAAAAAAAAATTGTAGATATTTTAAAATGTACTGACGCAATAAGGCCTGTTGAAATCAAAGATGTAAACTCCCATTCTATAGAAGTAGTAGCTACAGGAATGGATAATAAAATAGTAGATAATGATGTAATAGTCGGTAAAATGGCAGAGGAAAAGGAGGACGAGGATGACATACCATTAGCAAGCCTTATTGTGAAAAAATCAGCAAGGCCTTTAGCAGGTGAGTTCTGTTTTAGTTTGTGTGTACGGTCAAAAAAAGTCGTGGTATGGTGCTTAGTCGTAGAGCTGCCGCATTTTGCGGCGACCCAGGGGTGACATTCCATTTATACTAAAAAGCGATGCCGCTAGCGTCATTGTGACATGAAATGGTTGCGTTCAGCGATCGAAAACTTCGTCGGAAATATTCGGTTTATGCGATAATTTTCTGTCAATATTTTAGACCAGGGCTGAAGCCTTTGAAAATGGTAAAAAGTGAAAAAAATAATAGTAGGATGAAACCCATTGGAAAAGGAAGAGAGTATAACAAAAATGAAAGAAAAAATAAATTACGGGCGATCCGAGGTCGGGAAGGAGTTTTTAAGGGTAGAAAACGATTTATCTCGATTTCCGGCAAAACTACAAGTCCTATGGAAAAACGTTAGGTGGCAAAGTTGTAGGTAATAAAAAGATTACCAACTTTTTTATTTGCACTTTTTTCACATAACCTCAAAATTTATGTGAAAAATTGAAATAACCAAGTTTTTGGTTTTTTATTTTTATCTGTTACAAAAAAAATTTTTATACACGAAATTTAATGAAAACTTTCCTTTTTATGTCCCAAACACACTGTAATTTTTTTGATTTAAAATATTTATTTTTTAACCTTATTTTGACTTAATATAGAAAAAGCAACCTAATTTTCAATCGAAAATTCTCACGTCAAAATATCTGCTTTTTTAAAAAAAGTCGGTGGGCTTTTTGTTCGTTGAAATATCTACTGATGATCAAAGCTCCATTCGAGGACGACTCGGGAGAATTTTTTAGATTTTATCAGTGACGATAAGGGTTTTTAAGTTTTTATTCAATAAGTATAAACATTTAGTTCTCTCTCCCTCTTTCTCTCAGAGCTTTTCCTACTATTTCCTGGATATTTCCACCTGTTTATTATTATGATTATTATCATTTTTAATCAAGGTATTCGGTATATTGGTACTTAAGTTATCGCAATAATGGTATTTGGTTTTTTTGTACCTTTCAGGTATTGGTATATATATACCTATTGTAAAATTAAAGTTATATATGACCATCATAACACTACGAAAAATAATAAAACTATTTTTTTTTCTTCGGGTATATTTTTTGTAATAACAACATTTTTGTAGTTTCTGTATTTTTTTATAAGTCATTCTATGCTCATCCGAAATGATTATCGGACATGCACCAACTTTTGGCCGTATTTAAACTTTGGTTGTGCAACTAGTAAAACGATTCCCATTTGTTGCACACTTACTGGACCACACTTATATGGACTAATTACCTCGCTAATTAACACCGCTATTTATACAGAAGTAGGTATCCCAAAAAACAGGAATATGCCGTCAAATATTAGATACATCATACGAAAATTGGGATTGTAAACGGGCATGTTATTATAAAGTGAATTTTTTTTTGAGAGTGCTGATTTTTCTTTAAATAAAAAAAAAATTGTAGATATTTTAAAATGTACTGACGCAATAAGGCCTGTTGAAATCAAAGATGTAAACTCCCATTCTATAGAAGTAGTAGCTACAGGAATGGATAATAAAATAGTAGATAATGATGTAATAGTCGGTAAAATGGCAGAGGAAAAGGAGGACGAGGATGACATACCATTAGCAAGCCTTATTGTGAAAAAATCAGCAAGGCCTTTAGCAGGTGAGTTCTGTTTTAGTTTGTGTGTACGGTCAAAAAAAGTCGTGGTATGGTGCTTAGTCGTAGAGCTGCCGCATTTTGCGGCGACCCAGGGGTGACATTCCATTCATACTAAAAAGCGATGCCGCTAGCGTCATTGTGACATGAAATGGTTGCGTTCAGCGATCGAAAACTTCGTCGGAAATATTCGGTTTATGCGATAATTTTCTGTCAATATTTTAGACCAGGGCTGAAGCCTTTGAAAATGGTAAAAAGTGACAAAAAATAATAGTAGGATGAAACCCATTGGAAAAGGAAGAGAGTATAACAAAAATGAAAGGAAAAATAAATTACGGGCGATCCGAGGTCGGGAAGGAGTTTTTAAGGGTAGAAAACGATTTATCTCGATTTCCGGCAAAACTACAAGTCCTATGGAAAAACGTTAGGTGGCAAAGTTGTAGGTAATAAAAAGATTACCAACTTTTTTATTTGCACTTTTTTCACATAACCTCAAAATTTATGTGAAAAATTGAAATAACCAAGTTTTTGGTTTTTTATTTTTATCTGTTACAAAAAAATTTTTTATACACGAAATTTAATGAAAACTTTCCTTTTTATGTCCCAAACACACTGTAATTTTTTTGATTTAAAATATATATTTTTTAACCTTATTTTGACTTAATATCAAAAAAGCAACCTAATTTTCAATCGAAAATTCTCACGTCAAAATATCTGCTTTTTTAAAAAAGTCGGTGGGCTTTTTGTTCGTTGAAATCTCTACTTTCTGATGGTGTAAAAAAATATATACATTACTATGGTAAATGTTCTCAATTCCCCTTTAAATGCTACCTTTAATTATATTTAAATCAACTATTTACGCATGTTTTTTGCGATCTTTATGTTTTATGGATTTGTAATTTTTTTGCTTATCAATGTAACATGGAATCTTACGTTTTTCGACTAATTAAAGTATACATTTTAATAAATAGCTCAAAATTGTACATAACGATTAAAAAAAAAATTTCGGATTCGAGTTTTTTTGCATTTTTTGAGAACATTTACCATAGTAATGTATATTTTTTTACACCATCTGAAAGCAGAGATTTTAACGAACAAAATGCCCACCGACTTTTTTAAAAAAAGCAGATATTTTGACGTGAGAATTTTCGATTGAAAATTAGGTTGCTTTTTCGATATTAAGTCAAAATAAGGTTAAAAAATATATATTTTAAATCAAAAAAATTACAGTGTGTTTGGGACATAAAAAGGAAAGTTTTCACCAAATTTCATGTATAAAAAATTTTTTTTGTAAAAGATAAGAATAAAAAACCAAAAACTTGGTTATTTGAACTTTTCACATAAATTTTGAGGTTATGTGAAAAAAGTGCAAATACAAAAGTTGTAAATCTTTTTATTACCCACAACTTTGCCATTTAACGTAAAGACTAATTTTAAAAATAAGATTTGTTAGGGAACACGACGAAGCAATTGTCGGTTTTGCTGAGGAATATCCTCAAAATCATAACAAACAAATTTATTGGGCTGATATTAAATTTACTAATCATGTGTCGGAAGTACCAGCACTAAAACTCACATTTTAATGTAGTTACTGCGTAGTGTTTTGTTATTAGTGGTATAGATTTTGACGGTTATAAATATTTGAACCCCACCAGTTATATCATATCTGTCTGGGAACTGAGCACAATTAGGTATTTTACGGAACCTAGTATACTACTTGCTTGTTAAATATAATTGTAGCATATTTAATAGTCTACAAGTTTGTGGTGTTTTTTTTCAGATTTCTTTTCACATAATTTATACAATTCCATTTATAACTACAAAATCTAGTAACGATATTAACAACTTTCTTGGCTGCCAGCCGATGATAAATTTTCTCGGAATTTTTTTACGTTATTAGGTATTTAAGGTTAGATAAAGTTATCGTTTGTTGATATTTTCATGACTTCTTGTAGGTCACTAGACAATACTTCAAAAATTGACATGACATCTAATGATTGGCTGTCTATGTCTTATTGCATCTAACGGAATAAAGACAGCATTAAAAGTTTTTAATTGGCAGACAGCCAACAGCGTCTCTAGGAACCGCCATCAGGACGCTGCTGGGCTCATCTGAAAAATTTCTAATTCTATTTTATTTTATTTGATTTCAGAAAGCCAAGAAGAAAGTAGTATAGATAGCCTCGAAAACAAAATTGTTGATGCAACAATCACTAAATCTACTACATCGCGCCAAAATAAAAAAGTTGATGGTAAAGTTAGTACCATAGTCAAAAAACGCACCAAAAAAGGTAAAAAGCAACTTCAAATCAAACAGAAGAATTGCCAAGTTGCTAATATGGGTAATCAAGTCTGCAAAGAATCAGAGTTAGAGGGTTTGAAAAATGTAAGTCATCCCAATAAAAAAAATTAAAATAACCAATTAAATAAAGAAAATCAGCTACTTTGAATTCTATGAATTTAAACAGTAAGGGCATGTTCTGTTGATCTTATTTAATTATCGTTTCTTTTTCGGAGTTAGTATTTTTGTATTCATTTTTAGATGTCTAATATGACTTTATTGTTAGTATTAAAAGTTTAATTTTTGTTTGCTAATACATCGCCCTTAAGAACCATCTCAATTATGCTACTGAAAAAAAAATATTAAACCTCATTACGTCTTAAAATTTGAAATAGCCCAGCCACTATTTCATCTTAAGGTTACTTTTAGTGAAAATTTCACACCTGTCATTCTAAGCCAATCACGCACTTTCATTTCGACAGTTACCAATGACAACCTTCAAATTTTTCGGAAATTTTTCTCCTCCTGCCAAGCTAGGCGAACAAAATTAATAAGTGGAAATTTTTTCCTGACAGCTATCATATGATCCGAAAATCAGTATTCAGGATCAAATTTTGGTATTTAATGTTTTTATTCATTTTATAATACTAAATAAATACAAATATTTATTTGACAAATATTTCTTTCATTAAGGCTAAATATTTTTGGAATTCTGGTTCGAACTCTTCTCTTCGTAATGGAGAATAACAAGGATAATGGTTATCTTCCCTTTCCACTTCTATCAGATGTCTATGTTTAATATAATAGATGTAATATTTGGATGCAATTTTGTTCTGCTGAATTCTGTTTTTTCTTAAAAAGGATATCTTCCTCCAAAATCTTCCGGATAGAGGAGAAAAGGTTTTCTTGATGGGGATTTAATTCAGTTTTTTCCATTAAACATTGCAAATACTGAGACATATTAATGTCCCCTATTTCAGAGCAAGATTTACAAACACCGTAGGGCTTAAAATTAGTTTCTTGATTGTTTACTGCCATGATTTAATTATTGTGAACTAAAGAAGCACGTTTAAGAAATAACTGTCGACGTGACGTATAGCAGAGACGATTTTGACATCACAAGCCTACTTGACTGTGGTATCTACTATCTACCTAGATTTTAAAAATTGTTTTATCTGGCATAATTAGCCTAAACTAGACTATACTATGCTTTCCCTTTGTTTTAGTAAATGAAATGTAGTAAAAATAAGTAAAAAGGATAATTTTCACTTATATTTTTTGCATTTCGTTTAACTAAACGGTGAGGAAACTTTTTTTTCAAAGTTTAAGTATTCCCATAATTATGGATGATTTCAATAAAATAATTCAAATAAATTTTAGGTGTGAAATTTTCTTACGGAATCCCCCGCGTCCTTGAATTAATATCCGGAAATTCTTCCTCAGTCACGCATTTTTCTAGAAAATTGCGTTCCTTCGAAAAATTTCCGGAAATAATTTGAGCACTAGGGAGATTATAAGTGAAAAATACTAAACGACGGTGCAAATTTCATTTTTTTTTGATATATCGATCTCGTTCGGCGGTTTTAAAAGTTATTATCATTTTTACAAAAATACCCAATAAATTTATATTTTTTTTATTTTTGACCTAATCATTTAACATATTACGTATTTCTTTTGATTTAGGCGGAGAATAACATCAACACAGAAATATCAAATGAAAAAGAATTAATAACAGATTTGGATGCCGCCGTATACGTCAAGAATAAAATTAAGTTGACGAATAAAGAAGGATTGGAAAAAGTTGACCTGTTACCCGAGTCGAAAGAAGATGCAATCAAGGAAATTGTTGATAACAATGAAAATCAAGAAAAAAATAAATTTCCTAAAGACGTTTCATTCTCCATAGATGATTATGATTTACAACTTAGTCCAATAGCAACGAAACAGAAGGTAATAATTAGTTATGCACATTTTGTGATCTAGAATTAGAAATTGCATATTTTTATGTTCTACAATTTTAAAATGCGTTTTTAATGAGAAGTTTAAGCTTTGTTTGCAACTAATACAGTTTTTCGATAATAACGGTTCTACCAAAATTAAAAAGGGAATTAAAAGAGCTTTAAAATAAGGTGCTAATGGACTATGGCGCCATTGCCAGTTTACAATCATTTTATGGGTTATTACAATATCTTTTTTTCTCTGACCACAGGATTAAAGCAAACCGGCTCACACAGGCGAATTTTCTAGATATCCTGGCCAAAATTAAGTGTTTGTTTTTTTGATATTAAAAATGGGTAAAATTATAATAGATACTAGTAATGACAAAAAAAAGTGTTAAAAAGTTGTAAATTCTGCACACCAAAAAATAATAAATTTAAAAAAACAGCATAGATAGGTACTATTAAAAAAATATTTATTTTTTATGTATTACAGTCCTTTACCCACTCAACAAGTTTTGTTCTGGTCACAGGAACGTACTTCGCTCCAGATCCTGTAACAAAACAAAAATCGTCGTCTATCGGGTGATCGATATTTGTCATAATATCGAGGAATTAACAGACAAATTTACGACAAGATCGCAACATATCGCAAAATTTTTTTATAAAATCTAAAAAAGGACTCTTTAAGGCATAAAAAAAATTTAATATCAATGTTAAACTATGTTAAACAATTTACCTTTTGTCCAAGCAAACTTCATGAAAATCAATATTTGTCCTATATTATGTAATAAAATATAAAAAATGTAATTAAAAAAAATATATTACAAATGTCCTGATTATTTAACTCTTTTAGGCTTTTACTTACCACCAGCAATAGGCTCCATAACAGTTTTTAAAAATATTCAAAAGAAGAAAGCAGAAAAACGCAACAGAAAACAGTAAATTTTAAAAGCACTTCTCTCCGACTTTTCACCACTCACTAAAAATCTCTACTTTCAACTGAAATATCTTGGTACCCGATGATACCAAACTTTTAAAGGAGGTAGTTTATAACACGCTGGGGTTAAGATAATCGATTAGTAATTTGTTTTTCCCAAAATTTTAATGTTGACTTTCTAGGGTTTCGGCCACGTTTTTGGAAAAAATCGCCTCTGTGCGGCTGAAAATAGCTAATAAGTCTCCTTCGTTAATTAAAACCACGCTTCTTAGTTTTTGTTTGACCACCCTGTATTATTAAAATTTACTTGCTGTCGTAAATTTATCGCCACGTCGACAAATACGGTTCTTTAGTTGCTTAATTTCATCATGCCAAATCAACTGAAAAAGTTCAGGACCGTATTTACTAAAAAAATCTGATGTCTAAAAAACAAAACGTCGAATTTTATAATTAATACCACCAACGACGACTTGACAATATACATGCTGTGTAAATTTTAGAGCATTGTCAGAAAACACTTTTATTTTTGGGAACTCCCATGTTCCTTACCTTTTTATTTAATTTTTTAAACCGATCACATTTTTATAATCTTTATCTTAAAGATGTGTATTTTACCTCCGGGCGATTTTGAATTTTTTGCGATATCTTCCTTAATGCTATAAAAAAATTACTAATATGTATATTAAATTTTTAAATGGAATTGTATTTTACGGCATTTTTAAATACTGGCGGTCAAACCAAGTGAAGTTGCTGTAATGTGTCCTATACCTACCTAGAACCCACCATTTTAAAGATATTGGCCGAGTTCCTTATAGTTACTTTTAAATAGCAAAGCAAAGCCAACGACTAAGTTTAAAGTTTCTTTTAAGAATTTAACTCAGCTTAGCAAAGGTTTTTTTTCTCCCCCCTTGCCGCGGTTACGAAATTGTTCGCGAAGCGCTAAGCCAAGATTTTTACTTTGCTTTGCTGTTTAACACGTGCGCGGACAGTTGCTTCATCAGATATGTTCGTAAAAACTATGGAGGGCTTTAGGAAGGAGTCCGATCGAAAATGGCTGTTCTTTAAATTTACGTCCCTGTTTAGTAGTTAGTTCGCTGTTTCCCGGTCGCGGCGCAGTGATCGTCAAGTGTTTGACTTTTTACAGGTTTTGACGGCCATTTTTAAAGCTGCTTTACCGATCCAAAACTTTGCCCGAAACCAATGTATTGCGATCGGACTCCTAACCTAAAGTCCTCCATAGTAAAAACACACCGACAAAATATATTCTCCTGTTCATAAGAATAGTTTTTAGATGGGACAATTCACAAAATGTTTTGATATCTGCTGGGACAGCATGAGTAAACGCATATTACTTTATACATAAAAATGCGCGGCGTTTGGCGCTTTGCGTTTATAGGCCAATAAGTGGGTACAAAAAAAGACCATTGGCATGCAAAAGGTGGAGAAGTTTTTTTAATTTTTAATATTATTTATGGCTATGGTCTGATAAAAAATCCAAGTTTTCGACCTTGGGCGTGGTCTGCGTTCGCCGCCATCTTGGATTTTATTTACAAAAATTGATATTTTTAACATTATCTCCGTAACGGTTTGTCTCACGACAAAATATGAAGATAACAAATTTAAAGAAAATTGAATTTCCTAAATTTTATGTATTTACGGTTTTTTTGTACGCCTAACCTATAAATTGTTTTGATTTGGGGATGAAAACATAAACTGCCATTTATCCAGAGAAAAGGGTACGGAAGGATTATTAAACATGATTAGAACGTGTCAGAATTTCGAGGCTATTAAATTTAAACGCAAGGACAAAATTATTCCATTGGAAGCAGTTAATAGTAGTATAAAAGTCGGTGAAGACACAGTTCCAATCAACCCACTAATGTTGTTCCAGAGAATGTGTATTGCGAAAAAGTCCGACGAGTTGAAGGAATACCTTAAATTTGAGCTTTCTCCATTTCCACTGTCCCTTTTCTCAGAAGGTGGAATGCGGAAAGGCACAAAATCCTCGTTGTACTCAGCTTTTGCGCCATGTACAGAAAGCGTCGAAATGTTGTGGATTTTACACAAAGTTGTATGGAATCGCAATGATTCTTTTAAGTTAATTTGCCAAAACTATGTTCAGTATGTACAATATCTCTACGGTGCCAATGCAGTAGTTGTTTTTGATGGATATCCGGAAGATGGTCAAAATAGTACAAAGACAACAGAACGACTACGCCGATCGAAAAAACAGAAAACTGTCGATGTAATTTTTGACGAATCAATGTTAGTTCGAGTTTCGCAAGAACGTTTTTTAGCCAATCAAAGCAACAAGGTTCGTTTGATTTCGATGCTGACACAAAAATTTAATGAAACTTCTATTACAGTTAAACAGACTGAAGAAGACGCTGATGTGACTATTGTGAATACAGCTATTTCCTTGTGTTCAAAGTTTGATGCAGTTTTAGTCATTGGAGAGGACGTGGATCTTCTGGTTCTCTTATCAGCATTGGCAAACCATTTAGGCAACATTTACTTTCGCAAACCTGGTAGAGGAAAAACTCCTGAAAGGCTGTATTCTGCAAATAGCTTGAAACAGAAAGAAGCAGCTGCAAATATTCTCTTTCTTCATGCGTTTAGTGGCTGCGGCACAACATCGTCTCTGTTTAACCAAGGAAAAATTAAATTTTTCTCGCTTGTCGAGAAACATGCAAAACTCAATAGCATAATTGACATCTTCAAACAACCTGATGCTACACCAAGAAGCATTGAAGAAGCCGGGGTACTATTTCTTATTGCTTTGTATGGCGGCGATATGGAAAAAGCAACTTTGGAAGAACTCCGCTACAATTTTTTTTTTGGAAGATCATCGACAAAAAATAAATTTAATCTTGCCTCTCTGCCTCCAACTAGGAACGCTGCAAGGTATCACGCTTTTAGAACCTACCATCAAGTTCAGTAGTGGTGTGGAATTCAAAAAAATGCCGTAGACTGGGGTTGGATGGAATCTGGTGCAAATGGTCTTTCTCCCGTACCTATGCCACAGAAAGCAGCCCCCGAAATATTACTGAAAATAATTCCATGCAACTGTAAAAAAGGGTGCAGCGGAGCATGTAGCTGCAAAAAGCTGGGTTGAATTGCTCTATTATGTGTGGTTTCTGTAACGACGGTCAGCTATGCGACAATACTGCCCAAATTCGCATCGACAACGAGGATAAATACGAGGAACTGTTTCAAATTGAAAGTCAGATTATACAAAGCACCGAGAGCGACTTAGAAGACGAAATTCAGGATGAAGAGGATAAAAATCAACCCGGACCATCTAAAAGAAAGAAAAACTAACAGACGATATAACTCGTACTGAAATATTGTTGATGTACTGTGAGATGATCACACAAGTGCTTTTCTTTTGTCAGGTATTCTAAATTACTTTTTCCACCAAGCCGACCACGTGGTATAGGCCTACTGGGGACACCACGTAAAACGCGCCATTTAGCCTTACCTCCTGGGTGGTGTGGAAATAGGCTTAAAGTTGCCTGTGGTATTTTTTTCATTGAAAATATCGGAGAAATATAAAAAAATACTATTGTTAAAAAATTAACAACTATAACTATCTTTTAAAGCTAAAAAATGGCAGGTTTCATGTTATTTTTAAAAAGTTTGATCTTTGGGCTCGTGTAACTCTTTATAGGTTAGACGTACAAAAAACCGTAAATAAATAAAATTTAGGAAATTTAATTTTCTTTAAATTTGGTTTCTTCATATTTTGTCGTCAGACAAACCGTTACGGAGATAATGTTAAAAATATCACTTTTTGCACATATAATCCAAGATGGCGGCGAACGCAGATCACGCCCAAGGTCGAAAAGTTGGATTTTTAATCTGACCCTATCCATAAACATTATAAAATTTTTTTAAAAAATCCTCCATCTTTTGCATAGCAAAATGCCCCACTGACTGGGCTATTATGGAGGGTATAAACTTCTGCGGCATATGCCGCTTTGTCCGCGAACGTGTTAAAAGAAGCAAAAGGAAATTACTGAGGAAATAGGAGCTCTAGTGGTGGTTTCAAAATTTTCTTGGCTGCTAGTCAATAAAAAAGTCTTGTGATTTTTTATGTTATTAGCAGTTTAGGGTAGAAAATGTTATTCCCTTTTGACAATTTTACTTATACATGACTTTTCGTATATAATTGACAGGACAGTTAGCCAATAGTTGTCGGCTCTCCGTGTGCTATCACATTAACGGAATAAAGGCCAATCCGAAAACTGTTTGATTGACGGGCAGCCGACAATGTTTCTTGGAACCATCAGCTGACGCTGAGGACATCTGATTAAATCCCAATGGCTTTACTTAATTTGACCCCTAGTATTCAGTAAAGCCACAAAAATACTGTCTTATTAACAAAATACGACTTTGTCGGGTATTGCATTTTTTGGGCACCCTGTATATTTTACAGTTTAGAGTGCACACCTTGAAATTTTTTACACATCGCCTCTATAAAGTAATTATCTTACTTTGTCGCACCCTCGGAATACACAGAAGTTTGATAGGTTTTAAAAGTAATATTACTAATCTGAAATACAATAAAATGACGCGTAAAGGAAAATATATATTTTTCAAATATAGGCCACACTTAGGAAATGATTGTTTTAGGTATTCACCAGAACTCCTGATACTAGTCCTGAGGTCACCCATCAGCCAACTCTTATTACAACTGTTGCAGACATACATTGCTCTGATAATGGTACTAACAATAATACTTGTTTAACATCAAAGAAAGAAGGTAAATAATTTTTTTTTAGTGTATTTATTTATTATAATGATTATTGTAGAACACTACTTTTTTTTTATACTAAAGCAGTTATTTATTCAACTCGTGTAATATCTGGTGACATTTTTCTAATAAATAAACTAATTATGACAAATATCAGTAACTTATAATATATATTACCGACAACACAAAAAGACCATCACAGTTGATCTTATAATTTATAATAACTAAATGAGAATAGGTCTATAAAGTAATTTATAGATATTATTTGTACTGGTACCATTTTTAATATAATATAATATAATATTTTAATTCCAGTAAACAAATCGAAACGCTTGGTGGAAAAAAGACAGCGTAATAGTGAGTCGTCGTCACACGAACTTAAAGAACTCTGCCAAGATCTAAGGAGAAGTAAACGGCAAAACCGTAAAAGCGAGGACCTCGACGAGATTGTTGTGAATGAAGAAAAATCGCTGTCCACCGCATTAAATTACTCGAAGATAAATACTACAACAGACAATAAAAACAGGACGTTGTTCGTCCAAGGACGCTACAGCTATTTGGATGACATGCCAGGTTGCGTTTTGATCTCCGTATATTTATTAAGTTTATCTTTTTTTACCTGAGTGTGACACGGTTTACTTGGTGGATTTAAGGAAAGGAATATTTTTATTTTTAAGCTTTAGTAGCTTAAATTTTTCCTAAACTAGGCCAACCTACCCCATTTATATTTGATATCACAAATTAGGCACTAGCTCGTGACGTCTCACACACACACACATAACCCCACCTTCGATAAGGGGGGGGGGGGGGGGGGGGGGGGGGTAAGCAGCGTTTTTACATTGAATTAATGTGATTGTTTTTTTTTATTCAAGTTTTGTCCAATTTGTGAAACTTTTTTGATATCGGACTTTATAACTTATAGCTTGGTGGTAATTTTCCTCAAGACATTTATTTTTAAGTGATACGTGTTTTAAACTTTTAAGGCAGCCAGCAATGGTAAATCTAAGGGTTTTAAGACTGATCATTTATACCTTAAATGTGGTTAAAAGTAGGGGATAGTGGTCCACAGTGAGACGTTTTTTTGTTAGGTACTCTTGATTTTTTAAAAACTGGTTAAACATTTATTAAAGAAAATAGGTTTATAATGTTAAGTAACCTTTATTTTCCCAAAAAGCTTAAAGAAAATAAACAAACACTTAAATTCTAGATATATTTATTATTGACATTGCAAATAGTCTCACTGTGCCCCATGGTGGTCTACAGTGAGACTTAACGTGGTCCACAGTAAGACAACCCTTTATTGGACATCTAGCTGACCAAAATTAACTTCAAATTGGAGACATTGATTTTGTCTAATTGTTTTATCAAATAATGCTGGAACTGGCAAAATCATTACGATGTCTTCAAACAAAACAGTAGCAACTTCTGGAACATTTGGGTAGACGGATTTGTTTGATCTTGTAGGAACATCCATGTCTTCATCATACTCGGATGAGCTATTTAGAATCTCTGCTTCGTCACTAGATGAACTAGTTTCCGGTTCGAAAACTTTTTTCCTTATGGCTTTTGCTTTGCGTTTCTCGGCGCTCTTTGCTTCCAGTTCAAATTTTTCCGGAGTGTCCGTTGGAATGAAACTTTTTCCGCGCTTTCTGTTTTGCACGTGTTTTCTCTGAGCAGCTTTGGGAAATCCTCGAAACTTCTGAGGAGATAAAAATGCTTTTGTTTTAATGGCTGTAGCTTTAGAAGTATCACAGTATGAAGTGTCGCATAACTTCCACAAATAATTCGCTGTTCATCCAGCCCGATGGTGTTGCGAGTCCCAAGCTACCAGGTGGTCCATTAGGAAGCATGTGCGGCTTAAAATGCGTCCTAGGAAAGATAAGAGCTGGTGGAATCGTGTTTCCTAAGGCACTTATAAAACAACAGGCGATTACTAATGTTCCTCGCTTGCCACTAGTAGTTCGGGTTTGTTGACACCTTTGCAAGCGATTACTTTTTTGGGTTTCTGGACGGTGATTGTTCCCGTTTCATTCAAATTTCAAAGCCTAGAGCCATTGGCACAACTTTTGTGTCTGCTTAAGACCTGACTTAATTTATGAAAGAACATTTCAACATTGTGCTTATTAAAGGATGTAGCACGCGAGAGGCTACAACCCTCTGGTTGTCTAATATTAAGGGTAGGATTTCTTTTTAAAAAACCTCTCATCCATTCCAGACCGGCAATTTTGTTTTTTGACCATGTATTTGGAATCTGGATATTATTTTTTTTTGCCATTTCAAAACTTCTTGCGCATGGTGGGACACGTCTCAGTGTGCCCCACCTAGTGTTGTCTCAGTGTTCCCCACAAGCACCATATTTAAAAATTATGTAACATTTTGTAATGAACCCGAAATAAAAATAATATCGCAATGTAAATGAACACACAAATACCTAACCTTTACTTACCACCAATCTTAAAGTTCTAATTAAAAGCAGGCCAAATAAACACCAATCAAAACAGCTTTTCAAAAAATTATTTTTGTGGTCAAAATTTGCATAAACACCGCCCAACAGATAAAAACAAACTGAACTGAAACAAGAACTTGTTGGTAAATCTTGCGTGTAAAAACAAGCTTGCGCATGGCGCGACGTAAAAAGCGGGGTTGTCATAGCCTCAGAAAGTGTACTGTCTTACTGTGGAACATGTATCACTGTGGACGACTCTCTCCTAAGTCAGATTAATAATCATAAAGTATTTTAGGATTCGAAACCTTATTTGTTCAAGGACTCTGAGTACAGTACTTCTCCCATTGAGCTTCCTATGGTATCGAAAAATCTAATGTGTGATGCTATGACTATTCAGGACAAGCCAAGAAACTAATCAGGAAATATGAGCTTACAAAAGTTTAAAAAAGTAAAGTGTTTGACAGTCTCAATGCTGCCTAAAAAAAATTCCATCCTAAAACTTGGGACCCATTTTCTCACACTAAATTTAAAGTTTCGTGGATTTTTCTTTATAGAAAATGTTCACCGTTGTCATATCGGCTACTTTACTGGCTACTCCCACTCCCTTTTTAAGCATACCTTAGTATAAGCGCATCATATTACATTAGTGTGGTGCTGGCTGCTGAGAAGGACTCAGTTCTTGTGAGATTTTCCCTCATTACGAGACAAAACGACATATTATCAACTTACCTTGCAGCCTACGGATTTCTATTAGAAAAATAACCAAACACCACCAGAAGCAATTAGACAACCTGAAAATGCCCATGAAAGTTCCTTTATATCTTCATCGAAATTAAAACGCATTGGATTGGGGAACTTAATTGTATTATATATACAGGGTGTTTCATTAAGGGTGGCCACCGGCCATATCTCGGAAACTACTAGGCATAGAAACTTGGAAAAAAAAATTATCATTAAAGCGGTCATGACAAAATTCTGGAAATTACTTTTATGTTCCTCATTTCGCAGCAAGGGGGCACAATTGAATTTTTTTTTTTTAATTCTAAATTTCTCCGAAAATTCTCATATTAAGGTATAATTCTGATTACATCATCGAAAAGCTTAGACAATTCTGCCTCATTTTGGTTTAAGGCTCATTGGCGTACCGACCTTGATAGGAGTGGGGGAAGCTATTGAATGTGTAAACATTAAAATCGCTGTAACTTCTAAACGACTTATCCGATTTTACTAAATTTAAGCTTGTTTGGAAGGGAAAGGTAAGTACCTTCAATTGTTGTATCCAATGGTACAAAATAGTTTCTAATAAAATTGCAAGAGGGCGCAATTTGTAATAATAACAGTTTTTTCGATTTTATCCCGAAAATTCAAATCATACGGTATAACTATGACATCATAATCGAAAAGTAGATAAAATTTGCAAGAAAAGGTGTGAAGACGGCAGTTCGATATCTTTGTTTGTTTCAGAGTTATTGCCAAAACAATAATTTTTAATACAAATTGCGCCCTCTAGCAATTTTATTAGAAACTATCTTGTACCATTGGATACGACAATTGAAGGTACTTACCTTTCTCTTCCAAACAAGCTTAAATTTAGTAAAATCGGTTAAATCGTTTAGAAGTTACAGCGATTTTAATGTTTACACTTTCACGTGATAAGAGTAGGAGAAGCTATTGAAAGTGTAAACAGTAAAATCGCTGTAACTTCTAAACGACTTATCCGATTTTACTAAGTTTAAGCTTGTTTAGAAGAACCTTCAATTGTCGTATCTATTGGTACACGATAGTTTCTAATAAAATTGCTAGAGGGCGCTATTTGTATCAATAATTATTATTTTGGCAATAACTCTGAAACGAACAAAGATCGAAATGCGGTCTTCACATCTTTGCTTGCAAATTTCATCTACTTTTCGATTATGATGTCATAGTTATGATTTGAATTTTCGGGATAAAATCGAAAAAACTGTTATTATTACAGATTGCGCCCTCTAGCAATTTTATTAGAAACTATCTTGTACCATTGGATACGACAATTGAAGGTTCTTCTAAACAAGCTTAAATTTAGTAAAATCGGATAAGTCGTTTAGAAGTTACAGCGATTTTAATGTTTACACATTCAATACCTTCCCCCACTCTTATCAAGGTCGGTACGCCAATGAGCCTTAAACCAAAATGATGCAGAATTGTCGAAGGTTTTCGATGATGTAATCAGAGTTATACCTTAATATGGGAATTTTCGGAGAAATTTAGAATTAAAAAAAAAATAATTAATTGTGCCCCCTTGCGGCAAAATGAGGAACTTAAAAGTAATTTCCAGAATTTTCTCATGACCGCTTTAATCATAATTTTTTTTCCCAAGTTTCTATGCCTAGTAGTTTCCGAGATAAGGCCGGTGGCCACCCTTAATGAAACACCCTGTATAAATATTTCTTAAAAATATTAGAGCTTATAAAAGTTTTCATTTAAACTACATTTATTTTTTAAACCTTTTGAGCCGCGCTCGATTACCATTTCGGCTATCGTAACCACCACGAACCAAATACTACAACATTGACCGCTACCGACCGACTGTTCAAAAGTAATTTCCCCTTTTCCCCTAGAAACATGTCTTTCGACACCCGTGGTTTTAGGAAAGGAAAAGAACGGCAAATACACTTTCTTCTAAAAGATTATTCCGTAAACTTTGCTTCTTGCTTTGCTATACCACTGTCGATTTGCCGTAAGCCCAAACCGTCCTTTAATGCCGAAAATACCAAAATAATACCTTGCTCATAGGTCCGAAATTTTTTTTAATTAGCTGAAAAAGTAAGAGCATTAAAAAAATCTGGTTACAAAATCTTTCGTTTTTTAAAAAGTAGCACCTTATGTTCTCTTACTAAGGAGATTCTGATACTCTATAAAAACATTAAAAGCTGGACAGCCTGTAAAATATGAAAAACATACTTAAACTAATATCAGATTATCTTATTGTAGCTATTGATGAAGAAAGGACCCCAGAGTTAAACGAAACTCCCATCCCTCTTATTAAAGGGGCCAAGATACCGAAACAGAAAAAAGTCAATAAAACAGCCATAAAGACGACAAATAAAAAATCTCCGAAGAATGAGACGCCAAAAAAGAAAAGCCCAAAGGACAAGATACCAACGGAATCGTCCAAGCGACAAACGACACTACTGCCAAAAAGAGGTACACTTAATATTTTTTTCATACATACCGGGTGTCCACGGAAGGTGGCTCATCGCTCTAACTTTTTTGTTTTTCAAGATAATGAAATAAAATTCGGGGGATTTGTATACGACATAAAATTGCATTTTTTGACAGGTGACTCAACATTATGGAACTTCCGGTTTAACCGAAAGTGACATAAACTTTCGATTTTTAAATGGGACACCTGGTATATTTTTACTTTTTTTTGACTCCATATGACATTCTAAATACAACGATGTGTCACTTGTCACTTTTTGTCACCAAGAAAATTTTTTTTTTCCAAATTTATTGTTTTATCTAGAGGGCTATGAATACCTTAAAATCACCTATTTCAGTTCTCTAATCTTGGGAAAAATACAATTTTACTATTTTTGATCCAATGCTATGTGCTATGTAAAATTTAATCTTTAAAGTTGTATAACTCATTTTTTTTAAATGGCAACATGGTGGCTCGTCGGGTTAAGAAAAAAGAGGATTTTATTACGATTATTTTTGATACCATACACTATTAGGTTTTAGAAAAGCTGCCATTCAAAAACTTTAAAAAGTTAACTTAGAACTTTCCTAAAATGAAGCATCTTTTGGGAATAAATTAAGGGTACAAACATGCTAGAGCGTCGCTTCACTCGTTTCAAGCGACGCTTCAAGATTTACGTGAACATAGTGGGGCGTCGGGTACTTCTTTACTATGTGCTATTAGATTTAAATTACATTGCATATTTCGAGTTTGACGCGAGAAGCGACGCTCTAGCATGTTTGTACCCTTAGATTTAAATGCATCAAGCAGCCTGTGACCAGCAAAACTGATAAAACAAAATCATGCCTTAAAGAAAATTGAAATGCCAACAGCTTCTGCCAAAGTAAATTAGTTTGTTGTTTAAAAAACATGGAAAATAATAGTTTTACAAGGACTGAAAATGTTGATATGTTATTAGTGTTTGGAGAATGTAGAAAGAATTCAACCGATGCTACACGACTTTACGCACAATGATATTTTAATCGGCGTCATCCAACCCGGCACTATTAGGTACCCAAAACTGGTTCCGAAAATGCGAAACAATAATAACATATCAACTTTTTCACTTCTTGTAAAACTATTATTTTCCATGTTTTTTAAACAACAAACTAATTTACTTTGGCAGAAGCTGTTGGCATTTCAATTTTCTTCAAGGCATGATTTTGTTTTATCAGTTTTGCTGGTCAGAGGCTACTTGATTCATTTAAATCTAAATTTATTCCCAAAAGATGCTTCATTTTAGGAAAGTTCTAAGTTAACTTTTTAAAGTTTTTTAATGGCAGCTTTTCTAAAACCTACTAGTGTATATAATATAATAATAAAATAATCGTAATAAAATCCTCTTTTTTCTTAACCGGACAAGCCACCAACGTTGCCATTTAAAAAAAATGAGTTATACAACTTTAAAGATTAAATTTTACATAGCACATAGCATTGGATCAAAAATAGTAAAATTGTATTTTTCCCATGATTAGAGAACTGAAATAAGTGATTTTAAGGTATTCATAGCCCTCTAGATAAAACAATAAATTTGGAAAAAAAATATTTTCTTGGTGACAAAAAGTGACAAGTGACACATCGTTGTATTTAGAATGTCATATGGAGTCAAAAAAGGTAAAAATATACCAGGTGTCCCATTTAAAAATCGAAAGTTTATGTCACTTCCGGTTAAACCGGAAGTTCCATAATGTTAAGTCACCTGTCAAAAAATTCAGTTTTATGTCGTATACAAATCGCCCGAATTTTATTTCATTATCTTGAAAAACAAAAGAGTTAGAGGGGCGAGCCACCTTCCGTGGACACCCGGTATAACCTGTAAAATCTAATTTGGAATGGTTCAATCAATCAATATACTTTATTGTTCAAAGAAAATTACATTCTTATTAACAAAATGTGTCCTTACAATAACAATAAATAAAAATAAATATAAACATGTAAACAAATAAATTACAAAATACATACACTTAAACATATCTACCAAAAAACAAATATATAATAACAATAATAATCAGTAAAAAAGAAATATGCATTACAACAAAGTCAATACAAATAATTAAAGTGATAAAACTTAAACAAGACCTACAAAGTTATTAAAAACGATCGTCAAAAAAATCGGTCACTGTATAGTAGGCTTTTTCCAGCAAAAACTCCTTCACAGCCGATTTAAATTTTTTTATTTGTTCCCAGGGATCTAATACCAGCTGGTAAGTGGTTCAACACCTTTCTACCATTATAAAAGATAGATTTCTTTACCAGAGCAGTATGAGGTATGGGCAAGGGCAGAACTTCGACTTGTCTAGTTTTGTAGTAATTTACCCCTACACCATCTTGGCTCTTAAGTTTTTTATACATTAAGCAGACCGTCTCTGAAATATAAATACATGTCAGCGTCAATAATTTGTTTTCTGTAAATAATGGTCTACATGATTCCCTTGCTCTTGCCCTGCACACATACCTCACCGCTCGCTTTTGAATCACAAAGACTGAATTCAAGAGATACTGACTGGAGTTCCCCCAGAAGCAGACACCATACCTCAAATAAGACTCAATAAGAGCTGAATATACCGATCGGACTGTACTCGCATGTAAAAGTAAAGTAAAGTTCGTGTAACTTGTGGTGCTCAAGTCTGGTGCTAGAGTTTTCAGGTCGCGCAAGCGCCTCTAGTGTGACTTAACGACCAGAGATGGCCGGGACCGACAGCTTTACGTCTCCCCCGAAAGACGATCTTACACCAACTAATTAAAATTCGGTCATACTTTTTTTATTATGCGTATGCCCACTCCGGGAATCGAACCCGGATCGTCACGGCCGTAAGCGGTATCTCTACCACTGAGCTACGACCGGGCTTACTCGCATGTAACTCCCTTGATATCACCCTCAAAGCAAAGCACCCTGAAGATATTTTATTGCACACGTTTGCAATATGAGACTTAAACGTCAAACTACTATCTACACATGTGATTATAAAACTGTAATTTTCATTTAAAGTTTCGTCCACTGCTTTAATGACAAATTATTAATGGTCCGACGTCAGCTGTTTCGGCAGAGGTAGGGCGACTGGTACAGTTATTATTTATTTACTGGTCTTCGTTACCAGTAAACCAATTAACCACTGCTTTGTTTTTATTAGTTTTTTTTATAATTTATATCGCTTCATGGATGTAAGTTTACGAATAAAAATCTAGCCCTGATGATGGCGCGTGCTATACCGAAACGTTGGCTTTGATTTAATTAATAAGAACTGTCCAAACAGCCAAAATCCGACCTTAAATTTAATTTTTATACCTAACTACCAAAACAGCAGTTTCACTCTATAGACCTCCACGAACTTAATAATAGCACAATAAATAAAACCTACCTTAAAAACTACGAAATAGCATTAGTTTAAGGATATAATAAATTCTGATTTTTTTTATACTAAGCTTTCGGATATCAGCAGGCAATGTCAGGTAAAACCTAAATGGAAAAATTTAGTTTTGCCCGGACATCAAAAAGTTTGGAATAAGAAACTGGTAAGTTTGGTATTATTATTGTTCTTAGCAATACTATTTTGTATACCTTTTGGAGCATTTGCTTAAATTTGATGTGTCTTTTATAGTTTGAAGACTATGAACAAATAGGTTTCATTGCACCTTACTTCTTGATCTTTTTTAGAAAGTAGTATACATATTTGATTTCTCTAATTTTGATTAGGTGTTCCAAAAGTGATACCATTCAAAATTTTTACAGAAATGTTATTTTGTCCTCTCTTACCACATATACAGTGACCGGCAGAAAGTATGCACCAAAGGCGATTTTTTTTTATTTTAAAACTACCAAATTTTTTTGGCGGTGGAAAAGTTCTGCATGTCCATAAACAAAAAAGAGCGTAGACAAAACAAATAAATATTGCGCCGTATACGAGGGAGAGGTGAAAACGTTAAATTCACTCAAGAATAAATTGCCCTTATTTTTCACTGGAAATTTTTTTTATTAGGAAATGTTGTTTGCACTTAAAAGTTATCCATAAATACTAAATTTCAGCTCGGTAGCACAAATATAAATATTTTTCATGGCAACTAGATTTAAATGAAAACGAATTTTATTGTAAGCTTTTAAACTTTAATTCATGAACCAATGCGTTAAAGGGTTTTTGAAAAATTGGGAACTGCAAAATATTGTTAAATGTATGAAGTAAACCCTAATTTATTTTGCATAAAGTTATTCCGCTTATCCATAGAATAATGTGACGTTATTTTATTAAACGTCCAGTTCTCGCGTATTTAAACAAATTTAAGTAAGTTATGTGTCTAATTGCCCAAGAGCTGTTAAAAAATTGAATTTATAGGTTGCATAGCTTCTATCGATTCGTTATACGAGGGGGCGTAAAAAAAAAGTAAAAACACTTTTTTTGTGCTACCGAGCTGAAATTTGGTATATTTATGGATAACTTTTAGGTGCAAACAACATTTCCTAACAAAAAAAAATTCTACAGTGAAAAATAGGGGCACTTTATTCTTAAGTGAATTTAACGTTTTTACCTCTCCCTTGTATACAGCGCAATATTTACTAGTTTTGTCTATGCTCTTTTTTGTTTAGGGACATGCAGAACTTTTCCACCGCCAGAAAACTTTGGTAAGTTTTGAAATTAAAAAAAATCCCCTTTGGTGCGTACTTTCTGCCGGTCACTGTATGTAACCAGTAGATTGCCAATGGTATGCAACCAGGCTATTGAAAGATAAGGCGACTATGCGGGTCGTTAACGGGATAGTGAGCATGCGCAATATGTAGTATAAAATAAATAACAAATATTAATCACCTGTTGCTTCGATGCGAATAATAGAAGCAGTCACTCATTATTTTCGTATTATGTATTGCGGTGTTTATGTGATTTTAAGGTGTTGTGCTGTTTACTTTATAATAGATACATCTATAATAGCGCCTTTTAATTTGTAATTCTGCTGAATATATCTCAGAGACAATTTACCTATAAATACCTACAGCTTATCTCCTGCGCAAACAAAAGTTACGTTTTATGGGTGAAAAAATACGTCCGAGCGCATGACTCGCCGGTCAGCTGCCTTCCTACTGGACACCTTCGTGCATGCGCACAAACCTCGTGTTATCGGCCTGTCCTACTTTACCGACATGCTCAAGATACTCTCCAGTTGCTCTCCAGAACCGGCTCGGCCGCCATTTTTGTTGTTGTGTTTTAAGGTTTCTCTGTGGATTCCTTGTATTGTGATAAAATTAATTCGGTCAAAGTTGCTGGTTGGTTAACTTTTTGGTTAAAATCTGTGCACCCCGACATTAATCTTTTAATAAAGCCAGTATTCCACGGGTCAAGTTCTCGGGCAAACACTTTTTCAAATTCTTGAACAAAACAAGTTTTTGCCAAATTGTAAAAATCAATAAAAGTTATAATATAACTAAATCATATATACCAGTTGTATACCAACTAATATTTGACTTGAGGTTAGGTACGCGATAACACCATAGATTGGTTATTTTGCTGGTTTTGTTTGTTTTTATATTCGATTTTATAAGGCTAGTTTAATTCACCTGTTCTTGTTCTCTTCCTTTTCGAAGTAAAAACACAACGACGAATAATTTTTAAACAAATTTTAAAAACAAAACCTTAAAAACAATTTTCTATCCTTAAAATCTGATAGGTTTGCTACTACTAAAAATGCCAGAAATCACTACCTTTTTTACAAACTTGATCAAAAATTGAGAAGAAATTCCAATTTTTTGGCAAGAATTTAAATTTTAAAGCCCGGACCTGTCTATTTTCCCATTCGTCAAAAGATAATGTTTCAGTGCGCATGTCTAATAGTGTCTAGCTTTGTTTACATGCGCGAGGCCATAAATCTGCCATTTTCGTGATTATTGTTTGCTTATCTAAAGGTAAATTGTCTATCATATACCTAAACTACCTTTGCTATCTTATGTTAACTAGTGTTTCAAAAATTTAGCACCAAAAAATAGTTAAATACATTTTAAGCCGATCCTGTTCAGTGTTTACATGATCCACAAAATGATGTGAACTGCACAAACTTGTATCCTGCTTTAGTCTTCCATAGGGATCACAAACTTGTAACATACCCTTAGCAATACACTGGTTATAAATATATGCATCTTACTCTGAAAATAAATTTATTGATTGAAATTGATTTCGTTGACTTAAGTAACATTCAACGTTGTTAATAAAAATGTATTACATCTCCCCGTTTTTTATGCTTGACCAAATATAAAAAAAAAATTTATGATACAGTTGATTAAAATAACATTAATTTTACTTTAATATGCTATAGTGTCTTAACTCTGCATCTTATAACTGTTTTTCCAAAATTACATGCTTATGTCTATTTTTACTACACTCCCCCTCCTTTTGACATTTGAAGAAAATAAATTTATTCCGCGCAAAAAGTTGAACCAAATTTAATAATTTTAATTTTCTCTTTATCTCTTCGCAAATGTTTAGAAAAAAAATATCTTCCAAGTCTTCAGGAGGCTGTACACCGTTATCAATTTAGTTTGTCCCACTTTTAAGAGCCTGTAACTTTTTTGTATTTTGAGTTAGCGAGCTCATTCAAAAAGCAAGATGTACCATTTTTAGCCAAGTTTTTATGAGTGTTGTCAAAACTGACAGTAGGCGTCACATGTCACATTTAAAGGCAAAAATTTCATTTTTTTAAATGGGACACCCTGTATATTAGAGGCGCATTAGATGGTCCCTTTTCTTCCTATTTCAAAAATATAACACACATATGCATTATTTTCTTTATTCCATCAAATATTGACAAAAATATGAAAAAATATATTATTGTTAAAAAACATCAAGATAGCTATGCAACTGTTTTGGTTGTTAGCTTATGATCCATGAAACACGACACATTGAAACGAATAAACAATTTTATTATATTAACTAGAAAATAACAATCGTTTCTACTGAACCATACGATATAGGCAGTTCTCGTAGTATATCGGGTATAGATATGTAGGGAAATGCTCGAAAATAGGCTAATACATTCATTTCCATTTCTTCCGTAATAATTGTTTTTCGCCTAATTATTCGTTTTTTCTTTATACCTCCAGTCTCGAAAAATGTCTTCTTCAGCCGATAAAATATGTTCTTGGAAGGAACCCGTCTATTGGGAAACTGAAGCCTATACCTCCTAAAAATGCTAAGGTTGCACTGTCCGTTTGACGAAAAATATCAAACATATAAAACACTTTTCCTCCACTGAATAATAATATCTCATGTTAGTTAATTTTTGCATACAAAATAACTTTTCTACAATATTCAAAAGGATTAATAATGCTGAGATTGACCGACTAAAATTAGATAAAATCCATAGCAACCAAAACAGTTGCATATATTATGTTGATGTTTTTTAACAATAATATATTTTTTCATATTTTTGTCAATGTTTGATGGAATGAAGAAAATAAGGCATATGTGTGTTATATTTTTGAAATCGGAAGAAAAGGGACCATCTAATGCGCCTCTAATATACAGGGTGTCCCATTTAAAAAAATTAATTTTTTGCTTTTAAATGTGACATGTGACACCTACTGTCATTTTTGACAACACTCATAAAAACTTGTCTAAAAATGGTACATCTTGTTTTTTGAATGAGCTCGCTAACTCAAAATACAAAAAAGTTACAGGCTCTTAAAAGTGGGACAAACTAAATTGATAACACTGTACGTCGGTAATGAGGGGACAAAGGACAACATTTTATAATAAAGTTTTATCCTTGTTCCGACCCAATCTACCTAATGCCTGATTATACCTTATACCTCTGTGTATCTATATATCTCTGAAAGATCAGAGACAATTGCGTCGTCGCGCGCCTCTTCAAAGGTTCAATAACGTAAATTTTCTAGTTTCTGAGATCTTCTAATAAGCATATTAATAATAAACGGTAGTTTTGGAATAATTTTTTTAAAAATTATTGGTGATTGACCCTAGTAATGTTATCTTGGCCACTAACAAATGAAAAATACGACGTTTTGAAAAGTAAAGACTTGTGTCGGATGAAACTGACAACCGCAAGAAAATGATTTTTTCGGCAACCGTCCGGAAAGTACCCACTTCCCGGACGCTTTTCCTTTGAGAAAGTAGCATTTCTCCGGCCTAGTCCGGGAAGTACGTGCCTAGTCCGGGAAGAACCACATCAATATTAGCAATTTCTGTTAGTACCTACCTATCTTCTGTTCGAATTTCAATATTTAATACAAATAAGAATTAAAATGTTCGAAATTTTGTTCTACAAAGAAATATAATAAAGAAATGTGTCTCATTGATTTGTTATTCTACACGGTTGCCGAAAAAATAGTGTACGCAACACGTCCGAAAACAGTTTTTTTGGACTCGCAGACTTCCAGGACTCGCCTACGGCTCGTCCTAGAATTTTGTCGACTCGTCCAAAAAAACAGTATTTTCCGGACTTGTAACGTAAATTACTATTACTTAATTTAAGTTAAAATTTACAAATCGATCATCATTGCTTCCCTGGCCTTGTTTTCGAACTCTGCTTCACATAACTTTGACAATACCATGGTACCATTAAATTTATTCATAATATTTATTACAGGAAGAAGGAAAAACTTTCATTTTAAAGAAAAAGAAATTGTGTCTCTGCATGAACTGTTTAACTCAACTTGTAGGAGTCTTGAGAAAAATCACGAAGGGCTCAGTTATTTGAAACGGCCAATGGATATTGTCGCAAGGTAAATTGAAAATATATGTTGTAACTTATATCAAATATTATTGTTCTTCTTGTTTTAGGTTATGTAAGTCGATTTTATTTTGGCTCGTTTGTTTCGCCTTATTTTCGATATACGGAATATTCTTTCAATGATTTATCTATTAATTATAGCTACATAATATAAGAAACATTATAGAAACATAATACCAGAAATTATGCCCTGACTTCATTTTATACCAGAATATATTTTGGCACTTTAGAGGCCATTTTGACAAATGAATTTCTGTCTTCTTAAAATTGGGTTTAATTAAATTCCTGCATCATTTGAAAAGCCAAAAAGTTGTCACATTTTTTAAATTTTATTAGCTAAGTAAATCAATTTAAAAAATAAATAAGTAAAATTTTACTAATATTTTAAATTTAATTTTTTTCACACTTGGCTCTAGATGTGGTGATTTGTGTATGCATTGCCGGTATTTATCTGGCCAAAGGTCATATTAGGAATGGCCATATTAAAAGTTTCTCATTATAATCCGAAAAAACAGCTTATCTAAACTATAAAAGCTTCAAACTAGCAGCACTAAAGAAAAGTGGAGTGAATTAAAAAAACTGAATGTAATAAATAAACATACTAAATTACTCCTAATAACTTAAAAAAAACATAAACGAACTAAATAATTACTTATTATATATATATATATATATATAGATATTAAGAAATAATAATTCGGAAAATCTAATTATTTAAAATTTCTATTTATTTATTTATTTATTTGCAGGTTTGTTTATAATAATATTAAAAATCAATAACATTGTTTTTTTTTTAATAAAAATAAATCCAATGAAAGCATCATTACAAAACCATAGATTAACAAATCTGTCCGATTTTGTAATAACAAAATATACTTACACCCATTTAGATTATTAATTTTAATCACATCATAAATATAATATTTAAAAATATAAGTAAATAATTTGAAGAAATAGTCCATACTTAAAGTGGAGTTGAAAGTATTAAAAGGAAAGAAAAACACAAAGTCTTCCTCCACAAAGTTTAATAGAAAAATTATTAAATCACGGGTCTCTACATGTTTCGAACGTAGAAACGTTCATCCTCAGGAGACAGAAAATTTTATTTTGTGCTGTTGTTGTTAGCAAAAGAGAAACTTAAAAATAGAACCTTAATTGAGCTTTCTTGGACTCAAAAAATTGAAGTTTAGAAGAAACACGATATGAAGAAAATTGGTGATGGTAAAACCATACTGAGTATTTAAAACATTATTAAAGTGGACGTAAACAAACCAAGTGAAATATGAAAAAAGAAAAACCTTGCTAAGAAGGTGTCGAAGATTATTTAAAAAATCTTTCTTATGTTCGATAAGTTTTATTTTTGAAGAAAGATTTTTTAAATAATCTTCGACACCTTCTTAGCAAGGTTTTTCTTTTTCCCCATTTCACTTTGGTTTGTTTACGCTCACTTTAATAATGTTTTAAATACTCAGTATGGTTTTACCATCACCAATTTTCTTCATATCGTGTTTCTTCTAAACTTCAATTTTTTGAGTCCATGAAAGCTCACTTAAGGTTCTATTTTTAAGTTTCTCTTTTGCTAACAACAACAGCACAAAATAAAATTTTCTGTCTCCTGAGGATGAACGTTTCTACGTTCGAAACATGTAGAGACCCGTGATTTAATAATTTTTCTATTAAACTTTGTGGAGGAAGACTTTGTGTTTTTCTTTCCTTTTAATAAGTAAATAATTTAAAAATATTTCATCAAAAGAAAAAAAAGGAAAGGAAAAATTAAATAAGGGAGAAATTATAATAGAAAAATTGTAATAGAAAAATCATTATTACGTATACAGGGTTCCCCATTTAAAACGAAACAGACTAAATATCTGGTTCCACGTTAATTTAAAAAAAAAACGCACGGACCGGTCGATTTTTATTTCGAGGGGGACATCTTTTGCGTATATTGTTAATCTTGTTACTTCAAGCCCCTAGGAGGGAAGGGGGTAAGATCTACCCCTATTTTATATAATTTTTTTGGATTCTGCATAAAATTCTGAACATTTTTTAATAAACGCATTATTAGTCTATACTAAACAGTTTCCGAGATATTGACTCTTGAAAAATGAGATTTTTGAACTTTGACAACGTCTAGCTTTCTAACAATACGTCTTAGAGCCAAACGGCTTACATGTCCCTATCTTCGATTTTTATTATCTTTCCAATAGTGTCGACTTCCGGTTAAACCGGTTGTAAGAATTATAGTACTTCCGGTTTAACAACTACATTTCCTGCTTTCGAGTTACATCCGGTTTAACCGGAAGTTGATTTTTTTGGAAGATAATAAAAATTGAAGATAGGGACATGTAAGCCGTTTTGCTCTAAGACGTACCTACTGTTAAAAAGTTATAAGCTGTCAAAGTTCAAAAATGTCACTTTTCGAGAGTCAATATCTCGGAAACTATGAAGTATTGACTAATAGTGCATTTAATAAAAAATAATTATAATTTTATGTGGAATTTAAAAATGTAAAAATATACAGGGTGTTCCATTTAAAAAAATATAACTATCATTCTCCACAACTTTGTGGGCGACCCTATATATTTCAATTTATCACCGATATGTAGATTTTTAACAGCCCTACATTTTTTATATAAGACGTTTTTTGATAACCCCTGTATATTTTGAAATGATCGACCGTTCTGGTAATTTTTCCTAACCCTGATAGCAGCGATTCAGACTAACTAAATCTAAAAACCGTTCTCTTAAGGTAGGAGTATCAACATGCTTGCCAACCTATAACCTATTTCGGGTAGATTTATTTATGTTTTCTAGCTTTTATACAAAATTTAAAGAAAATTAGTATCGACTTGATATTCTATAGGTAATAATTGACATATTTAATAAATACCAAGGCATTTCATAACTTATTTTAGGAGAAGTGTATAGCGAAAAATATCAGGTAAGATTTTTTTTAACATTATTATGTCATTGTCACTCATTGTTCTTTCACTATACAATTCTCCCAATATTAGCAATGAAATAAATTGATATTTTTGTAATATATCAGATACTACCTAAATAATGTACCGACGATATTGATTTGCTTTAAATGTTAGTTATTAAAATAATAAACTCAAAAAATCAACGCGAAATAGGTTATAGGTTGGCAATAGATTGAATGACGTTGAGAATTCAACCTTAAATGCCATTTTTATAATAAGATCCCAGGACGGTACCGGGCCCTCGATGATGTCCGATTCAAAAAATATGGAAAAAGTATTTACTAGACCATTGCTTTTACACCTTGAAGGAGTATCTGTTGGTCTCCTAGTAGTCATTGCCTGGATGCTGTACATTGGGTGGCCAGTTTGTCGTTTCTCAAAATTTTTATTTTATTTTGTTTAATTAAATTTTATTCAAGTAACGATCATCATTATAAATTTCATCATTTTAGGTAAACTATTAATTCTTAGAATTATTTTTTTTAGAGGTGCTCCTAGAAACTTTCCGTTCGATAGCGATGAATCATCTATCTCTCTAGGAAATAACAAAGTTGCCAGTCCGGAACTTCCCATGAATATCAACGCCCAAGTTACACCTTCTACTCCAGCCTACAGTTCTTCAGATTTTGTAGTTGAACCTTTTTATAAAAAAGAAGAACCCCCACAGCAAAAAATAAATATTCTGCAGGACGTTGTGGTAAGTAGGTGTACCGTCGTATACTACTATTTATACAGGGTGGTCCAACCAGCGCGCGTCGGTCAATAGTTGCTAATCCGTTAAACTTATGGGAAATTTTTCTTGATAAGACTTTTAACGTTTGATCTCTGCTACAACCTAAAATTATTTTTAAGTATACATTAAGTAAGAAAGAGAAATTCCAAAAATTATGTTTTTCTTAAATGGAATGCCCTACATTTTTATGTGACGTATAATGCCTCTATAGGTTCTGTATTTAACTGTAAATTTGTTTGTTGTTCGAAAGCAGCGTTATTGCCAAGTTATGAATTCTTT
The DNA here is from genome assembly GCA_963969555.1 of Polydrusus pterygomalis. Classification (NCBI taxonomy): domain Eukaryota; kingdom Metazoa; phylum Arthropoda; class Insecta; order Coleoptera; family Curculionidae; genus Polydrusus; species Polydrusus pterygomalis. The sequence goes on along the minus strand of OZ018381.1, from coordinate 17,645,973 downwards.
TTTAAAAATTTTGTCAAAAACATACTTTTTTTAAACTGTTATATCTCCGCCACTGTTTATTACCTTCCCTGACAAATTTACACGTAACTTATAGTTGACCTAGTTTATCGGAAACTATCTTCACTTTTTGATTTAATCATGCAGTGTGTCCAAAATATTTGTTGAAACATCTCTATTTTCAATTCGGTTTTAATTTCTTATATTAAATACAACACCCTGTATATTATTTTGCCGTTGAAGAGCCCAAAATATGCTCCTTCAGAAAATATTATGTTTGCCGTATGTATCTCATTATTATTTTGAGATATTAAGGTTTTTCCGTAACTTTACACAGAAAATGGGAAAAATCGTAGGCGGCATGGCTCAAGAAATCGGAACAATTGCTACTGGATGGCATGTCTGTCAGTGTTAGTTATTATTTGTGTAATTTTGTGACCTTTGGTGACACTTTGTGTATTATTTTGCTTTAAAAAAAAATTTTTTGTAATAAAAATAAAGTATACAAACCAGGAATCAATTGATAGGATTTATATCCTTGGAGAATGCTTAAAGAATTGTCTTCTGGCATCCCGAATGTACGGCGAGAGGTTTCCTGATAGAAGGCATCCAGATGCAAGATCATTTCAATTATTGATGAATAGATTTGATAGGACATCGGTAAACAATAATAGACTCGAAGAGGTTCAACAACATCTTCATCTTCCAACCCTTGAGTACAGAAGAAAAATTTCTGACCTGAACTTCATTTACAAATTGATTAATGGTTATATAGACTGTCCTTATCTTCTTAGTCAAATTTCTCTTAGAGTACCGTCCCGACTTCTTAGAAGAAATGAAGTATTTTCTTTGAATGTACATAGAACTAATTACGGCGCTCATTCTCCTCTAACCCGTTGCCTAGCAGTTTTAAATGCCTATCCTGAAATTGATTCCTTCGGAAGCTCACTCAACAGGTTCCAAAACAGTATTATGCGATCAAAAATATGAATAAGTGTTATGTTTGGACATATTTAGATATTTAAATTATTTTAATTATGATTAGATTATTTCAATTAGAAATGTAAATTTATAAATGGGGCATCCCGTATATTGTTAATAAATGTTTAAATGTTTAAGCATTCTCCAAGGATATAAATCATATCAATTGATTCCTGGTTTGTATACTTTATTTTTATTACAAAAAAATTTTTTTAAAGCAAAATAATACACAAAGTGTCACCAAAGGTCACAAACTTACACAAATAATTACTAACACTGACAGACATGCTATCCAGTAGCAATTGTTTCGATTTCTTGAGCCATGCCGCCTACGATTTTTCCCATTTTTTGTGTAAAGTTACGGAAAAACCTTAATATCTCAAAATAATAATGAGATACATACGGCAAACATAATATTTTCTGAAGGAGCATATTTTGGGCTCTTCAACGGCAAAATAATATACAGGGTGTTGTATTTAATATAAGAAATTAAAACCGAATTGAAAATAGAGATGTTTCAACAAATATTTTGGACACACTGTATGATTAAATCAAAAAGTGGAGATAGTTTCCGATAAACTAGGTCAACTATAAGTTACGTGTAAATTTGTCAGGGAAGGTAATAAACAGTAGCGGAGATATAACAGTTTAAAAAAAGTATGTTTTTGACAAAATTTTTAAAAAATAATTCATAACTTGGCACGCTACTTTCTAACAACAAACAAATTTACAGTTGAATACAGAACCTATAGAGGCATTATACGCCATATAAAAATGTAGGGCATTCCCTCGGGCATTCCATTTAGGAAAAACATAATTTTTGGAATTTCTCTTTCTTGAGACACCCTGTATACTTAAAAATAATTTTTGGCTGTAGCAGAGATCAAACGTTAAAAGTCTTAATAAGAAAAATTTCCCATAAGTTTAACGGATTAGCAACTATTGACCGACGCGCGCTTGTTGGACCACCCTGTATATATATTTAAAAGATAGCAGAAAAAATAAGTTTCCGATCTATTTATACTTAATATACAGTGCGGCAAAAAGTTCGCAACATTTATGAAAACACAGTACCGAAAAACGTTGTTCTATTTCACTTTCATTTTAAATTCAATACGAAACGCATTTGCGTATCGTAATGAAAACCTTTCAATACGTTTTTTTTTTACTTGAAGTTGATTTCACATTTTTAACGTTTATAGCCACCTTTACCTTTCCATCTTGTATAATAGAGGCGATTTTTCAAATCTTTCTACACTTAAATTTGTTATCAACTTTGAGATGTCAAAATTTTTCGCGGGTTTATTTTGGGAAATAAAAGTAAATTTTTCTTGATCATAAAAGGTCAAATAAAAAAGTGTATAAAGGACAAGTTTAATCTACGACAGTGCCATTATGACATATTTAGCCATTATCATTTAGATGTCATTATGATCTTCATAATAGCACTCAGTGCCATTATGAATTCATAATAACATCCAAATGTTAAGATACAAAAACAAAAAGAAAGTCGGTGCAAACTATTTATTTGTTATTATTACTTAGAAAGTTAGGAATCTATTACGCTTTGATATCTTCGACTTCCGAAGGGACACTTTCGGATTCAGAATCTCCCATATTTAAATTATTTTTGGCCAACACTTTGCATACAATAGAAAATTAGACGGTAATAATGACGTTGTCAAAATCGAAATTGAAACAATCAAAAATGCGGTTACCATGACATCGACTAATATGGACACCTGAAAATTTTTTAAATTACGAAAACGTTATCAAACCGGACGTACTATATTTCTTACATCCGGTTTAACCGAAAGTTCACACTATTGGAAAGATAATAAAAATCGAAGATAGGGACATGTAAGCCGTTTTGCTTTAAGACGTACAGTTAGAGTCGATTCACTCAGTAAACCTGCAAGATGGCCGACATGTCATATGACAAAAGTCATATTCTAGCTAAATAAAATAAATTTTTGCATTTTCAATGACTTTTGTCATATGACATGTCGGCCATCTTGCAGGTTTACTGAGTGAATCGACTTTAGAAAGCTAGACGTTGTCAAAGTTCAAAAATGTCATTTTTCAAAAGTCAATATCTCGGAAACTGTTAAGTATAGACTAATAATGCTTTTATTAAAAAATGTTCATAATTTTATGCAGAATCCAAAAAAATTATATAAAATAGGGGTATATATTTAAGATTTAGATCTTACCCCCCCCTCCCTCCTAGGGGCTTGAAGTAACAAGATTGACAATATACGCAAAAGATGTCCCCCTCGAAATAAAAATCGACGGGTCCGAGCGATTTTCCACATTTTCATTTTAAAGCAGGAAAATCGAGGTGGGAAGTTTTCAAATGAACACTCTGTATGTATCATCATGCTGCTATTGTGAATATATCGCAACCTATCGGGTAGTTATAGAGGGTGATTCACCGGAGATGGTTCGTTAGACGTATAGGACGAACATGCTCTATTTATCTAAAATATTTTTGACTATACAGTGTTGCCACCTCTACCAAAAATTAGTAGCAACTTTGATATTTTAAATGGAACACCATGTATTTTATTTTATTTTATTTTCTAACCCCATAACCTAACCTTTCACATTATCCTATACCTAGCTCTTACCATTTGTACAATAATAATTAAATTCAAATTTTTTTGACGGAAAACGTTAAATTGAAAAATGTTGGTATTTTTTAACTCTGAAATATTAGGACTCTAAAATTTGGTGGGCAGTTAATAATAGCAAAAGGCTTTTTACCCCATGCCCAAATCTTAGTCGAGATATACAGAGTGGTTCAAAAATACAGTTAATTTGGTTACTTGAAAAGGTGACCATAAGTATTTTTTTTTAATGTATATAAATATGTAATATCTTATTTTTGTATTTTATTTATACCTAACTCGTCAAGTTTTCAAAATTATAAGCGATTATTTGTAAAATTTTAACAACAATTAAATTTTTATTGTGTTTTCAGTAAGTATGTCATGCCTTGCTTGGCGTAAAAATTATGTAATTTTCGTTATAATTGTGCTATTTTGTATTATTGCCGATACAGGTGCTGAATACCGTAAGTTTCTTGGCGCTTTTAAAGTTGAACCAAACTCAGTAACATTTTTCTGTATTCGTAAAAATTACCCGAGGTTCATTGGCGGTTGATTTGTATACATTTCATCAAACTTTATTCTCTTGTTCAGCGACAATTTTATCACACTGTCCATATAAAATGAATAAATTCTTAATAACTGCATTTTTAGGTAGACCAGGCCTGAAGCTTTTGAAAATGGTAAAAAGTGAAAAAAAATAATAGTAGATGAAACCCATTGGAAAAGGAAGAGAATATAACAAAAATGAAAGGAAAAATAATTTACGGGCGATCCGAGGTCGGGAAGTGGAAAGGGTAGGTTTTTAAGGGTAGAAAATTATTTATCTCGATTTCCGGCAAAACTACAAGTCCTATGGAAAAACGTTGTAGGTAATAAAAAGATCGACAACTTTTGTAATTACACTTTTTTCACATAACCTCAAAATTTATGTGAAAAATTCAAATAACCAAGTTTTTGGTTTTTTATTTTTATCTTTTACAAACAAATTTTTTTTTTCACGAAATTTGGTAAAAAATTACCTTTTTATGTCCCAAACACACTCTAATTTTTGCGAAAATAGTTGTTCTAAATATAATTAAAGGTAGGATTTAAAGGGGATTTCATCACATTTACCATAGTAATGTATATTTTTTTTACACCATCAGAAAGTAGAGATTTCAACGAACAAAAAGCCCACCGACTTTTTTAAAAAAGCAGATATTTTGACGTGAGAATTTTCGATTGAAAATTAGGGTGCTTTTTCGATATTAAGTCAAAATAAGGTGAAAAAATAAATATTTTAAATCAAAAAAATTACAGTGTGTTTGGGACATAAAAAGGTAAGTTTTCACCAAATTTCGTGAAAAAAAAATTGTTTGTAAAAGATAAAAATAAAAAACCAAAAAATTGGTTATTTGAATTTTTCACATAAATTTTGTGGTTATGTGAAAAAAGTGTAAATACAAAGTGTAGATCTTTTTATTACCTACAACTTTGTCATTTAACGTTTTTCCATAGGACTTGTAGTTTTGCCGGAAATCGAGATAAATCGTTTTCTACCCTTAAAAACTCGCCCCTTTCCACTTCCCGACCTCGGATCGCCCGTAAATTATTTTTCCTTTCATTTTTGTTATATTCTCTTTCTTTTCCAATGGGTTTCATTCTACTATTATTTGTTTTTGTTTCAAAAATTATCGACCCTGGTCTATAGTGTGTCATTCTTAACGCTATTCAGCACCTGGATCGGTAATAATTAACAAAATACCACAACAATATCCACAGTGACATAATTCTTATGAAAAACATAAGTTTATCATGACATACTTACTAAAAACCGAATAGAAATTAAATTGTCGAGAGAATTTCAAACAATCGTTTATGTCGAAAACTTCACTAGTTAGGTATATATGTATATGATATACACAAATAAAGAGCTAATTTAAGTAGCTTCTCAAATCAGTGATAATATACAGGGTGTTACATTCAAGAAAATATACTTATGGTCATTTTTTCAAATAACCAAATGAACTGTATTTTTCAACCACTCTGTATATCGCAACTAAGATTTTGGCATACAGTTAAAAGTCCCCTGGTATTATTTAACTGTCCACCAAACTTCAGCGTCTTAATATTTCAGATTTAAAAAATATCAACATTTTTCAAGTTAACGTTTTCGGTCAAAAAAATTGGAATTTAATTATTATTTTAGAAACGGTAAGAGATAGATATAATGTTAAACACACAATGGCAACACTGTATCGTCGAAAATATTTTAGATAAATACAAAATGTCCGTTTACGTAAATTACCAAATTTTCAGATCGATTCGTTAGCTGGTTAGTCATATTATAACGTACCATCCACAGTGAATCACCCTGTATACTGGGTGCCTTTTTAAAAATGTATAATGGCTGTATTCTCCACACTTACTTTGGCATCAAGTTCTGCGTCGATCGAGATGAAAATTAAGCAACAAAATAGTAGTCACGTGATTCGCATTATCTGTCAAATTTTAATTTTTTTCCAAAAAATAATTCAAAAGTGAGGTTATTTCTGAAAATATCGAAAAAGTTATAAGAAAAAGTTTTTTTAAATGCAGTTTCTAGCCCACCTGCAAAATTTCAGCTGCATAAGATAATTTTCATTTTTTACCTATATTTTGTAAATTGCACCACTTTTGCAAAATTAGACTCCACGCAACCTACATAAAACTTCTTAGTTTTGACAATGCTTTATTTCAGATACATTTTCTTTAAAGTAGCGCCATATTAAATGTGTGTTTTTCTACAAAATCAAAATTGGGCTATTAAAATTTGGTCGCATGTGATGCAAAGTTTATTTGTTTTGGACACTGTATAAGGTAACTTCATAAAATAAGTATTTTTGAAAACGTAGTTTGTGTCTGAAAGTAATACACCTTAATCCTATTAAGAGAAAAAAGAACACGGTGTCATCAGTAAAGTGTTTATTAAGTGGAAAATAAATTTTAGTTTAATTTAACGTAAAGTTTAATCTATTTTCAACGATTTAATTTAAAACCCCTTTACTTTATTTTTTTACTTTTCTAATAACTTTTTTCGATAGTTTCAGAAATAACCCCACTTTTGAATTATTTTTTAAAAAAAATTAAAATTTGACCGATAATGCGAATCACGTGACTACTATTTTTTTTCTTAATTTTCATCTCGATCGAAGCAGAACTTGATGTCAAAATCAAATTTTTAATAAAGCTAATAATAAAAAATTCCATATGATGCGGACTTTACTGGTGACACTGTATACGTCCATCCACTATAAAATCTTAAATGGCACTACCACATGACAACTCTCTAGCAAGCTCATCAAAAGTTGTTTTCAGCGATATTAAAATTAATGAGAATTAAGTACCAAATATTGAGAATATGTTTTAAAACTGGCTTTTGCAAAATTTGGCAGAAAAAATTAGAAACTAAACGTAAATGATAAAAATGATCCCAAGCATAAAATAATTGTGCAAAATGCAAAATAGTATATTAAAGTACACGTTTCATAAGAAGCGGTTTAAGCGCACGCGTCTATTTTAAAAAACGAGCAACAAAGTGACGAGTTTTTTTATTGACACGTGCGCTAAAACGCCTTATGAAACATGTGCTTTATACATTTTTTTCTATTTCACCTTTTATAAGCAAGAAAAATACATTTTAAAAAGAAAATAAATCCTTCAAATTTTGTAAATTTTTATGTTTAAATTTTATGTTGGTTATACTATTTTTTTTATCATAGTAGCTTCTGGACAACCAAAATTATTTTGCAAACTGTCATTTTTTGATTTATTGACCCATTTTCACCGAGATTCTAAAGTTATTTTAGCGATATAAGATTTGAAATTGGACGGAATACGTTGTGTGATCCTTGTACATTCGGTACACAGAGCGTTCGGGAATTCGGGCGATTTTACTACTTTTTTTCGAATTTCAAAAGACGTGATTTTACGTCACGGCATTGCAATTGAGTTAACGGAAGATGGAAAATTCAAATAAAGTTGAAGTTAAAATCGACATTGGAAGGTTAGTAGATTGAATTTTGGATAGGATTTGGCAGAAAATGATAGCTTGAAGCATCTACAAAATATTGATTTATAGATTTATGCAACCAACATACATGACTGTTATCCACACAGAATAAAAAAGTAAGTTATCAAGCTATTTTTCCTCTGCGAAAAATGGGTTTTCTCGTAAATCACAAAGGCCGCGCAAGTCAATGAAATAAAACATTTAAATGTTACCAACATCAAATAAGGAAAAAACGCGTATCGAAATAGCTTCATTACGATACGTATCGTACTGAGCTTATTATGAACGTGAAATAGAAAAACTTCTTTTTTGCTTTTTTTAAAATAATCTTCAAAATTAAATTAATTAAATCATTTAAGATTTAACGTGCTTGCTTTTGGCATCTCTTGAGTTTTTTCTTCGAATTTAATTTAATTCGGATATGGTGTATTATTCTACGGAAGAACGAGTAGAAAGGATGTTTCGTCATGCTGCTCAGGGATGTGCTGTTTGAGAACTGCCATTAGTTTTAAAGGCATCCACTAATATTTTTAATTTTTTAAATTTAATTGTTCTAACCAGATTAAGCCTAAAAGGAGAGCAGAGGAGCGTGCAACAGAAGATATAAAGCGCAGAAAGATCCACGACGAAAAAGAAAATATTCCATTACACGAAAACGATCAAATTGGCGTCAAATCCAATGAAGGTAATAAACTAGGTTAATATTATAGACAATTTACCTTTAGATAAACAAACAATAATCACGAATGTGGCAGTTTTATGGCCTCGCGCATGTAAACAAAACTGGGAACTATTAGACATGCGCACTGCAACATTATCGTTTGACGAATGGGAAAATAGACAGGTCCGGGCTTTAAAATTTAAATTCTTGCTCATATGCCACCATAGAGGGTTTATTTTACCCCTATTTGGGCATAATACAATTATACAACGGCTGCAACTAGTACTAGTCATTGTTTATATTACAATCCGAGTCACTATAAAAGCACAAACACAATTCACTAACTAAACTACACAAAAACCAGAAATCCATAAATATTAAACACCAGTTCCACAATCCACGATAGCCGATCCGATAGCTGAAAACTTTAGAAAACTACAAGGAAAACTTTAGAAAACTACAAGGAATCCGCAGAGAAGAGAAACCTTAAAACACAACAACAAAAATGGCGGCCGAGCCGGTTCTGGAGAGTATTCTTGAGCGCGTCGATTATTGTCGATAAAGTAGTACGGCCGATAACACGAGGTTTGTGCGCATGCACGAAGGTTCCCCGAATGAAGACAGCTGACCGACGAGTCATGCGCTCGGACGTATTTTTTCACCCATAAAACGTAACTTTTGTTTGCGCAGGAGATAAGCTGTAGGTATCTAAAGGTAAATTGTCTATGGTTAATATGTACTAGCGATATTGATTTATTATACCGGGTGTCCACTAAGAATGGCTCTCGGCCGTATCTCAGAAAGTGTTAGTCGTATGGCTTAACTTTAGTGGCCAAGCAAAGAGGGATTTTTCAAAAACCCTCTTAGTATACATGTATCAAAGGTGGCCTTTTTTTTAATCTAATAAAGCTTCTGGATAACTTTTGTTTTTGCTCTGCCTTTTTGTAGGAGACACATATTGCTATGCAAAAATATTCACAACTTTGGTTTGGCTCATCGGAATTTGTTTAATTTGAACTCGCTCGATAGGGATTCTTTTGTTTTATTAATTTAATAAAAAACTAAGTCGTTCTGAATTCCGTTGTCACAGCTAGAGGGCGCTATTTAGCAGAATCCACAATTTCTTAATTTTTCTCAAAAATTTTAATTGCAATGATATATCTTTTTTAACTTGAGCAAAAGGGCAAATAAATAGAAGAATATTTGTGAAAACCACATAACTTTATCATTCATCGCTTAAGGTGGAATTCTCAAGGTCATTTGATCTATTGCCAACCTATAACCTATTTCGCCCTGTATTTTTTAGTTTTTTATTTTAATAACTCACATTTAAAGAAAATCAATATCGCCGGTACATTCTTTAGGTTATATCTGACATACTACAGAAACACCAATTTGGTTCATTGCTAATTTTGGGATAATTGTAAAAAAATCTTACCCGATGTTCTTCGCTATACAATTCTCCTAAAGTAAGTGTAATGAAATTTCGTGATATTTATTAAATATGTCAATTATTACCTATAGAATATCAAGTCGATGCCGATTTTATTTCAATTTTGTGTAAAAGCTAGAAAAAATAAATAAATACACGCGAAATAGGTTATAGGTTGGCAAGCATGTTGATACTCCTACCTTAAGATTTAATAATAGGAATATTCCGTATTCAATAGAACAAAATTTTTAGGATTTGTTTTAGACGAAAAATTAAATTTTAAAAGTCATATTCCGTATATTATAAACTCGATATCTCCCTTGGTATCTTTTGCAGAGAGCAAAATTTTATATTTCCTTAAAATACTTACAATATATATTTTTCATTATATAGTGTGTCCACGGATGGACCTAACTATACTTGTAAAAAACTTTATTTTCAATTTTTCGAAAAAAAGTCATTCTTCATCATTTCTTTTGCTTATTAAATAAATATAATTCACCTAAGAAAATTTCCATTTTTTTATACAGGGTGCACAAAAAATTTAAAAATGTAGATTTGCAAAATTAAAAATTTTTGATCCAACTTTTTTGAATGATCAAAATAAAAGAGATTGGAAAGAGAATTCGAAAAGCCGAATAAAGTTTTGAGATATGATCTGTGGTAACTACGATATTTTATATTAAAACTTTAATCTGAAGGAAAATATCAATAATTTATTTAACTTCTGTGGACACACTGTATATTCAAAATTACAATATTTAGCTTCTGCATTGGGATCTGCTTGTTTATTAAACTTAAAACATAAATTAACAAACTATATCAGTGAAATGTATAATTTCGGAAAAAGGTCTCTTTTATATCACGTAATAATAAAATATAACCATTCTACAAAAAATATCAAAAGAATTTAAAAATTGGCAACTTTTAAAAATAAATGTTTAATATTAAACGATTTATTAATTTTTTTTATTGATTTCATTAATCTATTAAATTTAATTGAATGGAATTAATGGATATTAAGTATTATTATCTATATTATTGTTTCATTTCCATATAATAAACTGAAAAAGGCATTAAAAGTAAAAAAAATATGCTAATCAAATCATTAAACGTAAATATCTCCGAAACGATACACACAGTTGTATCAACACTTATTTCGTATTTGGAAAATTACACTTTTCTCTTTAGGGAGACGGAAATCTTGTTTAGGTTCAAGCTGCTTCCGAGAAATTTGCATTGAATGGTGAAGGGAAGGGCATCACTTTTTAGTATTTTCTACCAGCGTCTTTATTTCTTAACTCCCTTATTTATTAAAAAAAAAGGAATAATATATTAATAGTGTAAACCCATAGATATTTACCTTTAGATAAGCAAACAATAATCACGAAAGTGGCAGATTTATGGCCTCGCGCATGTAAACAAAGCTAGACACTATTAGCCATGCGCACTGCATTATTATCGTTTGACGAATGGGAGAATAGACAGGTCCGGGCTTTAAAATTTAAATTCTTGCCAAAAAATTGGAATTTATTCGCAATTTTTGATCAAGTTGGGAAAAAAGGTAGCGATTTCTGGCATTTTTAGTAGTAACCAATATATCAGATTTTAAGTATAGAAAATTGTTTTTAAGGTTTTGTTTTTAAAATTTGCTTAAAAATGATTCGTTGTCGTGTTTTTAGTTCGATAAGGAAGATAACAAGAATAGACTACCTAGTCTTTAGAATATAAAAACAAACAAAACCAGCAAAATAACCAATCTACGGTGTTATCACTTGCCTAACCTCAGGTGAAATATTAGTTGGTATATAACTTGTATTGATTTTTACAATTTGGTAAAAACTTGTTTTGTTCAAGAATTTGAAAAAGTGTTATTTGTGTAGCCTAGGACTAGTTAGATGTGTTTAAATTGCTTATAATAAAATAAAGTTATAAATCAAGATACATCACTACTTACTTACTAAAAATATGAAATACCCGATATTTTAACCCCATTTCGGCATAACAAAATAATACAACGGCTGTTACTGTCATTGTTTATATTCCAGTTGAAGTAACTAAAAGGACGAACACAATTCACTAAACTACACAAAAACTAGAAATCCGTAAATATTAGACACCCACAATCCACGAAGAAAACTACAAGGAATCCACAGAGAAACCTTAAAACACAACAACAAAAATGGCGGCCGAGCCGGTTCTGTAGAGTATCTTAAGCATGTCGATTATTGTCGATAAAGTAGGACAGGCCGATAACACGAGGTTTGTGCGCATGCACGAAGGTGTCCAGAAGGAAGGCACCAGCTGACCGGCGAGTCATGCGCTCGGATGTATTTTTTCACTCATAAAACGTAACTTTTGTTTGCGCGGGAGACAATTAAGCTGTACGTATCTAAAAGTAAATTGTCTATGTGTAAACCCCGAGATTGTTATGTGGTGAAGATGAATATTTTGCAACTTGGTTTGTTCAACTAATTAGTAAATTTTGTTGTGGTCATAAACACTTTGGATTAGAACAACATTCTATATAACATACCAAAAATCTAGACAATTTTGTTCTTTAAAAAAATTAATTTTTCCGTGTTTCTGCTTATATTTCTTTCTGGAAATGACGATCCGTTTATGTATTTGTCGGTCTGTTTAGAATAATTTTTTCTGTACAATTTCATATTTGAACAACACTTTATAATAATCAAAACACAAACGAGATAAGTGTAAAACCGTGGCTCTCTTCTTGACAGCCGAGTGCAAACTTTGACTTTGCCAATTCAATAATTTTCTTTTGTTTCATTTTTATGTTTGACCATTAATAAATAAATATTTTTTTCAGACGCCATTCTCGCGCAGTTCATTGAAGTGTTGAAATACATAATCACCCTTTATGAACATAGACATGAACCCGATTTTTATACCAAGCTAAGAACGTTAATACAATATACAAACGAAAAATTGTAATATTTAATATTTTTTTGTTTTGTTACCAAAAAATTAAGTTTGTAATACATAATATATATATTAATAATTAAGCTAATCTTGAACTAAGAAGAAATTATCTGTTGTCAATTATTGTTATTGTTTATGTGAATATATTTATTATTTTTTTAAGGTTATTTTTATTAATTAATAAAATCTATTGCGTTAACTTTATTCTTAAGTCAAGGGATCATCCGATATGTCGGTGTTGCCAAATTAGTCTGTTTTCCTTTAAAACTACCTATAAAAATATTTTGCTTCAAAATCAATCAAGATTATGGATGTTTGATTGTTTTTGTTATTTAAGATTTCATTTAAGTATAAATAACATTGAATGTATATTTATATTATATCCAACATGAGTTGTTAGGTACTTATTTTGTTATATTTATAAAATTTTTGTATGCTCGGTTAAAAGCAGCTCTGCTGAAATTCGCCGAGTTAAAAATAAAGACCTTTTATTATTATTATTATTATTATTATTATTATTATTATTATTATTATTATTATTATCATATAATAGGAAAAATTAAGTACTTATCAATAAATAAAAAATTCGATATGGCGGTCATAAGAAAAAAGAAAATTGATGGATCCAGGAAACCAAAACGTTGTAACTAAAATATTACTAAGTAGGCATACTCTATGTAAAAAGTTGCCATGGAAATGAGTTTACAGATTAAAAAATATTGGGAAATTACATAGTTACATCCGATCAAAGGAAATGCAACAATATAATATATCACAATATCTCCAAAACCAAAAAAACCAGAATCGATCGCAAGCGTACCAATAAACTGCTAACCTAATTGCTTAAAACTTTTCCCTTAACCGTCTTTCTATCTCTTATAGTTTCCGAGATCGCAATACTGTCGGCACAAATTTAGGGCACACGTACTGTATATGTTAACTAACAAAAAGGTAAAAACATATCTTGGAAAAAAATTATTCAGTACATTAAAGTAATGGTCACATAGGTAGATACTTAAGTGAGTGATAGTGCTTCTCAACATAGAAAAATAAAATTATAAACATGCTGTCAAAAAGGCTTTATTTTTGATATACAGGGTGTCAAAGTTTTAACTTTTTTTTTCTAATATGGTAGGTACACCTATTAGTTTTGGGAATATCTACAAGAAAATGTCAAAACTGTCGGATACGGTATACAGGGTGTTATATTTTTTTGCGTTACCGACAATTCCACTCTCTTGTACTAATTAATAAATCAAGAATTCAGCACTCTATTGTCAGAATTTTTTTTTTGCCAATGTCATTTATGTCACAGACCAAAGTTGTTAGATGGTTAATAATGCCTGCCTGCACCGTTTTAACGTAAACTTTAGCTTTATAGTCATAGTTAAAGTCAAGATAACCTTTTGTATGCCTCGCATCTTAAGTTGTCCTTGTTAAGACAACAATACGTTTGGCAACGTTGAGAAATTTAGTGATTTTTTTATTACACTTCTACACTGAAATTTCACAAAGCTCCTTTGCTCTTCTTAACCTCACATTTTACAACAAAATTTTGGTCTTTGTACCGGCTACCGGCGAACTTTGACTTTAGTTAAAAAGTTATAGCGAAAATTCATACAGTTGATTCAGCTATCGAATTTATTTTAAGAATTGTTTTTCTTGATTCGGAAATACCAATGATCTGGTGCCTATAGATGAAAACATGACCAATGAACCTATTGACAAAATCGTATTCCAATCTGAAATAAATCAACATACAAATCGCGCCCCTCCACTTTGTTTGCGCCAAACTGACGGCGTTAAAAGTATTGACATGATGTGGGACATTTAAATCTTTGTCTAAAACCTTATAAAAAGCCTGCATGGCAACGCAGCAGTTAAGGGGCCTACAGACACACGTACCGGGTGAACAACTAAGAATGGTCGTCGGGTATATCTCGGAAACTACTAAACGTAGAAACCTGGGATAAAAAAAATTATAAAGCGGTCATGAGAAAATTCTGGAAATAATCTTTAAGTTCCGCATTTTGCCGCAAGAGGGCGTAATTGAAAAGTAAATTTTAAAATTTTACATAACTCCAAAAATTCCACACTAAGGTATATGTTTGATAACACCATTTTAAAGCTTGGATAATTATGCATCATTTTTGTCTTATGCTCATTGGCGTACCGACTTTAATAAGAGTGGGGGACGCTGTTCAAAGTGTAAACATTTAAATCGCTGTAACTTCTAAACGACTTATCCGATTTCAGCAAACTAAAGACTGTTTGGAAGAGAAATATATGCACTTTCACCAGTCGTATTTAGTTATACATAATAGTTCTCAATAAAATTGCTAAAGGGCGCAATTTGTAATAATAATAGTTTTTTTGATTTTATCCCGAAAATTCAAATCATACGGTATAATTATGATACCATAATCGAAAAGAAGATGAAATTTTCTAAAAAAAATATTAAAACCGCAGCTCGATATCTTTGTTCGTTTCAGAGTTATTGCCAAAACATTAATTTTTAATACCAATTGCGCCCTCTAGCAATTTTATTTGAAACTATTGTGTACCATTGGATAAGACAATTAAAGGTACTACCTTTCTCTTCCAAACAAGCTTAAATTGAGTGAAATCGGATAAGTCGTTTAGAAGTTACAGCGATTTTAATGTTTTCACTTTCACTTGATAAGAGTGGGAGAAGCTATTGAAAGTGTAAACATTAAAATCGCTGTAACTTCTAAACGACTTATCAGATTTCACTCAATTTAAGCTTGTTTGGAAGAGAAAGGTAAGTACCTTTAATTGTCTTATCCAATGGTGCACAATAGTTTCAAATAAAATTGCTAGAGGGCGCAATTTGTATTAAAAATTAATGTTTTGGCAATAACTCTGAAACGAACAAAGATATCGAGCTGCGGTTTTAATATTTTTTCTAAAAAATTTCATCTTTTCGATTATGGTATCATAATTATACCGTATGATTTGAATTTTCGGGATAAAATCAAAAAAACTATTATTATTACAAATTGCGCCCTCTAGCAATTTTATTGAGAACTATTATGGACAACTAAATACGACTGGTGAAAGTGCATATATTTCTCTTCCAAACAGTCTTTAGTTTGCTGAAATTGGATAGGTCGTTTAGAAGTTACAGCGATTTAAATGTTTACACTTTGAACAGCTTCCCCCACTCTTATTAAAGTCGGTACGCCAATGAGCATAAGACAAAAATGATGCATAATTATCCAAGCTTTAAAATGGTGTTATCAAACATATACCTTAATGTGGAATTTTCGGAGTTATGTAAAATTTTAAAATTTACTTTTCAATTACGCCCTCTTGCGGCAAAATGCGGAACTTAAAAATTATTTCCAGAATTTTCTCATGACCGCTTTATAATTTTTTTTATCCCAAGTTTCTACGTTTAGTAGTTTTCGAGATATACCCGACGACCATTCTTAGTTGTTCACCCGGTACATTGTACGCGCGTTGATGTTCGCCAGTGTGTAGACAAAATATCGACAACAAAACCGACGCACATGTTTTACTGTTCCCGCTTGAATTTATGTACGCACGTACATAAACGCGCGCACATGTATGAACGTGTGGAGACGAAAGTTTGTTTGTTTCAAGGATTTTGTCAGTGTCGGGTTAGTTTTGTTTTTGTAGTTTGATTTGACGGCGGATTTAAGAAGTTTTTCTTATAACACATACACGCAAGCCACTGCTAATAAGTTTAGTTCATCGTCACGTGACATGCTGACATCGCAACGCCTAGAAGACTGACATACAAGTACCTGTGTCTGTAGAGAAATGTGATCCACACACATCAACGCGCGTACATGTACACATGTACGTGTGTCTGTAGGCCCCTTAAGAGATTCGCCCTCAAAGATGTGAGCGCCACGACATTGGTCCGAGGCCATTCTGACGTTTCATTCATTTCCGTTTAGGGATGTCCACAAAAAATGTATCGCGGAAAAACATCGATATTTGCGATGCATCGAAAAAAGTTTTTTAATAAAATTAGAATCACACATCTAATTATGCTAATCTCACACCTTAACTGAAACAAAAGGTAAAACTAATCAATACAAAATACATCAATGCATCGACAAATATCAAATCGTCTCGATGCATTGCTTAAAAATGATGTATCGCATTAAAAATATTGATGTATATCGAACATCCCTATTTCCGTTTGGTGTTTCTTTGACAGCAGTCTGAAATTTTCTTCAGTTTATCGGTTTTGTTAATCTTTGCTGCTTTTAGTGTTTTGTGATATTTTTTGGGTAGCTATAGTCTGTATGCAGATACTTTTCATAGGTAAGTAAATGATATAGAGACTTGGGGTATTTCATTTGTAGTTGTAGGTTAGGTTTAAACTATAGTAGCAAGGTCACATTCAAAGGTAAATCGACCGTAGTCCCTACCTAGCTCTTCACCGCCTCTCTCCTACAAACGATGTTGTAAACACACTTTAATAGCGTTTATGATGTGCCATATATACAGTGTGTATAAGCCAAATGGAATAAATTCGATAATAAATACATGGGAGCGTGTCCGAATAAACGCTCGGATACGTCGATTGGTATTTCTAGTTGAGCATTTTTTTGAATAAAAACTTTTTATACAGGGTGTGTCATGTAACAGTGGCCTATAACAACTTTCTTATTTTAAATACGACACCCTGTATATTATTCAATTTTGGATTCTTCAGAAAATTCTAGACATGTTTCACGTACAATATCCTATCTATACCTATCTTCAACTGTTTCGGAAATATTACGTATTTTCAGGTTTATTGAAAAAATTAACAACATACTCAAAAACTAATAAGTAATATTGTTTATTTCTTGATGATGTAAAAAACAAACAAAAACATTAATGTAGGAGATGTTGAAAATGCTCGCCGCGAACGTCTTGGCAACATCCTAATCTTAAATAGAAATGTCTTCTAATGTTACCGAACATCTCAGGCGTGATCGATCTAATCGCAAGCGTTATTCGTTTTCTTAAGTCAGCTAAGTCGAGGGGTTTAGTTTTGTATGCAACATTTTCGGTCGGTTTTTCGACTAGAAGTATTTGGCTTTTCCTCAAACTCAAGCATATATTATCTAATTTGGTATCATCATTTATTGCATTGGCAGCTACTTTTTTTTATCTGCTTTACATGTCCAAGCTGGCGAAACGGTTTTTCTATTTTACTAATTTTCCCTTGAGTTATAGGCGCCAAGTTAGGAAATTTTTCATGAAATAAGCGAGCAACTTCCATTTGGGTCCGTGTTTTATATCCATAACCAATCATCTGTAGAATTGTTATTTTGTACATTTTTGTTAAATAACCCATTTTTCTGATATGCAGTTAACGAAATTCAAACGACTATAACACTGACAACTACTGTCATGCAAGCAGATAACAATTTGCTAACGTCAGGAGTTTTAAATAAAAGTAAACAAAACTATTTATACTTTTTTTTAAATTTCATATCAGTAAAAAGAAACGCCAAAACACAATAAATCTGAAATGACTTAATATTTCCGAAACAGTTAAAGATCGGTAGGTATAGGATCAGTGGCGGCTCGTTAATGAAGGGCTCTGGGGCGCCGCTCTCCCTGCAATTATTTCAAACAGAATCCAAAAATACTTTACTTAAAAAACCAATAAAGCAATGTATGTAAGCAATCCATTAAAATAATTCAAACCAAACATAGCCCTATTCCAGCGGGTAGGTTATACTAAGCGCGGGCATAAACCAAACATAGCCCTATTCCAACGGGCAGGTTATACTCATAGCTCAATGTTATACTAAGCGCAGGCGGGCGGGGGCGACCGATTATCCGTCCCGATGCAACGCGGCTTCTCGATGAGTTGCCATGACGACAAAGGCGTGACGTCACCTACACATCGCACAACGAGCGGCCACGGACGAGCGTCAATTTTCCGCGCCCAACAACAGCTGTTCGCGATGCCACGGTAGAATAATCGATATATTATGTGCTCTAACGAGGCAACCTGTCGATGCCGCTAATGTTTTGTTTATTTGTTTTATTAGTTACGTTATAAAGTTGGAAAATGTCGTGTAATATGAAGGTCAGTGATTTACAGAAGCTTGCATGTGTTTAGTTCTCTGAGCTTAAGTGAAAAACTTGATTTAAAAAATGCAGGGCGGCCACTAGAAATTGAACATAGTACATGTACAAGTGCAATCAAAATGTAAAAGTAAGGAACAGTTTACGCGTAAGTTTGACAAAGAAATATATAATAAAAAATCCTGAATAGGTATGCGGTTGAGGACAAAAATTATTTTTTTTTTGTTTGGTGTGTCTTCTTTTTGACGGGGATGATAATTGGACTATAAATGGGGTGCAGGACTTAAAACATCTTTCAGAGAAAATAAAAAAAAGTGGTAAGTTTTGAGATGTTAGGACTAATATTTTAACTTGTTTAAGTAGTGCTTATGGTGATGAAATTAAAATTCACAACGAGAAAGTTAGAAAAAACAGACACGTACTTTTGAAAATAATAGACATTTACATTTTTTTTTAATTTAAAACCAGCGCCCCCCCTGACTCGCTAGTCACAGGCCGCCACTGTATAGGATATTGTACATGAAATACGTCTAAAATTTTCTGAAGAATCCAAAAATTAAATAATATACAGGGTGTTGCATTTAAGATAAGAAAGTTGGTATTGGCCACTCTTACATGACACTCTGTATAAAAGATTTTATTGAAAAAAATGCGCAACTAAAAATACCAATCGACGTGTCCGAGCGTTTTTACGGACACGCTCGCATGTATTTATTATCGAATTTATTCAATTTGGCTGATCCACACTGTAGGTACTACCAGATCATTGGGAAATAGTAATTGTCATATTTTATTGTCTTATTTTCACTTGCTAACGCTCAGAGGCAGACGTTGCCACATTTTGCGGATTCTACACCAGCGAAAATATATCGAATACTTATATACCTACTGTCATACTGTAAAGTTAAATTTTTGATTGGCTGCCACAGTCAACATATTTTCTTGAAATCAGCATTATGCGGCACCACAGTACTGGTAAATTCCCAATAGATACAAATTGAGTCGATTTAAGCGCAAATAACACCCAAAAGGGTTCATTCCTTTCTTTGGAGACTTGCCACAGGGTATAAAGTAAAAATTGGTTTCTATTTTTACGTGGTTTCATTGTGGGGAACCTGGTGGACCTTTACATTTGACGTCCTGTAGGCTTGTTACGATAAAGAGAATAATGTGTCTATCTTGCTCTGTCGTCGTTAATAGGTACCATAATTAAAGAAGTAGTGATCTACAGACGTTCGTTTGACATGTTGAGAATATTAAAATTGTTTATTAATGCAAAATAAATTTCTTTAATCTCATATACCGTGCGAGCAAAAATTATTTGCATCAAAGAGGGCCTTGCATCTAAGGACGTAATGCTTACCGGTAGAGCTTAATACCTGTTGGGTATCAGTAACTACCTGAATTAACAATCAATCAGTTATTCCGTCATCTTTGACAGTCGTTACAAGTAATTTGATTCATCGCTAATTTTTCCAATTTCTTGAACAATTCACACAATGGGCTTTACGGAACAACACCAAACATTCATGGTTGAAGCGTATTTTCGAAACGGGGTTAGAGTAAATTGTGAGTGGCAATACAATCCGGGTTTGTGCATGGACGATTTTCACGAACATTTTCCTAGCGTTGCTTTTATTGCTGGGGATTTTTATCATTGCCTGAAAAGAACCGTGCCTGTGTTTAGGGAAACAGGTTCTATACAACACAAAAAAGGAGCAGGAAGACCATCTGTAAAAACAGAAGAACTTGTTGCAAACGTTCGTGAAATAATGCAAAGTACGCCAACAAAACGCCTGTCCCAAGAAGTGGGAAGATCTTATGGAACATGCAGGACTATTCTTAAGAAGCAGCTAAATTTATTTCCTTATAAAGTGCAAGTATTCCAAGAAATACAAGCCGCAGATTTTGAAAGACGCAGGAATTACTCTCAATGGTTTACCCAAAATTTATTGGAAATAAATGATTTATTAGACACGACATTTTTTTCGAATGGTTCCACCTCTCCGGTTATGTGAATTGTTAGAATACACGCATATGGAGTAGTGAAAATCCCCATTTTGCAATTTATGTAATTATTTTTCTTTTTCTTTCTGTATATTCTTACTTTGTTATTTCTGTAAACAACAAAAATAAATTTGTATTTGTCTACTTATTTTATTACTCATTAGTTTGGCATATCATGTCATAATATGAATTTGACAAAATTTTAACCTAGATTTGGTTAGATATATCGTCCCCATATCATTGTGATATAAACCAACCCCTACGTTTTTTAATCCAAGCCCTCTTTGATACAAATAATTTTTGCTAGCACGGTATATACCTACTTTTTTATTATTCTTTGTATTTTAACATTTACATGGTTTTAAATGTTGTCTAATATGTTCTTTACTTGTATTTACTTATGTTTGTTTTAAATGTTATGTAACTAATATACAACCACCGGCTGTATTGCTATTGTTTGTAATTTGAATAAATAAATAAATACATATTATACCCTCAAAATGTTATTGCGATCACAGATAGATTATGTCAATAGGCGAAAATAGAAAGGCCTTAGAAAACTGCGATTTTGCCAAATGCTGATTGAACTAACTACAAGTTAACTGACTTCTATGCGGTGCCTAAGAACAAGACTGATGTACTTTTAATAAAATTTTGTTAATAAAAACGTTGCATACGGCCGGAATAGCAGCAAAAATATTGTATATTTCGAAAATTAAAGGTAAATCTGAGAATCCGATACATGAGAAACTCAGTTTATAGACGCGTTTCTCAATATTTTTACACTGAAGTAAAACTTATGGCCAGATTTGAAGAAATTCAGTAACAGCGCAGGGCAAAAAAACGGGCTATTTTACATGGTGTAAGTAGCTAGGTAATTACAAAAACTACATTATTTATATATCCCTTTATATTTGACAATGACTTATTTTTTTTAAAAACCACAACACACTAAAAAGCAGTATAATTATTATCTAGAATACTCTAAATTTGGAATTTGAGTAAAACAAAGCGAGTAGAAATGTAGGCTTAATTATGTAAAAGAGAAAATGTCCAAGTTAAAGTTCTAGAAAACGTAAACAACTGTTACTTTTAGGGTTGGTAACATTTTTGAATAGAATAGGTTACATAATGTTTACCAACACATTTTTTTTAACTGACGAGGTCCTAAGAAAGGCAGGAGCAGGTATATAATAAATACATTAATTCCTGTTTGTCTTACGTTACATTAAATTTAACAGTTGACATGTTCTGTATTAACGGTATAAATATTTCTATCTTTTGCCTTGTCACATGATGTCATTGCGAAGGGAAGTACAAAGACCGATTTTAAAGAAATCATTATGCGGTTATTTCGTGTAAAGAAAATAAAACTGCTGACCAGCAACAGAATTTCGGGAATAGGAAAGGCGTTAAGCAGTTTAAATAAAGCGAAGTATCGAAAACGGTTATTTACATAACAAGTTCGTTATGAACATTCGAAAATTAAATATTATAGCCTTACCTGTAAATTATGCATTTTTGCGCTTACCAGTGTCTTGTAATATTTGTTTTTGTTAATCAATAATATTAAAAAACATTTGGATGTTGTCAGGTTTTATGTATACGTAGAATAAATAAAACACAAAGTTTTTTGTTAATACTATAGGTTCCATTTTCTTAGGAATGAACATTATACAGTCACGGCTGGTTAATATCACCACGATGACGTCGTAGGCTGTAATATGTTATGGCGCAGGTATAGTATAATCAAAACAATTTCCGTTGCACGTCATCAATCAGCTGATAATTGAAAATCGGTCAGGAAACATAAGAAAATTAAATTTAGGCAGAAAATAAATAAATTTCATGCGATATTGAATGTAATAGAAACTTAATGTATTCTTTTTTGATACTAAGCCGCTTAAAGGAACTGTTTTTTAAATTTAACCTTTTAAAAATTAATATCATTTGATTTTCTTGGGCTAAGGCTGGATCCACATACATCCGTGATACGCATGTGTTGTGTACCACATGATTAATATGAACCAATGAAATTTTAGGGAATAAAATTCATTCACGGATGTATGTGGATCCAGCCTTACAGTTGTCAACGCATCGGTGATGCCAGTTTAGTTCTTGGCGAATTTTGATTGACGTTTATTGTTTTCATTTCGTGTTTTCGTGAGTTTATTTAAGTCGTTTTTAACTAAAACTGCAAATCCTTTTATAAATAGGATTAAAAACTGTTCTTTTAAGAACAACAAAGATAATACAACAATAAGAGATTATATCATTACAAAAACTAAAATGATGGTTTATATAATATTGTCATGGAAGATTTTAAAAATAAAATAAATAAATCTGCGTTTGTTTAGGTGAATTTGGCTTGTTTTTGTTAAAAAAAAATACTTTGCAATTCCCTTACTGGGGTATTTTGATTACAAACTGGCAACACTGCTGATACTCGAAGGTATGACGCGCAACGGAAATTGTTTTGATATTACTATATAATATACAGCATTTTATTACGACAAATTAAAATTTTATTTTATTGTGATTCTATAGTCATATTTTGACATTTCACTAGTGATGTAGCAAGCACCACTAGTGTTGAAATAAATCTACGACGTAAGACGTACGGAAATAAGTTAAAATGAATCTTCTTGAAAATATGTATTAAACGTTACTGTTTACAAGTAGTAGCGGCTATGCGAGAACTCTCGCTTCAACCACGAAGTAGTCGATTTCACTTGCACTAGGAAATAATTGAGTCCTTACTCACTTCTTCGCATAGAAATATCGTATACCTCGCCTTGTTTTACCTAAATCTAACTTTGACACTTGTCTATAAGGTAATGAAATAAAATAACTAAACATGCTTTCATATCCAGTGCCTTCTCCAGCAATGCACAATAGGTGTATATCAGTAAAAACTTTTAACATATTTGGTTTATTTCACAGACGTTCCTGAAGGTCGCAGCTAACATTTTTTATTATGAGCTGGGGGGTTTCAAGGAAAAGTAAGTTTATTTTAAGAGCAAACGCTAGATATACAGGGTGTCCCAAAAGTAATGTGTTGCAGCGTGTAACCTGTTAACTTCTGCGCCACTGCGTATCGGTGTGCCTGGCGCCATCTCTGCGGCGGCTCACTCGCATCCAGCGGTCAATCACCCCCGCCAGTAAACATTATCCCTTAGAAGAGAGCGGTTGTGCAAATTTCGGCGGCACTATTATTCGCGCAAAAAAGGCGAAGCAGCTAGTTTTGCCAAAGTTGAATGTGCGTGTAGTTTGAAATTAGGTACTGTAAGGCATTTTTATGTAACTAAGGGACTTTAGTAATGGTGTTTATTCGTGTTTTAAATAAATCTTATTGTTTTACAAAATAACCTAAAAGTTTCATTTCGCAAAATAAAGAGAAGGTAGTTCCGTGTGCAGGGATATACAGTCCACTAAAAGAAAACAGGAAGGACCCCTACATAATGGGACACAGAGCAACAGCAGACTCCTTAAGTCGAAATAATGCGATTTATTTAAACTTGCCTTATCCCAAAATTGATAACAACCAAGATACAGGGTGTCAAAGTTTTAATTTTGTTTTCGTTTTTTTGCGATTATTTCTTAACGAAATGACATAGCAGCACAAAAGGGTTTTGGGGTTTTTTGAGGTGAGGAATTCAAAATTATCCATAGTTTTTGTGTAACCAGTAGAGGGCGCTGCCTACGGCATGGCCCACTCCTTTAGCTCGCATAACTTTCTTTAGGCTTCTTATATCGATCCGACTATTAAAAAAATAAGTTACTTTACTTCTTTTACATCAAAAACGTATAATTCATTGAAGTCGCTAGGAGCAACCATTTTCGAGATAATCGCATTTGATATTTCCAATGCAACAAGTACGTGGTCCAAAAACAACGGAAAATCGAGCAACGGTGAATTTCTAACTTAAAATTGTTGTAAATCAGCTACATTTGCTAAGTGTCAAAGTTAATGTAAATACTTAAGGTTGACTATTTTTTTCTAATAAAAACGCTTTTTCGTATACGGAAATATTAATTTTATTCTAATCAAAATTTTTATTAACTTTGACAGATGATACTTTGTGTAACATTTTGTTGCCTTAGAAACGTCGTTGTTTTTAATCAAGGCCAGCTGTGATAAATAATACTAATACGAATACACAATTATTTTAAATATTTTAGCATTCTTGCATAAAAAATATCGAATGCGATTATCTCGAAAATGGTTGCTCCTAGCGACTTTAATAAGTTATACGTTTTTGATGTAAAAGAAGTGAAGTAACTTATTTTTTTAATAGTCGGATCGACATAAGAAGCCCAAACAAAGTTATACCAGCTAAAAACAGTGGGTCATGCCGTAGGCAGCGCCCTCTTCTGGTTACACCAAAACTATGAATAATTTTGAATTCCTCGCCTCAAAAAACCCCAAAATCCTTAATTTTGTGCTGCTATGTCGTTTCGTTAGGAAATAATCGCAAAAAAACGAAAACAAATTAAAACTTTGACACCCTGTATCTTGGTTGTTATCAATTTTGGGATAAGGCAAGTTTAAATAAATCGCATTATTTCGCCTTAAGGAGTCTGCTGTTGCTCTGTGTCCTATTACTTTTGGGACACCTTGTATAAGAAGGTAGAAAGGATTTTTCTTTGCCAACCATTTTTTTTTTTTTAACTATCGCTAGTGACTCATCCGCCATTTCGTTAATTATTCGTTTTATCCAAAAATCGGCCAAATATCCATCGCTGGAGTACAATAACTCACAGTTTAACGTTAAAAAAGGGTTGGAATGGAGAATTTGAAAAAAGTTCGTTTTATGCTTTTATTATTTTTATCAATTACATTTGTTTTTAACTTAAAACGGTATGTAAAGACAAGTGTTTGGCCGCTTTCTGGAGAAAACCAAATATTGATAAGAAAGTAAAACGGCGTAAAAAGAAATAATTTCGGTTTTTATTTTAAAAATCACTTTAAATTTGAAACCTATAAAAACTGTTAACTAATTGTGTACTTAGTGCTATTTAAAATTTACTACCAAAAAATTATTAATATAGAGTAAAGTTTTTACTATATACCACCTAAAGCGCTATGGGGGCATTACTAAAAAGGCACTGTATTAATTTAATAAAACTAAAAAAAAATTCTTATGACTTAGGGCCTACTTTAAAATTAATTCATTAATCACTTACTGATAGAACTACAAAAGTTTTGGTTTACATAGCCATTGAGCCGTACTCTAGTAAAAAAAAAGTTCGCCACGTCAATAAGACTATAGAGATTAAAACATAAAAAAATAAAAGTCATTACGTTGAGATAATCTTAAATATTGTAGGTATACAAAAAATATGTTTAGCAATGATAAACAACAAATGTTATTGTCACTAAAATAATATAGGTTCGGTAACTTTACTTGTTTATCACGAAAGCCCGGTTTTTGATTCTAGAAATACTTAATATTCATAGTACGTTTACTAATAGTCTATTAAAATCAACGAAATAAAACGGAGCAATAATACGTGTTGCCGTTGTATCAGTTTCTGATCAACGGCAACAACGGCACAATCACGACCTTCGAATAAGAAGCCAGTAGTCAACCTGGCAAAAAGACAACCTTGGCAAAAAGCACTCGCCTCCAGGGGATGAAAAATCGTTTTCTTCACTGCGTGCGAAACAAAATTATTACAATATCTTATTGCTAAAGATGGTTTATATGTATTCTAGTAACTGTAGGCTATTTTATGCAACCTGGAGAAAACACGTAGAACATATTCGAACTTACACTCCTCCGCTAATTGAGATATTTTTTAAATTCGTCATTAAATTATTTAAAACATATTTATCATGCGTTAGTACATTAAAAAATTCAGTATCTTATTTCTATTTGGGGTTCAGCCAATTGGCTGATCATGAGAGCCGTACAATAAGCGCTTCTTTAAGTCACCCGTTTGATGAAATTACCGGATTTACAATCAAGTGGCCAAATATTAATAATTGTGCTTTTGTTATAAATATTAAGAAATAAATCAATTTTCTATTATTCTATGCAAATTGTTGTAGTTCAAGTTTCATTAAAGGTTCTTCAAAAAATAATCATTGTTTTTATTTTCGTTGTTAAAGTCGATTCAGCCAGTAAACCTGTAAGATGGCGGCGGATAATCCATGTCAGCGCTC
The DNA here is from genome assembly GCA_963969555.1 of Polydrusus pterygomalis. Taxonomy (NCBI): domain Eukaryota; kingdom Metazoa; phylum Arthropoda; class Insecta; order Coleoptera; family Curculionidae; genus Polydrusus; species Polydrusus pterygomalis. Next base: position 17,619,054 of record OZ018381.1, on the reverse strand, counting down.
TCCAATCACAAATAAATTAAGGCAAAAAGTTACTAGGATTTCACACCAGAAATGATTAAAATTGAATTCCAAACATAAGTAAAAGCAACTATTATTATTAAGTCCCTAAATCATATATCTTTCTTGTTTCTTCGTATCGAGTTAAATACATGATAGAGAGATACACATACCGGTGCTAACCAACACGAACCGTTATATGATCACAGGGCAGGCCAGGCATTGCTTTTGTAAAGCGCAACGTAGAGACCGTTTCCGGGGTTTCCAGGAGTAGCAACACGCAATACGTCTTGAACGGAATATAACGTGTTAGACAGAGATATAATTATAAAGTAATATTCGAGTTAATGTTTAAGGTTTTAGTTGACATTGTTCAATTTTGGTGTTTTGATTTGTCGTTTTAATTCGTTTTTATCCATTTTTGTGCCTTGAAACTTTATTTAATTCTAAAAACAGTTCTTTTCAGAGCTATTCCATTATGACAATAATTGCTGCCAATATTATTCTTACTAAAAATTAAATAACTGGAATATGACTTTTGTCATATGACATGTCGGCCATCTTGCAGGTTTACTGGCTGAATCGACTTTATCTGACCGTCGAAAATATATTGATCCTAACGCATGCGCAAAGTGCTTTTTCCGCACTTGACTGCTTGCTAAGCATTCGCGTGCGGAAAAATATCACCTTGTGCACTTGTTACTAAAAAAACTATTGCATTTTCTACCTCTGCATTTGAATATAGTGCAGATATCGAACGAATTTGACGTTTTGTTCCCATCACATTTTAAACGTAACTAAGCTTGTATATCTTTTACACTAGAATACGGCTCATCGAGTTTTATCTAGTTGGTTAGTTATCTTGCTTTAATGAAATGTTCGATTGAGTTTATGAGCGGATCCTTTTCGTTAAAAGTATAGTCCTGGTAAAACAAGTTTAATTTACCAGTAGAAGTATCAATATCATTAAAAATTAAAACTTTATTCATATGCCACGACTATACGCAAGTATACATTTTAATGATCACTGCACTATACCACACCCACTCCAAAACTTTTGCCTCAAAACACAAACGACTACAATAGGAATGAGAATTTTATGGAAATAAGAATACAGTTTCCAATAGGAAGTTATACTAAAAAAAAAAACAAAATATTAACGCACTAAAACAACATTGACAGAGTTTTTTTTTATTATTGGAATTTAGAGAAGTTAAAGAAATCAATAAAAATAAAATATTTAATATAGGCTATTTATATAAAGCGGTTTGTATTTTTTTTGTAGATACTATAAAAATTGTTTTTCAAGATCAACGTGTTGAGGGCATAAAAATTTCAGTATTTTGTTCTTAAATAAAAATTTTAAACATAGTCCTATTAATCTTTAAGGCTACCAGTAGCCCATCATTGAAGATAAGAAAGGTTTCTTGGTTTCTAACCATCCTAGACAAATTTTAATAATTTTTTGTTTTGGATTTTTTTTAAACTTTAAAAATGGATCCAGAGATTGATAGTGGCCAAATCTTGAATATAAGAACAAAACTATTGTCAAAAACCTTAAAAAGTATATGACAGAAGCCTACAAGTTCAAATTATATTTCATATTGCAATCTGATCGAATTCGACAGTTATAATTAAAAATTTGATGATTTGTGACATAGAATCCCAATACGTAGTTATTTACATTAGGGAGTGGGAGAAATTTTAGGATGGATATATAGATTATCGATCGATACGTACTTACAGTCTTGAACTAAATTATGGAACCTTTTGACTTCCCAACATGGAGAAATAAAATTTATGTTGTTAATTTAAAGTTGCGATACATTTCTCCACGACTATATACAGTGTGTCCACGAATCGACGCACGAATAGGTGAAAAAGGTAAATTTGAGTTGAAACTTCATCTTAAGGGGTTCAGCCGTGCTTGGGTAGAAACTAATTTATGTCATAATTTTAACTTATTTTTTTTCACTATAGTAATTAAAGTTCTTTTTTCTGGGAAATCTGAAAAAATGTTATTAAGAAAAACCTAGTAAGAACGTAAAATTTTAAAGTGCTTCGGAAAAGCACTTTACTAGTGAAAAAAACAATTTTTTTGTAAATTTTCAAAACATACTTGATTTTTCTAAAGTAAAATTATGACACAAATTAGTTTCTATGGAAGCAGCGCTGAACCCCAGAAGATGAAGTTTCAACTCAAAAAATGTCAGTCTATTTCACCTATCCATGCGTCGATCCCGTATACCCCTGTACATGGCTTTTAATTAATAAAAAATAGGTCAAACTATTTAAATGACATCTTTAATCACTAATCAGATATCTCTGTGTGTCTTAAATCTAAATTATATTTATTGTTTCACTTTCTTGGCACAATATAGTTAACTGTTTGGACTCTTAATTTTAATTTATTTTATTACATTGGCTTTATCCAATAACAACTAATCAATGAATCGGAAGGTTAAATAAAAACGATTGATTCGAAATACTCGATATTTACGATAAGGTATGGTTTCGTAATCGCCCAGTCCACATTGATTTGATTGATTGACCTTAATAAATATTAAACGATTTATTAATTATGATTATTTTTATATTAAAACAGGTAGGTATAGTAGTATTAAACCTTAAGGGTACCTATACACTATACATATTATGTGTATCAATCCTAATCGCGATAAATGTACTTGTAATTTTTAAAGCATCTACAATAGCGACAAACCCCTAAAATAAGAGTTTTAAAAGCTCTCAAATAACTTATTAGAGTTTACCGAGAGGATCTTCTACTTAATAAACTCATAATTCCAAAAATAAAAAAACTAATTTACATTAATTGTATTAGAGAGAGAACCTAAATAAAAAAAATCTATTTTTCCTGGGGTGTACCCGAAACAATTTTCACGTTTTTGGACTTTCTGGGTTTCTCTTGGCCAGGAGCACTATATGGGGTTCGCTGAGAGCTGAAAATAAACAAACAAAATATTTTACATTTTTGAATCGATATATCAATCTCAGGAAAGGGTGACAGACCGAATTCCTGTCTGATCCACAATGCACGTACAAACGGTATGCGAAACATAATTCTCTATTTTTTACAATTTCACGTTAATCTGACGTCACAATAGACCTAAAAAGCGCTTTAATGACAAAACCACAAATACGATTTACTAGTCGCATAATTCGCTTAAAAATGCAAATATAATTTAAAATGTAAAGGCCTATCTGCCTTTAAATTCATAAAATAATTTCTACTAAAAAACCAGATTATTTATATGAAAAAATCAATTTAGAATTACCTACAACATAAAACATTTAATTTTGGTAAAACAACATTTTTCTTTGACGACCCTTGACCCAAAATGGACCAAATGAACTTAGATTATATTCTTCTACGACCTCAGATCGAATATAAAAACTGTAAACTGGTCGTCTACACTTGGATTTTCAAATATTATTAACATCGCACAACCAAGAGATCAAACAGCCACAATAATAAAACTATAAAACGTAATACTATATAACTTAAAGCCAATAACAGCTACAGCATGCTAAATTGTTACTGAAAAATAATTATTGTTCATTTTGCTAAAGCCCTTACAAAATACCATTTTATAACATATTTCTATAAGTTTTGATAAAATATCAACCGATACCATGCAGTTGGAAAAAAATCTAAGTAGTACTTATAAAATACGTAGGTCACTCTATCAGTGTGTAGTCCCGATCTTGCTCCATGTGACTTTGGATGTTTCTATGCATTAAAGATAAAAAGAAGAATTTTGTTGAAGATTAGGAACATTTGTCTGCATGGGAAGAAGCGTGCGTCGATCGTCCAGAAGATAAAACGCGAAGAGCATTGTTTATGGCTGGTTTGTTCGTATCAGAAAGTGTATAGCTCCGATGAAAGTTATTTTTGAAAAACTTACATAAATAACTGTAATGTAAAACTTTTGTAGCGACCTACGTAAAACTTAAATTAAGACTCGTCCAGTTCTGTTTTTTTTTAGTTCGATGTTCTTGAAAAAAAAACCAAAACAATCTCTTCACAAATTTAGGAACAATCATTATTCAATTGGTGTGTAAAATGTATTTTCGGTATAAGATATTAAGTATGAAAAAAATGTTACGAAATGCGATTTTGTATAAGTTGGTCAGTTTGTAAAAGTGACACTTTACATAATAAAATTATTAATCCCTAATCTCATGCATCCGTATAAGGCCTAGTTTTTCAGGTTGTTAAATACCAATCAAATATAATGTGACAAGAGCTAACAACATCAATTACTACCTATTATGCCAAAAGTATCATCTTGTCAAAAATAAGCCTCGTGTTTCGACGGTCTCCTCTCCGCCTGATGGCTCTCGTCATACACAGTGACAGTTTATTTCGGCAAAGTACAATAGCTTGTATAAATTGTATTAAAAATTACAAAACCTGGCATTCCTAAAATGTTATGGGCTTAAAACACTGTGGGCGTGTTTACCCCAATCGCGATTATCATTACCCGACAAACTACGTTTTCTAAAACATATATTTTTACTATTGAGTTTCCTACAAACATCAAGCGTAGACGAGCCATGCCTCCGTGTGTATATCGTCAACCGGCGATTAAGTGGAAACTTTAAGATGTGATAATAATGAAACAGACAAGGAAGGACTCTACCGCGGCACTACTGTAGCAGGGAAGGCACTGTCCCTCCCCTTCGACGCACCGCACCGCCAAGATACTAGGCTTAAAAAAACGTTGAGCTTGCGGTTAAAAAGAAAGTTTTTACATGATTATGAACATTGAACATGTGTGATGGTGGTGAACATTATAACAAACTAATACTGTAAGACAGTACCAGGTCTGTAAAGTAACTGTTTTACTGCCAAGATTATTATTTTACAAATGAGTATTCATAGACATTCGAACGTTAATTGCATTTTGCCACAATAAACAGCCAACGGCCTTTTGCACACACTCACGGCAACCGTCCTAACGACACCGTTTATACGGTTAAGGGATTAGGCAGCATATATGACCTTTCACTTTCACACGCACCGGCACCGTGAGCCCCCACTATAATTCACGGCGCCGTACCGTGTTGACGGAGAGACATGCCCAGTAGAGTTTAAGATTTAATTGATGCTTGCACATGCACCGTGCAATATTTTCTTGGTTCATTGGCGGGAACATTGTTTTATTTAGTATATTTTATCATAATCATATTTTTCGTAATGGCAGTAGATATAGATATGGATATGCTTATATCTTTGGTGGAAGCAAGGCCGGTTATTTGGGATAAAAAAGTTCTATACAGGGTGTTACTTAATGATGTGGCGTAATTTCAAGGGAGTATTTTTGAATCAAATTCAAATAGAAAAGTTCATATAAACATGTGTCCTGAAGAGTCTGGTTTTCAAGATACAGGGTGTCAAAGTTTTAAAAAAAAATTGGTTTTTTAATAATATCTAAATGATTATTTTACCGATTTTGTTGAAATCTGGCAGGGTTATTCATTGTAATAAGACGCTAAGTTGGCACTAATTAAAAGAAAATTATAAGTTCCAGTGGCTTCTCTGGGGGCAGTGTCACGAATAATATTGACAAAAAAATGTACGCTACTGAGTTTTTTGAAAAATTTAAATTTTTTTCAGATTGAGCATCTACAAATACAATTTTTTGTCTCTTAATATCTTTTCGTATATTACTTCCTTTTCGAGGAAAAAAATAAAAACGACTTCATTGCATGTCGAAAAATTGTTAAAATAAAATCAAGTTAACTTTGATCGTTCAGTATATTTATTTCTAAGCCATTTTTAAAAATCTAACAAACGAAAAGTAATGACTATTTACAAAAAATGTTGGAAATGACTACCTCCCGCTTCTATGCAGGCTTCTGCTCTCCTTCTCATCGAGCGACGAACTCTTTCGAAAATTCCATTAGTGTTACGAATAGTTTCACATTTAAAATCTCTCGGCAGAAGTGCCTGAACTCTTTGTACGTAATAAGGATACAACAGGGAATCTCTTAAAATTTCCCATGCCATTTTATAACAAATATTTAATTTCCTACCTATTTGTCGGGTACTATAGTTGCAGGATTCTCTTTGACCGCATGTAGGACAGCCTCCTCAACTGCGGGAGTTCGAATTGTACGAGGTCTTCCCTCTGAGGTATTACGTTTAAAACTGCCAGATTCAGTCAGACGACGATGAATGTTTATAAATATTTGTCTACATGGAAGGACACGGTCAGGATACCTTTCTTGATAGAGCCGCCGGGCCTCCGCCGAATTACCATTGGCAAGACCATAAAGGAAATGCATTTGTGTCATCTCCAAATTAGAATAATTATTTGCCATTTTTTGAATAGCACAATTATTAACCTTTTGACCAGAGGAAAAATAATAAGAAACTGTTAACGAAAGTCAAAACCATTATGTTCATAATAACAAAACAACATTTCCTAGCAACGATCAAAGTTAACTTGATTTTATTTTAACAATTTTCCGACATGCAATGAAGATGTTTTTATTTTTTTTCTCGAAAAGGAAGTAATATACGAAGAGATATTAAGAGACAAAAAAGTTGTATTTGTAGATCTTCAATCTGAAAAAAATTTAAATTTTTCAAAAAACTCAGTAGCGTACATTTTTTTTGTCAATAATATTCGTGACACTGCCCCCAGAGACGCCACTGGAACTTATAATTTTCTTTTAGTTAGTGCCAACTTAGCGTCTTATTACAATGAATAACCCTGCCAGATTTCAACAAAATCGGTAAAATAATCATTTAGATATTAATAAAAAACCAATTTTTTTTTAAAGCTTTGACACCCTGTATCTTGAAAACCAGACTCTTCAGGACACATGTTTATATGAACTTTTCTATTTGAATTTGGTTCAGGAATACTCCCTTGAAATTACGCCACATCATTAAGTATATAAGGACAGAAACTGCACAAGAAGTACAGGAAGAAAATATTTTTGGAGATCAATCCTGATTTTGATTGTAACGGCCAACATTTCCATAGGCTGTATGAACTCTCTCATAAATGTATCTTGACGTTGAAGCGAATTTTTTAATCGTTCGTGTAGGTAATCAAAGCTGGATATTGACATCCTAAAATAGTTGAAAAAATTTTTTTCGTCTCTCAACGGACCAAAAAATAGTACAAAGAATGCACCAAATTGTTTCTTTCCCATATTGATGGGATAAACCCACAAAATTCTGTTTCGTGCCTTTCTTCATTTTTTGATACGCTTGTAAGACATTAAAATCGCCACAGCACGTCTATGATCCATATTCGAATCAAAATAGAATCAAACTGACGAAAACCGTGCATGTGTGCAAGGATAACACGAACGCTGTAGATCGCGTAAACGGTGCCGTTAGGACGGTCGCCGTGAGTATGTGCAAAAGGCCAACCTGTTCATTATCTGATCAACGACACATTGATAAACCGGGCCTAACGAGAATGCTCACAATTTAAGACGTAAATAATTTCAATTATCAAACTGTCAAGAAGTTCCCCTTTGAAAAAAACATTGTGAGCCTTCTTAGTTCCCTTTAGCAGGCATTACCAATATTGTTTATTACTTACTTGAATTTATCGGTTGTAGCGTGTTAAAAACGACGAGTTGACCTGTAAGACACCATAACCCATGAAAATTATGTATATACGAGTCCATACAAAAGCTCGAATTAATAAAGGGCATCTCGTTTATAAAATATTTACCAAACCAAGAGGACCGTTCTTTAATGATAGAATATACAGGGTACATTGCCCTGAAGAAGGCGAAGAAACTATCTATTGAAACGCTGGTAAACATTATCACTTATTATTAATAAAATGTTTAAAGAAATCCAAAATTTCTTCAAAAAACGAAACAATAATTAACATCATCTTGCCGTTCAAATTATACCGTGCGAGCAAAAATTATTTGCATCAAAGAGGGCCTTGCATCTAAGGACGGTATGCTTAGCCGTAGAGCTTAATACCTGTTGGGTGTCAGTAACCACCTGAATTAACAATCAATCAGTTATTCCGTCATCTTTGACAGTCGTTACAAGTAATTTGATTCATCGCCAATTTTTCTGTTACAAGTAATTTGATTCATCGGCCAATTTTTCCAATTTTTTGAACAATTTACACAATGGGCTTTACGGAACAGCATAACCCATTTATGGTTGAAGCGTATTTTCGAAACGGGGTTAGAGAAAATGGTGAGTGGCCATACAATCCGGGTTTGTGCATGGATGATTTTCACGAACATTTTCCTAACGTTGCTTTTATTGCTGGGGATTTTTATCATTGCCTGAAAAGAACCATGGCTGTGTTTAGGGAAACAGGTTCTATAAAACACAAAAAAGGAGCAGGAAGACCATCTGTAAGAACAGAAGAACTTGTTGCAAACGTTCGTGAAATAATGCAAAATACGCCAACAAATTGTATAAGACGCCTGTTCCAAGAAGTGGGAAGATCTTATGGAACATGCAGGACTATTCTTAAAAAGAAGCTAAATTTATTTCCTTATAAAGTGCAAGTATTCCAAGAAATACAAGCAGCAGATTTTGAAAGAAGCAGGAATTACTGCAGGAATTTATGCTTGGAGCATGGCGGTGGCCAATTTCAGCAATATGGCGGTGGCCAATTTCAGCAATTTATGTAATTCTTTTTCTTTCTGTATATTCTTACTTTGTTAATTTTGTAAACAACAAAAATTAATTTGTATTTGTCTACTTATTTTATTACTCATTAGTTTGGCATATCATGTCATAATAGGAATTTGACAAAATTTTAACCTAGATTTGGTAAGATATATCGTCTCCATATCATTGTGATCTAAACCAAGCCCTACGTTTTTTAATCCAAGGCCTCTTTGATGCAAATAATTTTTGCTCGCACGGTAGGTAAGTGTAATTTATATTCCACAAAAAAATTTCACACTGGTTCATTTGAACTATTCTAAATTTATAACGACTATGGTCGTTACGGAAAGTACAAAATGCGGTATGATAAGTAGGTACTAGGCATAGAAATCTAACTGACTGGAACAGATTGTTGTCACTTGAATGGCAGAAACGTTTTGGACTTGTCTTTATTTGTTTTATATCACAACGTTTCAACTGGTGTAATTTAAAAAATAAAAATTTAGCAAGGTTGGTTCAGTACTGGTCAAGTTAGTTAACTTTATAAGCACTGCAATATTATTCTAATTGTTAGTAATATCAAGAAAATTGTAGTAATAACTAACCAAATGTTGAATTTTCTTGTTGTCAAAACTAAAAAATAGGCAAACTTAAAGTTGATTCCGGTATATTTTTTAAAATTTCTTATATTCAATTAGGTTTTCAAAATGGCAAGCACATCCAATTTACGGTTTACCGATGTACATTTGTATTCATAAAAAAAAGCGCACACGAATTAGAATGAGAGGAAACTTTAACCATATTTGCGTAAAACCGGCTTATCGCATGTTAAAGATTATTAAAAATGCAAGGCATTGGCGTTGGGCGTTAGTTCAATAGAATAACAAAAATTTTTTTTTATTTCCTAATACCTATTTTAGGTTAAGTGAGGAAGCCTAGCTTCAACTTCGCCTTTTGTAATTTTATCTTTTATTACAATAAAACCATTTATTATTATTATTATTATTATTATTATTATTATTATTATTATTATTATTATTATTATATCTTAACCGTTTTATAAAAATTACAATAGAAACAAAAAACATTTAACAAGAATAAATCTTTGTTTTTCTCTTACATCGGCCAGTCTATTCGAAATTGACTGAATTATATTTGACACAATATTTGGATCAAGCTCTTCCCAGCACGCATGTATTATTTCCCATAGATTTTCTGAATTTTGTCGCCTAAAATTTCATTATATATTTTTTTTACGATTATACCCCAAATATTTTCAATTGATATCGGGACTATAAGCGACCCAGCAGCAGTTCCACATTATGGGTTTGAAACCAGTGGGTTACAGCATTGGCAGTGTGGACTGGACAATTATGATCTTGCAGCATATACAGCAGATGGTAACAATATGTTTTCTAAAATGTTAATATAATTTTCGGCATTAAATCTTCCCTCTATCCGCCAATCACCAGGTCCGTGAACACTTATCCACCCCATACATTTACAGAGAAACGCCCATGGCTAGAAGTGAGGGGGTTAGTATATTGCTCTTCAAACCTGGCATTGTTTGTTCGGTACACACGAATTTTGTCCGTTATAAGGCGACTGGAACTGGTCTTTTTATCAGTAAAAATGACCCTGTTCACTAACAGCATCTCTTGCAGTTGCAAATGGATTATTTCTTAAATATCCCAAAAAAGCAGCATCCTGTTCAGGGTTGGAACGTTTGGGACGACCTGAACCAATTTTCCTTTTTAGGGATTCTTCTTGTTCCCAGCGTTGCTTAATTTTTAACATAGTTTTTAATTTCTATTATACAACTGCGATACAGCAGGGATTGACCATCCTTCTTCGATTCTTGATACAATTTGAGCCAGGGATAGGCAACATAGGCTAACATGCGACCTTGAAAGATGCTTAACTTTCAACTTTTAACGTTAGAGACTAAAAATTATGAAAGTTCATCAATATGCATGTGCAAAATCCTCTGGCAAATGAAATAACATAACTCTAAATTTTCATTTGAATGTCAATAAACGTTCATTTTCATTAAAATTATTCAGAGAGAAAATGAATTCAACTTGAATTGATGAGGAGGCTTTGTTGTTCTTCATCCCACTCAAGTTCTTTCATTGCATGAAATAATGTAACAAAAATACCTTCTTTGTTACGGTTTCTGTTCATGGGTCTCACACCAAATATTCTCACTCTTCGTTGCTTATTGGCAACTATAGCAGATATAGCGGTCACCATGGTTAAGTAAATTGGCACTACGGCCAAGGCAGTAGCAAGTTTATTACTGAAAAAATGCTTTAGAACTATACATACCAATCGACGTGTCCGAGCGTTTTTTCGAACGCGTACCCATGTATTTATTATCGAATTTATTCCATTTGGCTGATACACACTGTATACAAGGAAGATATAGAAATAGCTACTTCAATTTTTACTACACAATTCGGATCCGGCATATTTCATAGTCCAGGACATGGGGGTTTTTTGAATGCAAAAGGTGGGGTAGTAGCGATTTTTTAGCATGTTGTTAGGCTTGGGGCCCTAATGAAAAATCCAAGTTTTCGACCGCGAGGCGCATGCGCTCGAGCCGCCATCTTGGATTTTAGGTACAAAAATTTGGTTTTTTGATAATAACTCAAAAACGGTGGCTGTCACGACAAAAGATGTTCTATACAAAGTTAAAGAGGATAAAATTTCCTACATTTTTTTTTGTAGCACACATATGTTAGGAGTTACATCTCCGTGAAGTTGCACTATTTGAAAAAAAAATGCGGAAACTTTTTGGTTGTTTTATTTAACCACGCAACGGATTTTAAAGCGTTTTTTTTTTTATAGATAGAGTGATTCAAGAGGAAGGTTTTTATGTATAACTAGCGACCCGTCCCGGCTTCGCACGGGTGCAATTTCAGAAAGTGACATGCCGGGTACTAATATATCGGGTTTGTTCGGGTTTGTATTTATACCAGCGGGTTGCAACGCATTTCGGATACACGCTATATAACTATAGTTTTACATAATAGTTTTACATAATTATAAAAAAAACTATAGGCATTTGAATATTATAATTTAACAGTAGTATACTTTTCGTAAACAAAGTTAAAGGCGAAAAGTATATCGCATTTTCTTTTTAAATTTAGGAATAGTAATTTATGATTTTAGAGCGTTACAAAAATTAATTTCTACTACACACACACGCTTCAAAGGTCCGGATTGGTTATTGTCGGTGTCCTGTAGTTTTTTTCCTGGTTGAATAGGGATGACGTAGTGTCACAACCACTGAAGGCATGCCAGAACAGAATATGCTTGGTTGCTTCTTGGTATTTGAGGCTACTTGCTGAATATAACCTCTCAGCAGTTTTTCCTCTTCCAGGTTTACGGAAGTAGATAGAACTTTCGGTTGGTGCTAAATAGCCAAATAATAAAATATAATACTTTTTTTTTCAAATAGTGCAACTTCACGGAGCTGTAACTCCTAACATATGTGTGCTACAAAAAAAACATTTTTACAAAAAATGTAGGAAATTTTATCCTCTTTAAATTTGTATAGAATATATTTTGTCGTGAAAGCCACTGTTTTTGAGTTATTATCAAAAAACAAAATTTTTGTACCTACAATGCAAGATGGCGGCTCGAGCGCATGCGCCTCGAGGTCGAAAACTTGGGATTTTTCATTAGGGCCCCAAGCCTAAAAACATACTACAAAATCGCTACTACCCCACCTTTTGCATTCAAACACCCCTTTTTGATACCCACGTACTGGAGTATCAGGGCGACCCCCTGAAAAGATAAAAGTGATAAGTTTAATTTGAACGATGGCGCCACTATGTTCTGTACTAAAAGCGCTTGCCACATTGAAACCTGATGCAATAGCAAAATTTTAAAACCGGACGAGAGTTTATAACAAAGATTTGCCAATTTCAGTTTTCCAGCATAACATCTTGTCGACTAGTGTTAACTTCCCATCAGAAACTTACAAAAGAAAACCTACCTAGATGAGGAACTCGCCGTATGCGTCGACGGTAAGGCCAATTTTGGTGATCGTATGCTTCTTCTGGCTGACACCGCGGGTGTTGAAGTTTTTTCTCTATGTCGACGGCTACTAGCATGCATAACAATACAATAATTAAACAAAAAGCAACATATACAAAAAATATACAAGACTGCAAGGGCAGTTAACAATAATTTGGGAGTGGGAATATTTGACAAATTCCTATTTACTACGTTAATATAACTGACTTTTTTTTAACCTACGTTATAGGAATTTTAATTTTCATTTTTATTTTTTTCGTTTAGACAAGTAAAATTGCGCTCAAGTCTTCAAAAACGATCATTGGCGTGAACAAACATTCGATATTTTTATCGATATATCGCATAACTCATTAGAAATATAAATATAATATGATATTGAAATATCGATAAACAAAATATACAGGGTTGTCGGAAAATGCGTTAGGAAATTTTAAGGGGTGATTCTGCATGCAAAAAGAATGCTAGTAGATCATTTGGCAAAATGTCGAAATCTCCATGGTTACCAAGATACAGGGGTTTGAATTTGATCTTTTAGTTTTAGTTTTTCGTCATACTATATTTATTTTCAAAAAAAATCATTCGGTACACACACTACTCTCGAGCAACTATACAATTTGAAGATAAAAGTCCTTTTTTTAAACCGCTAGAGGGCACTTTACCTGAAACATAAATATTATTTCCGTCATAACTTTTTTCTTTTGGTAGCTGGAGCAAAACCGAGGGTGCCATTTTTGTGGCAATTAAGAACACAAAAAATAAGTTAGGTTATAGTTAGGGATATCAAAGCTTTCATTGCTCTCAACCAAACGCCTACGTACATAAATGGAATCGCGTCAAATCAAGGGGCCTGGTTTTAAATTATGCGAAATTTGACAACTAAATAATTTGATTACTGATAGGGAGAGTTTTTGTCATAAAAAGACGAAGTTAAAATGGAACGAGAATATTCAAATGTTGAGTACCGTGATATCCATTTATGTTAAGGGAAAAGCAAATGGGAATGCGGAAGAGGCTAGACGAATTATTATTAAGGCGGTCATGAGAAAATTCTGGCAATTACTTTTGTAATAGCTTATGTTATTGCATTATAATAAATCATGCTAAATAAGCTATGACAATTCATTGAACTATTACATCCACCCGGTTGTAGCTTTTGTGCTGACGCTGTTTAATTAATAGGTCAATATGTAATAATTAATAGTAATATGTAAGCATTTTATATACGTGTAACCCCGGTGATTCTACCGAGAGGTGAACACTCTTCTTTTGTCATTAATAGAATAAACCATGTATCGTAAAACATTGCCAAGAGTTTAATTCCACTACGCTACATGGCGACCCTGCAAAAGGTTTAACTAGAAAGAAAGCCTATAATATGGTAATATGGTGAAGTAAAAATGGGAAAATAGAGAGAAAGCCCATAATATGGTAATATGGTAAAATAAAATGGGAAACTAGAAAGAAAGTATATATGGTGATATGGTAAAATAAAATGGGCAGCTCGAAGTCAAAAAACCAAGATTTGACCGAAAGTGGAGTGGTCAATTCAAATTTTATCGTGCAAGAAAAAGAATACCACATAACAACTGATGTCAGAATAGTATTGTATGCCATGTTGACAATGATGATTTTGCTTGTCCTGCTGAGATGTTTTCAAATCTATAGGAAAAATCTTAAGAAGCAGATCAGAAGGAATATTATCATGAGTAGTTCTCTAGCCAATGTGACAGAGGTATAAATGGATTTTTTGATTGAGTGACGTAATTGTCAAAGTAAGGTCTTACGTAAGTAGTTTTAATAGACATTGAACAATCATAGTGAAGCGTAATACGCAATATGCTCTGGTATCCTTTTTTGTATGTTATATTTTGTTAATTTGAGTCGCTATGCATATTTTTATTATTTTTTAAACTTTTTACCATTTTATTATTTACCAATATTGACAGTTAAATGTATGTTCTATTTGTAAATTTTTTGTATATTTAATGCCAACCACGTGGGAAGATATTTATGCTATTTATGCTATGCCATAAAATTAGACGTACAAAACCAATCAAAACGGGCAATTAAAAAGCAAACTCCTAAAACTGAGTTGATTAGGCAAGAAATTCGTGATAACATAACGTCCCTTTTTAATGATCTAACAAAAATTTTAAAATTATATTTTAATTCGTTTAACTCAGACCAAAGGTCAGCGGCGCGACAGATTTTTTTGACAGTTAGAGACAAGGTTGTTAGAACATTTCAGGTGCTCGGAGTTTCCTATCAAATCCCTACGTCTTGCACAGAACAGATCGACCCTTCTCGTTTGGACGACGATCTCGTAATTACAGACGACGACGAACAAACAGACAATATGGTTTTGTCGGCGGTAGAATTTTTTAATTTAGCCAGTAAGATTGTTCCCCATGATTTTGATGGCTCTCCTGATAAACTACGTTCATTTTTAGATGCGCTAAATTTACTAAATAGTAACGCGGGCGACCACACGGAAAATGCTATTGCTTTTATAAAAACGCGGTTGACCGGTAGAGCACGCGACCTTATCTCAAATGAAACATCGGTAGATCAAATAATAACAACTCTAAAAACCGGCATAAAAGGCGAAAGTTCAAGGTTACTTACATCTAAATTGTTAAATCTTAAACAGAATACTAAGGACTCTATAACTTATTCCGCCGAAATCGAGGCGTTGGCCGAAAACTTGAAACGGGCTTATATTAGTGAAGGCGTACCTATCAGCACTGCTAATTGCTATACGACTGAAAACGTTGTCAAGGCCCTAAGCCAAAATTCAAACTCTGAAAGGGTTCGTATAGTAATGGAGGCTGGAACTTTTAGTACAGTGAATGAGGCAGTTGCAAAATTCGTTGGTATAAACCCGGCTTCAAGCATGTCAAACAATGTTTTTCACTTTAGACAAAGAGGTAACGATAATTTTGGTCACAATAGATATAACAATCGTGGTCGGGGCGGTTTCCAAGGATATAATCGAAGAGGGCAAAATTATAATTTCAGGCGCGGTCGAGGAAATTTTTCTCAAAATACCACTTTTAGGGGTAACAATAACTACATAAATAGCGGTTTTAGAGGGAATAGTAATTCAACAACCTATGTCAATCAACGCCCTAGGGTTAGGTATTACGAAGCGAATGATAATCAGGAAAACCAACCGGCCCCCCAACAGGACCGGTTGGGGGAATTTTAAAAATTTACAGTTTAGATATATCGTTCTCAAACTTTGTTGTTCTTCCATGCGAAATGACAGGTGAAAAAATTACATTTTTAATAGATACTGGGGCTGACATATCCGTTGTTAAACGCTCTAAAATACTGCCCGACCAAAATATTGACACGTCGAGTCAGAGTAAAATAAAAGGAGTTACGGATGGAATTCAAAATACCTTTGGCATCACTAATACAAAAATTTTTATAGACAATGTCGGCATAAACCATAGTTTTCATATTGTAGGTCACGATTTTCCTATACCTTCTGACGGAATTTTAGGCCGAGATTTCATTTCTAGATATAAGTGCATTTTAGATTATTCAGACTGGACCATCACGATAAGATTTAAAAATAGAGACCTTCAAGTACCAATACACAGTTGTAATGACGATATATTAACAATTCCTCCCAGATGCGAAGTTATTAGGCAAGTAAATAGTCTAAAAACGCTTACTAAAGACGCTTTAGTCCTTAACAAGGAACTGCAAGGCGGTGTTTTTGTAGCGCGGTCAATAGTATCTAAATATAACCCCATAGTTAGGATAATTAACACGACGTTTGAGACAGTAACTATAAAAAATATTCAATTGGAAACTACTTATCTAGATAATTTTGATATCTATAATATACACTCGGAACCAGTGGATCGTTATTCAAATTTAGTAAAACAGTTAAATTTAGAAATGCCAAATTTCATAAAAAACGACGTTCTTAATCTTTGTAACGAATTTTCAGATATTTTTGCATTAAAAACAGATAGGTTGACGGTAAATAATTTTTATAAACAAAAATTACGGCTACGCGACGATAACCCTGTTTACATTAAAAATTACCGGACGCCTAAAGTTCTAAAAAACGAGGTAAATTGTCAAATCGAAAAAATGTTGCCTAACGGCGTAATAGAACCCTCAACTTCCGAATATAACAGCCCGGTATTATTAGTACCTAAAAAATCACAAGATAGCCAAAAGGCCTGGCGCCTTGTAATAGATTTTCGCGCCATAAATAAAAATAAACTTATTGCTGACTCATATCCACTTCCAAGGATAGACGACATTCTTGATGAACTTGGTAGAGCAAAATGGTTTTCAGTTATTGATCTTATATCAGGATTTCATCAGATCCCCTTAGATGAAGAATCACGGGACATAACATCATTTAGTGTTGACTCTGGATCTTTCAGATTTACAAGATTACCTTTCGGATTATCGGTAAGCCCAAATAGTTTTCAAAGAATGGTGTCGATGGCATTCGCCGGCATCACCCCTGAAAAAGCCTTTTTGTATATGGATGACCTTATTGTAATCGGTTGTTCCGAAAAACATCACCTCGACAATTTAAAAAATGTTTTCCAAACCTGTAGAAAATACAATTTAAAATTAAATCCCGAAAAATGCAAATTTTTTAGAAAAGAAGTAACTTATTTAGGTCATAAAATAACCAATAAAGGAATTTTACCTGACGATTCTAAGTACGATGCTATAAACAAGTATCCGGTACCTAAAACAGCTGACGAGGTAAAACGCTTTGTTGCATTTTGTAATTACTATCGTCGATTTATACAAAATTTTGCATTATTAACTTTGCCTCTCAATAAATTAACAAGAAAAAACACTGAATTTTTATGGACTAGTGAATGTCAAAATTCCTTTGACCTTCTAAAACGGGCACTAATTAGCCCCCAAATTTTGCAATTTCCGGATTTCCAAAAACAATTTATTGTAACTACAGACGCCTCAAATGACTCTTGCGGCGCTGTATTGTCACAAATTTTTGATGGCCAAGAGCTACCGATTGCATATGCGTCACGCACATTTACAAAAGGTGAATCACACAAGCCAGTTATTCTAAAAGAACTGACTGCCATCCACTGGGCCATTAAATTTTTTCGTTGTTATTTATACGGACAAAAATTTCTGGTTAAGACAGATCATAGGCCTCTCGCCTATCTTTTCTCAATGAAAGATCCTTCATCTAAGCTAACTAGAATGCGTTTAGATCTGGAAGAGTATGATTTCGAAATTGAATATATAAAAGGTAAGGATAACGTCGCTGCCGATGCCTTATCCCGAATAAGCATCGATACATTAAAAGAAATACGCGATAATACCACATACGTGTACGCGATAACTCGTTCTATGACAAAGTCTACCACTTTAACAAAAAATAACCCGACCAATGATAAGTCTTTTATTCAACCTAAAATTTATGAAGTTTTAGATAGTTATACAGTGTTAAATATGCCTAATTTAAAATTTGAAATAAAGCCCACCTCTTTGAAAATGACGATTAAATATAAAAATAAGATATGCGCGCGTAAAACTATTCAAATCACTAACGGCAACATTGCTTTAGAGCAACTGATGTCTCAGCTAGATTTATTGGCTAGTGAAGGAAAAGTTAACAAGGTAAAATTAAGTTTGGGCGATGATATTTTTAAAAGGTGAACCATTAATGAGTTTAAAGAAATAGGGCAAATAAGGTTAAAACATGTCACTGTAGTTCTTTGCAAAGTTGCAAAATTAGTAGAAAGCAAAGAAGAGCGATTAAAACTTCTCGATAAATATCATACAGATCCTTTATACGGAGGACACTGCGGTCAGAAAAGACTACTTAAAAAATTAAAAAGTACCTTTAGATGGAAAAATATGTCTCGTGATGTCGCAAATTTAGTGAGAAAGTGTCACGAATGCCAACTTAACAAATGCAAGGTAACACATTTTGAACCCTTGGTAATAACCCCAACCCCCCAAACAGCTTTCGATATTGTCTGCATAGACACTATCGGTCCATTCCAAAAAACAGACGCAGGTAATTTATACGCAGTAACAATACAATGCGAACTAACTAAATATGTTATCATTACACCAATACCAAATAAAGAAGCGGCGACTGTTGCAAAAGCCATTGTCGAAAGTTTTGTTCTTATATATGGACCACCCAAAGTCGTTAGAACAGATATGGGTTCAGAATATAAAAATCAAATTTTTGACAATATTGCAAAACGGTTGGGAACTAAGCACAAAATGTCTACTGCATACCATAGTCAAACCATCGGAGGGTGTGAACGGAACCACAGAGTACTTAACGAATACATACGCATGTACATAAATGAAACACGGACTGACTGGGACAACTGGACTCGATACTATGCATTTTGCTATAACACCACACCTAGCAGTTATCACGACTATACGCCTTTTGAACTTATTTTTGGGAAAAAGGTTGATCTCGCTTGCATAACCCAATCTCAGGTAGATCCTTTGTATAATTTAGATGCATACGACCAAGAAATTCGTTATCGGTTGCAACTAGCACATAACAGAGCTAAAATACAGCTTGAAAAAGCTAAATCAAGCAGAAAACTTTATTATGATGCTAGATCTTCCGAGATGAATTTAAAGACAGGTGACCTTGTTATGGTGACCAATGAAGATCGTACTAAGTTCGATTCGTGGTACGACGGTCCCTTCTCCGTCATTGGCATTGAAGGTACAAATTGCATAATAAATACCAATAAAGGCAAAAATGTAACTGTACATAAAAATAGAGTTAAAAAATATGTTAATTAATTAAGAATAATTCGACAGGCCTGTCAATAATAGTGTAACGTTGATTTACTAATTTATTCCTCACCAATCATCCCTTCATCTATTTTCTATATTATTATAAGGTATTTTTAGACGTAAATTTAATTTAATTTTTATACGAATATCGTTTACGTTTTGTTTTTATTTACTATATTTTATTTCAGGGCATTATTCCGTATCAGCACAGTTGTTAGTTTATCCCGGATAATGACCTCATTAGTTGGCCACATATGTAGGTCATTCTCTAGGAAAGGGAGGTGTAATAGCTTATGTTATTGCATTATAATAAATCATGCTAAATAAGCTATGACAATTCATTGAACTATTACATCCACCCGGTTGTAGCTTTTGTGCTGACGCTGTTTAATTAATAGGTCAATATGTAATAATTAATAGTAATATGTAAGCATTTTATATACGTGTAACCCCGGTGATTCTACCGAGAGGTGAACACTCTTCTTTTGTCATTAATAGAATAAACCATGTATCGTAAAACATTGCCAAGAGTTTAATTCCACTACGCTACACTTTCCAGTTCCTCATTCGCCGCAAGGGGGCAAAATTGAAAATAATTTTTAAAAATTTTAAATTTCTCTGAAAATTCCCATATTAAGGTATAACTCTGATTACATCATTGGAAAGCTTAGACAATTCTGCATCATTTTGGTTTAAGGCTCGTTTGCGTACCGATCTTGATAAGAGTGGGGGAAGCCATTGAAAGTGTAAACATTAAAATCGCTGTAACTTCTAAACGACTTATCCGATTTTATCAAATTTAAGCTTGTTTGGAAGGGAAAGGTAAGTACCTTCAATCGTCGTATCCAATGATACACAATAGTTTCTAATAAAATTGCTAGAGGGCGCAATTTGTAATAATAACAGTTTTTTTGATTTTATCCCGAAAATTCAAATCATACAGTATACTTATGACATCATAATCGGAAAGTAGATGA
Organism: Polydrusus pterygomalis; assembly: GCA_963969555.1. NCBI lineage: Eukaryota > Metazoa > Arthropoda > Insecta > Coleoptera > Curculionidae > Polydrusus > Polydrusus pterygomalis. The sequence continues at coordinate 17,598,603 of OZ018381.1, read as the reverse complement.
AATTTACAAGAAAAGATGTAAAAACCGCAGTTTGATATCTTTGCTCGTTTCAGAGTTATTGCCAAAACAATAATTTTTAATACAAATTGCGCCCTCTAGCAATTTTATTAGAAACGATTGTGTATCATTGGATATGATAATTAAAGGTACTTATCTTTTTCTTCCAAACAAGCTTAAATTTAGTAAAATCGGATAAGTCGTTTAGAAGTTACAGCGATTTTAATGTTTACACATTCAATAGCTTCTCCCACTCTTATCAAAAGTGAACGTGTAAACATTAAAATCGCTCTAACTTGTAAACGCCTTATCCGATTTTACTAAATTTAAGCTTGTTTGGAAGAGAAAGGTAAGTACCTTTAATTGTCATATTCAATGGTACACAATAGTTTCAAATAAAATTGCTAGAGGGCGCAATTTGTATTACAAATTGTTTTGGCAATAACTCTGAAACGAACAAAGATATCAAACTGCGGTTTTCACGTATTTTCTTGTAAATTTCATCTACTTTCCGATAATGATGTCATAAGTATACCGTATGATTTAAATTTTCGGGATAAAATAAAAAAAACTTGTTATTATTACAAATTGCGCCCTCTAGCAATTTTATTAGAAACTATCGTGTATCATTGGATACGTCCATTGAAGGTACTTACCTTTCCCTTTTAAACAAGCTTAAATTTAGTAAAATCGGATAGGACGTTTAGAAGTTACAGCGATTTTAATGTTTACACATTCAATAGCTTCCCCCACTCTTATCAAGGTCGGTACGTCAACGAACCTTAAACCAAAATGAAGCAAAATTGTCTAAGCTTTCCAATGATGTAATCAGAGTTATACCTTAATATGGGAATTTTCGGAGAAATTTAAAAAAATTATTTTTCAATTGTGCCCCCTTGCGGCGAAATGAGGAACTTGAAAGTAATTTCCAGAATTTTCTCATGACCGCTTTAATCATAATTTTTTTTTCCCAAGTTTCTATGTTTAGTAGTTTCTGAGGTATAGCCGGCGGCCATTCTTAGTTGACCACCCGGTACGTAGGCATTTGGTTGAGAGCAATGAAAGCTTTGATATTGACTAGTGGCTAAACGGTGGGGTTTATCGACCTTGATCAAGAGTAACTTATTTTTTGTGTTCTTAATTGCCACTAAAATGGCACCTTCGGTTTTGCTCCAGCTACCAAAAGGAAAAAGTTATGACGGAAATAATATTTATGTTTCAGGTAAAGTGCCCTACCAGCGGTTTAAAAAAAAACACTCTTATCTTCAAATTGTATATTTGCTCGAGATTAGTATGTGTGCCGAATATCAAATGATTTGATAGTAAATGTAGTTTGAAGAAAAACTAAAACTAAAAGAAATAAACCCCTGTATCTTGGTAACCATGGAGATTTCGACATTTTGCCAAATGATCTACTAGCATTATTTTTGCATGTAGAATCACCCCTTAAAATTTCCTAACGCATTTTTCGAACACCCTGTATATTAATAATATCGATATTTACTTTTCAATATCGAACAACAGCCCTCTACATCCCAATTGGTCTATTTTTCTTTTAGGTCGAACTACAGCTACAAAAATTGTAAATTGTACGGCAAGAACTCTATAATATAGATAATTTTCATTTAAAGTAGTAGAGAATAAGAATTTCCAGTTATAACGTAGTACATAGAAATTTTATTATATAGGGTGTCTCTAAAAGGTGCGATATTCCTGATGCTTAGATTTGTGTCAAAAGTTCAATTTGGTTTTCGTTTTTCATAAATATTTTTCATAATAATTGGTGTATTGTCAGAATATTGGGCTAAGGGGGATTGTGTGGGGTGAAAAAATTAAAATCTGCTCTTATTTTTATTGTAAAATTTAGAGGGTGCGACCTGCGGTACCTTGCACACATGTAAAATGAAATAAATTTTTTGAACCACTACCTAAAATAAGTACCTATACGTGGTAAGAGTTGATTTGAGCAGCTGTTTTTGAAATATCCGGATTTAAAAAATTCACTTCGTGTATGGCCAGGTCTAATTACTGGAACACAATTTGAAGCAAAAGCGTTAAATTAAAATAACTGGCACTATTATTCTCCAGTAAAACCAGTTAATTAGAGATTTATCAACAAAAATGGTTTTAACAAACGTTCAAAATGACCTCCATTTTCGTGTGTACAAAGATTAATACGTTTAAAAAAAATGAAATTCAACTCTTTGGCGCATTTCGTCATCATTTCTTAAAGCATCAATTCCAGTTTGAATACGTCTCCTTAATTTACAATTCTGTATCTACAGGCCTAGAACACACAAGGGTTCTCAAAGTTCTACATAAAAAGTAATCCATCGGGGTGATATCAGGGGATCGAGCTGGCCAATTTGCGGGTGCATCATTTCCTCTACCTATCGGTTTGGTAATCCGTTTCGCAATGTTCTAAATAATTTTCGCCATTTAGTCGACCCCTAGCTCTAAGCCCAATCGTCCGGCTTTGTCAAATTGCGGACCAAATCGTCAGGTATATAAAAATTGTAGCCAAATTGCGCTCCAAAAATAAGGGTCAACCTTCATAAAATTACTTGTTAATAAATAATTACCTGGTTTGCCCCATTTCTAGGATGGTAATATTGCGCCCTCTCCAATCGGTTCTAAAAGGTGTATTGGCAACCGGTTTGTTCGTTGTTACCAGAGCATTATTTTAAATATTTTTTTTTAACCAATATTTGTTTAACTGAACTGGTCGCAAATAACAATAGTTATCATATTAAAATAGGAAAACCACAAACTTTTAATCTATACATAGGAGTAATTTTAATTGTTTTTAAGACGTGATAAACCACTAGAAGTACGAACAGTAAACATTTTCGTTTAGTCCGCAATTCTGCCATGAATGGAATATTCCACATTTGCCACGTGCTGTTTTGCCATGCATCCTTTTTTCTTACCTGCCTAGATTTTATACCTTTTCTTGCAAAACTATCTTAGAAATATACGTAAGTTAAGTATTAAAATATTTATTTTTGTATACCATGTATTGGTTCTCATAATTTTTAATTTGAAGAAGATAATACACATTATCGAAAGCTTGGCTAAGTTAAAAAAGTATTTTTATTTAAGAAGCCCACATCAGGACCGATACCCCATGACAATCGTCTATAATAATAGCAGGAAAAAAAGAAGAAAATTGTTTCACATGTTCTTTTATTTAAATTTGACATTTGTACAAATAATAAATCTAATTTAATTTGACAACATATTTAAGCTTATTTTTGCACTCAGAAATATCAATTTCTTTATTTACAAGTTTATCTTCAGTGCCTTTTATTATAAAATCAATAATAATATTGTGTTTGGCTCTCTTTTTTGTAGTTATATTAAAATTTACTTGATCAACAATGAATGCATAATACTGACTATCATTATTTAAATGGTACCTATATACACTAGTTCACAGATGTTGGGACTATATTTCCCAACAGCACGATTGAGACGATTATGCCAACCTTCCCAAGCATTGGTGGTACGATGCCTTTCATTACAACACGATCACATATCACCGATAATGTCATTTGCTAACCATTGGTTTACAAAATAATCGTTGAATTCTTCAATTCCTAAATAATAATATTGGCATGGGTATTATGCCCACAACGCGTGTATCTAATTATCATGGCAAAACGCTACTAAAACAGGTAAATTTCCTTTTCGTGGCGAAACAGAACGTGGCGAACCAGGAAATTACCGCCGTTACCATTTGAATACGCCCCAATCTTCTGCTGTTGAGTTTAGGATTTAATTTAATCCGATTAAGAATATCTTGAAATATCTTCGTCAACCTCTGGAATTTTTACCGGGCAGGCGCAAATCTACCCGTTTCATGAATACGTCTTTCAACTGCCGCGAATGTTTTATGGTTTGGTAAGCGACGATTCGGAAACCTTTCACTGTATACTCGGCAACATTTTAAACCATTTACTTGGCAATATTCAAAAACCAATAACATATCGGTAATTTATTCTGTGGTATAATGTACCGGGTGATTGGTTATATTTTGCACCCCCACCCATCTCATTTATTTGAAGAGGTATCAAAAAACTTTAAATACCAAAGTTGTAGGCTTTTTGATGAATTTTTATTATACAATATCAGAAGAAAAAAAGATTGTCGCATAATTGTGAAACACGTACAAATTGTGTTTTTTTAAATGAAACATCCTGTATATTATATGATATTCTTGTAGAAAATCTTCTTCTCATTTCAAATATATATATTTTAGATGGTATATTTTGAACGCTTGGGTCAATAAGTATAATTTAAAAACATAGCATAAGTAGGCTTAGACAATATGGCCGATTGAATATAAGGCAATTGTTTATGATTTAAGAATCTGCCAAACAAATCCTTTTTTAAAGTTTTTCGAAATGGGATATTCAAACGCAGAAAAATTTAACATTGTTGAGATTTACTTAAAAAATAATAAAAATAGATACAGCAGCACGCCAAGAGTATATTGATTTATACGGTGATAATTTAAATAGGAGTAGACCAAGGCTCAATACGTTTAAAAATATATATACCTTGTTGCAAACTACGAAAACTTTAGAAAAAGAAAAAGAACGGTGGCTGTAAATAATGAAGCTGAGGAAATAAAAATTCTTCTATATTTTCAAGGTAAAATAATTAATTTCGATTAACTAATAATTATTCGGACCATAATATTTGCGAAAATAAATCCGCATTTTCTTCTAATCTAGCTAAAATCTCTCTACAGAAATTAAGCCTTCTTTCTTTGTCATTTTTACTTAATTTTTGGTGTCTATGGAATTTATATGGATGCATGTTGAATTTTTTTTAAGCTTATATATTCTCCAATAGGATTTGTCCAAATCCACCATAGCTTCTCTAATAGAATTAACTGGATTTTCTAGAAATATTAAAACATTGGTTGAACAATTAACAATAATTATTAGTTAATCGAAATTAATTATTTTACCTTGAAAATATAGAGGAATTTTTAATTCCTCTGTTTCATAATTTACAGCCTCTTTTTATACTTTTTAAAGTTTTCGTAGTTTGCAACAAGGTATATATATATTTTTAAACGTATTGAGACTTGGTCTACTTCTATTTAAATTATCACCGTATAAATCAATATACTCTTGGCGCGCTGCTGTATCTATTTTTATTTTTTTTAAGTAAATCTCAACAATGTTAAATTTTTCTGCGTTTGAATATCCCATTTCGAAAAACTTTAAAAAAGGATTTGTTTGGCAGATTCTTAAATCATAAACAATTTCAATCGGCCATATTGTCTAAGCCTACTGATGCTATGTTTTTAAATTATACTTATTTACCCAAGCGTTCAAAATAGACCATAAAAATATTTATATTTGAAATGAGAAAAAGATTTTCTACAAGAATATCATATAATATACAGGGTGTTTCATTTAAAAAAACACAATTTGTACGTATTTCACAGTTATGCGATTATCTTTTTTTTTCTTCTGATATTGTATAATAAAAATTCATCAAAAAGCCTACAACTTTGGTATTTAAAGTTTTTTGATACCTCTTCAAATAAATGAGATAGGTGGGGGTGCAAAATATAACCAATCACCCGGTACGGCTATGACGAAAATAATGTGAAAATTGTTTGACAATTGAGCTTGTCTTCGTCTTAGATTGATTTCTGTGTAAATTTTTGACCATGACTATTTTATTGTCTTGTAAGGTGTGATTATCTATTTATTGAATTACTTATTCTTACTTTATATAGTAAAAATTGTAATTTCCATAATAGTTTTAATACTGTCCAAAGCTTTGTTAACAAGATGTACTTCTTATAACAATAAAGTGTATTTTGATTTGATTCAAATGTATGCTTGACTTCTGTTTTAGATTTCATTTGACACCAGTCAGTTATTGGCGACAGTTATTTTAATTTAACGCATTCGTTTCAAATTGTATTCAATTATTCCAATAATTTAGAACTGGCCATGTGAATTGTTTAAACCAGATATCTCAAAAAGGCTGCTCAAATAAACTCTTACCACGTATACCTTTCTTAGGTAAAAGACGTTGGAGAATAAAAATGTATATTCAAAAATATGGCTCAAAAAAGTCATTTTAAATGTGTGCAAGGTACTGCTGGCGCCATCTAAATTTTACAATAAAAATCAGGGGAGATTGTAATTTTTCACCCTACAAAACCCCCCCTAGCCGAATATTGTGGCAATACACCAATTATTAAAAAAAATATTTATGAAAAACTACTAAAACCAAATTGAACTTTTGACACTCTGTATTTCCGAAATCATACACTTTTAAACTGAGGTAAGTTGGGTTAGATCGTCATTTAAGCCTCAGGAATTTGTGGTAGCATTTCTTCCGGGATTTTTAGAGAAGAAGAGTTAGAGAAGAAAATAAGAATAAATAGTTGCGTTTTTATCTATTTCACCATAAATATTATATTAAAACTAATGATACAAAGATGCAAATTTATTAAAAAAGCAGAACTTAAAAAGTTTGTGTGCAAAATTAGATGCAAAAATTAGTGCACAATTTAATATAACTTATCTCCGGGGGTTAGTTTGTAAACTAAGTAAAAACTCTACGTCATTGAAGATTTGTTTAATTTTTATCCTATTTATTGGTATGCCATATCTCACCTTGATGCATTTCTAGTAAGTTTTTTTTATATATTCAAAAGGACAACATAATTCTATTTTCAAAACATAGCTTTGGAATTATGGTCAAACTAAAATACATACAATTTCACTCAGATCGGCTTTATACGGGACAAATTATAACTGAGTTAAGTAAAGTGACCCTAATTTGATCGATAGGGAAAAATTTGTTAAGGAAAAGCTGTTTTGTCATATTTTCAAAATTCACTTAGGAGTTGAAAAAAGGGGTGTAGCCTATAACTGTCTATAATTTTAAGCAATATTGCTGAAAACTGATACCATGCTTATTCTGTTGGTTGCTGTAACCATACTTATCAAGCAAAAAAATTATAAGAATCTCTTTCGTACAAAACATGTAGAATGATTCAATAAAAATAACATTGGTGTAATGTACAAATATGGAAAAACGACAGTAATTTACCACTCATTCAGTAAAACAAACGTACCTGGACCCTGCCGTAATTGCTGGCACAGCTGGATATCCCGCATATGCATGGCGGTTTCTAGAAGAGCCTGCGGTAATTCTGGGAATTTCTGATACACATCTGGTCTTGTGTTCCCATTCTCTGTTGAAATCGTCGGCTTCATCCTTTAATTAAAAATAAATTGGTTATTCTATGCAGCATGGGTTGTTTTATTAAATTTTACGGTGTCATTTTTAAGGTATTAAATTATTGCGTAATTAAGCGTAGAAACTTGTCAAAACTGCCATTTTCAATTATGGCAAAAAATGAAATTCCACCTGTGACTATTTTTGAAGTGAAAACTTCTTTAGGCGCGTTTAGCACTTTTTGTGGGCACTAAATTAAATTAAGCCGTCACGCATGTCTGTCACGAGTAACGCTCGGTCGGCTGTGTTACGCTCGAATTCGACTCCTATATTCAATCCGAACTGACCCGAATGAACGTTATATGAAAGAGCATGCCGTATCAGTCGCATTCAGTATCGACGTGGAAACAGTGTGCGTTGTTTGTGTGTTTAAGATCACAAGATAGACACTTGTTGCGTCTCAGGTATGTTCTGGCATTTTTTTCAAGGGTTGTTCAATTTTAGGAAATATATTTATTCGATATTATTAATTTCACCTTGTTGAAGTTTTCACTTCTGTCGTGTGGTCTTAAGCACACACAATTTTTTTAAAAAGTTTTGATGGTACAACGGCGGAAGTAGTCAAGTTTATATGTCCGCGGATGGACCAGATTTTGAAAATATATATTTTTTAAGTATTTCAAAGGAATTAAATATCTAGCTCTGTACAAAACAGATACCATAGGAGTTATCGAGTTTATAATATACTGGATATGGACTTTACAATTTAAATTTTCTTCTAAAACTAATCCAAAAATTTTTGTCGTTTTTGAATATTGAATATTTTTATTATTAAATGTTAGGTTAATGATAGAATTTTATTTTATTTTTAGTTATAGACATAAAAGATTTTGTAAAATTGAACATAAGGTTATTTGATTAAAGCCAAGAAAGAAGTATTTTTAAATCATATTAATATCAAAATACATTTCTGCGAAAGTTTCACCAAAATAAATAATTGTTGTATCGTCTGCAAATAGCTTTATATTGCTCTTTAAGTTCATTTTGGAAACGGAATTAATGTAAATAAAGAATAATAATGGACCTAATATTGATACTTGTGGAACTCCACATATTAGTTCTTTTTCCGAACTTGTTCTTTCCCCAAATTGAACAAATTGTTTACGAAAGCTTAAGTAACTTTGAAGTAAATAGCGTGCCCCTCATCCCAATATTGTATAACTTTCTTAATAAAATATCATGGTTTACGGTGTCAAAAGCCTCACACATATCAAAGGGTAGTAAACAGCACTTTTTACTAGATTAATCATTATATTTTCCTATAAGCCTGTGGACATAATGCGCTGTTTAGCTTTTGTGGACAAAATGTAAATAAAATGACAAAATGCCACATAAACAAAACAAACTATGGAGGTTTGTAGTATTTTAATACTGAAACTAGATCTTCCATTTTGAATAAAAAACAATTAATTTTCTTAAATAAATACCCCCACAACAATAAAAAAAATCTTTAAAAAACACCACAATAGCAGCTTTTCTCTTAAAATGAACGAAAACGCAACCGAAATATATTTTGTCCAATGTTTTTGGCATTAAAATGCATTTTGTCCAATGTTTTCGGGCAAAATTTATTTCGAAAGTACAGTATAACTGGACTAAATTCAGTTGTATGTCTCGGTACACTGTATCCCTTTTCATTACACGACGACTTAATGTCATTGAATGTCCAAGTGCTCCTATGTAAATCGTCAGGCTTCTCATGTAATGTTGTAACAAACACAAAAAATTAAATTAATTGATTCAGCCGATACTAGGTGGAAATCCATAATTATAGTATTATGGAATACAACAGTAAAACAAAGTAAACCTTGTAAATTTCCACTTTATTAACTAGAAAAATTACATGTTTCGCTAACACTATAGCTTCGTCATATGACAATGATTTAATAAAGGTAAAAATTAAAAATTGGGTGCAATAAAATTAAATTATTGAAGATGTAAATAAAACAGTGGAAGGTTTACAATAACGGGAAAATCCATCAGAGGGTTTAAAAATTAAATTAAATTGGGTACAATATGGGTAAAATCTTAAGTAGGTATATGGTCAACAGAATAAATTTAACAAAGGTGACTTATTTAAATCTAGTTGATCATTAAGTAAAAGGCCCGTATTTTTAAGTTTAGTTATTTCCATAGATTCTAACAAATTTAGTTTTAAGCCTTTGTTTTCTGTATGTAAGATTTTAAAGGAAAGATCGAAATTATGTTGATAATCAAGTAAATGGTTAGCATAGTTTGAGTCTATTTTATTTATTAGAAAACTGTTATAATGTTCCTGTATTCTTTTGTCAAAATGTCTACCCGTTTGACCAATGTACGTTTTAGGACAATCTTGGCATTTTAATTTATAGACGCCTGATTTTTTGTTTTTATCGCTTTTAGTTTTATTATTTTTGATAAATTTACTTAAAGAGTTATTAGTTTTGTAACACATATTTATATCAAGTTTATTAAGAAAATTGCCAATTACTTTGCTAGGTTGTCCAAAGAAAGTGACAAGTTTAAATTGGTAAGAGTTTTTGCTGCTAGGAAAAACTAAGTCAATAGCTTTTTTGTAAGTTTTCTTTTTTAGGATTTGGTCAATTAGATTTGAGTTATATCCGTTATTAACTGCAATTTGTTTAATAATGTTTAGTTCTTTTTGAAAATTGATTTTATTTAGAGGGAGAGTTACTAGTCTATGGATCATACTGTGAAAAGAAGCTAATTTGTGTTGTATAGGGTGGCAAGAAGAGTTGTGTATGACAGTATCAGTATAAGATGGTTTATGGAAAACGGAGAAAACGTGTCTATTATTTTCTCTCTTAATATTTAAATCAAGAAAATTGACAGATCAATTTCAATTTCTATTTAAAGTCTAATTGACCAAATCCTAAAAAAGAAAACTTACAAAAATGCTATTGACTTAGTTTTTCCTAGCAGCAAAAACTCTTACCAATTTAAACTTGTCACTTTCTTTGGACAACCTAGCAAAGTAATTGGCAATTTTCTTAATAAACTTGATATAAATGTGTGTTACAAAACTAATAACTTTTTAAGTAAATTTATCAAAAACAATAAAACTAAAAGCGATAAAAACAAAAAATCAGGCGTCTATAAATTAAAATACCAAGATTGTCCTAAAACATACATTAGCCAAACTGGTAGACATTTTGACAAAAGAATACAGGAACATTATAAGAGTTTTCTAAAAAATAAAATATACTCAAACTATGCTAACCATTTACTTGATTATCAACATAATTTCGATACTTTCTTTAAAATCTTACATACAGAAAACAAAGACTTAAAACTAAATTTGTTAGAATCTATGGAAATAAATAAACTTAAAAATACGGACCTGTTACTTAATGATCAACTAGATTTAAATAATTCACCTTTGTTAAATTTATTCTGTTGACCATATACCTACTTACTACTTAATATAATGGAAATTTACAAGTTCAACTTTGTTTTACTGTATCCCATAATACTATACACACAAAATTAGAAAATCGAGATATACTTTTTTTCAGTGGCGGCCCTTCCTTAAGGTCATTTGGTCAATGACCTTCCTCACCAATTCTCTTCTCATGTAACTTAATATTTATTAAGTTTAAATAAGGTTTAAAAGCCTTCGAATCAGCCAACCTCGTTTGTTTCGTGAATTATTACTATTACCTCTAAAATATCCCTCGTATTTTACCTTACCAGAGTTTATGAGCACTATAAATAACGGTACTTATCGTACGTTCTTCGTATATTCGGTCCAGGCCACTCTTTTGACCACCGCTGTCTGTTTGCTTTCCCAGAGAATTTAATGCGCAAGCGTGCAAGAGAGAAACAAACGCATGCAACTGAAACTGAAAGGAAAGACAAAGATACGAATCCTATAAAGGCTTTAAGCCTCATCAAGTTTCGATGAGTTTCCGACAAACGTTGCAATTTTGCAGAAACTAGTTGGAAGAGGAGTTACGTTGCGGAGCAGTTCTTAGTTTATTTTCTAGGAAAATTTGTTGAGTAAGGAGGGTTGTATAATGTATATTCAAATATTCATTTTGTCAGTTTGTTATTGTTTACATTTATTTATTGGATTTTTACTTTTTAGTTTACGTACGGGTGCCAGTCGGGTTTGATAATTTGTTGGTTTGTTATTATTTAACGAGTGCTGTGTTAAATAGTTTATTGTTCCTTTTGTGACATAATGTCGGTTGTAAAAAATATGAGCCAGGAACGATTATATGCATTAGCGATTTTATCAGTCGAAAAATATTTTGTAAGTATTCCAAATCTTAATGAATTGATTACTTTGCAGGAACTCAAGAGAGAATAATCCACCTTAAGTTATTATTACATATCGCCCCTTTCGAGCGATATGTATATCTCCTCCTACATTTGAAAATGTTCGAGGGTTGTCGTCGTACCCGATTTTTGAAATCACGATTTTTGACATTTTCGATTTTTTTTCTCTAAAGTGGTACATTTCGCACTGATTTTGATTATTTGGTTTTATAGAGGAATAACGGGGGCACATTTTGTGAAAAATTTTAAATATACAGGGTGTACCGAAAAAAAGTTATTAAACGTCAAAGTCGGGAAATATGCGAAATCCGCTGTAACGCATTTCAGGTCGCAAAAATTATTTTTTTCGATTTTCATTTCTGGAGGTTGGAGAGATCCGTCAAATAAAGAGCAAGTTCGTAGATGAAGGATATCGGAAATTGAGAAGTAATTTTTTTGATTTTTTTAAAGTTGAAAAATGGCCATTGCAGGGTCGTCTTGGGTACCGAATAACTCGAATTGGGTACGTCGGACATATTTCCGGTTTAAACGATCAGATGGGCCGTCTCAAATACTATCTTTTTACAATACATCTTTCTATACCTAAAAACATTAGAAATTGTGAAATTTAATTTTTTACGTTTTTTTTATGAAAAGTTTTTATATTCGATTATAGCTTCTACTACAATATCCTTAGAGAGTTCATTTTAGGCTTATTTTATTCCTCAATCTTTTCTCAACACGCTTATATACTTGAATATACCAATTTATTTTTTTAAATTAGAGTAAAATTGATATTTTTAGAGCGCGAACAGAAAAATTCGTCAAATATCGAAATGCAACGTTTTTTAAATAGCTTGCCATGAAATCTCAAACTGGCTTCCATATTGAAATAATTACAGCTGTCAAAATTGGCCTAAAATGGGTGTTTTTGACTTCAGAATATGACCTTGTTTCAACGTTTTGACGTTAAAAATTGAATGTTATAGCTTATTTGAGACTTTTAAAATTTAATGAGACCAAAATTAAAGCTTTATATGTCCGATTAGTTATCGAATTTTCAATTTTAAAAATAGTCTGCAATTTCCGTAAAAGTTTCATTTTAACAGAATAATGACTTTTCGAAGAGATTGCTTTGGATGCATAAAACGTCATCGTGGATATTAAAAATATGAAGTGTCAAAAAAAGCCAAAAATAGCCGAAAATGGCATATTTCATCGTAAGTTTTAAAAGTTATTATATCAATTCGCGCTTTAAATTTTGAGATAAGATAGCTCGAAACTTCCTACAATACAGTGTAAAACGTTTCGTCATCTAGATACCATCATCAGATTTTTATTTTTAAATATAAACTTGTAATTTTTATTGTAGTTTCGTAAATCTTGCCTCTTTTAGCGTATTCGTGCAATATTGCTTTAACCAAATATCAACGTTTCAACACTATAAATCATCTTCAATATTGATATTCTTATATTTGGATTTGTGACTTTATTTGAAAAGATAAAGAAAAAATAATTTAACTTTTGCATTGCCGAATTTTCTTTCCTATCATACGATGTCATCAGATTTCGAGTAAAACATTTCGTCATCGAGATACCACCATCAAGTTTTTATTTTTAAATATAAACTTGTAATTTTTATTGCAGTTTCGTAAATCTTTCTTCTTCTAATGTCTTTGTGCAATATTGCTTTAACCAAAAATATCAACGTTTCGACACTATAAAACATCTTCAATCTTTATATTTTTATATTTGAATTTGTTACTTTATTTCAAAAGATAAAGAAAAAATAATTTAAATTTGGCATTGCCGTATTTTGTTTCGTATCATATGATGTCGTCAGAATTCAAGTAAAACGTTTCGTCATCTAGATACCATCATCAGGTTTTTATTTTTAAATATAAACTTGTAATTTTTATTGCAGTTTCGTAAATCTTGCTTCTTCTAACGTTTTTGTGCAATATTGCTTTAAAAAAATATTAAAGTTTCGAGCCTATAAAACATCTTCAAATTTTATGTTCTTATATTTGGGTTTGTGACCTTCTTTGAAAGGATAAAGAAAAAATAATTTAACTTTGGCATTGCCGTATTTCGTTTCCTATCATATGATGTCATCAGATTTCGAGTAAAACGTTTCATCATCTAGATACCATCATCAAGTTTTTATTTTTAAATATAAACTTGTAATTTTTATTGCAGTTTCGTAAATCTTGCTTCTTCTAACGTTTTTGTGCAATATTGCTTTAAAAAAATATTAAAGTTTCGAGCCTATAAAACATCTTCAAATTTTATGTTCTTATATTTGGGTTTGTGACCTTCTTTGAAAGGATAAAGAAAAAATAATTTAACTTTGGCATTGCCGTATTTCGTTTCCTATCATATGATGTCATCAGATTTCGAGTAAAACGTTTCGTCATCTAGATATCATCATCAGGTTTTTATTTTTAAATATAAACTTGTAATTTTTATTGCAGTTTTATAAATCTTGCTTCTTCTAACGTATTTGTGCACTATTGCTTTAACTAAATATCAACGTTTCGACCCTATAAAACATCTTTAATCTTTATATTCGGAGAAATATGATAGTTATGAAATTTAAAATGGACTGCTATTATTGTCTTGGAAAAACGAATATATCCGAAGAAGTAAAAGCATAAATTGAAAACTACTTATCTGGTCTGAACAAAATTTGGCATACGAATGAAAAATGAGTTATTGTGTGGAACAAAGATTTTGTATGTTGAAAAAGAGGTTGTTTCTTTCTAGCTGTCATTTTGACAATTTCAAAGTTCAACTATTTCAAATAAACTATTTAATATTAAGTGTTAATTTTGTGAAACATAAATAAAAAGGATAAAAATAAAATACACGCGTTACAGTATTATTAGTTATATATTGACAGCTGTCATTTTGACATTTTTTATGTGTAATAATCGCGTTTATAAAAAAATATTTTGTTGTTTTAGTGTAGTTCTCATATTAAGATTAAAATATCAAATGAAATATTTGTAAATATTTCTTGACAGGTGTTATATTGACAAATTAGGCGATATGTTTTCACATCACAGTCCGAAGGAGTGTGATACAAAAGTAAATAATATAGTAAAACAGAATATTTAAAAAAAAAATTATAAAAAATGAAAAAAAAATTTAAAAAATTAAAAATTCAAATTTTTTTAAATTCTTTTATGTAATGACTTTTACCTTTAGAGTCACGACAGTGACGATCAGGCGATATGCAGCTTTTACATATCGCGCTACACCGCGATATGTTATACGGCGCTTCGGTGAAAATAATGTATGTATGTTGTCGCCGCCGCCGTGGCTTTCGACATTTTCACATTTGCGATTTTTTTTCTCGGAAACTGTTAGAGTGGGACGATTGAAACTTTTTGGGTTTACAGAGGAATAGTGGGGGTACGTTGTGTGAAAATTTGGAATATACAGGGTGTGCCGGAAAAAAGTTATTAAACGTCAAAGTCGAGAAATATCGGGATCTCGTTGAAATTCGATACAGGCCACAAAAATTAGTTTTTTCGATTTAAACTTTTTCGACGCGTAGACGACCGTGGGCTACAGAACCCTATTGTTTGTGAGCGCGATCGAAAGTTTGGAAGTAATTTTTTTGATTTTTTCAAAGTCAAAATTTGGTCGAAAATGGTACCTCTTGGATCGCTAATAAGTCGAATTGGGTGCATCCAATCGACATTCGGTTTGAATAATCGGTTAGGCCATCTCAAAATCTACCTTTTTCCAATATATTGTTCT
Organism: Polydrusus pterygomalis; assembly: GCA_963969555.1. NCBI lineage: Eukaryota > Metazoa > Arthropoda > Insecta > Coleoptera > Curculionidae > Polydrusus > Polydrusus pterygomalis. The sequence goes on along the minus strand of OZ018381.1, from coordinate 17,583,297 downwards.
ATACCTAACTGGAATGGAAATTGCCGAAAATTGTAAGAAAGTGGAAATCATAAAGTTAGGCCTGATTTTTTCACGGTTTTTATTTTTTTTCGTACTGAAAACGACTTTTGATCGAAACGTTGTAAACTATAGCGGATAGAGCTTGTCAAATTGTATTTAAAATATATTTTTTCGTTTATTTATCTTTAATACGGAAAAAACGGCAGGTTTTTTTTTACTATATCGACTGTAGCTTATTCAATTTTTAACAAACCCGTTTTATTTTTTTCTCAAAAAATGCGCTGATTACTTCTCAACACCTCTACATATCCAAAATTATTAAAATATATTCGCAAACTTGAGAAAAGTCGCTTTTTGGGTGCGGAAACAGGCAATCTTTACGAATTCTAACACCATTCACTTTTGACTAAGAGTGCCTTGATATTGATATATCTAAATTAATTATTAATTCTAAAAATCCGGCTGTCAAAAATGGCGAAAAATGGTTGTTTTTAGCGTGACTTGCTAGAATAATAAGAACATTTCCAGATTTTAAATCGGGTGGAATATCTACCTTGAACCTTCTTCTAATTTTATTGACCAAAATATTTGCCCAAAATGTTTCAGAAATAGTTGTAATCTCGATTTTAAAGATGGCGTTCCGACATTGATAATCCGTCGCCACGTGGTGGGAGGCTGTTCCACATTTAGATATTCGCGAATTTTTTTCTCGGAAACGGTTAGAGCAAAACGATTAAAATTTTCTGCACGTAGAGAGGAATAGTAGGGGCACGTTCTGGGAACAATTTCCAATATACAGGGTGTACCGGAAAAAAGTTATTAAAGTGAAAGTTGAAAAATATGTTTTTATTTCGTTGTGGCGCGATACAGGTGCCAAAAAGCATTTTAATGGAGTTAAACTTTATTGGCGTGTAGACGACGTTGGGCTACAAAACACTGTTGTTTGCAAACATGATCGGAAGTTGAGAAGTCAATTTTTTAATTTTTTTAAAATCAATGTAGGGTTATGTTGGATCGTTAATAAATCGAATTGGGTGCGTTTGACACACTTTTGGTTTGGAGATTCGTTTAGGTCATCTCAAATACTACTTTTTTCAAATATATTGTTCTATACCTACCTGTAATGTAAAGGGTGCAAATTATAAAAAAGTAAGAATTACTATTTAATTCTTTTACGGTTTTCATTGTTTTTCGTACGGAAAACAACTTTTGATTGAAATGTAATGTACCTTAGCGGAAAGAGCTCGTCAAGCTTAAATAAATCGTATTTTTTTCATTTTTAATACGGCAATATAAATATTCTATATTATAATTTATTTTCAAAGTGGTCGGGCCTAGTGGAAGGTAGGTATATAATAGGTTACGACTTGTGGTCGCGATGATACCGGGTTCAATTCCAGGCCCGTCTTTTTATTTTTTTAATATTTCGTTATTTAGGTACCTATTAAAAGTTTTTTAAATTTAGGATTTTTACAGTGACAATCCTCGGTACGAAATAAACGAACTGGGATTGTGAAGAAACTAAATTTATTTTTTATCGCGAATTGAAATGCTTTACCAATAACAATTAAAGGTTGCTAACAAATGGTTTTGTCAAAAGTATGAAATTAAATAAACCAACTCGAACAGTGCCGTGCCCGAAGGGTTCGGCACAATAACATTTTCACTAATTTATCAGCTATCAATGTAAGAATAGTTTCTTTTCCTTATGTTTAAATTGATTGAATAAATATTTTTAAAGGACAAACTTGGAAAATATATCTCACATTACACCCTTTGCTGTGCGATTTTAAAGAATCGGTGCTGACAGGTTCAATGTCAATATTATAATATTAAATATCATATATTTCCGTAACGAAAAGTCGTAGCGAATCGAGCGAGACGGCATTGGAAACGGAACATCGAGCACTATACGATGCCGTCTTCAAAAACTACCTATCTATACAAGAAAACGGAAATTTTGCACCTGTTATTTTTATTTTTTAGTTTTTGTCAGTTGTTATAATGACAATTTGGCGATATGTTTCCCCTTCACGTTCCGCAGGAAGGTGAGGTAAAAAAAGCAATAGAAAACATAGAAAAAAGAAACTAAGAAAAATACTTTTTAAATACAAATTTTTAGTACTAATAATAGATGCACTCTCGGCTGACGATTAGCGATATGTACCCAGTCTAGTATTATATACGTCTCTTCCGCGCGGAATCTCGAAAACCCCGATCAGCTCTTGAACAATTTCGTCTATGTAAGACATTTTCACAGTTGCGATTTTTTTTTCTCGGAAACGGTTAGAGTGGGACGATTGAAACTTTTAGGGTTTAGATAGGAATAGTGGGGGTACATTGTGTAAAAATTTCGAATATACAGGGTGTGCCGAAAAAAAGTTATTAATTTTTAAAGTGGAGAAATATCGGGATCTCGTTGGCATTCGACACAGGTCGTAAAAATGAGTTTTTTTGATTTAAACTTTTTCGGCGCATAGACGACCGTCGGCTACAGAAGCCTATTGTTTGCCAAGGCGATCGGAAGTTGGGAAGTCAATTTTCTGATTTTTTTTAAATCAATGTAGGGGCATGTTGGATCGATAATAAATCGAATTGCGTGCGTCCCACATATTTTTGGTTTGGAGATTCGCTTAGGTCATCTCAAATACTACTTTTTTCAAATATATTGTTCTAATTGACACTTACCTGTCAAAATTTGACAGCTATGGTATAAAACTTTGTTATTTAGGAACTGAAAAAATTTTCAATTTAGGATTCTTACAGTAGTAACTCTCGCTACGAAAAAGCTAAAAAAAAATTGAAACTTACCTGTCAAAATCTGACAGCTGTCGTATAAAACTTTGTTATTTAGATACTGAAATTTTTTTAAATTTCGGATTCTTACATCTATAATGCAAGATACAAGAAAAGCTTTAAAAAAAAATTACAGTTACCTGTCAAAATGACAGCTGTCGTATAAAACTTTTAAAGAGCACCTATATGGCGCCGTCTCAGAAAACTACCTATCTATACGAGAAAACGGAAATTTTGCATCATTGTGTAGTTTTGGTCAGTTGTTATAATGACAATTTGGCGATATGTTTCCCCTTCACGTTCCGCAGGAAGGTGAGGCAAAAAAAGCAATAGAAAACATAGAAAAAAGAAACTAAGAAAAATACTTTTTAAATACAAATTTTTAGTACTAATAATAGATGCACTCTCGGCTGACGATTAGCGATATGTACCCAGTACGATTTTATGAATTTTTAAAAAAATACCAAAAATCTAATATTTCTGCCAGTTTTTACATTTTCCTCAATACGTCCCTTACTATCGCTTTTAGAATAGAAATTAATATAACTTTTTATATGGAGAATAGAAAAAGGCTACTTTTTTATTTAAAAAGTTTTTATCTAAGTTTTATCAGTTCCGAGATATTGCCAAATATATGAAAACCACTTTTAATTCCATATCTCAAAAACTATAAGACCTACAAAAAATTACTAAGAACTTAAAGTGAAGATCTCGTAAGGATGCTACTTAATAGTTATATACATTGTTGCCATATCTCTTATACTTTCCGAGGAAAATGTTACCTTATTGATTTCATCAAATTTTCATGACATGAAAAAATTTCAAAAATTTAAAATTCGAAAATATGACAACTTTTCTATAAATCTTCATCGAAAATAACGTAAAACTCACAAATAGCAAAGAAAATATACAAAATAACGTTTTTATGAATTTTTTAAAGAAAATCAAAAATTATACGTAATTGATAAGACCATCCTTGGTTGTAAAAAAACTATGCCTAATCTTTGGTTGTGAAAAAACTGTGCCTAAACTTTGGTTGTGAAAAAACTATGCCTAATCTTTGTTTGTTATAAAACTATGCCTAATCTTTGGTTGTGAAAAAACGATGCCTAAACTTTGGTTGTGAAAAAACTATGCCCAATTTTTGGTTGTGAAAAAACTATGCCATAATATTTGTTTGTCATAAGACTATACCAAAATCTTTGTTTGTCATAAGACTATGCCATAATCTTTGTTTGTCAGAAGACTATGCCTTAAACTTTGTTTGTCATAAGACTATGCCGTAATCTTTGTTTGTCATAAGAATATGCCTTAAAATTTGTTTGTCATAAAAATATACATAATCTTTGGTTGTTATAAAAGCTATGCCATAATATTTGTTTGTCATAAGACTATTCACTAATGTTTGTTTGTCATAAGACTATGCCAAAATCTTTGAATGTCATAAGACTATGCCATAATCTTTGTTTGTCATAGGACTATGCCTTAAACTTTTTTTTTGTCATAAGACTATGCCATAATCTTTGTTTGTCATAAGACCATGCCTTAAAATTTGTTTGTCATAAAAATATACATAATCTTGGTTGTTATAAAACTATGCCATAATATTTGTTTGTCATAAGACTATGCACTAATGTTTGTTTGTCATAAGACTATGCCAAAATCTTTGTTTGTCATAAGACTATGCCTTAAACTTTGTTTGTCATAAGACTATGCCTTAAAATTTGTTTGTCATAAAAATATACATAATCTTTGGTTGTCATAAAACTATGCCATAATATTTGTTTGTCATAAGACTATGCTAAAATCTTTGAATGTCATAAGACTATGCCATAATCTTTGTTTGTCAGAAGACTATGCCTTAAACTTTGTTTGTCATAAGACTATGCCATAATCTTTGTTTGTCATAAGAATATGCCTTAAAATTTGTTTGTCATAAAAATATACATAATCTTTGGTTGTTATAAAACTATGCCATAATATTTGTTTGTCATAAGACTATGCCAAAATCTTTGTTTGTCATAAGACTATGCCTTAAACTTTGTTTGTCATAAGACTATGCCATAATCTTTGTTTGTCATAAGACTATGCCATAATATTTGTTTGTCATAAGACTATGCCGTAATCTTTGTTTGTCATAAGACTATGCCTTAAAATTTGTTTGTCATAAAAAATATGCCATAATCTTTGTTTGTCATAAGACTATGCCATAATCTTTACCGATCTTTGGTTGTGAAAAAACTATGCATAATCTTTGATTGTTAAAAAACTATGCATAATCTCTGTAGTAATAATGATAATATTGTGTGAAATAACTAAGTACGTCGTAAAACATATAACGTAACATGAAAATGTACTTTATACCGCCGTTAGGCGGTATGACCCCACAAATAAAACTATACATATAGGTGGACAAAGAGATTGCAATATGGCCGACAGACGAGCGAGGCGGCATTGGAAACGGGACGTTGAGCACTATACGGCCCCGCCTCCGAAAACTACCTATCTATACGAGAAAATGGAAATTTTGCACCATTGTCTAGTTTTGGTCAGTTGTTATAATGACAATTTGGCGATATGTTTCCCCTTCACGTTCCGCAGGAAGGTGAGGCAAAAAAAGCAATAGTAAATAGAAAAAAAGAAAAGAAAAGTATTTTTTTATTGTACATTTTTTTTTAGTACTAATATTAGATGCACTCTCGGCTGACGATTAGCGATATGTACCCAGTCTAGTATTATATACGTCTCTTCAGCGCGGAATCTCGAAAACCCCGATCAGCTCTTGAACAATTTCGTCTATGTAAGACATTTTCACAGTTGCGATTTTTTTTTCTCGGAAACGGTTAGAGTGGGACGATTGAAACTTTTAGAGTTTAAATAGGAATAGTAGGGGTACGTTGTGTAAAAATTTCGAATATACAGGGTGTGCCGAAAAAAAGTTATTAAACCCCAAACTCGAAAAATATCGGATTCTCGTTGAAATTCGACACAGGTCGTAAAAATAAGTTTTCTCGATTTAAATTTTTTCGACGCGTAGACGACCGTCGGCTACAGAAGCCTATTGTTTACCAAGGTAATCGGATGTTGGGAAGTCAATTTTTTGATTTTTTTTAAATCAATGTAGGGACATGTTGGATCGTTAATAAATCGAATTGGGTTCGTCCCACATATTTTTGATTTGGATATTTTTTTAGGTCATCTCAAATACTACTTTGGATCATAAAAAAAACTACAATAAAAAGTTTTTTTTTTGTTTCTTTATCTTTAATAAGGCAATAATATTCTATATTGTTTTTAAAGTGGTCGGTGGCCTAGTGGTATATAGATTACGACTTTTGGTCACGATGATCCCGGGTTCAATTCCAGGCGCGTCATTTTATTTTTTTAATATTTCGTTATTTAGGTAGGTAGGTACTGAAAGTCTTTTAAATTTTGGATTCTTACAGCGACAATCCTCGGTACGAAAAAAATCAACTAGGTTTGTGAAGAAACTAAATTTATTTTTTAACACGAATTGAAATGTTTCAAAATTAGAGGTTGCTAACAAATGGTTTTGTCAAAAGTATAAAATGAAACGAACGAACTCCAACAGTGCCGTGCCCAAAGGGCTCGGCACAATAAAATGTTCAAAATGTTCACCAATTTATCAGCTATCTATGTAAGAATAGTTAATATCATATATTTCAGTAACGAAAAGTCGTATCGAATGGAGCGAGACGGCATTGGAAATAGGACGTCGACCACTATACGATGCCGTCTCCAAAAACTACCTATCTATACGAGAAACCGGAAATTTTGCACCCGTTTTTTTATTTTTTAGTTTTTGTCAGTTGCAGTAGTAGTAGTAGTAAAAAGATTTATTTAGCACGTGGCTACATGATACTTTTTAACAAGTTTATAACTTTTTTTTTTATTTATTTTTTGAATTAAATGACCTTTTGAAACTTTATTTGTCCTGTTGAGTTAATAAGAAAGATTTTAAACTTTTTTTAAAAGATTTTAAACTTTTTTGATTTTTAATTGACTTGTTTAATTTATTAAATTCAATAAGACCCTTATGAAAAACTGATTTATATGCAATATTTTTTGAAAAATTATTAAGAAAAAAATTATTGTTATTTCGTGTTAAATAATTATGTTGATCACTATTTAGAACAGTCAATTGCTTTAAATGTGGCGGTAACAAATCATTTTGAATTTTAAAAATAAATATTAGAACCAAAAACAATACTAAATTTTTTACATTTAACCATTCTAATTTTTTTAACATCACATTAATTTTTGTATATCTATCCATATTAAGTAAAATTCGCATTGCTTTATTTTGTAAAATTTGTAATCTATTTATTACACTTTCATCCGCCATAAACAAAATTGTAGAACAATAAAGAAAATGTGGTAAAATTAAAGTATTGTATACAATTTTTTTCGAATAAAATTTTAAATTTAAACTTATTCTTTTAAAATAACTAATTTTTCCCGCAATTTTGTAAATTACATTTTCGAATTGGTTATTAAATTTTAATTTTGAATCAATCAATATACTTAAATATTTAAAAGAATTGACTATTTCTAGTTTATCACCATCAATTAAAATATTTATATTTGTATAATTATTTAAATTTACACCCATAACCATACATTTTGTTTTAGAAACATTTAATTTTAATTTGTTAACTTTTAACCAGTTTGACAATAGAATCAGTTCTAAATTTAAAATTTCCAAAATTTCCAAAAGATTTTTACCGCTTATATAGATAAGAGTATCATCAGCAAACATTTGTATTTTAAGATATTTTAGGACTAATGGCATGCCATTAATATATAAAATAAAAAGTAAAGGCCCCAAAATACTTCCTTGAGGTACTCCTATGTTATTAAATTTCTTTGTTGAAAAAAAATTACCAAATTTAGTTTTCTGTGATCTATTATTTAAATAATTTTGAAACCATTGATAAACTTTACCCCTTATACCATATGTTATAATGACAATTTGGCGATATGTTTCTCCTTCACGTTCCGCAGGAAGGTGAGGTATATAAAGCAATAGTAAATAGAGAAAAGGAAAAGAAAATTATTTTTTTAGTATTAATATTAGATGCACTCTCGGCTGACGATTAGCGATATGTACCCAGTCTAGTTATTATTTGCTAGGTATATTATGTTGTCACTTTCCATGTAACGGAATTGTAAAAGTTAGTTTGGAACAAAGGCATTTTGAAAGTTAAGTTCAAATCTGTTTAAAATGTATCTACGTATAGGTCGGTCCATATTTTATTTTTTGATTTTTTTATCAGGTTAAATTATAGTGTTAACTTTTTTCCCGCGAAGACAGAAATTAGTGTAAATACATCAAAACTGCAATTATAGGCAAAAAATACTTTTATGGGCGTGGCACTTTAAAAAAATTTTCGCCTTCGGCGATTAGCCTGCAGCGCTGTTAATATATCCTTGCAATGCTAAATGACCCCACCCTTCAAATACCCACGAGCCGCCACTGCTTTTTTGATTCTCTACAAGTGTGTACTTAACCTCTCTTCCTCTCTATGATTTTATCACAGCGCCTTTATCTGTGATCTACCTCGTCTCTCCTACGGTTTTATTGTGTAAAGTGTGTGTGTAAGTTATATTTTTTCATATAAATTTTGTATACATATTGTATATTTTTTTGTTGACATGTAAAAGTACTGTTGGTATGTTATGATGAATAAATATGAATGCCATTATCTCAGGAAGTGGAGTATTTTAATATTCTTCCGCAGTGAATTGCAATATATTCCAACTTACAGTCAATGTCTGACAAAAACTTAAATCTGCTCTCCTGCCAAAGAGGTAAAAATGAGATTGGTACGCTAATACATGAGATGATCAGTGATTCATCCTATATCATTGTCCCGCAGTAATAATAAAAATAACTAATAAATTTTCTTACTATAGCCCATCAAATACTCTTTCTCAAACCGCCTCAGTTTAAAAAATCGTTTCAACAGTTTTCAAAATATTTCTATTTTAAATATGACATTGTGAATATGCTTTTGTAACGATTCAATTGCCTATTTTATTAATACCTTAGGTTAGGTTAGGCAAGGATACCTTAAATTAATTGATTCAGCCGATACTAGGTGGAAATCCATAAATATAGTATTATGAGATACAGTAAAACAAAGTTGAACTTGTAAATTTCCACTATATTAGACAGAAAATTACATGTTTCGCTAACACTGTAGCTTCGTCAGATGACAATGATTTAATAAAGGTGAAAAGTAAAAATTGGGTGCAATAAAATTAAACTATTTAAAATGTAAATAAAACAGTGGGAGGGTTACAATTGCGGGGAAATCCAACAGAGGGTTTAAAAATTAAATTAAATTAGGTACAATATGGGTAGGTATTTACAAAACTTTAATTATATGGTTAACAGAATAAATTTAGCAAAGGTGAATTATTTAAATCTAATTGATCATTAAGTAACAGGTCCGTATTTTTAAGTTTATTTATTTCCATAGATTCTAACAAATTCAGTTTTAAGCCTTTGTTTTCTGTATGTAAGATTTTAAAGGAAGGATCGAAATTATGTTGATAATCAAGTAAATGGTTAGCATAGTTTGAGTCTGTTTTATTTTTTAGAAAACTGTTATAATGTTCCTGTATTCTTTTGTCAAACTGTCTACCTGTTTGGCCAATGTATGTTTTAGGACAATCTTTGCATTTTAATTTATATACGCCTGATTTTTTGTTTTTATCGCTTTTAGTTTTATTGTTTTTGATGAATTTACTTAAAGAGTTATTAGTTTTGTAACACAAATTTATATCAAGTTTGTTAAAAAAATTGCCAATTACTTTGCTAGGTTGTCCAAAGAAAGTGACAAGTTTAAATTGGTCAGAGTTTTTGCTTCTAGGAAAAACTAAGTCAATAGCCTTTTGTGTAAGTTTTCTTTTTTAGGATTTGGTCAATTAAATTTGAATTATATCCGTTATTAACTGCAATTTGTTTAATAATGTTTAGTTCTTTTTGAAAATTGATTTTATTTAGAGGGAGAGTTACTAGTCTATGGATCATACTGTAAAAAGAAGCTAATTTGTGTTGTATAGGGTGGCAAGAAGAATTGTGTATGACAGTATCAGTATGAGATGGTTTATGGAAAACGGAGAAAACGTGTCTACCATTTTCTCTCTTAATATTTAAATCAAGAAAATTGATAGAATTGTTACTTTCCTGTTCTATTGTAAACTGGTGTATATTTTGTCGTTGAACTCAAAATAATTTTGTTCAAGGCATACTGTAAGAGAATCGATAATTTCTTGTTTTTTGATCAGATTTACATTTTTTAAGGTAAGAAGTTGATTGACTAAAGTAATCGTTTCATCGATAGGTATGCTGGGAAACAAATTAGTAACATCAAAAGAGATTAGCTTAGCATTGTTAGGTAAATTAATATTATTAATTTTATTTACTAGCTCAAGAGAATTTTTTTTTGCAAATTTGGCTGAAAATTGGGTGTTACTTTTAATGATGTCTATTAATTTTTTTGAAATTTTATACGACGGTGCAGAAAAGAAAGAAACTACGGGTCTGATAGGGTATCCCTCTTTGTGAAGCTTTATTAGTGAATATAATTTAGGAGACTGAGGATTCATAAGAATTATTTTGGAAGAATCTATGTCAGAAAATATACTTTTACAATTATGAATAATACTTTTTACAGATTTTTGAAATTTGGTAGTAGGGTCTCGTTTTAAAAATTGATAGTTGTTGGGATTTAGGAATTCAATAGTTTTTTGAATATAATCATTTTTGCTTATTGCTACTACGGTATTACCTTTATCCACTTTCGTGAAAATTACATTATTAGATTTGTTTTTAATATTATTGGCTATTTGAATTTCCTGTTTTGGCATGGTTTGTTTTAAAAATTCATTTTTTATTATAGATGAGGCTTTGAATCATTGTCATCTGACGAAGCTACAGTGTTAGCGAAACATGTCATTTTCTGTCTAATATAGTGGAAATTTACAAGTTCAACTTTGTTTTACTGTATCTCATAATACTATAAGGATACCTTACATAAATTAAATTTAATAAGAAAAGGCTTTTGTGACAAAAATATTTCGAAACGTTACCTCTTCCAAGTTGATAAAATCTTCACGTTCCTCTCGATCCCCGGTGTGAAAGTTCTGCTCTTTTTCGACAATATGGGCCCTTTCGCCGATATGGTGCCCGATCGACATTTTCTTGGTACCGGTCACCGAGTCGGTTACGGTTTTTTGAGTTTCCTTGACACCTCCGGGGGCAACTTTGGTGCTAGATGTTGCCTTGTATACCTAGGAAAAAAATATGTTAATATTTTTAAATGATTAATTAATATGTAATAAATAAAAAAATATTTATATAGGTGTACACCTATTAAGGATATTGGAATAGATTCTCAACAATCGTACTTTTATTTTTTTTGGCCCTATACAGCGTGTGCGTGGATTTGCTCGCCAAATGGAAAACTTCTTTATTATACATTTTTCGAAAAAAAGTTATTCTTTATAAAAAGTTTTGCTTTTCAAATTATTAAGATTGGCATAAGAATTTCTTTTTAATGTTGTACATGGTGTCTCAAAAAAACGAAAAACTTTAATTCTAAATGTGAAAAAACACTATACCAATATTTATTAACCCGCAAATTGGAAAGCGCAAAAAGCGCATTAAATCGTCAACTAATTTGTAGTATATGGGCAATTATAAAGTTTTTTTTTTAATAGTTACTTAACATTTTTGATAAACAATATGGATAAATAGCATCGCAATATTAATTATAGCCATCAATGTACTATTTGCAGGTTAATTTAGTATACAGAGTGATTAAAATATTTAGATAATTTACAACCTAATTGAAAATTTATTAAACAATCATATAAACATATTTACACATAAACTTTATCATTGCCCTGTATACTACAAATTAGTTGACGGTTTAATGCGCTTTCCGCGTTTTCCAATTTGCCGGTTAATAAATATTGGTATAAAGTTTTTTCACATTTAGAATTAAAGTTTTCGTTTTTTTGAGACACCATGTACAACATTAAAAAGAAATTCTTATGCCAATCTTAATAATTTTAAAAGCAAAACTTTTTATAAAGAATAACTTTTTTTGGAAAAATTGATAATAAAGCAAATCCACGCGCACGCTGTATAATTTTCGAACAAAAAGGATAATTTAATTACTGAATAAGTAGTGTTTTTCCAGAGAAACATGTTAAACACAAAAATATATTATTTCCTTAATAATGTAGACAACCTGTTACCTATTTCTATAACTACTTACAGGGTGAGTTTGTAACTTAAAATAAATTCAGTAACCCCAGTATTTCCATTGACTATTTTTAAAGTGCCTATTAAGTTATATAAAGTACCAAATTTCAATTTTTTTTCCTTGTAACCATATGAAACCGGCAAATATTGAGGAGTTAAAAGCACGAAAAGGCATAAGTGTAGATCCCGACGAAATTAGAAGTGTTCAAAACGAGTTTTACTTGCGTTTAAGATATTGTCAAATTATGAATGGACAATGTTTGTTTGAAGGTGGTAGACAATGAAGTAATATCAAAAAAAAATTACCTTGTCGGACTTCCATTGTCTTTATTTTGTTACTTAACACAACGTTTCGGTTAGTTAGTATCTCAAACCGTTTTCAAGTGTAAACTAAATTATAATTCTAAGGCTACTGTCTTAAATACTATCCATGTGCAATGAAGCTTGATGACTCCGCCTACGTGCTTATTGGAGTGTGAAGTTTGAGCTGTTGGTTTTGGACAAGAAGAGGCTTCCAGATATTGGGGATATCTATACTTGGTTTACTAAACATATGGGTATTTTAATTCATGAAAGCTGCTTCCTTGAATTTTCGTTTTTTCCAGTGTTCTGTGTCCAAAACCTTGGCTTTTGACCACTGTATATTATGCTGGTTAGTCCATACATGTTCCGCTATACCTGATCTCAAAGTTTCACCTCTTTGAGTATGTTTCAGATGTTCTTTAACTCGTACGGGAAGAGGTCTTTTTGTTTCTCCAATGTACGATTCGCCACACTCGCAACGGATTTGATAGATATAATTTTTTGTGTTTTCATTACGGGGGGGTTTTACTTTTGTAAGAAAGCCTCTAAGTGTATTTTCGGATTTGAAGGCTGTTTTGATATTATAGTTTTTGGTTATCCTTCTAATATTTTCAGAAATCCCTTTGACATAAGGTATTGTGAGGAATGCTTGCTCCTCTTTCGTTTCTGTATTAGTTTTTACTTCGCGATTTTTAAATTTTAAGATGGAATTAGTTACAAAGGTTTCAGGGTAACCATTCTGTTTTATATCTTTTTTGATGTTTGAAATTTCAATATTAAGGTCTTCCGGATTGTTGCAAACGTTAGATGCTCTGTGATAAAGAGTTGGAATTATGCCCTGTTTTATGGAGTTTGAATGATTCGATCCGTGATTAAGGTATTGCCCTGTGTGAGTAAGTTTCCTGTACACTGAAGTTTTTATGTTTTCAGCACTTCGTTTCACAAGAACATCGAGAAAAGGTAGAGTGGAATGTTTTTCTGTTTCCATGGTAAATTTAATGGATTGTCTTATACTATTAATATGTTCCAAAAACCGTATCAGCTCTTCGTTGCTGTCTGTCCAGATAATAAAGGTATTATCAACATATCTAAGCCAAAGTTTAGGTTCAATCTTGGCAGTGTTAATAGCCTGTGACTCAAACCATTCCATGTACAGGTTAGCCACCACCGGAGAGAGAGATGAACCCATTGGAAGACCGTCATCTTGGGCATAGAACTTATCTTTTTCTTCTTCTTCCATTTTTTTGATGAATGGACAACATTTTGAGCAATTATTAACGAAAAAGTATTAAAGATGGATAGAAGGTTTTATTTAATTTTTCAATTAAATTAATTTTTGTTTGTTTAATATCTTATAAATGACAAAGAATAAAAATTTGAAACTTGGTACTTACAAGAATGTAGCAGCTTTACCACTGAGCAACCATATTGGGCAATCCCTTTAAAAATCTGTGATTTTGTAGAGATCTTACAACACACAACAAAACGCAAAATTTCCATATCACTAAATTAGGTATTAATTTTATATACTTATTACAATTTTATGGTATGACCTATTAAACTTAAATTTAACTAAAACAAAATTTATGACTTTTTCTTGTTATAAAGATACTCAGCCGAATAGTTTAAAAGAAATTAAAATTCATGATTTAAATTGTTTAGATACATCAAATATAGTTAGAATTAATTATGCTAACTGTTCTTGCCAAAATAAATTTAAAAAAGTTGAATTTATAAAATATTTAGGAATATTGATTGACCAAAATTTAAAATGGGATCATCAAATTAACACTCTTATAAAAAAAAAATTAAGAAACACTTTATGTAAATTTAGACTTTTAAAAAATATTGTGAATCAAAAACTTTGTTTAATGTTTTATTATGCACTTTTTCAATCAATTCTTTCCTATGGTATAATAGGGAACTTGACTAAAATTTTAAATTGGGAAACAATTCTATAAATCATACGTACATATTGTCATAAAACATATGGCAGCAAAAAAAAACAACATATTTCGTCCCAAAAGACCGCTAGAAAGATTTAAAAATGCCCCAAAATTCAAATTATTCCAAGCGGGTAAAAACGCGCTGCTAGTAGTCGTGACGTCAAAGGGTATCATTTGTCAGATTTGTGTGTGACATATCCACGAAATAGGTTATAGGTTTTCAATAAATTTGATTTGTCAGGAGTGTCCGGATGACGGATGACCAAACGTCATACCCCCTGACGTCATTGGGCTTCGCGCGCTTTAGGGATCGTTTGAAATGCTTTCGACACGCGCGAAACTTTAAAGAATTTTTACCAAGTTATTTTTGATTTTTAAGGAGTAATAATTGGGGAATACCTTTTTCAGGCCTAACTAAATCATATTATTGAAAAAAAAAATTGGAAAGTTCCCTATTGGTTGGGGAAGGTGCATACGACTCGAATTTGAAACCGCTTATAATAATACAAAAATATGTTTTAAAAATAATATTTAATAAACATATTTTGTTTCCTACAAGCATATTATTTGTTTATAATAATATTCTGAGTTTAAAACAAGTTTGTTACAACATTTCCATTTTATATACAGGGTGTTTCATTAAGGGTGGCCACCGGCCATATCTCGGAAACTACTAGGCATAAAAACTTGGAAAAAAAATTATGATTAAAGCGGTCATGAGAAAATTCTGGAAATTACTTTTAAGTTCCTCATTTCGCCGCAAGGGGGCACAATTGAAATTTTTTTAAATTCTAAATTTCTCCGAAAATTCCCATATTAAGGTATAACTCTGATTACATCATCGAAAAGCTTAGACAATTCTGCATCATTTTGGTTTAAGGCTCATTGGCGTACCGACCTTGATAACAGTGGGGGAAGCTATTGAATGTGTAAACATTAAAATCGCTGTAACTTCTAAACGACTTATCCGATTTTACTAAATTTAAGCTTGTTTGGAAGAACCTTCAATTGTCGTATCTAATGGTACACGATAGTTTCTAATAAAATTGCTAGAGGGCGCAATTTGTATTAAAAATTATTGTTTTGGCAATAACTCTAAAACGAACAAAGATATCGAACTGCGGTCTTCACATCTTTTCTTATAAATTTCATCTACTTTTCGATTATGATGTCATATACCGTATGATTTGAATTTTCGGAATAAAATCGAAAAAACTGTTATTATTACAAATTGCGCCCTCTAGCAATTTTATTAAACACTATCGTGTACTGTTGGATACGGATATGGAAGATACTTACATTTCCCTTCCAAACAAGCTTAAATTTAGTAAAATCGAATAAGTCGTTTAGAAGTTACAGCGATTTTAATGTTTACACATTCAATAGCTTCCCCCACTTTTATCAAAGTCGGTACGTCAATGAGCCTTAAACCAAAATGATGCAGTCTAAGCTTTTCGATAATGTAATCAGAGTTATACCTTAATATGGAAATTTTCGGAGAAATTTAGAATTAAAAAATTTTTTTAATTGTGCCCCCTTGCGGCGAAATGAGGAACTTAAAAGTAATTTCCAGAATTGTCTCATGACCGCTTTGATCATAATTTTTTTTTCCAAGTTTCTATGCCTAGTAGTTTCCGAAATATGGCCGGTGGCCACCCTTAATGAAACAACCTGTATACATATATAAAAATAAAAATTTATTACATAACATTACTCATATATACCAAACAAGACAAAAAACAAATCTATGTTTATGTTATGATAATTTTAATTTAACACTTTTAAAAAATAATGCTTTATTTGTTGGCATCAAAATTTTTAATATATTACCTACTAATTTGAAAACCTATTAGTTTTTTGGCATTTAAAAGAAAATCAAAATCATGGATTATGCAAAATTATATAAAGGTAAGCCAACTTATATATAGGTAATATAATAATAGTTAGGTAAGTATAGCGACCTTAGTTAGTAATTCGAATAAGTATAGCGGGAATGAGGGCAGGCAATGAAATGACACAATTGTATTTATCCCAACGTTTCGTTTTTATAAAAACGAAAGAAATATAAAAGTAATTATAATAATAATACTAAATATTACAATTTTTCTATTATTTATAATTTCTACCTTATTTATAATTTTTCATTTTTTTATATTTATATAATGTGATTAAAATTAATAATCTAAATGGGTGTATATTTTTTCATTACAAAATCGGACAGATTTGTTAATCTATGGTTTTGTAATGATGATTTCATTGGATTTATTTTTATTAAAAAAAAAACTATGTTATTGATTTTTAATATTATTATAAAAAAACCTGCAAATAAATACTTAAATAAATAAGAATTTTTGGTAAATTTAAATAAAATAAATAAATAACAAACCTGCGGTCTTCCATCAGGCCCAGGAGTCATACTGATCACTGTGCTGGAACTGCTGTAGTTACTATAATTGCCCATATTTCCCATGGGATCCACCATGGGGCTACCCATTAACCGATTAAAGTTGGGCATCATGGGCATCCCGAAGGGAGACATGAGCGAGTGCATGCTGGCGCGGGTGTGCTCGAAGTCGCGGAACATGTTGCCCATGCCGAAAGAGTGGTCCTGGAATATGGAGCTCATCATGTTGTCCATGCTACGCATCTGCCGCATAGCAGACCTATAGGATGCAGGTAATTAGTTGTAGACTAAAATGTGTGTGTGTGAAATAAAATGCATATTCCTCGCCATATTCTATTGTTATTACCACAAGTCTAAAAAGCTGTCTACCTTAGGTCTTTCAGCTTTCAATTTGCATTAAAAATGGTAAATCACAAGAATAATAATATAATTATTATTATTTTATCAATAGCGAGCGGAAAGTCCGATGAAGCTATTGTTTTAGTCTCTTCTTACGCGAAAGTTATTTAAACATGGGTAGGTAAGTATTTTGGACGCACAAATATCATCAGCAGGTTTTATTGTTAGAAACACCAAAGATTTTAGCATTGATGTTAGCTGGCATCTTTTTGATAGCCTAGTGTTGCCTGTTTTGGAGTACGGAAGCATAATTTGGTCCCCCCAGTATAACCTGTGGGTTACACTCATTGAAAGAGTGCAGAGAAAGTTTGTTAAATGTATGTATTATAGGAAATACGGTATATATTCTCAGAAAGGGTCCGATAACGAATACCTTTTGGGTGTCTTTGGAAGGCTTTCATTGAATAAAAGAATCAAAATTTTACTATGCACTTTGTTTAGAATTTTGAAAGGTGAAATTGACTGCCCCGGTATTCTTGGTAAACTACCATTCGCTGTCAATAGAGTCAACTCGCGAGCCTCAAATATTTTTTATCTGGCCGATCCTCGAACAAACCTTTACAAAAATTCTTCAATTTACAAAATGTGCCACTTTTTTAATCTGTATGCATCAGATATTGATGTAGATACAACTAGTCTTAGTCAGTTCAAGGATTTGGTCGAGAGAAAACTGAGGACCAATTAACGGACGTAATATTGTGATGCTCAGTTGAGTACCCACTTTTGTGGGGTTTTGATTCTTGTTCGCCTTATAGGCTTTCCTTTTGTTTTATTTTTTTTTGTGTAATTTATTTTGTTTTGTTATATTTACTAGCTGTAAGATGTATCTGTAATTGGCACTAGTGCTGTTGATACTTATGAATAAATAAATAAATAAATATCATTAGATATTTAAAAACGAATATCATCAAGCACCGTAATGTACAAAGTTTTGATTTAACTGCTCAAAATTACGATCAACTTGGTTTTTAATGGAGTTTACACTATTTGCGCAGACTGTGCTTTCTTTAGGCGAGTTCCATATTTACACTACCCGATTGAAAATGTCGAAGATTTTCCTTTGATTAATTTTTTTTAATGTCCCCGAAGCTGTTTATTCTGACATAAACATATTTATTATATTATTAAATTTTTAAATAAACTTATTATTATTATTATTATTATTATTATTAAATGAAACACATTTCGCAAGTTACAAGAATAGTAGTCCGTTAGTATTTTAAAAGTTTCTATTATATCACCAATCGTTCTTCTATAATAAAATAAGTAGACAAATACAAATTTATTTTTGTTGTTTACAAAATTAACAAAGTAAGAATATGCAGAAAGAAAAAAAATATAATTACATGTAGGTATTCTGAGAATTCACATAACAGGAGAGGTGGAACCAGGCTTCATCCGAAAAAAAATGTCAGGTCTAATAAATCATTTCTTTCCAATAAATTTTGGGTAAACAAACCATTGAGAGTAATTCCTGCGCCTTTCAAAATCTGCGGCTTGTATTTTTTGGAATACTTGCACTTTATAAGGAAATAAATTTAGCTGCTTCTTAAGAATAGTCCTGCATCTTCCATAAGATCTTCCCACTTCTTGGGACAGGCGTCTTATATAATTTGTTGGCGTATTTTGCATTATTTCACGAACGTTTGCAACCAGTTCTTCTGTTCTTACAGATGGTCTTCCTGCTCCTTTTTTGTGTTGTATACTAAATATCACGAATAGTCTCGTTTTAAAACAGATGACAGCGGTTATTTGTCATCGATCAGCTGATAATGGGACATAATAATATCCCTAGATTTGTAGCGGACCGTAATGAGCCCAAACACCGAGTTATGAATTGCGTTTTTGTTACATTTAATTACATTTTAAAAATTTTAATTTAATTACTTTTGTGTAAGTACCTACAATTATTATTCATTTGAACAAAAATTTAGATAGGTACAGGTTAAAATTTTTTAATTCTTTTTCATTAGGGATCATAATTATTAATGTGTGCCTTGCTCGTTAAGTTGATTTCATCGATAAGTAATAAGTTTTATTTCATCTGAACGCCGTTTTGTCGAAAAGTTAATTTGTAAAATTTTTGTTCTTAAAATGTTTGTTCGTTAAGGTTAGGTTTCTAATGTAGGTATAATTTTCGCATTTTACATTATCTAGGTATTATTTTCTGTTTCAAGAAAAATAAGTAGAAATTAAGTATTTCCCTGACTTAGGTAGATAGGAGAGAGTTGGACAAAACCGGGTAGGTTAATAAAACCGGGTATCGCCTAGTTCTACCATATGCCAAAACAGCTTTCCATATTATTAACCTTTAAAAAGCAGCTATTTGATTTTGAAGGAATTATTTTTATTATTGTTATTAGTAAATATTATTATTGTTTGGCAATAGTAAGGTAATAGTAAGTAACATTATGTTACTATAGTAGTTAAAATAGCTAACCATATTAGTATGTAATAGGATAGCGAACAAATATATAATTCTATTTTCTGTGTCTACGTACCTTACATAAGTGAAATTAGGTATTATTGGATATTACTATTATTATTGTTTGTATGACAATAAAATAAAGTTTTTAACATAAAGTTAGCCTACATACAAGTTTAGAAATGTAACTGTATCAATAAATTGCATTTTAACAAACAAATTCCATAAAAACCACTTTTGGGTCTACGTACCTTACGTAAGTCAAAAACTGTTAAAGTAAGGTTTCCACTGACAGAAAAATTTAATCCCTGGCTAAACTAAAGCTTTTAACTTTATGTTAGCCTACATACAAGTTTAGAAATGTAACTGTATTATAACCAACAAATTCTATAAAAATCGTATTTGGGTCTTCGTACCTTACGTAAAGTCAAAAACTGTTAAATTAGGGTTTCCATTGACAGAAAAATTAAATCTCTAGCTACATTGAAGCTTTTAACTTTATGTTAGCCCACATACAAGTTTAGAAATGTAACCGTACCATAGCCAACAAATTCTATAAAAAACATATTTGGGTCTACGTACCTTACGTAAGTCATATATGGGGATTTTCTTGACAGTGAATGTAATAACTTGAATTCAATTAGTTTATGTTGAACTGTAGGTATTTTACCTATAGGTATAATCTGAACAAATAAAACAAAAAAAAAATCTATTCTAAATATGAGTGACAGAATTATATTTTAAGTTGTGTTTCAGTTAGTTTAGTATTTTTAAGGTTTGGATATTTATAATATTATAAACTTTTTAAATCTATTTTGACATTTTATCTTTAAACCATATAGAAATTCATGCTTATTACCTATTACCTACCTTAAATTATAATATTTATAAAACATAACTTTCAAAAGAAATTATTACCTATTACTTATTATTTGGCAATATTAAAGCGGTAGAACCGATGAGGCTATTGCATAAATTGTTTTAGAAGGTATCACATGTATAATTTTCAAGTCCGGTCCTGTAATTCATGCCAACTTATAAAAATTTAATAGACCAAAATTGACAGAGTGTCACGTGACTTTGCCCCCATCTTGCGAGAGTATTCAAGATTTTTACTATATAGAACTTGCTTTCCTAAACACAGCCACGGTTCTTTTCAGGCAATGATAAAAACCCCCAGCAGTAAAAGCAACGTTAGGAAAATGTTCGTGAAAATCGTCCATGCACAAACCCGGATTGTATAGCCCCTCACCATTTACTCTAACCCCGTTTCGAAAATACGCTTCAACCATGAATGCTTTGTGCTGTTTCGTAAAGCCCATTGTGTGAATTGTTCAAGAAATTGGAAAAAGTAGCGATGAATCAAATTACTTGTAACGACTGCCAAAGATGACGGAATAACTGATTGATTCTTAATTCAGGTAGTTACTGACACCCAACAGGTATTAGGCTCTACGGCTAACTATTACGTCCTTAGATGCAAGGCCCTCTTTGATGCAAATAATTTTTGCTCGCACGGTATATTTTATATAGGACGAGATCGATCTTGGGAACGGATTGAACTAAAAAAAAGGTCGACAGAGAAAAAATCTATTTATATAGACAACACGGAACCCACCCAAAGTTAGCCGAACGGACGCGACAATTCACGAACACTTAGTTTCGGCATGGCCGCAGGTTCGGCCGGTTTTTGGCCGAAACCGTCACCGTAACTAAATTTTTGGCCGAAACTAGCCGAAACCGAACCTTCAGTCGGTCTCTAGTTTTAATATATTGTATTCCGAGCTTTGCTGTTAAATTTTTCAAGAGAAATCGCTGAATAAATTGGTTCAACTTTTGTTTTTTCATATGTATGTATTTATTAGATGGGTTGTGCAGTGAATGGGGAGGGTGTCTCATTATTGTAATTTCGAACACTGTTCTTTCGGCTAATTCTATAATATTCAATCGCACTACTTGCTTTTGACAAAGAAAAACCCTATTTATTTCTGTAGACCGTCCCCATATTTCAATCCAAACTTAATTCTAGAGTAAAAAGTTGTAAAGTAAACTACCCTTAACACAGTCAAATCAACATTCTTAGATAAAACCCTTAATCCAAACGTAACAGAAGACAGCTTGTGTGGTGGAGAACGATATTGGCTTGCGGTTTTCACAGATATTTTTCTTATTTATTTTTCTTTTTGCTTAAAGATATATCATTGCAATTAAAACTTTTGAGAAAAATGAAGAAATTGTTGATTCTGCTAAATAGCGCCCTCTAGCTGTCGTAACGGAATTCAGTTTGTTTCGTTTTTTATTAAATTGATAAAACAAAAGAATCCCTATTTACCACAAACTGTACTTCAGAGTGTGACTGCAAGAATGTGTCATAATCTTAAGAACTATTTAACGGAAACAGAAAATATACTTTATTGGAATTAAACTACACATATCTGTAAAATTTGATTATTTCTGTTGAGTAATGTTTAAATTTCAAGGCCTCTGTACCAGTTCTCTGTTAACTGTTTGGAGGTCTAAAATAATTTGTTATTAAAAAAAAGTAGACCCAAATAAACACTATAATTTACTAAATTCTCCAGTTACAAGATACCTGCTTAATATAGGCCCTGCAAAAGTTAATTGTCAAGTGAAATTTCTTCACATCCTATCTAAAACTAGTCATAATGATATATGGAATTTAAAATTAAAATAGTCTTAAAGAAATTGTACACTTCCTATAAAATTGAATAAGGATACAATATTTAGAACCCCTACTACTTACATCAAAGATATTGAAATTTTGGAAAGGGTTCAAAGGAGGATTACCAGAATTCCATTTGAATTAAGTGATCCTGAAAGCCTTAAAAGATTTGGGCTAACTGCTCTGAAGCAAAGAAGAACTAGGAGTGATATAATAGAAACTTTTAAAATACTAACGGACTACTATTTTTGTAACTTGCGAAACTTGTTTCATTTAAATTAGAATCAACAGCTTCGGGGACACTCAACAAAATTAGGCAAAGAAAAATCCGCGACATTTCCAAGAAAGAGCTTCCTCATCAATTGGGTAGTGTACATATTGAACTCGCATGAAGAAAGTACATACAGTCTGCACAAATAATGTTAACTTCTTTAAAAACCAAGTTGATCGTAATTTTGAGCAGTTAACTAAAAACCTTGCTAAAAACTTTGTACATTACGGTGCTTGATCATATTCGTTTTTAAATATCTAATGATATTTGTGCGTCCAAAATACTTACCTATCCAAGTTTAAATAACTTTTGCGTAAGAATTTAACAAGTAATTTAAACTAGCCAACGGACTTTTAGACGTTTTAAATTACGATGAACAATTAAAGAAAAAAAATCAAATAAGACTAAAACAATAGCTTCATCGGACTTTCCGCTTGCTATTAATAAAATAATAAATAATAATAAGGTATTGATTGACTCGTCCGTTACTTTGTGACAATACATTTTAACTAGGTATGTAAAATGAAACAAAAAGTATACTTTGTTATTTATAATAATAATAATAATAATAATAATAATAATAATAATAATAATAATAATAATAATAATAA
The DNA here is from genome assembly GCA_963969555.1 of Polydrusus pterygomalis. Taxonomy (NCBI): domain Eukaryota; kingdom Metazoa; phylum Arthropoda; class Insecta; order Coleoptera; family Curculionidae; genus Polydrusus; species Polydrusus pterygomalis. The sequence goes on along the minus strand of OZ018381.1, from coordinate 17,560,158 downwards.
TAATAATAATAATAATAATATTTGCCAGCAAAATCAAATTCATTGACATAGCAACGTCAAGAGGACGATTTAATCGTCTGTAAATATCCTAATATATTTCACTTAAAACACATTAATAATTAAAAATAGGGATGCACCGAAGCTTCGGTTCTGCTTCGGTATTCGGCCGCTTCGGCTGTATTTTTGATATTCGGTATTCGGCCGAAGCGGACGCCAGTTACGCCGGAGCGGAGGCCGAAGCGAACTCGTGGAAAATTCCTGTTTAGACTTGGCGCTTACTTGTTTGGCGAGTTCGCGTTTAAGCATATTAGTCAACAATCGCTTGCTGCATAGTTAACAGCGAAAATGAGTAATAAAAAAAGTGACATTGGTTTTATAACTTGTGTGAAGATAAACAATATGCTAAATGCAAAATATGTAATATACAAATATACAGAAATTTTTTCTGCTGCTTCGGCCGAAGCTTCGGTCTAACCGGTATTCGGCTATTCGGCCAAAACACCGCTTCGGTGCATCCCTAATTAAAAACACATTAAAACCATAAATAATTTTAAAACATAAAAATAGTATACAACAATCCTACACGCCCGAAACAAAAAGAGACACACTGATAACGATAAATTTAAAACCTGAAATTAAAATCATAAAAACATTTCGTATGAAGAAAGTCCAATGTGGCTCTTCTGAATGACGCCAATGTTTCCCTACTTCTAATATGTGTTGGAAGCATATTATAGGCTTTGACTGCCATATAATAAGAACCCTTTTTAAAGTAGGTCGAATTATGGGCCGGTATATGAAGGTCACCTCTTCCTCTTGTTACGGTGGTCATCGAATTAGCGTAATGATGGAAATTTTGTTTAAATAGGTTATTATGCTTTTTGAGAAACACTACTAAGTTTAAAAATATAGGGATGGGGCACTCAAAATACCCAAAGATTGAAAGTAGGGTCGACATGATTCCCTTGGATGAAGTCTCAGTAAACATCTAATAATGCGTTTCTGCACCAGAAATATGTCCTTGGCACCACAAGAAGAGCCCCAGAACATTATGCTGTAGCTCATTACTGATTGTACCGCCGCAAAGTAAAATTGACGCAAAGTTGGAGTCGTGAGAACTTCTCTTATTCTCCTTATTAGAGCACAAAGGCTATTTAGTCTTGATTGAAGCCCCTGCAGGTGCTGATCCCAATGTAACCCCAAAATCCCTCGGAAAGAGTGTTCACATACAGCAGGAAGAGGACCGGCCCAAGGATAGACCCCTGTGGTACTCCCTGCTCCATGCAAGTCGGCCCAGAGAAGTACTGCCTTCCGTTGTTTGATATGCAAACTACCTGTTGTCTGCCTGACAGATATGAGTTTAGTAGGGAAGCACATACTCCTCGAATTCCATAAGCAGCCTGTCACTAATTTTTATTTAAACATTTGGCGTTACGGCCGTTTCGTAGTACAACAACATTTTCAAGACACTAATCTAAACTAATCTAAACAATGAAAAGGAAAGAAAAACACAAAGTCTTCCTCCACAAAATTTAATAGAATAAAATTCTTAGTTTAAGGGTCTCTACATGTTTCGAACGTAGAAACGTTCATCCTCAGGAGACAGAAAATTTTTTATTTTATGCTGATGGTGTTAGCAAAAGAGAAAATTGAAAATTAGAACCTTAATGGAGCTTTTATGGACTTAAAAATTGAAGGGTAGAAGAAACATGATATGAAGAAAATTGATAATGGTTAAACCATACTGAGTATTTGAAAACGTTATTAAAGGGGCTGTAAACCAACCAAACAAAATGGGGAAGAAGAAAAACCTTTCTAAGAAGGTGTCGAAGATTATTTAAAATTAAAAAAAAAAAACTTATTGAACATATTATGTCTGTAAGACATTATGAAGGTAGAATTGTAGTATCACAATAAATTAAAAAGCATTTTTGGGGTACTAAACCCCTAACCAAATTGCTTTTTAATTTATTGTGATACTACAATTTTACCCTCATAATGTCTTACAGACACAAAATTTTAAATAATCTTCGGACACCTTAGAAAGGTTTTTCTTCTTCCCCATTTTGTTTGGTTGGTTTACACCCCCTTTAATAACTTTTTCACATACTCAGTATGGTTTAACCATTATCAATTTTCTTCATATCATGTTTCTTCTACCCTTCAATTTTTAAGTCCATAAAAGCTCCATTAAGGTTCTAATTTTCAATTTTCTCTTTTGCTAACAACATCAGCATAAAATAAAAAATGTCTGTCTCCTGAGGATGAACGTTTCTACGTTCGAAACATGTAGAGACCCTAAAATTAAGAATTCTATTCTATTAAATTTTGTGGACGAAGACTTTGTTTTTCTTTCTTTTTCATACTTTCAACTCCACTTTAAGTATGGACTATTTCTTCAAATTAATCTAAACAAGTTTAGATTAGCCCCAAGTAGCAAAATAAGTCGCAGATACCTCAGTAACAGGAATGGCTACTAAGAAATAGTATTTGCCTAGTGCTCGCTACTTATAACCACCACTTTATAGTAAAAGCTACCATAAACTCTATTTCAATAGTCGCCGTTACGATAATGCCACCTTAAATTTGGAATTAAAATACCCATTTGATAAGGTAGCAATTATATGTTTATCATAGTAAGTAGAACTACCCATTTACTAATAAATGTTACTTAAAAGTAACATAAACTTAATAGTAATAAAGTAATAGTGGCAGGTACCATTAAATTTTACCATAATGCCTTTATAAGGTAGCGATTCCATGACGAGTAACTTACTTGGTAACAGCTACCTTTTCGGGACCATTGCCGGGAACTATAAAGTTAAGTGGATCTTAAGAGACATTGATAGTTGCCGGGGAGTTCCCGAAACCTTTAAAAGCCACTATTGAGTGACTGTTACTATTCGAAAGCCACCAAAGAGTCGCAGTTACTTAATAATGATAACTTTATAGTGGCGGCCGCATTACAGTTTTAATTCTATTTTTTAAGGTTAGTGGTTTGCTAAAAGACGCAGTTCGTATTAGCAAGTTTTAGTATCTACTTATTTCGTTGTATATAAATATGCCTAAAGCACAGAAAAAAGAGTTTTTTAGACATCCGAGTACCTTTTATAGAAAACTTAAACGTGAACTTAGTAGTGTAGTGTAATTTGAGGTTAGATTGTCCACTTGTCGCCTGATCGATATAGCGATGGAAGGTGTAACTTTATAGTGGCCTGAGTTACCTATTAGTGGCTTCCGCTCCTTTATAGTCGCTTCTGCCTACAGCGTGTGTCGCCTTTGCCTACGTGTCGTAACAAGCGCGACCGATAAGTCGCCGGATATAAGCATCTGGGACTGTATCGACAAAATAACTTCTTCTATCAAAAATGTTACTTATATTTTCAAACCTTAATAGTGGTATAGTAGTAACTGCCACTATTAAGTAATTTTTAAGTAGTTCCAATAATACCTTTTATGGTCGCAGATATTAAAAAGTTACAAACGGGTAGTATATTGGCCTCGATGATAAAGTTGCAGTAACTTTTAATAAGAAATGTGCCACTTTAAAGTAACTGCTTTCTAGCCGGCCATTTTTGAATGAAATAAATCTTCGCCATTGTATAATTTTACTTATTTAAAAAAAAAATTTCGATATAAATAAAACAAATCAATCTTTTATTGCGTTTTATTTACTGTACTATAAAAGCCCAAATAAAATAAATGGTATATTCCAGTAGCAGAAGTAATTTTTATTTTTTGCTAATTTTTTTTTGCTTAAATTTTTTTTTAAATATAATTGTTTCGAGGGCCAAACGAAATTTTCCCACAAACTGGCCATACTTTAGTCTAAATTTTTTTTTTCGTTTGTAAAATTACCCTCTTATGGTGGTTAAAAACGCGCCTAAAGTTTGTCTTCTATAGTTATAGTGGCCATCCATTGACATAATTTAAAACAAAGGACATATATTTTTAATAAACAATGATGCTCTCAGGTTGTGGTTAAAAAAGAATATAAGTTCCTATATTAGAGTGGCGGCTACTAAGCAGCTACGTGGCAAAGTAGTTCCCGCTACTGTTCTGCGACTAAAAAGGATTCCAAGATAGTAACTAAATAAGTTCCAGGACCTACCCGGACACTACGTAGCTACCTCAATATATTTCCCCATTTTGGTGACCATTACGTAGCTGCTACTTGGCTGCAACGTGGTCGCCGAAAGTAGCAGCCATCATTGGGGATACTTTCATGGTGGCTGTTATGTTCCTGCCACTATAAATGTTACTTGGGGCGTCTTGAAGATGTAGTTGAACTACGAAACGGCCGTAACGCCAAATGTTTAAATAAAAATGAGTGACAAACGAGGTGACAAATAACAAAGTATATATTTCATTTCATTTTACATAGTTAATAATAAGGTAATAGGTACTTTAGGGAAACCAATGGTTATGTTAAAACCACAGTAACATGGCTTTGTGAAAAGTAGCCTTGTGAGTCTTGAACAGCGACATATAATGATTAATAATATTATATCTATAAGATTGTAGACATGGTACATGGTATAGATAACAGTGTTAACTTTTTATCCAAGACGAACCTTAGGTACTGTTCCAAATTATAAGACAAGGCACCTAAACACCTTATATCTGTTCGCAATGCCCACAAGTAACAATCTTACATATATTTGCCACTATGTAGGCTATGCCATGATTACAACCGAGATTACAACAGAATACAAACTGAAGTAGATATTTTTAAAATAACGTATGCATCTCTTTAAAAGAATTTGTTGCCAATATTGTAAGTATTTGAACTTGGTATAAGAAATTGGGTCATTTACTTTTGTCGAGACTTTTGTGAATTTTAATTCCTGTTAAGTGCTGAAATAAATAAATAATTAATATACAAAATACATACATACAAGAAAAATCAAAATCACCAAGTTTAAAGTAGTATTTACCTTCTGAGGTATGAAACAGAAAATTATCTAAATTTTTTTTACTTTATTAATCATAGACAATAAGTAGGTAGGTACGTGGATAGGTACCTTACAGAAAAATAACAAATATTGTATTAAAACAGTCTACTATCAACTTGTGTGGTTTTTGTACTTTACACACACCAATCAATAAACAAGTAGGTAAGTGTTCAATAACAAGTTAAAAGTGTGTAGGTACCAATAAGTTTTTTTCAGATGAGCATATAAAGGTATTGGTTTCTACTTGCTCAGCCAATGCAGCAGTGGCCATTCTATTAATAAAGGCTTAATAATCAGCTCAGAGGTACAAAGTGCACCTGTTCGGAATTGATAATTTTAATCAGGGTTTTAATAACAGTAGAAACTAAACTGTTTTTTTTTTCTTCCCTGGGGTAAGGCTGAGACTTCTTTATATCACATAAAAAGGGTCATCAACTTTCTCAAACTATAATGACAAGATCCATAGCACAATGACCTCCTTCATCATACTTCTTTGTTATGATTAAGAAAAATAATTTCTTTCCCTATTTAATGTTTTAAACTAGGTATTTACGCACGCACGTACAAGTAAAATGTAATCTAAAATCTAGTAAAAGCTGGAGACAAGTATATTATGGAGTTAACATGTTTACTAAACAAGGGAAACATTTTATGTTCCAGTAAAATTACTTACCCAAAAAAGGGATCTTCATCCATATTGCCCATTAGAGAGCCAAAAAGCGACATACTCATGATTTTTCTTTAATACTTGGTACAAAAACTAGCAAAAACACACGAGAACACAAAAGTTAGCGCAAAAACAGTTTGACGTTTCTACTTTTGATGTACTTTCCTTCTGATTGATAAATTTTGTTTTCTGACGTTTCCTCTTCCTCTTTTTCTTGACGTCGGACTGCTCCTTTAGCAGGGTTTAATATAGATAACTAGTTCCATGTCATAAAGACGAACAAGGACAGAAAATCTTTTGATAAATAAAAGAAAGAGATCACACCCTCTATCAACTAACCACGAACTTAATATTATGCTTCAAGCGACTAACCCTGTATGGAAATTCTAGAAAACTACAGATTATTTAAAAGATAAACCGAAAAGTTTGTTATCACCTGAATTTTACATACACCTATATTTTTACATATTTTTTCAACTTGTGGATTTCTGTCAATAATTGCCCTAATAAAAAGTTACATTTCAATTATTTCGAAGGATGCGAAGGATTGCCTTCTAAAGTACTTTCCTTTCGCTTCTTTTGTACAGCCTAGAAAAGTAAACATTTTTTAAACGCTAAAGTTTGTGAATGAATGCTTCGCGAACTATTTCGTATGGTTGTATGAGAAATATAAAAGGGCAAACTTAACCTCCTCCTCCTAGGCCTAGGCAAAGAACAGGAAAAATCTTTTCTGAGCCGAGTTTAATTTTTTAAAGGAACGCTCAACTTTAGTCGTAGGCTTTGCTATGCCTTTTAAAAGTAACTAAAAGGAACTCAACTTCTCCGAAGGCCTTGAAAAGAAAACTACGTAGTGAATAAATGTATTTTTAAAGAGTTGAGATAGTTGTCACCCCATCCACTAGATGCCGCAGGTGTCCAGTACGGGACTTTATAGGGATAGTAATAACAATGCGACATTATAATGATGGGATTGAGATTAATGAGATAATTTCTACTGTATGTTTTTTAGAGCAAAACGAATGGTAATTATTGATGTCAAACATAATAATCAATCAGCCCCCCCGGGCCTCGCACCCCCCAATAGTCATGAATATTATCAAAAAATAGCTAGTCAGCATAATCTATTATTAACATTTTACATGACACTTTAATACATAAACTGTAAATAATTATTATTTAAAAAATAATAACATTTTTAAAATCTTTGTTAGGTAGGTATAAATAGGCACTTCATGATGTATATTGTCAATCTTGTTACTTCAAGCCCCTAGGAGGGAGGGAGAGGGGGGGTAAGATCTAAATCTTAAATGGATACCCCTATTTTATATAATTTTTTTGGATTCTGCATTACAATTCTGAACATTTTTTAATAAAAGCATTATTAGTCTATACTTAACAGTTTCCGAGATATTTACTCTTGAAAAAATGACATTGTTGAACTTTGACAGCGTCTAGCTTTCTAACTGTACGTCTTAGAGCAAAACGGCTTACATGTCCCTATCTTCGAATTTTATTATCTTTCCAATAGTGTGAACTTTCGGTTAAACCGGATGTAAGAAATATAGTACTTAGTCTAAATGAATTGCGATTTTTAAAATAAAATTTTTAAACATTTTTTTGGTTTTTATTTTTTTATGCAAAAAGGGTGCATCGTACAAAAGTAAGTATATGGACCAAATTTGCTCCAAAATAAATGAGGATTTTAAATATAAGTTTTGGTTTGAGAAAAATCATTGGCGTACCATTTTTTTCTTTAAATATTCAGTTCAAACCCCGTACGGACGTCACTGGTAAAAATTTAAAAAAATCTTTCAAGTCAAAAAATGTTCCTTAATGATTAAAAGGTGTGTACAAAATTTCATAAAAATATTTAAGATTGATATAATAATTAGGATAAAAAAGTTATATTTTTTTAAAAATGTTAACATCCTGATGTAGTTCAAAAATGAAGAGCTTTAGGACATACGTTAATATAAACTTTATTTCTTAAAATCAACCAACGATTCACAACCTTAAGTATCGGCACTCAATTAAAAAACACCCTGTATATAATATAAAAATATAATAAATCTAAATAAAATAAAAATATCAATCATCATCATATCATCTTCAGATGAAGTTGATATCATTTTTGAGGTAGAAGCTGAATTAGCATCAGAGGTTTTTGATTCTTTTTTATTAGAAATTTAAAAATACGCCATCGCAAAATATATAAAAATTTCTAGTGTGTAGGTACCTATATACCAAATTACACACAACTCCAAAAGTCTCGGACCCCCGTTTCCCTAAAATCTCTGTTTCATTATAGGTAGATATTGAAAATCTAGTGCATGATATTACATACCTACATTGATATTTTCGTAAGTCTACGTGTATTGGCAATTTATCTTGAAAAGTCATAGTGCCTTTTAATATAGCCTTGTTCAGAAAAACAAAACTTTTTTATAATTTTTACCAGAGGTTTCAGCGCCATATTCGAAAGAGGGGTACAAAATATACCCTTCCTAAAAAGTACACATTGATTGTACGATTTATACCTAGTCTAAATTTGCCATTTTAAATTTGCCAAGAATTGGTGCTTTTCGGCAATTTTTATTGAATTCTTGATAAATTCAAAAAAATGTTGGCAACTTTAAAATTGCATATTTAGAGTAAAAATCGTACAATGTGTAATTTTCAGGATGTATTTTTACCCCTCTCTCGAGTTACCTGAAACCTAAGGTAAAAACTACTTTTTTCTAAACAAGGCTAAAAGGCACTATCACTTTTTAGGAAAAATTGCGAAAACACGTAACCTGAGAAAAAGATCAAATTATTTATTTATATCACTAGATTTTCAATATCTAATGAACCAGGGATTTATGAGAACCAAAAAGGGGGGTTCAAGACTTTTGGAGTTGTGTATAATATTGTAATAAATGAATAAGCCTGCGCTGCTGTAATGTGTACACATACCTGTCCATAATTTTAATTATTATCTGCTAACAAAGTCGCTAAATATTTAAGATTTAAAAACGTCTGTAAACTAACTAATTTTTTGCCCCGTTCCCCGTCACTTATAACTATTTATCAAAATATCAATATCAAGCCATTAAGCAATATTAAGCATACTTGCACACTGTGACTGTGACCTGTGTTGTCCTATCCACCACCCCTGTAACATATCCCGTACTAAAATATATAATAAGAAAAATCTAAAAGACAAAAAAGGTCGACACCGATTATTTGGTAAAATAATAATTTGCTCCACAATATGTAAAAAATCTCCATAGGTATAAACGCATTTATTTTCAAAATATAGTCCAACAAAACGCGTTACGTAATTGTATAACATACCTTTTTCTTATCGTCAAACAAAAAAGGTAAACTTTTTGCCTCGATTTTAATATTTCGTTCGTCATTTTGTTCCCAGTGGTTAAACCGTTCGGAGTTCTTCTGTAATTTTTGGAAAACCTACCGCGGGGTGGTTCGTTGCGTCCAATTTTTTAAAATCTCCCATTGGGATAAAGTGTCTGTCGGTTTCGGGAAACTTTTTGATTTCGCGCATCCTAATATAAAGTGTGCTCTGCTTCATTAAAAGGTAAGTCTTTGTGTACTTTTTTATTTATTAATATTTTGTTTATGGGCGGTGGGGTCCTTTTGCAATTTACCTTTGTTCCTTTTGAACGAGTTAACCAGGAGCTAATTAACTGTCATTTTAGCATTTTAATTTTAAGTTGAATTCTCAACATCGTTCAATTTATTGCCAACCTATAAATTTCGCTTTGTTTTTTCAAGTTTATTATTTTTTAAACTAACATTTAAATAAAATCAGTATCGTCGGCACATTACTTAGGTAATATCTGATATATTACAAAAATATCAATTTATTTCATTGCTAATTTTGGGAGAATTGTATAGTGAAAGAATAATGAGTGACAATGACATAATAATGTTAAAAAAAATCTTACCCGATATTTTTCGCTATATAATTCTTCTAAAATAAGTTATGAAATTCCTTGATATTTATTAAATATGTCAATTATTACCTATAGAACATCAAGCCGATACTGATTTTCTTTAAATTTTGTATAAAAACTAGAAAACATAAATAAATCTACGAGAAATAGGTTATAGGTTGGCAAGCATGTTGATACTCCCACCTTAAGAACAAATAATAATTCGGAATAGGCCGGGGCCTTATACAGGGTGTCCCGAAATTAGCGTGCAATATTTCTAGGGCGTAAACTATATCCAAAAATATGACAAAAATGTCCTATAAATATACCCCAAGAAATGCTCCTTTAGGGGGCTAGAGCCCCTCAAAGAGGGTCGGGAAGGAAGTCTTTTTTTATAATAGTATGGAAACCCTTAAAGATAATGACATGAAAATTACGTGCCTTCCAACCGATAAACTGTACATAACAGTTAGTTTAGAGTAAAAATATTTTTTCCAGTGGCGTCGCACGGAGTGGGGCTGAGGATAAATAGTATCATATATTTTTTATTTCTAGGATTTTTTAAATTTTAAGTACAATATTTTAAGAACCTCGAGTTTTTTCTTTAAAAAAGTACCTCTTGTTTTATTTCGATAGGAGGCACTGTTTTCAAGTAAAATTAATTTTAAAATAAAACGTATTTTTCAAAAGAAAGGTTCCATATGAGTTCAGGGAAATCCGAAAGTTAGCGTGCAATATTCCTAGGGCGTAAAGTACATCCAAAAATATTACAAAAATGTTCTATAAACATACCCTCAGAAATGGGGGACTAGAGCCTCTCAAAGGGGGGCAAATTTTTTTTCGTAATAGCATGAAGTCTTTGAAATGATCCATTTTCTATTAAATTTCGATGGACCGTAGCAAATCTTCTACGGCTAGGTATTCTTCTATGCGGAAATCGCCTCATGTACTCTATTACAGCGGCAGTAGAACTACCATTACAAAATCAATACACAATACATAAATAAATATAAAATATAAAATGAATATCTGTGAGTTCTCTGTTGCCCCCATTTGAGAGGCTCTAGTCTCCTAAAGGAGCATTTCTGAGGGTATGTTTATAGAACATTTTTGTAATATTTTTGGATGTACTTTACGCCCTAGGAATATTGCACGCTAACTTTCGGATTTACCTGAACTCATATGGACTAACCTTTCTTTTGAAAAATACGTTTTATTTTAAAATTAATTTTACTTGAAAACGGTGCGTCCGATCGAAATAAAACAAGGGGTACTTTTTTAAAGAAAAAACTCGAGGTTCTTAAAATATTGTACTTAAAATTAAAAAATCTTAGAAATAAAAAATATAGGATAATATTTACCCTCAGCCCCACTCCGTGCGACGCCACTGGAAGGAATATTTTCACTCTGAACTAACTCTTATGTACAACTTATCGGTTGTAAGGCACGTACCAATTTTCATGTCATTATCTTTAAGGGTTTCCTTACTATTATAAAAAAAGACTTCCTTCCCGACCCTCTTTGAGGGGCTCTAGCCCCCTAAAGGAGCATTTCTCGGGGTATGTTTATCGGACATTTTTGTCATATTTTTGGATATAGTTTACGCCCTAGAAATATTGCACGCTAATTTCGGGACACCCTGTATAGGTAGTTATCGAATTCTTTTTTAACACAATTTTTTTCCCTATCAATGGTTTGGTAACATGTTAGTGCTTTTGACCTATTATATTGGGGCTTTGCCAATTTTTTACGTAAGTACGCGTGGGAATTACTTACCGTAAAACGGGGCTACTTCGGACAGTGTGGGTAACTTTGGACATCGCGACATCAGGGTTAAAATAATTAAGTGGTGGGGAAACAGAGAATGCAAGCGCGCAGTTTCTCTTCAGAAACGTGTCTTAACAGTTGCCTTTGTACGTTCCGACAGTTAGCAGCGTTTAGAGGTAAGTGTCTCGTCTCCACGTGTAATTTTATTATGAAGCCATTTTTTGAACTTTTTCAAAAGTGGTAAAAGTAACTGGCGCAAGGCCGAAACTAGTTATGATAGGGGATAACTTTTTTTTAGTAGCTCTATATGTTGTTAACATTTTGAAAAAATTTGAAATTTATAGTTGCTATGCTTTTTTTTTAGAGAGGTGTAAGCAAAAAAACCCAAATTTGAGGGGCAATTTCGGACATGGTTCGCATATACAGAAGGTAGTTGGGGAGTCGCCTGTAGGGCGGTTCGGCGAAAAGCAATGTCACTTCGAGGCGCATTGGAATTTTATAGGATTCCCAAATTCACTATAAGTGATAAGATTGTTTTTATTGTTTACATGTTTGTTATTATTTTTGTAAGAAAATATTTTGTATTTTTATAAAATAAATATCATATTATATGATATGGTAAATATGAAAGCCTTTTTTTTTTAAATATTTCTACTATTTATTCTAACTTTTTTTGGTACCTACCCACCTAATAATATATTTTTAAAAGTTAAATTAGTGTCCGAAGTAATTATTAAGCCATGTTTACTTCAATATTTTTCGGTTTAAAGAAGGTGTCTGAATTTGCCCCACCTTGTAGGGTTTCAACCAAAAAAATAAACTTTTTCGTTTAGGAAGTGCTCTAGCAAGGATGTAGTATCCCACATAAAAAACATTAATTGCATCGCGAAAGTTTTTACCCTTAAAAAATGCAAAAAACTGTAAAATCTGGCCGAAGTAGCCCCGTTTTACGGTACGTAACATTTGTTTCCTCTGTCCATTAAATATTGAATTTGTTATTGAAACTCCTCCCCTCTATCGGGTCGCTTTTGAACTTAAGCCTGTAGCCTGTTTGTTAAACTGACTTTTCGTCAGTAGGTGGCGTATTAAAATTAAACTGTGCTACAGACTTTGAATTAAAATAACAATTTAATAAAAAACTGTTTTTATGATTAATATTTTTTAAAAAATTATTTTGAGGCGTGTTTTAATTTGTCTGCAAATTATAAAGTAAAAACTCTAGCCCATAAATTAGGAAGCGTCATTAAAATACGTACCTACGCAAAAGGGGGAAGGGCCGTTTTCCTAGCGTGCAGATAGGAAATACGACATTGAGAATCTACCCTAAATATCTTGACTTAATACTTCATACTTTTTAGAACATTTTTGAAGCCTCTTCCGTGTGTATGAAATTAAATAAAACTAAAATAAATAATTATTTATTGTTCTGGCAATAAAAACTTGTTGTTTGGCGAAACTATGAGTTCTGAAAATCAGGAACTGTTTAACAGTTGTCTCAAACATGCATGTCTATGTATAAGACAACAATTAAGGTATTGATATTTTAAAACTAAACAATTTTTCTTTTGTTTCAGATTCAGCATCAATAATAATTAAAAAGTGTAAAAACCGCGTCGCGATTTTTTCAGGGTGGCATAAGTTACAGAAACCAGTAATTTAAACAATCCTACCTTTCTTAGTCAAACGTACAGGAAATGTTGGATTGAAGGGGTTTTTATTTTTTATTTTTAACATAGTTAACAGAGAAGGTAATATTCTAGAGGATCTCTCCAATTTAACCATTTCTGTACTAATTATTTGACTTCCATTATCTATTAATATTCATTGTTTATATGTACAAAAGGGTATGTAATTTGTCTCTGACCTAGACCTTACTTAGACTCTGGCTATATCTTCAACTAGGCATCAGTTGAACACGATCTCCATATTATTGGTTCCATATCGTTTGAATATCTTTTTATCTCTACATATTACAGAAATTCTATTAATTTACTATTGTGCCATTCTTATGTATCAACATTTATTTATGCACGTTCATTTGCATCTATATTCTCAGTCTGCACATAGTCCAAGTACACATTCATACAAGGAATTCTAGTAATCTACATCACATGCCTTCTTTCTGGAAGTACTTTCTAACATTCCAATCTTCTAAAATCGCTTTCATATTATTCTTATATATGTATTAACACTTTAATTCTTAATCTTTCTTCACTGCATGCACATAGTTCAAGCGCACATTGATATAAGGAATTCAAGGCAATACTTCTCAAGTTCCTATTTAGGAAGGACTTTTATATTCTATACTGTCTATACTACATTAGCTATTAGCTGTCTTTTTTGGACAAGCTTGCTTTGCTACCTAAATCACGCTTTTACATTATTGTTTATGTATCTTCAGATTCTTCATTGTCTTATCATGCTTCTTCTTCTCTTTTTAATTTAAATTAAATCTAAAAGTTACGATCACACGATCACAATTCTGATCAAAGTTAAGGCTGGTTTCTGAATCTGTTTAATTGTCGCTTTGAGGACAAATTGTTGCAAAAGACAGTTTGTTTTTTGGATCGGTCTGAGGGGCTTCAATTAGGTGCTGCCATGAAAAGCTAAAACAGAATTTTAATGTTCGGGACAAAATTTGGATTAGAGCAACCTGCCGAAGGATTTAAGGTGAGATATTTAAAAGTTGTAACATAAAAGGGGCAAACTAACGATTTTATTATAATTTAACAGTTTTTTTTTATTTTTGTGGTGCAAAAACATGGACATTGTAAATTTAGTAATGTTCCTGTAATGCTGTCGCAAACCGCTGGAACCATGCAACCAGTGAATAACTTCTAAAAGACTCGAAAAAATATAACAAGAACTAAAATTGATTGACAATTTAATTTACAAGTACATCAATAACTAATAGATTTTCTCTTTTCTTTCAGGTCAGTAAGCATGGGTTGTTGTAGCATCGTTTGTTTCCGATTGTAAGTAATCATTCCCTTCGCGAGTGCTCGATTTTTTTCGGGTGTTTGTTGTACCTTTTTAAAGAAAGTTTATCTTCTTACAAATGACTTTAACATAATTCAATTCTTTCATATTTAAAAGGTAGTTATCTTTCCTTTTCTGTTACCGCAGGTGAAAGAGATGAAGTCGCATTCGTTTTTGATAAATTATAACTTCGCTTTACTGGAAGTAAAACTACAAAAAAGCATAAATATTTCTGGGACTAAATTACTCTCGGTTTCAAAGTTAAACATCAGTATTGCTTGACTAAAAAGTTTCCAGTTTAAGACTGTTATAGTTTTAAAATGGTATTTAATATAGGTACGATCCGATATAAGTACCTACAACTACTTGCAGACTGCTTTAGTGAATTTGGGGCAAAAGTTTTACAGCTTTGTTTACTAAAGTCTTTTAAAGTTTAGTTGCTTTCTTTTATTTTTTAATGATTAAAGTATATTGAGAAATAACGGAACTGCTTTCAAGACAAGACGTTGTCAATTGTAAGAAGATAAATGAGTGTGTTAATAATGCCACGGAGAAGGTTTAACTGAAGAATGAAAGATTATAGACCTGCGGTAAGCTCTTTTAATTGCAATGCAAACAAAAAGGAATAAGGTATGTAAAATAATAGTTATAGGTATTATTTCTTTACTTTCTTAAAATGATATAATATAAAATATTATATTTAAAACTAGTCGCAAAATAATAAATTTTTTCCTTTTAGGGATCTTTTGCGCTTTCTGTTTGCCGAAAAATAAAAAATAAAGAAATACTTAGTTGGGTTGAAGAAAAAGGCAAAAAATATGAAAACGATGTTGAAATAAATATTGCAAAAGTTGCATATTTTAAGGTCAGTAATCGTTTTTTTTAGTAGATATAAAAGTTTTATCCAACATTTAAAATTCTGAACCTCTAAATGTTGATAAAACCACCCTTTTTAGGTTGTTAAATGTTGCTTATTTTAACGTTATGTTTTTTTGGTATAATGGTTTTATCCAACATTTCACTGAGAATGTTGATGCGTAAAACCGTTTTTTAGGTTTTGATGGCTGTAAAATATTTATAAGTACTTACATATTTTTTTAATATAAATGGTTTCATCCAACATTTAATTGTGAGATTAGATGTTGATGCATAAAACCACTTTCTTTTAGGTTGTTAGTTGCATATTTTAACCTAATGATTTTTAGTATAACGGTTATATCCAAAATTTCACTAGATACTAAATGTTAATGCGCAAAACCATTTTTCTTTTTCAGCTTTTACTAATTAAATATTTATTTTTTAGATCTTAAGAATATACTATAAGTGATCAGAGTTGTACGATCCTTGTATATTCTTGTCAGCTGGTTACGTTTCAGGTAACCATATGTATACACAACGAGTAAGCAGCTGTCTGTTGTTGACCGCATGTTCCGAACAGTGTCCATAGAACACTGATGATGGCAAAGGAAGGCCGAAACAATTGCTGAGGCTTTGAAGGATGTAAATAGAGTGTATGTTTGTTTTATTTATTGTTTGTCGTTTATTTTTAGAGTAATTTTTTTTATAAAATGCGTTCGACAGAGTGGCCACGGATAGAGTTTGGAAGAGGAAAAACTTTTTTTTTTAGTAGTATAGGTATAGAAATGTCTGCTTGTGCTGAAACTACAATTTTGAATATCAGATTTGCGATTACTACACAGGGTTCGTTAAAAACTACATTTTTAGTTTTTTGGATTTTGTTTAAAATAAATTTACGTAAAAACAAACAACTTTCTTACTTCGAATATGGTTTTATATCTGGCCCAGTAACGATTTTGTTGTACGAACACCATTTTTTATTTGCCTACTTTTAAAGTATTTTTATTAAGTACATATTGTCATATTTCTTTTCTTCAATTCATTCAATAAAAATTATGAAACTTTTATTTAAACGTGGTACCACCGAGTTGGCGCAGAGTTCAACTCGACATCTGAATTCCCGATAGCAGTTCCTAACTTGCTGTATTGGGATATTTGCAATAACTACTATTATTTTTTCTTTCAAAAGATTTAAGTTATCATTGAAATTGGTTTTATACACATGTGGCTTCAGATATCCCCATAAGTGAAAGTCGATAATTGTGAGATCGGGACTAATACGTGCCAACTGATATGGACCATATAGGTACCCACTTGACCAAAACATGTCACTGTGATGCAACAGTTAAATAACATTGTTTAATGTTTTATCACTGAGCTAAGCACACAGATGTCACAGAGATGCTCCTAACTTGCACTAATGTCGCCACAACCAAGGATTTAAGCTTTATCACAGAGACAAAACGCAAATCTATGTCAGTGACAAACCATGTTCCATCCTTGATCTTTTGGCTTGACAGATGAAATCTGTCATTGTTTCATCCCTGTGATATCTTTGTTTTATATATATTATGTCATGTGATATATTGTAGTTACATCTTGGAGATAAAACTAGATGGGAACAAATAATAATAAAAACAATAATAATAATAATACATTTATTGAAAAAATTTGAAAACAATTTTATTTGTTTTTTTCGTCACGAGCCAATCTTTGCTTTCCTTGACGCACCCAGTCACTGGTGACTTCTTCGAAAAGTTTTTCTGTACAATCTGGCCCATTGACAGAATCTGCAATAATGCAAAATACATTATAGTATGTCTCCGTTGGAACCATACGAGGTTGTCAAAAAATATGAATTTTGCCCAAGAGTAAACTTCCTTCAGTTTTGACAATATCGAAAATTATTATTAATAAAAGTTAATCCAAACTAAAAACCCCGTTTGAATATGCAATTACACCCATTTACAAATATTATTTCGTTTTGAAATGTACACAATATATAGGTCTGCACCTAATTTTTCATTGTAAATGGGTGTAATTGCATATAAATTAAACGTGGTTTTTAGTTCTGATCAATTTTTTTAATAACAATTTTCGATATTGTCAAAAATATAGGTAGGTAGTTTATTCTTGGGTAAAATTCATATTTTTTGACCAACCTCGTATACGCCTGAAAATAGTTGCATTTTAGATTTTAGACCATGCAAAACTTTTTAATGAAGAATAACCTTTTTCGTAAAATCAATATTGAAAAAGTTTTCCATATTATGGTTCCAACTTACAGAGACATACTGTAATATGTATGTATTATCGTATAATTATTATTTTGATTATGCCGTGTGCTATGGTGACAATATATATTTTTTTAAATTGAATTGTGTAGTTTTGAGCGTCAGACCCAATAAAATTAAAAAAAAAAACATTTTTTTTGGACATTTTCACGTTGTACCCATAGTATTGTAGTAGAAAGCAGGACCTACCTCTCACGGCAGAAATTATTTTTAAATTGCTGATTTTAAAGTTCAGCCTTTGGCCATGCCAGCTGCATTTTGAAATTACACTATTTGAAAAAAGTCTTCTAAGAATTCTTATAATTCTTTCCTTTGGACTATTGCCCCCAATGGTTTTTAGCAACTGGACCTGTAATCAAATAATTAGGGATACAATTAAAAAAAACTACATATTTGGAGCAAGTTAAACTTACCAAACAAGAGTACAGTGGCTCTTGTAGCTTGAGTAACTCTTCAAGTTCCTGCAGTTTCTCCATACTTTCTATAGGCAAGAATGGTTTTAAAATGTTTAAATATTTGGGATCAACTGCAGTCTCGCTTACAGGCCCACTACTTTTATTATTTATAAGCAAATATAATTCTGCTAGCATTTTATGTGTTTTAGCAAACTGGACTGAAATTTTAAAAAATTGTTAGTTTTTGTGTTTAAATCATCATCGGCTGATAATAAAGTGTAACTCAATCATTACCTGTAATGAATTCTCTTAACTCTTCGACTTTCTTTTCTAAAAAAAAATAAATACTGGTCACTAATAGTAGTTTTAAATTTAGACCCATACCCAACCCATAAACCATTTTTATGAATCTCCCTATTAAACTCAGATGTTAAATATGTTTAAAATACGAAGTTATTTAAAATTTTAATTGGTCCCAAAAATATTGGAAATACTTTAGATCAAAGAAATAAGTATAAATTGAACCTCAGCATGACTATTTTATTTCATCCTATCAAGAATTAAAGTGGTACAAATCCATTAATATTATTTAAAAATTGTAACCAGCAGAGAGCTCTATAGTGAACCCAAAAAAATAATTAATAGCCATTAAATACATATACATAGTAGCAAGAAAGATATAGTACCTGTTGAAACATCAATAAAGGACACATCCAAGTCAACATCACCATTTTTGATTACCTAAAAAAAATTTTGTTACATAATTCAATTTTTATATTTTATATTTATTATAAACAAAAATATTTAAAAATATGATAACCTACCTCAGGTCTTTGTACAGTTCTTGATGCTGACGAATCAGAATCCTAAAAAATAAATAAATGTTAATTAGGTCACAGTTATAAAATAATTTTAACTGAACTATTATATCCTGTAGTCAACCTCTAAAAGATAATACTGAAATTACAATTTAAGACTTGCATGTTCGTATTTGCTAACGAGTAGATAATTTATTACATCCTAAATGATAATAATATATAAAATCTACATAAGATTCTACTTTAATTAATTTTCACAATGTTTTATCTAGGATATTAGTAAAATCACAATCAAAACTTACATTTTCGAAGGTAGGTAGATAACTACAACTTGCTGGTCCCATTTTGGCATCAGGCAGATTTTCGATAGAGACCTATAGAAATATATTATTAGGTATAAATATAACTTACATCATACAATAATATGGAATATCGATAATAGTATATAATTTACTGTGGTTCATTTTTACAAGGGTGATCAAAAGTTGTCCATCCACTAGGAACTATAATAATCACACTCTAATAATTTTAAATAAAATATAATACCTATTAGGTTTTTAAACTTACTTCCTCCTTGCATCTGTCTACTGTGTCCGAAAGGTTATGTTCCTCTATGAATGGAAAATTAGGAAGCCTAGTCAGTACTAAAAAACAATTTTTTTTTAATTTTTAGCCCTTATAACTAAAGGAATAAAGTTTTTATTATCATTTTATCAGGTAAAATCGCTTTACCTCATACACTAAGATTAAGGTCATTCAAAATACAATAGTATCTACTTAGTTTTCGTAAAAAAGTATATTTTACCATTTGTATCCTCAGCATTACTATCAGATGATGAGTCAGCTGAAAGAACTTTTTTATTTATTTTTTTCTTTCTTTTTCCCCTTCCTTTCTCATTTTCAGAGCTGCTGAACTCATCATCGGCCTTTTTTCGAGCAGCCTGATAATTGTCTAAAAATACAAAATACAACCAATTAGTGAAATATATACATTATTAAGATTATAGATAGTAATATTAAGTATATATTATTCTTCCCTGTCAAACTTTAGACAAAGGCAGGCCTAAACCATTTTATTATCACATTACAGCTGACATTAAAAATGACAAAAATACCTACTTACCATATCTATTAACAATGGAAATAGGGTGCAGCTTCCATTTTCCATTTGTTTTGTTTACGGGTGCTCTTTTATTTATGAGACTGCTTATATCCTTAGTGGAAGGCCACCAGCATTGATTTTCCCCCTCCAACCAATCCGAAGGAATTTCAGATACTGTCTCATCTTCTTCTAAAAATTTTACCACCACATATGCCATACTAATGCAAGATCCTTTTACCCCACCTCTATAACTATACAAATTACAAAGCCATTATAGAGCTAAATCAAATCTACGTTACACAAAAAAATAAGTAAACCACCGACTATCCTAATATTAAACAGTTTTTTTGGCTATATACAAACATAATGACAAATTCAAGCGACCTATTTTTTTTTATAGTAAGATCGGTTAAATTTGCTGTATCCTAATCCAGTCAAGAAACTACATTTTCCTTTTAAATATATACACTAATTCCTTTACACCTTAAGGTAATACCAAAAGAGTTTAAATAAGAAATCAGGACTGTTTTAAAACACATCACAAGATATTTTTTGTTTTTTATTTCAATTTATGCCCCATGATTCTAAATCGAGTGTACATTTCCCAAAAGCCCAACAACAAATAAATAAATTACACCCATAACCTACTAATATTTTTATATACAAGATCTAAATAAGTATTTAATTTTAAGTGTCCCGGGCACAAAAATCAAAATCACTTTATTTATCATAAAAATTTTTTACACTTTATAAGACTAGTCATACAAAAAAAAGTATCAAATAGACAAAGATGGAGAATGTAACATAATTTTTGTATTTTATTCTTAACTTAAGAACAAGGGCTAACAATATAATAATATAATTATTATATTACATAATTTAACACGTGCAATAGGGCACATACAGCTGTTAAATCAGTTAGGTGCCAAATATCAATTTTTAACTTGTATTGTATGGTTTTGAAATTATTTTTTGAATAAATTTGAATTTGAATACTTTTAAAGCGCCCAGGATGTGTAAACTGAAAACACTATGGCTCGATTTTAGGAAGACTCACCATTTTGACAAAATTAATGATTTGGTATTGCAAAATGAATTAAGGGAATTACTACACTTTCTGATAACGAAACTGGCAACATCATACACTTAAACTTTATTTCTGAAATAGAACATTTAATATTCTTTGAAAAAGAAGCATTTTGCAGTTTTTTAATTGTCAAAAAATCCGAAATTTTCGGTTCTTCAAAAAATGGTTCATATGCATTGCTTACTTGTCCTTCAACGTAAACATTATTACTATGTTTTGTAACTGAATTTATTATCATTATTTCTGAATTTTGTAAAAGGCAAACATTGTCAGGATTTTTTCCTGTCAAATACATATTTGATGACAGTTGGGCTGATTCCCAACTTTTCTCCAAGTTGCTTTTACATACATTTAAATTTTTTTCCTTTATTCTATTTACTATTTGTTGTAACGGTCTGCGAGACGTCTGAGTTTTGGACTTTATTTTACCCAAAAAGTTTTCAAAAGGGAAGGTACTGAATTCATCTAACGGCCCATGAATTTTAGCATCCTCACAAATATGAACTAAGTTGTGGACATTGTAACTTATATATTCTTCTCCATATAAAGTTGAATAATTAGAAACAAAATATTCAAGAAGAGATTGTGCATAACCATTAAATTTTAGGTATAATTCTTTACTTATCAAAATTTTAATCGCAACATGTAAGCTTAAAAAATGAAGATATTTTTCTGAAGATAAGTTGTTTTTTAAAACCACTGGTCCTGTATATAAAAGAAACTGTCGAAATTCAGTTCCTTTCCATCGATCTACATCTTTTAAGGATCTTGGCTTTCTACTAAATTCCTTTGGTATATGACGAGAAACAGATAGTAATAAATTTGAAACTTTATCAATCTGCTCATTATTCATTCGAATATTTTTTTTGCCTGCTGTCCAAAATTGTAGTAGCCTCTTAACTACCCCTAAACAAACCAAATGTAGATAATCAAGCGGTAGTTGTGAAACCATACCTATATTTAATGATTCTAAAACAGAAGAAGTTCGATGATGTTCTTCCTGTAATTTGTTTAAGAAACTTTCATCCGTTCGTAAGAGAGAATGTACTTCTGGATATGTCACCCTATGATCAATATATTCCCCCTCTTGAATACATTTTGAGCAACCAAAGTAGGCATTGTGACCTTTAACCCCAGAAATAAAAGCACGAGCAGGAGCATCACAAATTACTGATTTTATTTCAACATGAATTTTTTTTTTATTTACAAGTATTCCATCTCTAGAAATTACATTCATATCATTTACAAATGGTTCCAAAAATTCATTTTGACTTGTTGGTTTGGAATTTCCATGAAAAATACCAACAACAAAAGGCTCCATATAATGTTCACTAGAATGAATCTGGGCTAAAATTGGCCAAAACTGACTTCCTGAACTTTTTGAGATAGGTAGTCCATCAATATTGCACTTTAATTGGATATTTGTGGGAAAATTGTCATTAAAATTTTGTTTTATTGAGTTAATTAAAGAGTATTCGACACCAAAATGATAATAATAGCCTGGGTTTACAAAAGTAATTGTATTTACAGCCCGAGGAGTTTGGAGTAAGGTCCTTGCATCAGTTGGAAGATCCTTATGACCGTGTTTTATTAATATACGAAGAAGTTTGTTTAAAACCTCTCGACTCAAAGAACAATTAATGGCCCATGAACACAACTCATTTTTTAATGATAATTGTTGATCTGAAGAATTAGAGTTAGAGTTTAAGATCTCCAAGGGACCACTATTCATGAAATTCATTTTAGTATGGTTAGTATCTACTAAATAATCAATAAAACCAGTGCTGCTGGAAGTAGAGGTCTGCTTTTCAGGTGAGTCATTAGATTCTGTAGGCTCAGGTTCTTGATGTGAAGGACTACTACCTAAAGTTTTAGCACTAGGGGTGACATTTTTTTTAGGTACTATGTAGGGCATGTCCGCGGTCTGCTGATGGACTGTAACAGAGCTTACAGATTCTGCATTGGATTCATAAAAGTTTTCCCAAAATAATTTTGCCCTCCTTTGTTGCTGCCTCTTAGAAAGAGCCACAAATACTTTTTTCGTGCGTCTGCTGTGTTCCATCTCTATATCAGCTAGACAATTTAAGAAACCAATAACTTTCAGTTTATACTAAAATGCTAATAAATAAACAACTTACCACGCAATCACAATATTCACAATTGAAAAAGTAAAAGTACAACACTATTCGCTCTCCAAACTCTACACAATAAAAACACTCTCAAAACACAGAACTCCAATAAATCCAAATCCAAAAAGAAAGGCTTGGAGTGAAAAAGACGCCAAAAAAACCGCGAATTGCCAAATTGACGTATAATATAAACGTCAAACTTGTCACTCTTTGTCAGTGAAAAAAGCCGTTCTGTAATAAACCCTTTATTTTTCTGTGCGTTCTTTGTCGCGGTATAGCGGATGTACGCTAACAAGAAAAAAATTATCATGTTATTTTTTGTAACAAAATCTGTAACTATACGCTTCATTGATAATAAATGAATAGAGGTTATGTTAAAGATGCATCAGTATCTTGTAATTAAAGAAACATTTGTGCAACAACAGTTTCAGCACAGAGTTGTCACAAAGATAAAACACTGCTGCAAAGCAATGTTCTTGGTTAGTGCTATTACAACATATATGTTTGTTTTGTCACTGCTATAGAACCGTGTGATAAAACGGTGCTCTTTAATTGAGCTCTATATGAGATATCACAATCTTGTCACGTTCTATGTTTGGTCAAGTGGGTACCTTCCAATCCACATGTTTCCAAAGTGATGATTTAGCCAATCATCAAAAGGAATTGAAAATTGGAATTAAAAAAAATCCAAAAAACAAACACTATTGTTTGTGACGAACCCTGTATAGTAATCGCAAATCTGATATTCGAAATTGTAGTTTCAGCACAAGCAGACGATTTTATAAAGAATTACTTTTTCTTCTATACCTACTAATAAAAAGTTTTTTCCCTTTCCTAATGTCCGTGGACACACTGTATATTTGAGAGAGTTTCATCACTTTACTAGGGAGTAGGGACGTAAAAATTCATAATTTTTTTTAAGGGGGTTGAGCATGGTTCTTGTTGTTTTTAGTTAAAAAAGGAAAACTTGCTGGCTTTCTTGTCATATTCATTGTAATTTTCCTGCTTTGTAAAGTAAAAGGGCAGGAAGATCATACCATGAGGTAGGTATGTCCTCGAGGTAAATCGTTAAAGAGTTAAATCAAAGTTTTTAAAAAAATCGACAAAATTTACTAACAACGGTAGTAGTAGTAGTAGTAATTGAGGGGAGGTTCCGAAAACCTGGCAAGTAGACCAATCGCGATCCTTTTTGCCTACCCCAGAGTCTTCCCCCAATCACGCTAACCACCTTGGCCCCCGCCAAAGCGTCCCGACCTCTTTATGAAGTTGAGTATGTCGCTCCAGGCCAGGGCCGTGATTTCTTCCCAGGGCCTCGCAGGTACCCAGAAAATGCAGTGGGGTATCTTCCTCCTCCAGGCATCCGGCACAGATTGGGTCGTCTTCGACACCAATCAGTGATAGGTGGTTCCTCAGCTTGCAGTGTCCTGTCAGTATCCCAATCAGGGGATTTAGGACACATCGTCTTCTATTTAGAATCCAATCTAGCTTAGCCTTGCTCGGCCAAGCTATAAAGTCCTTAGCTTGTCTGCACCCTTGGATCGTCCGCCATTGCTCCTTAGAGCGGCGTTCAGCCTACTCGTTGAGTGCGGATCCTACCTGCTTTTTTGTTATTCCTATAGCCGGTTCTGGTCCAAGGAATGGGGTCTCAGCTCCACCTCTGGCAAGTTCGTCTGCCAACTCGTTACCCTGAACCCCTTGGTGTCCGGGGGCCCAGACCAGGTTTATCTCTTTCCTCCATGAGAGTCTCTCCAGGGCATCGACGCATTCGCTGACGAGGTTGGTTGTGACTCTTGGTTTACAGATGGCTTTTAGGGCAGCTTGGCTGTCGGAGCATACATATTACTAACAACGGTAAAACGCACAATACATTTTTGAAATTTACTTGCTGCTAACTCTAGACAACACGCCACATCACGGATAAAATCTCATTATGTGGAGTTGACAACAGTGACGTTTGTTAGTAAAGTCAATTTAATCCAAGAACTCGCCTCATCACCAGACCTGCCATTAATTACACAGGCCTGCATTTTTTAAACTTTAAAAGTTGATTTAAAAATTTTAAGTGTTTTCCAGTAATTGGGTAGCGCTGATTTCAAATCTGCTTCCAGTTTTTTTATATCACGTAGGGTTATTTTTCAAACCAGTAAAATCCAAAAATATAGAAAAAACACGATTTATTTCATTTATAAGCTAGTTTTTTAATATATTAAGGAAAAAAACAAAAATATACAAAATATACACATATAAACTATTATAAATGGTTATTTATTCGTTACGCTTCTTCAAAAAATGTTTTCTTTTTTAAGAAAAGCTTCTTTTGGTTGTTTTTCTGTCCCAACAGAAATCGGCCATCATTTTTATGTCCCAGCGCCCGTGGTATCTTTTTTCCATCTCTTTAATATATTGATGAAATCTTTCACCTTGCTCTTCACCAAGATTTTCCGGGAATTAGTCCAAATGGGAATGTAAAAAGTGAATTTTTATGCTCATATTCTGAAAATTTCCAGCATATTTTCAACGATCTCAACATAGTAGTAATTTATGTTCAACTTCTTTAAAAGCATTCCATGCATGTTTTTCCTTATCTTCCATTACCTTTTTAAATTCTGTATCTTTCATCAAGCTGCTAATCTGCGGCCCTACAAAGATTCCCTCCTTTAATTTTGCCTCTGACAGAGCCGGAAATGTTTTACACAAATATTTAAAACAATATCCTTCTTTGTTTAATGCCTTAACAAATTGTTTCATACGTCCAAGTTTTATGTGAAGTGGTGGAAGTAAAACTTTTCGAGGGTCAATAAGACTTTCGCGAATTACATTTTTGTTTCCAGGTGTTAAAGTCTCTCTTTGTGACCAGTCTCTTTTCATCCAATGCTGTTCTCGCTAGCTAGACCACTCGCACAGGAAACATGGAAATTTAGTAAATCCAGACTGCTGACCTAAGAGAAGACTTAAAATGTGTAGATCTTCACACACTTCCCAGTTGTGATTTTTATATTGTATTCTTAAAAGTAATTCCTCGAAATTTTCATAGTTTTCCTTTAACTTAACTGTATGGCCGACCGAAACAGAAGGAAAAACACTGTCATTATGTAAAAGAACAGCTTTAAAGCTCCTTTTTAAAGTCGATAGAAAGTCTCCAGTCGGAAGGTGTGTAGCACCACAGAAAAGCATTTTTTATTAATCAATCATTTAGAATTTGAAGTACTACATTCATTTTAAAATGTATTAAAACGCCTATTATAAGTTTTTTTTTATATTGTTTCTTTTTTTTGCAAAAAAAAATCTGTGGGTGATAGAGACCAATTGTATTTTAATTAGTTATTTCTATATAAAAACTAAGCTCAACAAACAAAAATCACGTCATCACAAATTTCATGCAGGCATGTGTTATTAATGGTACCCTCTGTTGAAGTCTGGTATATTTTATGTTAAGCGGTTGGCTAGAGGAACAGAACCGGACTAAGTTCTTTTACCTTCGCATTCGCCATTATTTAAATTTTGTAAAGCAGTCTTTAATATTTTGTACAGATATAGTCTACATGCTAATTTTATTTTTTATAAAATAAAATATTGGCAGACTTGTTCCTACCAAAATAAGAATGTGAAAACATTATAAAACTAAGGAAGAAAAATAAAACAACATATATTTTTTTAGTATTTATTTATAAAAAGCAAAATAGGTATTTATGTATTTATTATACAAGGAAAAAATTAATACATTTTTGGCGAGGTGTAAGCTTTGTGGTGCACATCTAATTAAAACACCATATCGGGAACCCTTTTGGTGTTGTTACTTTTGTGGGAAATTTATATATAGGGTGTCCCATAACTAAGGGGCTATACAGCAATAGGAAATAATGGACTTGAAAATATGTTATTTAATTTCATTTCTAACACGGTTAAAGAGGTACAAGGTGACCCAAGTAAATATTTACTTTATAAAATTGGGATGATTTGATGTTAAGTGCACTGAGAGAAAATTCTACTGACCATAATTAAAGTTTTAATTACCATAACTAAATTATCTCAGTTAAATGGGGGACAGCTAAAGTCATTTGCTCTCATAACTAAAGTCGTATTTCTACTTTTACTTCATCTGCTATAGTAGGATACTTTAATAAACTCTAGTAGGTGTGGTTTTAGCTATTGTAATTAAAGTACTTTAGTTATTACTAATATACCGTATTAAAGCTTATTGTTAAACGTTAGCTATGCTTATTAAAGTACTTTAGTTATTACAGGTATAGGATATTAATAGTCACTATAAGCACTACTTCTGGCATTGTAACTTTATATAATAACGGCAACTCTGTTATTTAATACCCGTAATAAATTATTAATGTTACTGTAACCAACGCTGCTAATTATGGAAGAATTATGCTTTAATTATGGTAGCAAAAAAATTAATAGACCCAGTAAAAAACTTTAATTATGGTGCCCTTTATTGGCTCCTTCGCCATTTTTACTTTTCTTTTATTTTTACATTAAAAAGGCAGAAAAATTGCCGGTTAGAAAACAACCATGAGAAAAAATAAAAATATTGTTTATGAGAAACACTAGTTACGCCTTGACCATTAAATATTTTATCAATATTTCCTTTTTTTTTGTTTTCTTAAAAAACCAAAAAACTAAATTTGGTCCAATTTGCCCATATTTCCCTTTCTGCTTTTATTAATTAATACATCCAACTTTTTTTTTACTTAAAACTATAGGTAATAATTATAGTACTCCAATGACCGGCCTATTTTTGGATAAAACGGAGCAGTAAAGCAATATTGATCAAAAATGAAATGGCGAATGCGACACTGGTGTTTGCTCTAAAACACCAATCCATGTTTTCCATATTGATAGTTTACTATCGGCATTTTTTGCTTTATCTGTATTTTTATTTCTTAAGCCTGTAAAGAAAAAGAAAAAGGTAATACAATAATTTAAAAATACTTATATTTTGTAATAAAATCTAAACCAGACAATAAACTATAGACTTATTTACTAAAAAAAATTATTCGTGTTAAATATTAGTTCCTGTTAAAAATTGTTGACCTATACAAGGTGTAAAAAAACAATATTTATTTTTATTTTTTGTTTATTTTCTACAAAAAATATAAACATCATAGGTAAAGTAGTTATATAAAAATACGTTATAGATATTCTTAACTACTATTATGTAACAAATAATACACTTGATGCAGACAAAAATATAGTATCTGGTTCATAGGTATCACCTGAAGACGACTGGAGATACTTACCAGTTGAAACGTTGTGATATGAATAACTAAAGGCAATGGAAGTACAAAACACATCTATGACTCATGGGTATATATGATAATTGAATGGAATGTTTATAAACTAGTTTTATTCGTTTTCTTGGTCTTACACGTAACTCTCAACTGATGACTATAGCTTGCTGGCTAGGAACTAACTAACTGCCCTGAAGTTGGCACTAATGATCCTGGCGGGAACATTAAACATCTAGTCATTACACGACAGTATCAGTTGAACAAGTTGATTCAGTCTCTGCAGTCTAGAAAGAAATATTAACAATAATTGGAAAACTTAAATTTCAGAAATAGTATTTTTTCTATAGATAATAATATAATATTTTTTTGCGCAGTTTCATAAATTTCAATTTCAGCCGACTCCACATAAGGGCCTATGCCAAAATTCGAAAAATTCGGTGTATCTGTCTTAGGCTAATGGTAGTTTTAGGCAAATGGCTTTTACCTACATATGCTATATGCATTCCGTCTAAAAGGTATATCGGTAACCGGTTTGTTCGTTGTTACCCAGAGCATTTTTTTTTAATTTAATTTTTATAAAATAATATTAAATTAATAAAAAATTAAATTAAAAAAAATTGCTCTGGGTAACGAACAAACCGGTTGCCGATATAGGAATGCATATAGCATTTATCTAGGTAAAAGCCATTTGCCTAAAACTACCATTAGCCTACGACATGTCCATTGATACAAATAATAATAACTACCAATAAAATTAAGCTACTGTTTTTTCTTTGGGAACCCCCCTGACGAAATCCGCCACTGAGTCAACTAAGTGTACCTATCGTATTAAGGAAAAGGCTAGGGTTCAAACTATCAAATAAACATTACAACCTTACCTAGGAATTGTATTAAAAAATATCTAATAGCAGAAATAATTAATGGTGGGTGATTAGTAAATTGAGCCAGGAAGTGCGTAAAAGTAACTAATGTCATGCGTGTTTCACAACTTAATAAACTACAAATTAATAAAACAGAATATTTTTCTTACCTTCAAATGCTTCCAAAAAGACCCCAATCAGCAAGAAGTGGATTTATAGGCCATTTGTTTCTTCTCACCAACAGAGCACAAACCGCTAAACTCGAACCTCTCTCAAAAATACGGCAGACTAATGAATACCAGACGGACCAGACAGAGATGATTCGCTCTTTGAGCCACCGAACGTTGTCGATCATGTCCTATGTATTAAACAGAGCAGCGACTTTAGTTGTCGTTATTAAAGACTTAAGTTAGAATAATTTAAAAGGTTTATATATAAATCCCAATTAACCCGTAATCTGATAGTAACTTAACCATGTTACTTCTATTATGTAGAAATATGCTGGCAGTAATAAAAAAATTTCAGGAAGATGAGTTTAGTTGTTACAAATAGATCATCTAAGTACCAATATTAAAAAAACAGCTGTGCCAATTAAAGGTTTAATTATAGTTATTAATAAAATAGCTGGGTTGTACTTTAATTAACCGATTTTCCTCAGTGTGGGTGTAGTTATGTTTTTGAGGGCAAGAAGGAGGATTCTATAATAAGTTTTAAGATATTTCCTAGATAACGTTAGCTACACAATATGAGTTTGGTAAATTTTCGCATATATTTTTTGTTTCACATTTCTGACCGTTTCACCTCAAATTATAAAAGAGGGGTCTTTTACGTCAAAAAGTTGTACTTTATTAATGTCGATATTTCAATTAGTTTTTGAGATATTTGCGTTTAAATGATAGATCACAAAAATATTTGTTCTTTTCGCGAAACATAATTTATTAAAAATTAACGGTGGATATTTTATGATAAAGAATAATAAGCATAAATTACATATTTTCAAATCTATTATCTCTTGTTGCTGTATAGCCCAGTGGCGCACGCAGGGGGGGGGGGCCAAGCGGGCCTTGGCCCCCCCCAAAACCCCCAATGAAATAAAAATTATGAAAGTGGATAAGTATTTTAAAAAGTCAGTTTTCTTAGATTTACCTCACGGGCCTCGTTTGAGGGGGGCCAGGTGGGGCATTTGCCCCCCCCCCCCTCCCCCTGGAAGTTGACTTATTGACAAAAGTTGACTTATTGAGGTTTAATATGGTTTGATTGAATTTATGAATTTATTATTTCGAGTTTTCCTTTATATTTTTGTTATTATTTTGGGGTAGTAAAGACTTATTTTAATAAAAATAAACAGTTTTAATGCCAAAACGACTATGAATGTTTGAGAAACAATTTTAGCTCATTAAGTATTGAGCAAAAAATTGAAATTAAAATTAAGGGAAGACCTAAACTCTCGAAATTAACTTGATACATACCACAAAGTGTAAATCTAGGGACTTTATTGTTATTGATAAGTTCGCTGCAAATAAAAACAGATGAATGGACTTTACTTTTAAACAATGTATCCACTAATGAAAAATAAATTAGCCTTTCTATTTTTTATCTTATTTCATTTTCAATAGAATAAGAAGGTAATCATAAATTTTTAAAATATTTACTATAATAATTATTGACCAAATTTGGGCGTGGTCTTAAAAAAAATTTCGCCTGCGGCGCATTTTGCCCACAGCAGGCTTCTAGTACACCCCCAAGTTAACAAGTCACAAGCCGCCAATGCCCCCCCCCCCTAAGAAACCGATTAACGACTCCCATGACTAGGCTATTGCGATCTTCCCTGCAAGAGTACCTGTTAAAAAAGCTCCAAAGTTCTAGAAAAATGCGTAACTTAAAAGTTTATTAAAAAATTTGCTTCCAGCACTGGTTGGCGGGCCCCCCCTAACATAAAATCCTGGGTGCGCCGCTGGTATAGCCCCTTAGTCATGGGGCATCCTGTAGTTATATAACTTTCTAGATGGTATGAAATGTTTATTCCATTTAAATATAATAATTCATTTTTGATTTTGACCGATTTTTCTATATATCTACATAAAAATTGCGTCAATATGTACAAGATATAAAATATTAACTTACAAATCTGGTTCCCAGTGGAAACATTACAGTGTGGGACAAAGAGGTAGAATTGGTAGACAAAGACTAGTATACATGCGTAGGCCACGAAATTCGAATTTCCAGAGACAATGAAACATGCGAGCTAAAGAGAAGAATAAACTTGGCATGGGCAGCATTTGGAAAATTCAGAGACGTGTTTAAAGGCGACCTGTCTAAAAAGAAAGGTTTTTAATCAATGCGTGTTACTGGTCATGACCTATGGAGCTTAAACACTAACCCTAACCATAGCATCTGCCAACAGACTTAAAACAGCACAGCGCAAAATGGAAAGATCAATGCTTGGCGTGTCGCTGAGAGACCATGTCAGGAAGACATACGCCGAAGAACTGGCGTCACTGACGTTGCTGCACGTTGTGCCAGTCTCAAATGAAACTGGGCTGGACACCTGGCTAGTACGACGGACGGAAGATGGACAAAGAGTGCATGGAGACCTTGAGCTGACAAACGAAGCAGGGGAAGACCTCCAACGCGCTGAACGGATGATATAAAGGGAATCACGACCAACTGGATCCAGACCGCTCAAGACAGAAAAGCGTGGGCAGTGAAAGGGGAGGCCTATGTTCGGCAGTGGACGCAAAGAGGCTAGAGTTGATGATAATGATGATAAAATATTAATATTCCTAAAATTAATTTTTATTTTTATTAAATAAGGCAGAAGCATAAAATTAAATAATCACTTGATTACCACCAGTGGTTGTACGGGACAGAGCTTTTTCGCGCACATTTTGTTCTTCGGCTAACACAATAAAATGCAGTGCTCTGTTCCTTGAAAGGTATGTGTTCATTCTTGGTTTGGTATGATTATTGGCAAAATAAATTTTTTAACATTTCAAAATTATATAGTAAATCCAGTACCGTTTTTTTTTTTGAAAAATGCTTGGTCACGTGTATTTAATATTCAATTTTTGATGTTTGATAATTTGACACAGTCGATTAATAGTTAAAAAAAAATATTAAAATTTTAGATATTGAGTACGCGCCACGATCCCTAAAACAGAAGTGCGAGTCACACGCGAGTTACACGAGAGTGATGTGAGAAGGTTCTGCTCTTTAACGGTTTGTCTAAACTTCGTCGCAGTTTAGAAGCGCGACCTTTGAAGACCATCGGATGTCTGAAAAAGGTCAATGACAAACTGGCTTGTGTGGTAATACAGTATTGCATTCTCAAAAATGCCTTTGAAATAATATAAAGTTCAATGTACCGGATGTTGCGTCATTACCACATTCTTCCAACTAACAGGAAACAGGAAGTCATAAAATTAAATATTATGACAATATGTCAATTATATTAATAATTATTAGAAGCGGTACTTTTATCTTTGTTTACTTTAATATTTTTTGCTACAACACGAAGATGTCTAGTCTAGGCAAACCTGTTCATCGGTGGTTTTGTGTGAACGATTTTTCACCGGAAAGGACATTTCACCAATCACTATTTTTTTAAGTCCAACATTGATTAACTATTTTGTTTTGATCAACTTAGACTACTTTACTAAGATAATTTATTGACTAACTGATTTATGAATGAAACATTGACTGACAAATAACTGAAGAACAACTGAACAGAACTAATACTGAACTGCTATTAACTACTAAGAACTACTAATCTCTCTGGGTTGCCTGCGTTTATATAGCAAAATTTTACCATTAACATTAATTTATAATAATAATAATTTACTTCAATAATGTTATAACTATGTTATTAATTAGCCATCTGTCACATAATTTCAAGCGGCTACTTTGATCATGAAAAATTATGAACAATATTTGTTTATAAACATCCGGCCAGAAACCATAATTTATTAGGAATTAGGTGACAGCTTCTGGTTAAAATGTCCGGAAGTAATAAATAGATTGACGGATATATAACTTTATATTTTTGACATTAATTGAGGATATGTCAGAACATAAAACACCTTGGCACATCCTGCCTGTCTAAAAAAAATAGTTTTTGGAAGTCATAAAGATATAATTTAACTGACAACAGGAACTATAAATTTGTAGCAAAAAATATTAAAGTAAACAAAGATAAAAGTACCGCTTCTAATAATTATTAATATAATTGACATATTGTCATAATATTTAATTTTATGACTTCCTGTTTCCTGTTAGTTGGAAGAATGTGGTAATGACGCAACATCCGGTACATTGAACTTTATATTATTTCAAAGGCATTTTTGAGAATGCAATACTGTATTACCACACTTGTCTCTAGGGTATCTCCACACCCTTTTTGTTCGTACCTACTTTAAAACAAAAAACAAACACAGCATATTATACTAACCTTTTTTTAATTATAATCCTAAAAACACAAACTATTTACAAGAATTACTTCAAAAATCATCGGTATCGTCCTCGAATAGAAGTTCTATCATTTCTTTTTTCATACAATATTTACCTTCAAGTCTTCTGGGAGTTCTAAATTTCCATAGCGTCGGTAGCATCTTCAGTTTTGTACACTTGTCTAATCTAAAATCCTAGAGTTATTATACCGAGTGATTTAGCGTAAGGGGGGGTTTAGGTTAAGACTCCTTATGATATTTTTATTATAATTTTTTTTACTTTGTTTCAGTAATATCATGTTTGGAAAAAAGTTTTTTAATTATTTCTAAATCTCTTTAAAAAAAAATCGGCAACCGTTTGAAATGAACCTAAGTGTAGGGGAGACCAAGGCAATATGACATACTATCTTTTGAAAATCAATTTTTACTAAACCAAAAGGTATATTAGGTTTTATTTTTTTTTTAAGATGGCCTCTTAACGTTTGAAGTGAATTAAAATATTTTACTTGTAAGAATTGCAACATTTAGGAAAAATTTCAAAAAATAACAAGCATTACAAAAACCATTTAACCTTATAGGGTAAGGCAAATTGACATACCAAATTTTTCCCTTAAAGGCATAATGACATGGTTGTATGAAATTAACTGTCCAGTGAGTAAAAAAAAAATAACAATGTAAGTGTAAAATGTAGTTTTTTTTTATATTTTATGTTTGTTGTACATTAACGAAATTAAAAAAAATATATTGAAACAAAATATGAATAAATTAAGAACGACATACTGCTATACAGGCAAAACGACACACTGCTATGTCATTTTGCCCAATGTGCAATATAAAGAATATAAGTATATTTTCTAGATTATAATTTTATTCAATCATTTAAATGTTAGTGTAATATTAAAACTAGAGGGCTAATAGTTATGGGTTAACACTAAAACATTGGCAGCGACCTTATATATTTTAACCAAAAATATTTCAACAATCACTTACCTTGATATTTTACATAGGAAAATATACAAATTCTCTAGAAAACAACAAACGATCGACTATGCTATTTTATTAAGACTGACGATCTTAGCGATATAAAGATGTATTTTGTAGTAGAGAACTCAACACGAATGTAATTGAACTGGGCCGAAAACAGGTAATATGTCATTTTGCCTGCTATGCCATTATGCCTTGCTCTCCCCTATCTTACACTGAGGAAAGACTTTGATTACCGTTACTAAAATTTTAATAATTTTAACCAATATATCGACATAACATATCGGATAATGTTGATGCTTGGTTACCATTATTAAAGTAATTTTAGAGCTGCGCTTTAGTTACCGTTATTAACCCTTGAGCGCCCAGCCTACTAAAAGCAACGTAAATGCCCAACCGGGGTCCCCAAGGGACCCCATAGTAAATAAACATATGGATATGCATTAAAGTGTATTTTAATTATCAAACACAAGCTTAAGGTTATAGTGTTCAAAATATTTATTAAATATTTAAAAATGAACTTACAACACCTTCTGAAGAATATTAACTGTTATAATATTAAAGTAAACGACTTGTTTAATTATGGAACCTTATTATTTATTTCTAAAAGACTTGTTTATAAAAGATGTTTTTAAAATACACCGCTTGGCTTCATCTTCTATTATTGTTGTGTCGTATGTCGTAGCACAATGCGATGCTCTTTTCCTATAACTATGAGTACTACGTATAGATAACCATCACTACATGGTGTATGTTGTGTTATCTATACTTAGTACAAAACCTCTTATTATTACACCTTCCCCTACAACTTAATCCCAACCCCTACAACGTAATATTAATAAACAATATACCCTTTAAGTCTTTCTGGGATTTTTCTCTCCCTAATTGGTCTAGCCTCTGTCTGAGTCTGCTTGGGACTAACAGCAGAGCTCGTACAGCTGCTTGGACCTGGGTTATTTATAGGTATTTTAGCATTATTACCTAAAACACTAATGTCACTATCACTTCCTCCATTAGGTGCTGTGGGATTGCCTAATTGTTCATCTAATTCATGGAAATTATTATCGAGTTTACCATCATGAAATGATTTACGCAAATCACTACTATTTCTTCTTAATACATTGGCCCCGGTGTTTATTAAATATGACCTGGGTGAAGAATGTTTTTTAATTACTGTGGCAGGCTCCCATTTGGCATTATTACGGTACACTATGTTATCACCTCTGTGAAACTCTGATGGCTTTGTCCTTGCATTTCTATCATAATAACCCTTACCTAACCTATTCTTATTGTCCAATTTGCATTTATACTTTTTTATCTCAGTTCGTGGTCTATCTACAGTAGGTAGCTTGGTTTTTAGTTTCCTTCCAAATAATAGCTCTGCTGGAGACCTTTGCAGGCCAGTGATTGGCGTGTTTCGGTACTCCATCAGAGCAATTTCTATATCCTCCGATTTACGTAAAATGTTTTTTGCTGTTTGTACAAATCGCTCTGACAGGCCATTTGATTTAGGATACTTTGGACTACTTGTTTTAAATTCGAAATCATATGCCTTTGAAAACTGTTTACATTCATATGATGAGAACGGCATATTATCAGAAATAATAGTATCTGGTACACCATGTGTTGAAAACACTCGTTTAAAAGCAGCAATGACGTCCGAACTTTGTTTATTTTTTAAAGGTATAACCTCCAACCATTTTGTGAGGTAATCCACTATAACTAGATAATTTTTACCCTTAAATTCTAAAATGTCAGTTCCTAATTTTTGAAAAGGCAAATTTGGAATTTTATGTGTGATAAGGGGTTCCTTTACATTAGCATACCTATATTTCTCACATATCTTGCATCTCTCTATCATTCTCTCTATGTCTTTCGACATACCTGGCCAAAATAAAGTCACTCTGGCTCGATCTCTCGTTCGATTTACTCCAAAATGACCTTCATGTACCACACCTAACATTTCATTACGAAGTGCTTTTGGCACCACCACTCTGTCTCCAAAGAAAAGCATATTATTAACGACTTGAAGGTCACTTTGAATCTGATAGAATACCTTCATTTCACCCTCATATTTGCATTTTTTCCAGCCATTCCCACAATTTTTTATTACTGCATTTAAGATTTCATCCTCTTCTGTATACTTTCTAAACTCTGTCTTTCTCGATTCACCCATTCGTAAATATTTTTCAATTGAATGTACCATTTCATTTAACTCCTCATCAGGTTCTACTATTTCACTACTATAATTTCGTGAAAGATAATCTGCAATATATAAAAATTTTCCGGGGAGATATTCAATACTAATGTCATACTTAAGTAATTTAAGCCTTAAACGCTGAAGGCGTGGTGAGTGTACTTGACAAATTTGTTTGTTTAATACACTTACATTTGGCCTATGGTCTGTAATCACTTTTATTTTTCTACCGTAAATAAAATTGTGAAACTTTTGTGTAGCATAAACAACACTCAAAAGTTCTTTTTCAATTATTGCATACTGTTTTTCAGTTTCTGTTAACCCCCTTGATGCGTATGCCACTGGCTTTCCCTCTTGCATTAAGCAACTCCCTATGCCATTTTGGGACGCGTCTGTGTGAATAGTTATTTCTTTTGTATCGTCAAAGTTCATTAAGGTAGTATTTTTGCGTAATTCTAGTTTGATTTTTTCTAATGCTTTATCGTGAACATTTAGCCACTGAAATAGAATATCTTTTTTTAATAAGCCACAGAGCGGACTCGATATTTCCCCCAGCTTTGGAATAAATTTTCTTACATAGTTAACCACCCCTAATAATTTTTGCAACTCTTTCCTAGATTTCGGAGCTTTTAATTCATTAATTGCTTTAATTCTATCTTCATCCACTTTCATACCCTCTTTGTTAAACAAATGACCCATATACTTTACTTCCCCTTGTCTATATTGCAGTTTATCTTTATTAAACTTTATCCCTCTCTCTCTTGCTCGTTCTACAACTCTTTTTAGCGTCTCATCATGGCCCTCCAGAGTGTCACTAGAAATGAGGAGATCATCAAAATAAATTATTGTATTTTCAATATCACCGAAGTTTTTCAAGTTAACTTTTTGAAAAAATTCTGGGGCTAAATTAAGCCCAAATGGAAGCCTTAGAAATTTATAGCACCCAAACGGTGTGGAGAATGTTGTTAGTTTTGTGGACTGTTCATCTAACCTAACCTGATAGAAGCCATCTTTAAAATCTAATACACTAAAATATTTCTTACCGGAAAGCTTACTACTAATGTCATCTAGACTTGGAATTTCAAAAAATTCTCTTTCAATATACTTATTTAGTTCCTGCGGGTCTAAACACAACCTTAATGATTTATTTGGTTTTTCAATAATAACCAAATTATTAACCCATTCACTGGGACCCTCCACTTTTGAAATAATTTTTTGATTTTCCAACTCTCTTAATTTATTTTTTAATCTTTGCTTAATCACTAGGGGTAACCTCCTTGCTGGACGTGCAATGGGCACATTATTATCCCTAAGATTTATTTTACAGATGTCTTTAAACGTGCCTAATCCCTCAAATACATCCCTATTTTTATTGACAAACAGTTCTTTATCATTATAACTTATATTTGTGCTATGTGTATTTTTTACAAAACCCAAATCATAACATGTCAACAAACCCAGAATAGGCTTAACATTTAGGTTAACTATGACAAACTCTATCTCTAATGACTTATCTGCGATACTGCACAATAATGTAACCTTCCCTTGAGTCTCTAGCTTGGTACCCCCATATGCTTCCAACACAACCCTACTTTTTCTGATTTTTTGCCCATCATCACACACCATATCAAACACTTTTTTTGGTAAAATGTTAACTTCGGACCCAGTGTCCACTTTAAACTTGACTTGCTTATCACAAATTCTTATAAGCTCTGTCCACACAGCACAGTGTCTTTTTTGTATTTGACCCACATTAACAATGCTGTCTACATAAAGTTCATCATCTGTACTACTATTGTCTTGACCTTCCGTATGTCTTTGAATGACCTCCTTTACCTCTTTTGGTTTTCTACATGCATTGGCAAAGTGGTTGTCCTTACCACATCTGTAGCAAGTCTTACCAAAGGCAGGGCATTCACCATATCCATGATTAGTTTTGCATTTGGTGCACTTAGGCCTTTTTGTTATACGTGCCATCCCTTTCTTTTTTCTGTGGCACTCTCTTTTTGAGTGCATCTACCATTGTTGGCTCACTTTTCCTCACTCCTTGTAAATGTTTTTTAGTTGCCTCAGCATTGCGACAAATATCCACTGCATTTTCAAGGGTTATATTCTGTATATTTAGTAATTTTTCTTGTACTTTTCTATCATTCGTACCTAAAATTATTCTGTCAACTAAAATTGAGTCTTCCTGAGTATCATATTCACAGGACTGAATGTACTTTTTTAGAGCACCTAAAAACTGATCAAATGGTTCATCCTGTCCTTGTTGACGACTGTTGAATACGAATCGTTCATATGTTCTGTTTTTCCTGGGAGCACAGTAATTCTTAAAGGCTGCGACCACGTCGTCATACTTGCTGCTTTTGTCTGGTTCAACAAATTTAAAAGTATTAAATATTTCTACCCCCTCGCTTCCTATTGTGTTTAAGAGAAGGGCTACTTTAATTTTGTTGGACTTGGAGTCCTTTTCAGTGGCTACCAGATAATTCTCAAAATTCTGAAAATACCTTTTGAAATTTTCGTTCAAGTTGCCCTCAAATACCATGGGGTCCGGTAATCTGCCACCTTCTGCCATTTTGCACTATTATAAGGTAGTGGTTTTCACTTTCTGCAAATTCTCAGCAAACTTTTATTTAATTAGTTGCCTTGTTCTTCTACGGCTGCGCCATGTTATAATATTAAAGTAAACGACTTGTTTAATTATGGAACCTTATTATTTATTTCTAAAAGACTTGTTTATAAAAGATGTTTTTAAAATACACCGCTTGGCTTCATCTTCTATTATTGTTGTGTCGTATGTCGTAGCACAATGCGATGCTCTTTTCCTATAACTATGAGTACTACGTATAGATAACCATCACTACATGGTGTATGTTGTGTTATCTATACTTAGTACAAAACCTCTTATTATTACATTAACAAAAGCAAAACAAATACTAATATGTAGGTATTATACTATTATCTCTGAGGGACCCCACCTACCTAATAGCGTTATAACCTGGCACTGTCGCGGCGTCGGCGGCTCAAACCAAACTAACACGTGCTAACACTATTTTTAAGCACATACCTAAAGGCGCAGTTGCCAGATTTTTTTATTCCAGAAATACTAAGGAAAATACTGTACTGGGGTCCCGCAAGGACCCCGCTTAGGCATTCAAGGGTTAAACAAGTTTGAATATCTACCGGTATTAACATATTGGTAACCATAATTAAAATGTTTAATTGTCGTTATCAAACCAATTTGTTAATACCTCAATTACGCTGTTATTATCTTAATAAAGGAATTTAATAATAATAATAATAATAATATGTTACCAAATTATCATAGTATACACGTATTGTCAATAGGTATTCGTTTACTTTAATAAAGATAATTCATGAGCTTACATAAAAGCGCATTCGCCAGAGAATTTAATTTAACAGTATAGCGCGCGTTCTCCCTTTTATAGACAGGGTTATTGACTATATTTTAACCAAAAATAACGACACAAAATTAGCAATAAAATAAATTGATATTTTTGTAATATGTCAGATATTACCTAAGTAATGAGCCGACAATATTGATTTTATTTAAATGTAACTCAATAAAATAATAAACTTGAAAAAATAACGAGAAATAGGTTTTAGGTTGGCAATAAATTGATCGACGTTGAGAATTCCACCTTAACATGTTTGTATTGTGTATTGACAATAATAAATTGGCATCTAAAAGTCAATTTCTGACAGAATTAAGCTAAGAAGAATATAGCATGGCGTTTTTACTTACTAAAACAGAAATAATTGATAATTTAATTTTAAGGGGGCGGTATGGCGATAAACAAAGATCATATCAGGAGGAATGTTATACCTATTTCTAACAATTTCCACCCAGACAGGCAAATTTTAAAAAATGCAACTTTTCGAACTGTATAGCGTTACAGAATGAGTGGAAGTGTAAAAAACCGACCAGGACCCGGGAAGCAGTGCTACCGCCGATGTTTTCAAAAACATGTTGTGGGAGATCATGGCAGCTTATGATGCGTTGACGAAGTTCTTCCAAACTTTCAGGTTGGGGAGTGAACACAATAGACTTCAAATGGCCCCATAGAAAAAAGTCTAATGGCGTCAAGTCGGGAGATCTAGCAGGCCATTCTATAGGCCCTCTTCGCCCTATCCATTTATCTGGAAACTCGTCGTCTAGCCATTGCCGAACCGGAAGAACATAGTGAGAAGGAGCGCCGTTTTGCTGGAAATATATTTTAGCCTCATCAAGTATAGGGTTTCCATCGTCTTCGATTTGGTTTTCAATGGTTTCAGTGATAAGCGGATTGATGGTATTTTCCAACATATCTAAATAAACTTAACTTAATAAACAATGGCCCAATCACTTTGTTTCCTAAAATGCCTGCCCATACATTAATTTTTTGGGGGTACTGAGTACGCCCTTTACAAAAGCATGAGAATGTTCATTGCTCCAATACCTGCAGTTATGCTTATTAACAAATCCATTTAGATAAAATGTGCATTCATCACTGAAGCAGATATTCTTTACATGAATGGTATTATCATTAATCGCTGCAGTCATTTGTTCACAAAACTCAACTCGCCTATCGAAATCATCTTTGGTTAACTCTTGCAATATTTTCATTTTTAATGGATGAAATTTATGCAATTTAGTAACTGTGTGTACAGAGCCTAATGAAATACCAGTCGCATCAACAATTTTGCGTAATGAAGTATTAGGATTTATGCCAAAATGACCCAAAACTTCAACTTGAGCGGCTTCATCCAAAACTCTACGATGATTACGTTTTTTATTTGCAACAGATCCAGTTTGAGTAAATTTAGTAACAAGGTCCAAAACATACCTATGCAAAGTTATCTTTTCCGGATGTCTGACGTTAAATATGACGGCAGTTTGCCGAGCACATTGATTTTGGGCACCATAAATTAGAATCATTTCCACTCTTTCGGCTAGTGTGTAAACCATTTTGGAAGTAAAATCTGAATCAATAAATACATTTTCACTATCCCAAGATTGTCACAAAGGTAACTGACAGCAAATTAAATTATTTCTTTTCCTTAGCAACTATAAAAAACTAAACAGGTATAAGAATAAATACATGTTATCTGTGTTGATAAAAAGAAGGCGGAAAAAAATTCTAGTTGTTATTTGGTTGCTGCCACGTCTAATCTTCCGAATTGCTGTTTATGTTGGTTTTTGAACACTTATTGAAATAAAAAGTGATATTTTCGTGTGTTTTTTTTTCTATCTGAACAAATTAAGTTAAATAAAGATTTTTCTAATTTTCTCGAAAACAAATCGACCGATTTAAAAAAAATCAAACGTCAAAATAAAGCACTTTGAAAGACCTTTCAAACAAGCTATTACTTGATACCCCTTGTCATTTAAAATTTTTAAGGAGATGACCCCGGGGTGCAGAGGGTAAAAGGGGGTGAAGTAGTTTTTGGTTAAAAGGTTGTCCCCTTTCGCAAATCTTTTGACGTGTCTCGGCGTTTTTTCTTTTAA
Source organism: Polydrusus pterygomalis (assembly GCA_963969555.1). Lineage (NCBI taxonomy): Eukaryota > Metazoa > Arthropoda > Insecta > Coleoptera > Curculionidae > Polydrusus > Polydrusus pterygomalis. The sequence goes on along the minus strand of OZ018381.1, from coordinate 17,517,928 downwards.
TCAGTAGTTTTCGATAAATCCGTGGTGGGAAGTTTTCAAATGAACACCCTGAATATATTTTTTTAAACCGACATCATCGAGGTCTCGATACCGTACTCGATTCGAGAATTGTCTTTAGATTCAGTTAGTCTAAATCGCTAAGCCACTATCCTGTCTGAGTCTTGAGTGATGCGGTTGTGGATATCTAAATATTTAGTGAGTTTATCTCTGCGGAAGTGTAGCTCCAATACCACAATGTTAGCCACAACTCTAGCAGCTCTTCTTTGTAGTTAGAAAAATCTGTAGTTTTTGAACCGTTTCCCCCACATTATTAGAAAACCAGTTTTCAGCATCCTTTAGCAACAGTTGTGACGCAACAATCAAAATCCCTAGACAGGAGGCAGCAGTAATAAAAGTATTGTGTCGTCTGTCTGGAAATATGGTCAAATTGCAAATTCGTTGCATGTAATAACAAACCTCATTTATCAAAGAAATTACCTTGTCGGACTTCCATTGTCTTTATTTTGTTACTTAACACAATGTTTCGATTAGTTAGTATCTCTAACCGTTTTCAAGTGTAAACTAAATTATAATTTTAAGGCTACTGTCATTGCGTTCTCTAACGTCAGTGTGATGACATTCCAATCATTCCATACTGCATACTAACGGCGGTAAAGGGTCTGAAAGAAATGGAATAATTGAAATGTAATTACACTGACTTTGGATAAATTATAAATAAAATTAAAGCAGCTGATCTAAGATGTCCAAAATGTCCCTGTCCCGTTCTTTGCTCTTCTCCAAATACTGCGACGATAATTCGCACACCTCTTGTATCTTCAGTGGCATATTGATCACTTGTTTGTTGAAGTTCCTCTCTTTCTTATCAAATTGATTTATAAGAAGATCCCGCATGTCAAAAATTTCCCCCATTAGCTTCTGCGTCTGGTCAAGTGTTGCCTGTTTGTTTGAAATTTCAGTTGCATCAGAATATTTTTGAATATTTTCATCGAAATCCCTCAATTGCCGCCTTGATTTAGTCTCCCAATCTTTGAGTGCTATGGTGCATTTCCACAAATAAACCCTCCCATTTTCATGCTGCACCCTCATCATTTCCGCTTCCCGATAGACTTTTTCCAATTCTGCTATTTCGACCTCCATGGTTTTTATGGCTTCTTTAATACTCCCCCTAACAACACTGTCATTTAAAAGTTCATCTAACTCCATATCCGAATCCATTAAAAACGTATATATTATAGGATCCATAATAACACTATACTAATGTAACTTAAACGTGACTGCTACACAACTAAATATACAATAACACCACGAACACTTTACAACAGCGCTCAATTTACCTACTTTAATACTGTTGGTTAAAATCAGAAAAAGGGGCGGAGCTTGCTAGGGGAGCCGAAATTCCTTCTTAACGTCACACTTTCCGCAGTAAGAATCAGTTTATCCTTGACTTTCATCGAATACACCATGGACACTCGCCAAGAAGTTTTAGTTTCTCTCAAAAAAGGAAGAGCCCTAACTGTTAAAAATCTCAGAGCTATAAGAAATCATTTAATAACACTTAAAGTCAGGCAAGAACAATCGGACGAGCAACATGCAAACATTTTAAATTATACCCATAGATGTTTTAGTGAATTGGAAGACGCAAAAAAAAATTCTACTTCAATTAAAAAATTACAAAAACAGATGGAAGAAAAACAAACCCAAACAAACATTCCAGCTCGTCCAAGACCACCATCGTCATCATCATCAGCACCTTCACTAGAACCAATTCCACCTTCATCAAGTTCCTCGTCTTCATCATCACCAGCACAATAAGAGCCAGCACCGCGACACTACTAATAAATCGGTTCTTTTCAGAACCACAAAATAATTATTGAAAGAAATTTGAAAATAAATATTTCCATACTAATAATACTTTACGCCAATAATAGAAACACGACTAAACTTTATTAAAATTTTAAAATTTTTTTGAATATTTGTCAATATTTTATTTTCCATACTAAAATATTTGATATCTTTTTTCACAAACTCTAACGATACTTTGATAATACTTAGACAAAAAATTATTATTTATGCATAATTTTTAGAACTTTTTTCACCTACCATTACTTATTATATAGAAAAATGTATGGGTCACAAAGCATTCGAATAAAAATAAACAACTGGGGTAGCTAAGACCCTGTTACTAAGAACTTAAACTTTTTTTCACTTACCATTACTTATTATATCGAAAAAAGTATGAGTCACAACGCATTCGACCTAAAGTGAATAGCTGGAGTAGCTAAAAGTCTGTTTATAAAAAATTACAATTTTTTTCACCTACTACATCGCTAACTGATATAATTTTTTTATTTCTCTTACCGTTTTCGACATAATTTTTAAAATTTTTGTGAATATTTGTCAAAATTTTATTTTCCATAGTATAAAATATTTTATATATTATTTCACAAACTCTAACGATACTATTTATACAACCACACGTTTGATTCACTTCTATCATATATAAAAACGTAGTAATAACTGGTAATCGTGTTAAATTTTGTATTGTTACGACGATCATACTTACTCCCGCCGTTTACCCTCGGCCGAATTCCTTGTTACCCATCCTTTTTTGAAATCACAATAAGTAATGGTAACTAAATAATGGGACTAATAAAAACTTTTTATTTGTATATAAAATTACTCCCGCCGTTTACCTTCGGTCGAATTTCTTGTAACCCATACTTTCTCTATATACTTAGTAATAGTAAGTCAACACCTACGAATAAAGAATACAAAGGAAGTAGGGTATTGTAGATTGACAGTTGTCCGGGATGGGGGCCGATGGCGGCAACATTTGACGCATGCGCGTTTCCGGTCCACCTGTGGCGTATCATTAAAATGGTAATAATAAAATGATTAATGAAATTTTATTTGACGAAGAAAATAGAAAAAATATTTAGATTCATATATACCTATAAGATACGTTAAGGTTGGTGTAATAAAACAATACAACTATTTCTTTTAATTATTTATTTAAATAAGGTAACGGAGGTGAAAGGGTCCTTAATGTAAATATCTGTTTAAATAACTAAAAAACACCTGTTATTATACATTAAAAAAAAATTACAGGAAACAAATTGTTTCAGATAATAAATACTGATGAAGGCAAAATTATTGCCAAAACGTCTACGTTAAAAAATAAAATTTTAAAAAAACCTTACTATTTCTTCATGAACCAAATCACAAGAAAATAATAAAATATAATATAATATAGTCCTGTTTATTATATGTACCTACCTAAATAATATTAATAAGATTTTTAGTATACAAGAAAATTGTCAAATGATAATACAAACATTTTATTTATTTCTAGTATCAACAACTTAACAAGTTAATTATAGATACATAAACCCCATTTCTAAAAGCTATCCTAAGCTATAATAAATATTCAATTAGCATTTGCCTAAGCAGTTTATTCCTTAATTTTAATTTTTCATAGTTTAAATTATATATTATGTCAATGTCTCCACAATATTTATTAAAATAGAGCACAGTATTATAAGTGGTGAGTTTTTGTATAGATTTGTCCACGGTGTAGGAATATAAAATACATGTGCGGATCTAGTATTGACTAAGCCTATTCTAAACGGAAGCAGCCCTAAGAACTCTTTATTATCTAAATACGTAAATGAAACAACTTTAAGGTTTCAAATCTTCACAAAAATTACTTTATTTTTATATTAAAAATAAAAATAAAAACATGACATGTTTCGTAGCACTGCTACTTCGTCAGATGTCGAGATGGAAATGACAAACAAAGTTGTAGGTGTAAAGGCATTTACCTGCTAAGTACTACTACTACCTTAATGTTGTTTCATTTACGTATTTATTTAATATGGATCTTCATCAAGTAACGATCAAATCAATTACACATTCTTTATTTATCTATTTTGTCTCTAATTATTTTATATAAGAAAATAATTCTTGCTTCTATACGCAATAGTCTTAAAGAAGGGAAATTAAACAAATTACACAAAGCCCTTGATCTGTACCTCTTGGCGGATAAACTGAAAATGACTTGTAGTACAAAAATTTTAAAAATTTACGCTGAATATATTTTAAAAGAGCAATCTTATTGGCATACTGAGGATCCCAAATAGTGCATGCATACTAAAGTTTTGTAACTACCAGGGATTAATATAAAGTTATTATGGCGTTAACATTTTTAAAGTATTTACAAGTTCTTATAATAAATCCTAGCATATAAAGACCATGAGCTTCTCGAGCAACATATTTAACAATTATGATTAAAGTAAATAATTATTGGTTTTCTAAAGACAAACTGATATTAAATAAATCAAAGACCGTTATCACCTTGTTTAGGACTAACCCATACACTTTGGAGAATCCGGAAACCGTAACCATTAATGATTGTCATATAAGATTAAAGGAAGATACTAAAATCTTCAGTGTGTTGTTGGATAGTAAAATGTCCTGGAAGAGCCATGTCCTGGAAGAGCCATGTCCTGGAAGAGCCATGTCCTGAAAGAGCCATGTCCAATATATGTTGTAACCAGAAGGTGTTCCAGTTAGATTCACAGTAGGATAATTATCTTCAGGCAGGTTTTGACATGGTGTCTTATAAGATATTGCATAGGAACGTACCTGCCAAAAAAATATAAGTTTTTTAATTATCACTGTTTGGCACCTTTACCAAATGACACAAAAGTACCTATAACGTGATACAACCTCTCTTTGTAATTTTTTAAAATATTTTGATATGAATTTCTTTGAATGATAGAAGGTTTGGTACTTGCTTTGAATTTTTTTTTTTTAATCAATGGTATCTCCAGTCGTCCTCAGGTGAATATTGGGAAAACGTTTCTATCATTCTAGAAACATCATTGTCTTCAATCTTTAAATATGAATTTCTTTGTTTATCGTACCTATACTACCATCGATATTTTATTACATTCTTTATCCATGGCTTTAAAATTGTAAAAATAGATTAAACCAATAAAACATCCAAAAACTTTTATCGATACCTACATAATTTATGAAAAAGTGACAAAGCAGCTTCCTCAAAAGCATAAATAATGCAGAATTATTTGTATTCATATTCTTAAGTACCTACCTACCTACATATTTTCCAATATATTGTAATGGCCTGATACAATAGTTTCAAAACTTACATTTTTTAACCTGGCTACTTCAAAAGTAGGCACTACTGCAGTTGGGACCAATCTAACTTTCAATCTTGAAGTTCTGTCAAAGCAATCTTCAGAAAAATGCTCCGAGCAAAGAACTTTATTTCGTGTAGGATCTCAAACACTTCGGTTTACAATTTTCAACCATGCCTTTTTCCTTAGGTAATTATGTGGAAAACTAAAAACCAAAAAGTATTTTTAATTTGCTTTTCTGTAGAAATGGGGTAACCCAGTCGATTAATAAATAAATAATATTTTTCTAGTTTTATAAGACGAACGCCCATGAATGACGAATGACATGCGAGGTTCGGAGGTTATGTGTATTTTGATATTACATTAAAATATTTACATTTTTTTTTCTCTACAGATTAAAAAAGTTTATATATCTAAACATAAACTTACCGATGAAATGTAATGCCCAGTTTTTACTTCCTAGCGTTTGGGAGCACCCACAAGCAGCACAATAATTAACCATATTTATAGCTTATTAATTAACCCACAATACCAACCAATTAAACGGTTTTAATCGCTGTCCAGCTCTAAAAGTATACTCCACTGTCACACTAAAGTAATTATAAGTTTACTAGAATTCGTTAAATATGGTTCTTAACTAATTAAAATGGAAATTAACTCAAAAACAGCAAAGAAAGCAGAAATCACAGCTCGACCTGTCAACTAGTGTCAACCACGGTCAACCACCAAAACAAACATGGAGTCATATTTAGACATTAGATGGGGGTTCAAAATGGCCGACTTCCGTCGGTTGCATTGTAAGGCGGTTTATGCAAAATCCTACTTCCTTTGTATTCTCAATTCGATGGTCAACACACTCCTAATTTCTTATTAGTTTTTCTATATATAAAGTAATGGTAAGTAAACGTACTTCTAATTTATTATTGCCAAAGTCCTATATACGAGAAAATTCTATATACCTTAAAATTTGAGTTTGTATCTCTATCAAATCTACATCTCAACTTTCTTATATTTTTTTTATATTTCTTACCGTTTTTAACATGTCACCCAAACAATTTTTTTTATATTGATTCATATCTCGAAACTGATAATACTTGGACAAAAAAAATATTTTTTATGCATAATTTTTTTGAATTTTTTTCACTTACCATTACTTATTATATAGAAAAAAGTATGGGTCACAAAGCATTCGACCAACAGTCAACAGCTAGAGTAGCTACGAACCTGTTACTAAGAACTTAGAATTTTTTTCACTTACCATTACTTATTATATCAAAAAAAGTATGTGTCACAAAGCATTCGACCTAAAATAAACAGCAGGAATAGCTAAAACTCTAATACTAAGAAATTACTTACAGGTTAGAGAACGCAATGCTACTGTCTTAAATACTATCCATGTGCAATGAAGCTTGATGACTACGCCTACGTGCTTATTGGAGTGTGAAGTTTGTGCCGTTGGTTTTGGACAAGGAGAGGCTTCCAGATATTGGGAATATCTATACTTGGTTTACTAAATATATGGGTATTTTGATTCATGAAAGCTGCTTCTTTGAACTTTCGTTTTTTCCAGTGCTGTTCCGTGTCCAAAACCTTGGCTTCTGACCATTGTATATTATGCTGGTTGGTCTATACATGTTCCGCTATACCTGATCTCGAAGTTGGACACGAAACAGCAATGGAGAAAACGAAAGTTTAAAGAAGCAACTTTCATGGATCAAAATACCCATATATTTAGTAAACCAAGTATAGATATCCCCAATATCTGGAAGCCACTTCTTGTCCATAACAAACAGCTCAAACTTCACACTCCAATCAAGCACGTAGGCGGAGTCATCAAGCTTCATTGCACATGGATAGTATTTAAGACAGTACCCTTAGAATTATAATTTATTTTACACTTGCATGAAAACGGTTAGAGATACTAACTAACCGAAACGTTGTGTTAAGTAACAAAATAAAGACAATGGAAGTCCGACACGGTAATTTCTTTGATATTACTTCATTGTCTACCACCTTTAAACAAAAAAAATATCATTTAGGTACCTATATAAATTATAAATAGAAGGGGTCAAAGGACGGTTCCCTGCGGCACACATTCCTTAAGAAGTCAGATATCTAACACTTTTAATCTCCACCACTGCGGTCTATCAGACAAAGATAAGACTCAATAAGGTTCAGGAAAACACCTTTTATGCCATAGTGCTATGCCTAGTTTTTTTCAAAACTATGACGCTCATAACCTGTTAGGGTGGCTCCCAGTGTCGATTCTAAACCCATACTGACTAGAGTGAAATAAATTATTAGTCACAAATTCTAAAGTTAAATTAAAAAGATATGCCTTTAATGACCACTGCTTTATAACATGCCATTAATTATAAAATAAACATACCTACCAAATGTACTAAAATTACTTCAGTATTATTTAATATTAGATAGGAAATACCTTTTTTTTAGTGGTGATTTCATACCTGAAAGGATTTAATTTATCTTCCCACTCTTCTTGCAATCCAACATTGACAATAAGGAAAATGGAGCTATGAATATGTTTCAGTACACGGTTTATAATGGGAAAAGCCTAAAACACCAAAAAGCAACTCAATCACATGCAGAACGTATAGTATTTATCAGATGAGAATGTAATGGTCGCCGTTGTCATATGTCAAACATATTTGCCAACCTTTAATTTAAAAGTTTATAATAGGGAACTTGACAAAAATTTTAAATGGTGAAAAAATTCTATAAATCATAAGTATATATTGTCATAAAACATATGGCAGCAAAAAAAAGAACATATTTCGTCCCAAAAGACCGCTAGAAAGATTTAAAACTGCCCCAAAATTCAAATTATCCCAAGCGGGTAAAAACGAGTCGTGACGTCACGAAGTATCATTTGTCATGATGACATCCACGAAATAGGTTATTGGTTGGCAATAAATTAAACGACGTTGAGAATTCCACCTTAAAACAACAATACAATAACAATAACACTCGGCAATCCAAATGCAAACTCGGTAGCTCGGCCACCGGTCAGGATGACGGATGATGGAAAAGTCATACTTCGTGACGTCATCGGGCTTGGCGCACTTAAGAGGTCGTTCGAAATGCTTTTGACACGAGCGAAAATTTAAAGAATTTTTACCAAGTTATTACTGATTTTTAAGGAGTAATAATTGGGGAATATTTTTTTTAGGCCCAACTAAATCATATTATTGAAAAAAAAAATTGAAAAATTCCATATTTAAGAAAACATCTCGTTGACACATATCGTCGGCTTTATGACGAAAAGGCGTAACTCAATATTTGGCCAAAATGAGCTTTGTCTATTTTCAAACCCGGGATAGATCATATTTTGTTATTACGAAGGGATGTACCTCAAAGTCAAACCGTTTGTATTGTACAGACAGAAAAAAGAAAACCCGATCTCAAATACTGCAACATTTTATTATGACAAATAGGCGTACCTCAAGTTACGCCTTAGTTTTTTTTTTTTTGAACCAGGCAGCGTGTTTCTCGACATAGGTCCTTGCGTTCTTAGCTGCTAATCGGTACATTTGGCGTCAATGCAATATTTATACAGACGGTAATAATATGGAGAACTAGAGGGTAGGAGGCCGATCGACAATGGCAGCATTTTCAATTTCTGTCCCGGTTTTTTGGTTAGTTCGCTATTGGCCGATAGATGGCTCTCGCGTCCGAAGTGGGCTGATGTAGTCTTCTTCTTCTTCGTTTTTAATATGGAAAACTAGATCCTCCATAGTTTTTAACTATGGAGAACTTATGGAGAACTATAGGGTACGAGGCCGATCGACAATAGCAGCATTTTCAAATTCTGTCCCGGTTTTTTGGTTAGTTCGCTAGTTGGCCGATAGATGGCTCTCGCGTCCGAAGTGGGCTGATGTTGTCTTCTTCTTCTTCGTTTTTAATATGGAAAACTAGATCCTCCATAGTTTTTAACTTTTACTTAAACCCTTTATTTTTCTGTGCTTATATTTTTGACAATTGACATTTTATATTTCGAAATAACAAATAATGTTTGAAGGCAAGACAAGACAAATAATGTTGTATTGTAATTAATTTCCATATTTATAATAAATAATGGTACAATTTATAAAAGTTGAGTTTGCTTTGTGTCGGGGTGTAAGACAGGATCTTTTTCAGAGAGAAAACGCAGCCATATAAGTCTCTTTCTAGCTCCAAAGGTATAGCTAGAATGTTTAATACCCTGTATTTTAAAAACCAAGCATCGTTGGAACTTTATACAGGCCGAGTTTACTAATAAGTATAACAAAGTAAGTGTAAATTCATATAAAAGTCCTTATTTGTTCCTTAAAGAACTAATTTAAATAAAAATAGTTATTGCGTCCATAAGAAACCATTATTTGATAGCCCACTTCGAACACGCGCGCCATCTTACAGCGACTCGTAAAGCTGAATTACCGATGCTAATTTGGGACCGAATCCAATGCATTGCGATCGGCCTCCTACCTCAAGTCCTCCATAGGTAATACAATAGTTTTAAATCAGTCGGTAAAAAAGGAAAGCCTTGATAAGATGTTCTTTAAAACCAGCCACTTGGGTGAATATAGAATAATAACCTTAAAACGGCAATTAGTACCTTCCATGCCTCTCTCTCTCATGTCCCAAAACCAATTTCACTAGTAAAATACCAAGACCTACTATCGCTTTGCTTTGGTGACAAACCTGTAATCAGATCACCAGAGGACATTCTCTTTTTTAAATCTTCGCCGACTAAAATATTATAATATTAATCTTCTTTATTGTCTGTTCTTTCTTGTTGATATTTTTAAATATTTTCTTACAAAGTCCAAACATTTATTTTGTTGCCTATTCTGTGTTGAGTAACAAATTAGTTATACGGATCTTTGTCCCAAAAACAATTCTTGATTTTTGTTTACTTTAGTTAAAGTATTATTTTGTAAATTAAAGATATTCGCATTGGTAAACTTGCCGAATTGGCATTTTTTAATTACTTGTTGGTTAACTGACTTTAAGTTACTTAATTAGATTAGTTTAAAATTAATAATGTGTATAGTTTTATTTTAAAATAATAAAAAGTACTTACTATCATTACCTACCCACTCACTTTAATCGTTTTTTGTATTTATTTTTTTGACTTTTTGTATGTTTAGTTTATAGGTACCTACATAGTAGTAAAATAACAATACTAATAAACGTTTTTTTTAAATTTAAAAATAAGCACCTTCTGATTGATACTACTAGGGCGTATCTATTCCATACCAATTATTAATATTATGACAAAAAGGCGTATCTCAATAAATAATTAATATTACTAATATTTAGAGTATATACATAAAATAAGTAACATAGGGTTCTAGTTTTACTTCAACTCCAACATATCTCTCCAAAAAAACCTCAAAAAAACTGAAAACTTAGTGCCAGCCGCAAATATAAAGTCGTCATTTTTTTAAATTTGCTTTCCTGTAAGTTGTAAATATTGAGTTACGCCTTTTCGTGATAAAGCCGACGATATAATCGTTGCATTGATGAGAAATGGATATATAAATGACTAAAGATACATTTTCCTCGTTTAACCCTTTTAGTCGGAAAAGCATCAACAGGTGAACTATATGCTGAACCTCAGAGAGAATGTGTATCTTTTTCTTATGCCCTTGCACCGGCATACCTCTTTTCGACCTGTCTATCTATTTTATTCTTTCATTCGGTAACCTTGGAAGCATGCAGAGCTTTTTACATTCCGATTTTGAATTATAAAGTTTAAATCGAAGTTTATTTTTGGGAATATTGTGTATTTCAGTGTTTTTAGAAACTGTTTTGTCATCATTTTGATTATTCTGTGTTTATAAGATAATTTGGTTCATAATGTCATTTCTAACCGAAAGAAGGCTGTTGGCCAAAATCGGAAATGATACCTCCTCAGAATATGAACTAAACATCGGAGCTGCCCAAGGATCTGTCCAAGCACCTCTCATATTCATATTATTTGTAAACGTAACTAGTGATGGGATAACTCGAATGAAAAATAACCGATAACTCGATTTTTTCAATCACTTGAATAATTCGATTATCTTCGGAAATAACTCGAGTTACGAAATGAGTGACGAACATATGGTTTTTATTTTTTAACGCGTCTCCAAAGTTGCTGCCCGCCTGTCAATCACTCACTGCGGCCAGAGCCATCTCGTAGCGAGCGGCTACATCGAGTGGTTTTCGGTTATTATTGGCGATATTATTCATATTAAATACTACATTACGGGTTGCCTGCGTAAGATAATAAATATGATTTATTTAGATTTAAATACTGCATTACGGGTTGCCTGCGTAGGATAGTAGGATTTATTATAGTGGTGAGTATTCAGTATTCATAAATATCATGAGTTATGCAATATCGTGATATCTCAAGGTCAAGTAGTCAAGTGGTTAGTTAAATTAAATTGTAAGTTGTAAGATGTGGGAACCATGCCAAAAAATTCACAAATATCTCCGCCACATTTAATAATCCGCAAAAAATCAATCGATTAACAACACCGAGTCAGTTATTCCCAATACAAATGCTGTATATCAACATGAACGATGAACCGCCAATATTAATAATTAATATTAGCATTTGAGTGAAAAAAAATCGATTATCATTCGATTTTTTAAATCTCTCGAATTCTCGGTAGTCGATTATTAAAATAAGTCGATTTTTCCCAACACTAAACGTAACCACTACCGGGATTTACCATCAAATTTGCCGACGATACCACGGTTGCCATATCAGCACTAGATGACCCTGAAGCACACAGAAAAATACATGCAGTAACAGAAAAAATAAGCAGATGGTGTTTTTCAAAGCAACTTATACTAAACGAGGACAAAACGGTCACTTATTTCTACAAAACTTCTCCCAAAATGCAATTAAACCAGGCGACATTCTCTTCCAAATTTCTGGGAACATATCTTGATTTCAAACTATCGTGGGAACCACAACTGGATCATGTATGTTCAAAATTGGTATAAGCTTACTAAGCTATACTACAGTTAAAATACACAGTGCCTGTCCTACTCAAATAACACCTCACCGCGCATTAGCCTATCCTCATTTCAGCTATAATATTTTACTGTGGGTACAAGCAGTAAACATAAACCAAGTATTTCAAGCACAGAAACGTCTAATAAGGCTCATGACGGCTCATCTTTGGATTGAAACCAACACAAACATGCAGAGAAATATACAAAATACACAAAATCCTCATACTCACTTCAATATAAATTCTTATGTGCTCCACATATATTACAAGAACAAGAATAAATTCCAAGAGAACAGAAACAATCACAACTATCCTACAAGAAACGCAAATGGCCTTTATAGTCCCTGGATACACTTCAACACGATATGAAAAATCTCCCCACTATGCCTGCATCAAAATGTTTAATAAACTACCAGAAGAAATCAAATAATCCATAACAAGAGGTAAATTTGCAAGAAAACTAAAGAACTTTCTTATTAAAATTGCATTTTGCACACTAAAAGACTTGTCAGTAGCCTGATATTTAAGGTAAACTGCCTCCTAAGTTAGTTAAGTTTAGTGTAAAAAGATAGTTTTTATAATACTTTCGAATTAGTTAAGTTTATACCGGGTTTGTTCGCCAGACTGGTCACTGGTGATGTAGGTACGTGAAGACAAAAACATAATAATTCTCAGGCCATTTCAAACGTTTTAGCGGGCTGGTTGGGAGTGTGGGAGAAGTCCGCGGTTTGGTATAATTTAAGTCGAATTGACTTAAATGATAAATTGTCAATTTGACAACCTCGCCGATCAGCAGCTTTAAAAATAGCCGTCAGGGGCGCATGTGTTCCTTTAAATCTGTAAAATGCATGGGTTCTTATGCGATAATCAACTGTTTTATTGAATTTAGTTAACTAAAACCCTCTACAGGCTGAGATATGTATATATTATATCTAATAAAGCTTATTTTATTAATTATTGGATAAAAATACCGCTGACGTCTATCAAAACCTGTAAAAAGTCAAACACTTGACGATCACTTCGCCGCGACCGGGAAACAGCGAACTAACTACTAAACAGGGACGTAAATTTAAAGAACAGCCATTTTCGATCGGACTCCTTCCTAAAGCCCTCCATAGTCTACTCCTAAAAAAAATCCCATAGAGAGCTTCGATATTTATAACAGAAAATAGTGTCGTCTGGTATTCGGACTGTAACTTAAGCCACTCCTAAAGACTGAGCTCAGTGATGCGGTCCACTATACTAATATGGAAAAATTTATTAAAGTTCTTAATATTAGCTGTCAATAATTATCAAACACGAGAAGGTTCAAGGAGAGACTAAAAACAGCCCGATGACAACAGCGTTGTCACCGGTCTTAGGTCTCTCGGCCCCCTCAACTGTGACGTTACTGAAATATATTTACTACAATTTGTGGCAAGGAGGACGTTTAGCTCAATCGGTAGGGTATTAGATTTTGGTAAAATGGTTCGAATCTCGTCGGTGGTAAACGTTTTTTAAAACTTTGGTAAAAAATATTGTCGGTACTATAGTCTATTTCAGAAAGGTGTAGAGTAATAAAATGGGAAATTCCGTCCAGTTCGGCTCAATTTCGGTGTCGGCCATAGGCGCAGGTAAACTTTGCGCATTAAATTATTTATGATAACTAACCAAAAATTTCAGAGAAAAAATAGTATTGGTTGTAAAATTAAACTTTCAAGTAATTGCGTAAGAGGATTAGAAAAGGTATATTTTCTGGCCTGAAGTGTCAAAATCTAAATATTGTGTAGGGATTAGTTAATTAGTAGATTATAAAGTTACGTTTTGCGTTTAACAGGTACCGAGTTTGGCTTTGGCCTCATTGGCTGATCATATTAGGTGGTAATTTGGAATAAACTTCATATATCGTGTGTGTATATGACCTTAATAAGTATATTTGTTTAGTTTAACGCATCAGTATTTGCTGTTAAGCCGTATATAGTTTTCACAGTATTATAAGATTAGTAATCAAATGGCGACATTCACACCAAGAAAAAGATGTTCCAATAATTCTCCACTATCAGTAAGTGTTAGTGTAAATGTACATGATTGCATAAAATAAGATTACCCGACTTTTACTGTACAAGAAACTGTCGACCGATGTTTCCGAATGACTGGAGTTGGAAAGTCCACCATTTTTAAATTATTGCGGGAGAGAAAGATAGCAGGTCAAGTAGAACCTTCCAAGAAAAGTCCAGGCAGACCAATAAAATTCCTTGATGAAGAAAACCAAAGGTGTAGTTCGAAGAAAAGTTCACTCTTTTTATTTAAAAAAAGAAATACCCACTCTAGATAAGATTCTAATGGAGCTTGGCCAGGATGACAGTATTCCGTTGATAACAAGAAAACTTTTATGGACCACTTTAAAAAATATGGATTTTGTCTGGGGAGAGCATAACCGTAAATCACTTTTACTGGAAAGCGATGAAATTGTTTGCTGGCGACAAAAATACTTAAGAAGTACAGAGCAGTACAGAAGAGAGCAGAAGAAAATCTTTTATCTTGATGACACGTGGATTAATGAAGGCTATATAGTTCCAAAATTGTGGCAAGACAAAAATATAACCAGTGCTCGCCAAGCTTTCATGGAAGGCCTGTCAACGGGTATTAAGGTGCCTTCAGGTAAAGGGAAGAGACTAATAATTGTCCATATTGGAGGCGAAGAGGGATTTTTAAAGAATTTTGCAATGAAATCAATGCCAAATTATGAAAGTGGCTTAAATATTCGTTGGGTCACTCTGTAGTCCATTTGCATACCTAATGAGCTTTTATTACTCTACGCCTTTCTGAAATAGACTATAGATGGTGTGAAGGTTTGTTTACGTTTATTGATTTATGTTGTAAATATTTTAGTTCTAAGAAGAACTAAGCACCACGCTGCTCTCATTGGAATATCTTTAGCTTCTAACAAGTGTCAGGCTTCGATGCTTTCGGTTTACCTTTTTACAGTCGTTGCACCAACTGTAGCCGCTATTTGGGGAGTCGGTGCCAGTAAAGAAGATGTACAAAGATTTGGAGCAGTCAAAATGTTTAAAACAATCCTTGTAGTCGTTAAAGTTGTTGACAGACTTCCTGATAATATCCTCTCTTCGGGATTCCCGGGATGTAGTGGAACTTGCAGTCGACGTAGATGCGGCAGCACTTTGGGATCGTGTGCTATTGCTAGTTCGGGAAACTTTTTCTTCCCACTAAATAAAGTAAAACATTACAAAGTTTTCTGTATCACACAAAAATAATGTGTATGTTAATTATTATTGTATCATGAATGTAGTAACAAACTTGATATTATTTTTGGATACGGTGGTGGGTACTACTAAAACTAATGTTGCTCAAGGGTGAATATACGGAGAGGGAAAAATCCCACGAATGGTCAAACGTTTCCAAAGTGTAAATTATAAAAGAAAATGTCACCTCTAGTAATAGGGTAAATCCCCAAATGCAAATTCTTAAAGTAATGGCAACTTTAATTGGTAGAACGATAGCAAAATATCCTATAGGGTGAGATTACAGCTCTGCATTGGACGTCTGCAGCTGCAAGTAGCAGTTTGCAGACGCAAATGACAAAATTGGAATTCCAAAAAATGTTTATCATACTTTTCGTCTGCAAATTTGCCGAAGGTTGGAAGGTTCTACAAACTTGCAGATTGTAGAACGTATAAAATTTGTTAAAAACTAACCTATATTTTGTGGATTTAATGGATGCATGGTGTTTATTTATAATTTGTATCCGTTTTTATATATAAAGAAAACAAGGGAACGTTGAGATTTAAGTTTAATTAACTAAATATTGCCATGAATTTGGGAATATTTCACATATTTGGCAGTCGATGTCGATCTGCAAAATTGCAAGTTCTGATGTGCGAATACACTCAGTGCGCACTACATCTACCAATGGAAATCGCAATACTCATGATTAAGTCTGTGTTGTTAACAGAAGATCGCCCAGCCAGGACGATATTGTGGTTATTATCTCAACATTAATTGTATTAATTAATCAAATTCCTGTTTAGCAGGCTATATGGAATATCCCACGAATATTGAACTTTAAGTAAAAATTTCCCTTTTCCCTTTGAACCTTATAATTTCCCACGAGTTGGCAACACTGGATCAGCCAAATGGAATAAATTCGATAATAAATACATGGGGGTGTGTCCGAAAAAACGCTCGGACACGCCGATTGACATTTCTAGTTGCGCATTTTTTTCAATAAAAACTTTTCATACAGGGTGTATAATGTAACAATGGCCAATACCAAGTTTCTTATTTTCAATGCAACATCCTGTATATTACTCAATTTTTGGATTTTTCAGAAAATTTTAGACATATTTCATGTACAATATTCTATACCTAATCTTCAATTATTAACTAGAAACTGCATTTAAAAAAACGTTTTCTGATAACTTTTTTTGATATTTTCAGAAATAACCCCACTTTTGAATTTTTTTTTGGAAAAAATTAAAATTTGACAGATAATGCGAATCACGTGACTACTATTTTTTTGCTTCATTTTTATCTCGATCGAAGCAGAACTTGATGCCAAAGTCAAATTTCGAATAAAGCTATTAATACAAAAAAATCCCATATGATGCGGACTTTACTGGTCACACTGTATATAAAATAAAGACCAGCATGGCCTTGCGGGTCGGACGACCGATGCTGTGTCTCATATTTTAATTTTTTTTTGCTAACAAGAGTTTACCAGATAATTGGAAATCTAAAAAAGAGGATGTGTCCTATTTCTAACCCCTTAACTATTGTCACCTTAAAAGAAGATTACCTCTTCTCGTGAAATCCTATCAATCCTATCTCTCTCTTGACACATGAAGGTCGATAGAAGGGTCGTTCCCGTGCGCTTCTCATTGTGCTTAGCATTGTCCATTTCCGTTATTGAGTCATCAGCCGCTGGGATTGGAGTCTCCTCGCCTGGCATTACAACGTCTTTACTTTTCGTATCTACTACTACATTTTTTAATTTTATGCTAGTTCTCTTATAATCCATCTCTGTGAGTTAAATTATGAACGACTGGGAACGGAACGAGAAAATGTTTTAATTAGTGTTTCTAATTCCTGAGTCACTTTTATTACGTCGAGAATTTTGAGAGTGTTGGAACTTCAAATTTAAGATATTGTGACCTGCACCATCACTATCAATTAGAATACCTTAAAGACGGACTTCTAGAACGATTACACTCATGTCTCATTATTTTTGTATCTGTCTTTGACATTGACGTTAGTATGCTTCGAAGTAGACATATTTTACACTGTCATGATATTTAAAAAATACCATTAATACCAACCAAAGTTACTAGAACGTTATCAGATGACGCAAGCGCCACAGAAGCGGGTAGTGGAGGTGCCGAGAACGGGGCAGAGAAGTCCCCAGGAAGTGCCTGTGCAAAACCTATGAAGCGCCTCTTTTCTTTTATTTTTGTAATCATAAAATGGCAAAAAGTATACAGGGTGTCCGGTAAGTATATGGCATACTCTCGGAAGCACATAGGGGAGGTCAAAAAAACCACACTTTGTCAAATAAAAAAACCTAAAGTCTCCCTTAACGGAGATACAAGGCCCCAAAGAGGTACCCAACGACTTACCTTTTCGGCTCTAACTTTTGAACCGACACGTATAATTTATTGAAATTTTGATATTTTGTATAGGCCATAGAAGCTCA
The DNA here is from genome assembly GCA_963969555.1 of Polydrusus pterygomalis. NCBI lineage: Eukaryota > Metazoa > Arthropoda > Insecta > Coleoptera > Curculionidae > Polydrusus > Polydrusus pterygomalis. Next base: position 17,500,067 of record OZ018381.1, on the reverse strand, counting down.
TAAGATCGTACTACATTAGATGTTTTAAATCGTTAGGGAAGTCACTTGCCACCACACTCGTTGTGCCAAAATTTTGACAGGTTTCATTTTATAAAGCTAAAAACTCTACATTTGTCTCGATGGAATTAGCGGTTTTCGAGAAAAATAAGGTTTTGTAGATATGTCACATTTAAGCATTGAATCGAAATTTATTTAATAATCAAGTTTATTAACAAAAGCTATTTGAACAGAATAACTAATCCAATAATTTTAAGATTACTACTACGCACTAAAATAATTAAATAAACTATTACATCTCATTAATGCTCACATGCATCTTACTTATGGGCAAGCACTCGGTAATTGTGTGGAGGCAAGAAGAATTTATTCTGATACATTTCTAAATCGGCGTTTGTTTACCGCATCGAAAAGCTTTTGAAAGGGTCGATTGTAGCACTAATGAGATGTAATCATATATTTAATTATTTTAGTGCGTAGTACTAATCTTAAAGTTATTTGATTAGTTATTGTGTTCAAATAGCTTATGTTAATAAACTTGAAAACCTTATTTTTCACGAAAACCGCTAATTCCATCGAGACTAATGTAAAGTACCTTTTTTAAATAAAAATAACTAAAAGTATTTAAAAAACCAGTTTTTAGCTCTGTAAAATGACACCTGTCCAAAATTTTGGCCCAACGAATGTGGTGGCAAGTCCATTCCTGACTTCCCTGACGATGTAAAACATCTAATGTCGTACGGTTTTATAAGCTCCTATGGCTTCTATGTCATACCAGTACATTATTGTGTTTTTATACCTTAGATACCATCTACATAATGGATTCCATTATGCCCGTGCGGGCATAAAGTACAGGGTGGCCCATTAATAAGGGAGGCCGGCTTTATCTCGGAAACCATTATTCGTACAGCTTTTGGAAAAAAAAATTAGGAGTAAAGCGGTCATGAGAAAATTCTGGAAATTACTGTCAAGTTCCTCATTTGGCCGCAAGGAGGCACAATTGACAATTAGTTTTTAAAATTTTAAATTTCTCCGAAAATTCCCATATTAAGGTATAACTCTGATTATATCATTGAAAAGCTTAGATAATTCGGTATCATTTTGGTTTAAGGCTTGTTGGCGTACCGACCTTGATAAGAGTGGGGGAAGCTATTGAATGTGTAAACATTAAAATCGCTGTAACTTCTAAACCACTTATCCGAGTTTACTAAATTTAAGCTTGTTTGGAAGGATAAGGTAAGTACCTTCAATCGTCGTATCCAGCAGTACACGATAGTGTTTAATAAAATTGCTAGAGGGCGCAATTTGTAATAATAACAGTTTTTTTGATTTTATCCAGAAAATTCAAATCATACGGTATAACTATGACATCATATTCGGAAAGTAGATTAAATTTGAAGAAAGAAAAAATGTAAAGACCGCAGTTCGATATTGTTGCTCGTTTCAGAATTATTGCCAAAACAATAACTTTTAATTCAAATTGCGCCCTCTAGCAATTTTATTAGAAACTATTGTGTACCATTGGATATGACAATTAAAGGTACTTACCTTTTCCTTCCAAAAAAGCTTAAATTTAGTAAAATCGGATAAGTTGTTTAGAAGTTACAGCGATTTTAATGTTTACACTTTCACTTGATAAGAGTGGGAGAAGCTATATAATTGTATAGTGAAAGAACAATGAGTGACAATGACATAATAATGTAAAAAAAAATCTTACACACGATATTTTTCGCTATACAATTCTCCTAAAATAAGTTATGAAATTTCTTGATATTTATTAAATATATAAATTATTACCTATAGAATATCAAGTCGATACTGATTTTCTTTAAATTTTGTATAAAAGCTAGAAAACATAAATAAATCTACGTGAAATAGGTTATAGGTTGGCATCCATGTTGATACTCCCACCTTAAATCACAATTGAATCGCAAAACTTATGATAATAAAAATACTTTTTATTTTTTTACTAAAAAACAAATAACTCTGATTGTTGATAAATTTTGATTTTTTTGAATACTGTAAAATTATTTGGGATTTGTTTGTTATGTTTTGTGGTTAGAAAAAGTTATTCATTTAGAACCACTGAAAAAAGTTAGAACTGTTTCTCAAAAAATTACATTTCGGACATAATCGGTTATATTCGGAGGTCCTTCGGGTAACGGAACGTTTATTTTTCACGTCCCGTAAAACAACGCAAGATAACGTACGTCCGTTGAACTGCTTAAAACACGTACGTCAAAATTTGATTACTGCGCATGCGTAGCTGTCAATTTGTACGTATACGTTAACGTTCGTGACCGCACTTCAACTGCCTAATGTGTACTTTATGCCCGCACGGGCATAAAGTAATCCATTACGTAGATGGTATCTAAGGTATAAAAACACAATAACTATTTGGACAATTAACTTTGAAAATAGCTACCTTGTCTGGATACCAGCAGACCAGGACGAAAATGACAATGTCAAGAAAAAGAAATGAATTAAGATAATATGTCAACGAAATGAGAAATAAAAAATTAATCTATCAAAAGTACTAAAGTTTAAATTTATTATTATTATACAGTCCATTATATCGATTGTAGCCACTATTATATGATAAAGTAGAGTTATTTTGACCTCCCCTATAGGCTCCCAAAAGTATGCCATATACTTACCGGACACCCTGTATATAAGAGACATACACTACTGGCAAACTTCAAGTTACAGTGGCATTTTATGCGAGTATTAGAGAGTAAATAATATGTTTAGATGCCCGCAATAAGGACAACAGATCAATCAGTGTTGCCGGAGTGTGGCGTGAACAATGCATTGCGAGGCCAGAGAGGAGATCATTTTTTATTAACACGCTTTTATTAGCTTCACCTTTATGTTTGTTTGTATGTATGTTTGTAACCGACTTCTTTGAACCCGATTTTGACCCACTTTAAACGGTCAGATTTAATTAAAAATTTGTAGACTTATCAAGAACCGCTGACAATACAATAATCTGCACGCAAAAGCTTCTCCTGTCAAATTTTGACAGCTGTCAGGTATAAAACGAAGAAGCGATTTTGACAAAACAAATTATGGGGTAGTATAGATATGCGGAGACTTCGGGAAAAATAAGCAAAAAGTTCTTCTGTCAAAATTTGACAGCTGTCAGTATGTCAAATCGTTTAAAAAAAGATATTATTGAAAAAACTATAAGGTCGTATGTATATTGATGGTGGAAAGTTGAAAAAATAACGCAAAAAATTCTCTTTTCAAAATTTGACACCTGTCAATATGTCAGAATTATTACAATAACCGCTAGTAATGAAGCAAACGTGGGGTCGTATAGATATTGTCGCTAAGAATAGAGAAAAATTATAAAAAAAATTCTACCCGACAAATTTTTTTTTTTTAATTTTAAAAATCTTTGTCGTTTTTTTATTTCTTGCGAATAACTCCGTTATTGTAGGTTTGAGAGAAAAATGTTAAATAACTATATTTATGGAACGTTCGAAGGCGCGTCTTTTTTATTTTAAAAATTTTCGTCTAAGTATTATCACTTTCGAGATATAAGGAAAAATATAGAAATTTAACAAAACATATTTTGGCCAATATCTCAAAAACCATAAGAGATACGAAAAAATAATAACAAGCTGAGATGTAGATTTGTTCGAGATACAACTTTTTAGTAATATAGCTTTTTTTCCAAAAGTTTATTCTTTCTGAAAAAAAATGGCAATTTATGAATATTACGAAATTTTCCTGAATGGAAAATGTCGGATAATTAAAATTTTAAAAAATTTGCAAGTAGATATCGTTCTCTTCTTATAATTCGGCATAGACGATCGGGTTTGTTCGGGTTTGTATGTATGTTTGTTTGTAACCGACTTCATTGAACCCGATTTTGAACCACTTTAAACGGTCAGATTTAATTTAAATTTAGTAGACTTATCAAGAACCGCTGACAATACAACAATCTAGCTCAATCTAGTTCATTATTATTTTCTGCCTATTTTAAGAATTTTAAGAATTATTTTAAACTATATTTATTTTCCTCTTTTTAGTTTGATTAATTATTATTAAAGCGTGTTTTTGGTTTTTTTAAACTATATTTATTTTCTGCTAGAGAAATGCAGGAGGCATTCACTTTTGTAATTCAGTAATATTTGGAATTTCGTTTGGGTTCTACGCAGGGTCGGATTTAGAGGTCTAGAGGCCTTGGGGCAACAAAGGAGTGGAGGCCCCTAATACTTTTCCAAATAGATTAAACGATTTTATTATTAGTGTTTTAAAAATTTATTGAGAGATCAATCTAATTCTTTTAACATTTTCAAATAAAGGAATTATACCAAACAAATTGAGCGGTAACAAATGGAACCTTGCGAGCCTTTTTTGATGAATAATCATTGTCAATGTTTGTCAAATCAACAGAATATAGGGAGGGGCATAGATATAAAAAATGTTACAAGGTTCCGGTATTAAAAGTAAAAAATCGAAAAAATACTTTTTTATGAATATAAAAAATTATAATAAAAAAGTAAAGTTGTTTATTTATCAGCACTTTGATGGTTTTTTTTTTTGGAAAATCTTTTGTGGGGGCCCCTCACTTGTGGAGGCCCGGGACTGTAGCCCCGACTGCCCCCTTATAAATCCGGCCCTGGTTCTACGTTATACCGCTCGTTTCCGAATTATTATACGTATTTTTCATTTTATGTCGCTAACTTATCAATTATTGAATTTAAAAATGCCACAATTAGTTAAATGGTTTGTTTTTATTAAATTATGGTAAAAAATAAAATGCTGGTATGCGACTTCTTAAATTTATCAAAAATATTTAAGATAGTTTTGCGTATTGGGACGTGCTCGTCGTGCTACACTGCACTCTCAGCCTTCCGATACATAAAATAACTTTGCTTTTGTTCTTGCGAATAAACGATTTCAAAATACCAGCCGAATTTCACCGTATCTACGCTTACCTGAAAAATTCAGCCAAGATAGATAACGAAAACTTTAAACATCGCGGTGGGTGCTTCGCTATCGGAACGAACCGTGCGAGCAAAAATTATTTGCATCAAATAGGGCTTGGATTAAAAAACGTAGGGCTTGGTTTAGATCACAATGATATGGGGACGATATATCTAACCAAATCTAGGTTAAAATTTTGTCCAATTCATATTATGACATGGTTCGCACATCTAATGGAAAGAAGACCTAACTGCAAAATTGGTTGTTTTGAGAAAACACGCTTTTAAAAATTGAATTTGAATTATTTTAATTTTTAGGGTACAAAGTTTGGTTTAAAAACAAAATATAAACATAAGCGACTAGGTTTGTTCATTAATTTATTAATAATGATCAAATTACTGAATTTTTTTTAAATGCTTTAGTAAATAACAAAAATATGTAATTGTGACACTTTTCTTCTTAAAAAATTAACGATTGTTTCTTAGTTACACTAAAATAAAACGATATTATTATATTTTTTTGTATTAAAAATAAACAATATAAGGTTTAAACGAAAGTAACCATAAACACGAGAAACTTTAAACTATAAAAGTAATGGTAACTTTATAAAATAAAAACTATAATATACTTGTATTTTACCTAACAAAAAATAAAGAGAATAAAAGAAAAGTGACCTAAACTACAATGAAGTCAATTTCAAAAATAAAAATATTGCCAAATTTAGAGGAAAAACGTCTTAACTGGTACTTACGTAATTTTTTTGTTGAAAATTGCATGCACCTGCGTCGAAGGCTAAAGCCGAACTTAAAGTTGGGTCACTGTTCCAATTAAAAGGAGCGCGTTTGTTTGCTTCAACAGAATAATGTCGTTATTCCATTAGAAAGAATATAGCATTAAGACACTTATGACGCTTATAACTTAAAAATGGAATTTTTTGCAGGTAGGTCTTTTTTCCATTAGATGTGCTATATGCCAAACTAATGAGTAATAAAATAAGTAGACAAATACAAATGTATTTTTGTTACAAAATTAAAAAAGTAAGAATATACAGAAAGAAAAGGAAAAATAATTACATAAATTGCTGAAATTGGCCACCGCCATGCTCCAAGCATAAATTCACACGTCTCTTCATATTTTCGAAAGTGTTGACCAACATCTCTGGAGAAATGTTACCACATTCTTGGATAATCCTTTTTTGTAATTGTTCTAAATTTGCAACTGGTGTTTTAAAAATAGTGTTATTTAAATGAGGAAAAACGAAGTAATACATAACCGTTAAACAAGGTGATCTAGGTTGGAATTCAAGGTCTGATTGAAAACTGATCAATCTGTCGTCGAAAAAATTGCGTAAGTAGTTAACACTTTCGGCGGCTGTATGGACGGTTGCACCGTCCTGTTCAAAATATCCAAAACGTAGTTCTTCGTCAAGTAATTGCTCTACAAATGGATTCAAAATATTGTCTCTATATCGCTGTGTTGTAACTGCGTCATGAAAAAAAATTGGACCAACATATTCTTCTTCGAGAAACAGCTAACCAGACACCAATTTTTTGATGGTGCAATGTGGACTCAAAAAATGGGGATTTCACTACTCCCCATGCGTATATTCTGAGTATTCACATAACCGGAGAGGTGGAACCAGGCTTCATCCGAAAAAAAGTCAGGTCTAATAAATCATTTCTTTCCAATAAATTTTGGGTAAACCATTGAGAGTAATTCCTGCGTCTTTCAAAATCTGCGGGTTGTATTTCTTGGAATACTTGCACTTTATAAGGAAATAAATTTAGCTGCTTATTAGGAAGAGTCCTGCATGTTCCATAAGATCTACCCACATCTTAGGACAGGCCTCTTATACAATTTGTTGGCGTATTCTGCAACAAGTTCTTCTGTTCTTACAGATGGTCTTCCTGCTCCTTTTTTGTGTTGTATAGAACCTGTTTTCGTACAGCCACGGTTCTTTTCAGGCAATGATAAAACTCTCCAGCAATAAAAGGAAAATGTTCGTCAAAATCGTCCATGCACAAACCCGGATTGTATTGCCACTTACCATTTGCTCTAACCCCGTTTCGAAAATACGCTTCAACCATGAATGTTTTGTGCTGTTTTGTAAAGCCCATTGTGTGAATTGTTCAAGGAATTGAAAAAATTAGCGATGAATCAAATTACTTGTAACGACTGTCAAAGATGACGGAATAACTGATTGATTGTTAATTCAGGTAGTTACTGACATCCACCAGGTATTAAGCTCTACGGCTAAACATTAGACGCAAGGCCCTCTTTGATATTCAGAAAAATTATCCGAAAGCTATTTTTCATGGGTCCTTTAGTCCATCAAAATATTTGAAATTGAAAAAAGACAATAATAATATATAATATATTTAGAATTTGAGGACCTCCTGGCTTCTCTGAGGAGCTATCGCCGTTTGTACATACGGTTCGTCCGTTACTACGTACTCTGCGCTTCTCGGCCTCCTAAACTACGCACCCGGTATATATTACTTAAATATTTTTGCGACAACTGCTATTCCTAATCCGTTTAAAAATACCACACTACACTACTGCTACGTGCTTTATGCATCTACTTTAGTTTGTCTATCCAGGCGTCAAGATTCTGGTTATGTTTTAAAATAATAAAAAATAGCAACAGTGATTTTAGTTATTATTAATTATTCTGGGTGAGTTGTAGTAAATTTAAATTAAAAATTAACAAGACACTACTATAAAAATAATGACTTTATTTAACTATGATTTAATAGCTATAAGTTTATTAATTCAGATTGTTTGAAATTGACACGTCTGTACAATTGTTAAAAAGTCATAGATACACCTTGGAAGGATAAAACAGTTTCTGTCATTATTAACAGTGTTAGTCAGAAAGAATACCTACTACCTTTTTTAAAAAATTTACGTAGACCGTATATTTTTAAAGATTTATTTATTAAATTTTAAAATATATTTGTTACTATTAATATTTACATCACATAACTTAGGGCGAGTTCCTTTCAGTTACTTTTAAACAGCACAGCAAAGCCAACGGCTAAGTTGAACGTTCCTTTTAAAAATTTAACTTAGCCCAGCAAAGATATTTTCGTCCCCCTGGCCGCGATTTAGTATGCCCCTTTCTATATTTTCCATATGGACTATACCAAGTTGCAAGGCCGTAGCCAGAAAATAATTTCGGGGGGGGGGGGGGGTTTGCTCCAGTGGCGGATTTAGGATTTGTTTTAGGGGGGGGGGGGGGAAGGAAACTGTGCCGAAGGCGCTCTTTTGCGTGCCACGCCCTTTGGTAAAATAACCGTAAAGCTTAATCTGCGGCAATATGCCAGCCATTAAAACACTCTTTAATTTAAAAGAAATTCGAAATTTGAAAGGTCGGTCGACAAAATAAACAATAAACTATTTATTTTACTAATTAACATTAACCTGTCTCTTATATTAAGTCATAATTATATATCGAAGTATAATAATTATTATAATAAATTATATTATGTAATAATAAGATCAAAAACAAAATAAGAATGAAAACGAAAAATAAACAATAAGAACAAAAAAAATATCTGAAGTACCTACTTACTTTGTACTAAATTACAAAATTAAGTTTCCTGTTCTTGGAAGAGAAAATATTTATGATTTTGTTTACATCTACGTTTATATCACGGTGGACATATAGGAAAGCCAGACCATTAAGGCGATCTGCAGCCATTGTAGCCCGTAAATAAGATTAACTATTATGTGTGTAACAACAAAGTGAGAGGGGCGAATGGTATATTATTATAACTGCAGCCTCATTAATACTTATTAAAAGTCTAAAATAAATATCTTTTTTTTATTTCGGGGGGAGGGGGATCAATCCCCCTTGACCCCCTCCCCCTGGCTACGGCCTTGCCAAGTTTTTCGCGAAACGTTCCTTTAAGGTGGGAGTATCAACATGCTTGCCAACCTATAACCTATTTCGCGTATATTTATTTAATTTTTCTAGCTTTTACACAAAATTTAAATAAAATCATTATCGTCTTCATATTTTATAGGTAATAATTGACATATTAAATAAATATCAAGGAATTTCATTAAATATTTTAGGAGAATTGTATAGCGAAAAATATCGGATAAGATTTTTTTTAACATTATTATGTCATTCTTCTTTCACTATACAATTCTCCCAAAATTAACAATGAAATAAACTGATATTTTTATATGTCAGATATTACTTAAATGGTATTGTACCGACGATATTGATTTTATTATTTATTATTTTTTATTTATTTATTTATTTTACGTCGGCCTTTTTCCGCAACGAGGCCAATCACCGACGCCAGGGAATTTGTCACAAACTATCTGGTAATTTTGCCGAATCCCTCTTTGTCGAGGGTAGGGTTCTTTAACGTGCCAACATGCATGACACGGGGCCCACAGTTTAACGTCTCTTCCGAAAGACGGCGCCACCTCTTAAACCAAATTCCAAATTTAACATCGACGTTGTTGGCACCGGGAATGGAACCCGGGCCTACGATCTGTGAGGCTGCTGCGCTAACCACTAGACCACAACGTCGACTTGATTTTATTTAAATGTTAGTTAATCAAATAATAAACTAAAAAATGCAACGCGAAATAGGTTATAGGTTGGCAATAGATGGAATGACGTTGAGAATTCCACCTTAACAACTTAGCTAAGCAAATACTTTTACTTAGTTTTGCTGTTCAAAAGAAGCAAATGGAAAGTACCTGTAAGCCTATAGTTTTAGGTGTTTTCCATTTACTTCTTTTAAACAGCAAAGTAAAGTAAAAATATTTACTTAACAAAGTTGTTAAAGGAACGCTTCGGGAAGAAGTTTACATAATCGTACGAGAAATATAGAGGGGCATACTGACTTAACCGCGGCAAGGGGGAACGGAAGGAACATTTTTTTGCTTAGCTTTGCTTTGCTTTTTAAAAGTAACTCAAAAGGAACTCGGCTATTGCCTTTTTTTTGTTATTTTTCAGCCAGTTCCAGTATTCTTTAACACAATTGTTTCTTTAACGGCTAGAGTTGTTATTGCTTGCGCTCGATGATTTTATGAAAAAGTTTTGAATTAGTAATATTAATTATAGATAAATTTGTCGTAAAAATTACACAAAAACAGCAAAAAATACCTAAAATGTAAACAAAAACTATATTAGATGTTTAAAATAAGTGACATTGTTAGATAGGCAATAGCAAATCATGTCTCTTAATTCCCATTTATTAAATGCCCTAGCAAGTTTCATGTTTTTGATTTTTAATAAGAACTTTTAAATTTTGAATATTAACCGGTCTTAACACAATTCTTAATTTATTCCACAAATAAAAGTTCAAAAAGGTAAGATCTGGCAGGCCACTTAATTTTTTTTTTTGATCTGCAGCTAATCCACTGATTTGGAAATACATGGTTCCCTCTCCTTCTCTACTCAGGCGCGGATCTTATTCAGGGGGAGGGCAAAAAAAGGTAGTTAAAATTGTAATTAAAACTTTTTTTATTGTAACATTTATTAATAAAATAAAAACCAAATTGCGACAGTTAAAAAATACGAAACAAAAACAAACCTGGAAGGAAAGATATTAAAATTCTCTTGCTTTCTGCTTATTTTTCCTATTTTGGAAAGTTTTCTAAATAATCTCAGAAGGGATCGCGCCCATTGCGCCCCCCTTCCCCTGAATCTACCACTGTCTCTACTTACCCTATAAATATGAATCTGGTTCTATGTTTAGTTTCCGAGAAATTACAGAAAATAAGTTAGCAGCAGAAAATTAAAAAAAAAACTTTAAGCTTTTTATGTTAGTGAAAATTATAAAAGAAGTTTGGTTGTTCTATGTATATGTATCTCCATTTTTAGTGCTCCGAGGCCACTGCCCATTCGGCAATGTTCGGTGTTTTGGCTGCTAACTTTTTTCTGTCAACTTTACACCATTTATTGCAGACTTCTTCGATACCTTCTATATTTATATTATTAAGTACGTAGAGTACAATAAAAAATTGTTTACTATACATCTCTGAGACGTTACTGTTACGTCTCAGAATGTAAGATTGTGGTTGCGAACATTCGGGGATGTATAGTACGTAACTGCTACGTTAATAAAACATTACGTTTTAACGTCACAGCTGCGCTGCTGTACTGGTTTATAAGTTTTTGAAGTATCTTGCGGAGAGACGAGCTGATACACGAATGATATATTTTATATAGAGTTTCCAGTTTTATTGAACTACCAACCCTGAAAAGATAATCTTATGGTTTATTTTTTCTTGTGTTTTAGAATAGGGTGTTAAAATGGCCAGTGAGAACATTTGTAACAAATGCCAAAAAGAAGCGTTTCAAAAATGTGGTGGTTGCCAAATTGTGTTCTATTGTTCTAAAGACCACCAAAAACAAGATTGGAAGCAACATAAAAAAGTTTGTCAGTTATTTGAGGTATGTAGTGTGTATACAGCGTGTCTAAAAAACATTTTATTATACAGGGTGTCCAGAAGATGGAGGTCGATCCGTAAATCATATATTCCTTGACAAAATTAATATGATAATTTTTCATTTTTGACCCTCATGTTCGATATAACGTTAAATGGGGTGAATAGGATCAGCGGGGTAAATAGGATTGAAAGTTACCTTACCTTCAAATTTCAAAAATCTGTAATAATTGTAATTTTAAAGTGTAGGTCATTTTAATGTACAGATTTTAAGTAACGGTTGTTAAAAGTAATTTTTATGACATTAAACTTAAAATAACTTGGCCACATCGCAGGCTGAATACCATAACCTAAAACGTCAAATTTTGCGGTTAAACTGTTGTCATATTATCTTTGCTTTTGTCTTACAAACTTCATATCTCTACAACTCTGCAGCACTTATAAAATTTAGGTAATATTATTTTTAGTACTTTTTTATATTACTTAAGATAAATTTGTGTGCAAAATTCTATACACCCCGCGGTTGTTAAAATGCGATACAGTCAATAAATCAATCAATGATCCTATTGACACCGCCTGCGGGATGAATAGGATTTGTGCACAAAAAAATATATATATACAACAGGGTACATCCGGTATAAAAACTTATACCACCATTTAAAAGTACCAACCTTAACTCATGTTTTAAGCTATTGAGAAATTTATTCAGGCAGATAGTTTTCAAGTTACAAGCTTTCAAAGTGAAAAATTGATCCTATTCACCCCATTTTACGGTACATACATATCGGGTGTCCACGGAAGGTGTGGTTCGCCCCTCTAACTTTTTTGTTTTTCAAGATAATGGAATAAAATTTGGGAGATTTGTATAAGACAAAAAACTGCATTTTTTGACAGGTGACTCAACATTATGCAACTTCCGGTTGAACTGCAATTGATAGTCTTAAATGCAACTATGTTATGCAACTTGAAAAAAATATAATATAAAAATATACACAATATCCTAAAGCTTTTTATTCTTGCCAATTTTGAGTAATTAAAATGACTTATCGGGTCGTTAACAGGCAACTTTTTAAAAGTTTCAATTTTTCAGGTTTCGTGTAATCCAGAAATAGGACGTCATCTAATTGCTACAAGAAATGTCCAACCAAATGAAATCATACTAAAAGAATGTCCGCTAATCTATGGTGTGTATAATAAATGAATTTTCCATATTTTTGACCCACTTTAAAAAAGGAGGGGGTGATCAATTCGACCTAAAATTTCCATATTTTTAGCCTACCTACTTTAAAAAAGGAGGTAATTAATTCGACCTTTTCAATAGGCCAATTTTTTTCTAGCTTAGACTTAGTTTAATTTTTATTTTGCTATTTTTCGACGAAATAAAACCTATTTTAGTTATACTTGCTGTCGCTTTTTATCTACTTTTATTTGTATAACATTTAACACCTAATCTAACGGTAAAATCATTATGAAAATCGGTCCAATTACCCCGGAGCGTACATATTATTATCAAAAACATACATTCGGCTGGAACTAAGAACGTCCTATTTTATTGTGTGTTAAAAATGCTTAGATCCTTATAAATTCCAATAAAATACGATGTGCGGCAACACCACGACATCACATCAGTGAATTTGAGACATCTGTTGCCGAGGCGCTGCATTATAACGACATATTTAAGGTTAGATTTACGATCAACTCCAGAATGGCGGCCAAACCACCTCCAATACGTCTAAAATTGGGTTGTCAACTTTTCTCGGACATCTGCCATTCTTATAGTTTGATATTCAATGGCGTGAGTTAAAAAGAGATCGATCGAAATTAAACGTTGCCGCGTCGCCAACGTCGTTTGCCGATGTATGTAGTTTTTCAGTTATTATTCCAGTCTACCATGCTGTGAATGCTGTAAGAATCACCTGATAGTTTATGGATGTTTTTAGTACGTATCTCGTTGCATCCTAGTGTTTGTGTTTTATACAGTATTTGTGATATATTTTATGAATTGAGACAATTCCTAATGAGTGAGACCAGTGATACGTAACTTAAGAACATTACTTAGTTTATTCTAAACAGTTATTTTTTGTTATGGTTGTCAATGCAGTTTTTATCTATAAATAAACGTAGAGAAAATTATTTACGATAAAGTGCTTCCATCTTTATTTTCTAAATCTTGGTTAATGCCTTTATTCCATAAAATAAATACTTTTGTGCGTCTTTTTGTTGATTTGATTTGTGATTTAATAATATTTATATTGAATCAATGAAAACTCGTTCAAAAGTTTTTTATAAAGCGGAAAATGTTTGTACATTTTATGTATTATTACAAACATACATAAGACATAAAATATGTACGTACATCGAACGTACAATATGTACGTACATTGAATGTACAATATGTACGTACAACGAACGTACATTTTGGTGGAAAAAGTACGTACATGATACGTGTTATGTATATATGTACTAGGTACTTTTATGTAAGTACATAAGACGTACTTTACGTCCACAAAATACGTAGATCAGACGTACATAAGATGTACATTGGGTGTTTGGAATAACTATAGATTTACGATCAACTCCACAATGGCGGCCAAACCGTCTCCAATACATTACAAAACAGAGTTGTTAAGTTTTCTCGAGGATCCGCTATTCTTATAGTTTGATATTCAATGGTTGGACCAAGAATATTCGAAATTTAGAGCCTGTTTTGATAACCGATGATCCCGTACCAACGGATATAAGGCAACTAATGAATATCTGTAAATATTTATGTCAAGACAATAAATGTTTACCTATGCTTAAAAGAAGGCTTAAAATGATGCAGCAATTGTTCCTGCAAAAACTGTCAGAACAATGTTCCTGATTCATATTTATACGAGGATGATGAAGAGGAAAACATTTAAAGTAAATTTCACACAAAACGCTTACTAATTACTTACTCTATATTTATAGATTTTTTTATTTTATCTCTAGATGTAGGTACCTAACGCTGCCGCGGGTCCCTTCCAGACGGGTATCCGCTAGCCGCTCTCAGAAAAGATAATATTTCTATAACCGTTACCGTTAGGGACTTATTTTTTTAAAAATTTATTTATGTGCTGACTACATTTGACCCGATATACAGGGTGTCCGGAAAATTCGTGTACAACGTTTGACGACAGACTCCTGACGTCAAAATAGGTCGATCTAAGCCGCCTTAGTTATATCCAAAATTGTCTCGTTTAGCCGGTAGAGGGCGTCAAAAATTGGTAAAAATATTGGTTTTCCTAAATTACGTGAAAACCTGCTAATCGATTTTAATGATTTTTAGTATGTAGACTAATACTATAAAATGACGTTTTCTAGTAGTATAGTCACCGGCTGTAAATAAGTGGAAGTGTTATAAAAGTGATATAATATGTCAACATTTCTCCTCATAAGTAATAGATGTGTTTTGGACTTCCATTGCCTTTAGTTTTTTATATCACAACGTTTCAACTGGTAAGAATCTCCAGTCGTCTTCAGGTGAACAGCTCATTTAACGAAAAATATTAAAGAGGTAAAATAGCTTCCAAATACATCCAGTCACTCTACAAAAATATCTGGGTTGTCATAACGCCGTTCATATAAAAAATGAGGCGAAATGTTGACGTATTATATCACTTTTATAACACTTCCACTTATTTACAGCCGGTGACTATACTACTAGAAAACGTCATTTTATAGTATTAGTCTACATACTAAAAATCATTAAAATCGATTAGCAGGATTTCACGTCATTTAGGAAAAACCAATATTTTTACAAATTTTTGACGCCCTCTACCGGCTAAACGAGACAATTTTGGATATAACTAAGTCTTCTTAGGTCGACCTATTTTGACGTCAGGAGTCTGTCGTCCAACGTTGTACACATATTTTCCGGACACCCTGTATATGTAAGTTAACTAATTAACTTCTCGAAACAAGTTTTTAAAAAAACAATTCTTATTTTAAAAGACAAGTTTTAAGTTACAGAATTAAATTCAGACTGATAGATTTTACAAACGATTGATTCTAATTTTCTATTATGTTGAAAAACTGCTGACGGTGCCGGTCTCTGTCCTGGTCATCCATTGCATGTTCATGTTGTTATTAAAGCCGGGTAATTGTATAATGAGTTAATGATGTTTATGGATCATTGGGTCCATAACTTGTAATGAAATTTTCAATAATTCACATAGCTTGCCGCAGGGTAAAGTTTTGGATGTACAATTGAAATGAATTTTTGTTTGTATACTTGAATTAGTACAACGATTAATGTTAAGAAAAATGAGGCTAATGAATAAAAATGTAGCAATAGCTTTTTCTTATAAAATTGAAGTAATTTCTTGAAAGCCAATGAATACAAACTAAAGTAATTGCTTTTGCGTCGACCAATTGCTTAAAAGTGTAGGAATTGCTTCTAGTCAATGCTTTTTCTTAAAAAAATAGAAGCATTGCTATCGTTTGCTTAAAATGTGATGAATAAATTAAGGAATTGCCTTTTCTAGTGTAGCTATTGCTTTCAACTTTTTAAGGTAGGTCGACCCCTGCATCATTTGCTCGGTATCAGTCAACTTTAGTTCTTCGCGGCATAGTGCGTTGCTCTTAATTTGTGTCTTCGATTATGGCTAAATATATGAACGTCCGTAAAAGAAAAATCTACAGTGTACGTAAAAATTGCAGATATGATGATTTCAGAAAGTTATATCGATTTGACTGCGAAAATGTTGAGTGGTTGGCAAATTATCTTTTACCTGATACTGGTAAAAGACGAAGGGGTGTACTGTCACCTTTGTCGGATCCGGGCTTTCAAAATTCTGTAGGTGAAGAACTCGGTGTCGACCAAACTACTGTCTACTGTAAAACTTCTGTAATGGATGCAGTTTTGGAGAAGGCCAATATTTTTAATAAATTTTCCACAAGTGCTGAAGCTGTTGTGGAAGCTAAACGGTTGTGGTCAAGAGATTTATTTATGTTCCTTCAATTTGTGAACGAATATCAATTCCTTGTCTTTAATTTTTTCATCACTACTATCACTTTCCTCATTTTCACTGAAATCTGCCATATCACAAATATAAGTTTCCTATTTTCCACAAAAGGTAACAGATTACTATTGTACTAAATAAATAGACCAACGCCGTTGTATTTACGTCAAGTCTTTTGCAAATTAGGCACCAAACTGAACATGAAATCTATAATCTGAACAAGTGGATAAGCCACATCTGATCTTGTGTTGAATAAGCATTTGCTACAGAGGTGTAAGAAAAGCAGTAATTGCTTCAAAATTTTATTCATTTCCAGATCTAGCAATTGCTTTTACTTATAGCATTTGCTAGTCAAGTAATTGCTTTTACTAAAAATAACTGCTTCAAGTAATTGCTTAATTTTTATTCATTATACTCAATGTGTTTTTTCTAATTCGGCTCAGCCACGTTTAAGGGTAATTTTCAAAGTTCGGTCCTACATAAAAGTACATTCCCATTTCCTATGACCTAGAGTGTCGTCTACAAGTTGGTATATATTTTATTTGGTTATAAGTACCTCCGAACCACCCAGCCTCAGAAAACAGCGAGTTAGAGAGGCGATTTTATTCCACTATTAATTTAACGAGTTTACGAGTCTTTTGATTCATAAAAGCTACTTCTTTGAATTTGCGTTATCGCTGCTTCGTGTCCAAAACCTGAGCTTCTGACCACTGCATATGATGTTGGTTTGTCCAAACATGTTTCGCCATACTTGATCTCGAAGTTTCACTTCTTTGAATATATTTCAAATGTTTTTTAAATAAAAAAATAAGGGGTCTTTTTTGCTTCTCCAATGTATGATTCGCCGCTCCTGGAAATCAAGATTTTTTCTTCCAAAGGAACGGTTCTCCTGTGCATAATGCATGGGAAGGTAGTAGTAAATATATTCAAAACGTTTGCGATGGATGCACAATAGCATCTCTGCGTAGTAACTTAATAAGGCAAAAAATTAGTTTAATAACGGTTTAGGATATTGACTGTTTGAAGGTTGGAGACAATGATGTTTCTTGAATGATGAAAGAGTTTTGGACTTCCATTGTCTTTATTTGCTTTAAATCACAACGTTTCAACTGGTAAGTATCTCCAGTCGTCTTCAGGTGGATACTAAATAAGTAAAGTAACTTCAGGGCTATTTATACCAGCTAGGTGCACTGAAGCATAACTGAGGTAGGTGCAGTCATGCGTTCAATTGGCACGCGATCTTATTCTAAGATTACATCTATCTAACAAAGGTTTCCAGATATTTCTTATGTCTAATGATGGTTTACTAAAGCAGCCTGGGTTCTGGTGAATAGCAGCTTCCTTAAACTTTCTTTCTCCAGTGTGGTTCCTTATGTAGGATTTCAGCTTCTGACCACATGATTCCGGTCTCTCCTTTTAACGTATTATTTTTGTGTTCTTTAATCCTTGTTTCTAGTGGTCTTAATGTCTCACCTATATAAGATTGGCCGCATTCGCAGGGTATCTGGTAGACGCAGTTTTTCCTATCATTTTGACTTAAATACTTTGTCTTCGTCAGGTGGCTTCTTAGGGTGTCCCTCGAATTGAATACGGTGTTGATGTTATATCGTTGTCCTAGTCTTCTTATTTTCTCAGATACTCCTTTGACATACGGAATATTGAGTTTTGGTTGTGCCTCTCTGTTTGCCTCTTGTGCGTTGGGTCGATTTTTACGATTTTCCAATATTGTGTCAACTAATCTCGTGGGGTAGCCATTTTTGTTGAGGCCGGTCTTGATGTGGTGAGTTTCTTTTCTAACTGCTTCTTCCGAGTTACAGATTGTAATTGCTCTATCCACGAGGGTTTTAACTATGCCATATGTTTCGTATTGTTTGAGTGATTTGATGTAAAATTAAGTTACCGACCTGTATGCGTAGGTTTTCTGTATAATAATAATAATAATAATAATAATAATAATAATAATAATAATAATAATATTAATAACAAATTTTTATTAGTTCATTGAACTATTTAATTACATTTAAAATTTGAAATTCTTTCTTCTCTCCTGGTAGATAGGTAATTACAATCTAGAAAGACTATTTTATTATACTTTTTTACATAAAATTTGATTCTTTAATTTTTTTACAAATAGTTTTAAATTACACCTTTTAATTTTATTTCCTAACTTGTTATATTCTATAGCACCACTAAAAAATATTGACTTTTGAGTCGATTTCAAATTTCTATGATCCAAAATAAAGTTGTTTTTTCCTCTTGTTTCATGAATATGAACTTCATTAAATTTTGTCAAGAAATTTTCATAATATGGTGCTGTTATATTTAAATTTATTTTATGAATAAAAATCAAAATACGAAATAATAAAAAATTTTCTATATTCATCCATTGTAAACAATTTAGCATTTCCGTTATTTTAGTGTATTTATTACATCCCAATATTATTCTCATTACTCTATTTTGTAAAATCTGTAATGTTTTTATCTTGTTGTGAACATATATATAAATTTGAACTACAAAAAACAAAATGAGGTAAAATAATACAATTGAAAATCATTTTTTTACTATAAATGCTTAAGTATCCGCTTAATCTATTTAGTACTCCTATTTTTTTTGAAATTTTTTTACAAATATAATCCATACGATCATGAAATTTTAAATTTTTGTCGATAATAACTCCTAAATATTTAACTTTAGTAACAATTTCAATAGCTTCGTTATTTATTTTAAAAGAAAGATTTTGATTTTGAAACTCCTTATACTGTTTATCAGACCCTAGTAACAAACATTTTGTTTTATCAATATTAATTTTTAATTTATTTTCACACATCCATTTATATATATGTTCTAGTATATTGTTCATATTATTTATTAGAGATATTAAATTACAATCTGAAATATAAATTACTGTATCATCAGCGAAAAAATGATATTTACAAATGTCTAGATTGTAGGCCAAATCATTAATATAAATTATGAATAATAAAGGACCAAGTATACTGCCTTGAGGTACACCAACATTTATACCTTTTTTATTTGACACATACTCGTTACATTTAACTACCTGCCATCTATTCATTAAATAGTCATGTAACCATTTATGTGCCTGTCCACCAATTCCGTAATGACGTAATTTTTCTAATAATTTTTTTCTATCAATTGTTTCAAATGCACGTCTCAAATCTAAAAAAATAACTGAAGTTTGGATGCTGTTGCCATTTTTCTTCACGTTGACATCTAGGAACGGTGATTGGTTGTTTTCTTGTTTCTCCATGGTGAATGTGATTGTTGGTGTTAAACTATTGAGGTGATTTAAAAAATCTCTTAGTTCGTCACTGGTTCCATTCCACATAATGAAGGTGTCATTCACATATCTTTAGGATATTGTTTGGCAGTAAACAGAGTGTACTGTTTGAGCATCTATTTAAAAAACGTTGTTTCCATTTAAATTAATTGTTGTCTTAATAGGTATATTTTAGATAGTGTTAATACGAAATAGACGAAAATAGCAATGGAATTTTCAGAAAATACCATATGTAATTAATTGGATACCTCCTTTTTAAAGACGGTTAAAAATAATGGATTTTAAATGTTAACTAAACAATACATGTAGAATTTATGCAGGTCCTGCCAAGGATACCATCCCAGTTTGCCTCGGATGTTGTCAAGAAATTACAGACGAGAACTATCGACCATGTTCAAAATGCGGATGGCCGATGTGTAGCAAGCAATGTGAAACAATATCTTGTCATATACCAGAATGTGAATACACTACTCGAAGGGGAGAAAAGGTAAACGTGTGTCAAAAGAAAGATTGATCAAAATCACAGTTTTATAAGGTGACATCTCAAAAAATGTTTAAAATATTTTAAGGAATTTTTGCCGAGATAATATTTCAAAATTATTGTGATATTTACCCCCCTCTCTCTCTATTTTAAGGGTACGAGTTACTTTGATATTTTAAATGGAAAATATGATGATGTTCATAGTCTGTAAATAACCCAAACTCCGCTCTTAGTAGGTCAGCACTATTATGGGCCCACTCTTTCCTTCTTGGATGGGTGACAATCAGTGGCGGCTCGTGACATTATGAATAGGTGATGTAGCATCGCTTGAGAAGCGCTGAAGGCTTAATAAATGCGCCGCAGGCGAAAATTTTTGGGGACCACGCCCAAATTTCGTTTTTGTCTACTATTTTCTAATATTTGCAGTGAACACGTGTATGATAAATTATTCAGTTTCATAACATACCTATAAATTGGGGGGGGGGGGGGGCATGACTCCTCCCATGACCCTCCCCCTGGATCCGCGCTTGCCCCCTACCTGATACTTAAATTTGGATCGTATATCGTGCATACATAAAATAATATTGCAATATGTTAATAATATGAATTTTCTACCAAAAACTTACCTAAATTCGGTAACATCAGGGAAATTAGGAAGGTAACACGACTAATTTAGAAATATTTTACTGTTTGATGTGAGGCAAATTCTTCTGTCCTTTAAATTTGCAAACTTATTTATAATGTCCTCGTAAAATGGCTGTGCAAGTATAAGTTCATTTAATAGTTATTTTTCGATCGCAATTTTTGATAAGTTGTGTCAGCCTCAAACATTGTGAAATATAAAACTAAATACCGCAAAGAAACAATACCCGGCACGCGACAAAAACGCAGGTGGAAAATTTGCATCACTTGTTGCCGGCCGAATCGAGACCGTGCGTCGTGTTGTCATGGCAACCGCCGCATCCCTCGTGTCTGACGTAAGCCAGCGGAAGCGTCATCAAGACTCTGCTTCACAGCGCGAAGCAGCGCGTTTTACAGGTTGCCGAATGGTTTTTCCAGTGTGTTATAAAATCAAATCTGTAGCATTCTGTTAATTGAATAAAACGTCTTTCTTTGTATCATGAATAAAACGCATCATAATATATGTAAATAATATCAGAAAACAAAGTTTTATAGAAACGAATGAATTTTTAAATAATTATTTAGTCAGTCTGGAAATAATATGAGGTAGGTGAAAAGGCAGGTGAAGCAGCGCTTCACCTGCGTCATCGGGCGAGCCGCCACTGGTGACAATGTATAGCGGTTTGTCGTTGGGTTTCTTTGACAAGATTTCTAATTGCATGTCCAGAATAATAATATATAGTATTATAGTGCTCTCTAGGATGCATGACTGCAGAGAATTAGTAGCTGCTTGGTAGAGTCTGTAGTCTGTAGATGGCCCATTTAGCTTTCCTCTCCAAATATATGTGGAGGGGGATTAGTTCCAATAGGACCTCCATGGATGCTGTTGGTGTGGTGCGAATAGCTCCCGTGATCGCAAGGCATGCCCGTCTTTGTAACCGGAGAGCTTTGCTGATGCCTGTTGCTGGCCTTTCTTCCACCAGACCACAGAGCCGTACGTAAGCATTTGTCTCATTATCTTTACGTACAGTAAGCACACTTGTTTTGTTACCATTCCCCAGGAGTTTCTAAAAATTCTGCTATATCTCCATAGAGAGATATTGGCTTTGCAGAAAATCTTCTTTATATGAGAGTTCCAACTAAGTGTTTTATTAAGTGTCACTTCTAGATACATTGCTTTGTTGGCAAATGGTAAGGCGATCTAAGATGACTCAGCTTCCTTTTCTTGTTAACGGGTACAATTATTACCGTTTTGTGAAGTTTACTTGATATTTCTTGGAGAATGACGGATAATATGTCACGGTTAGCGGCATTATACGGGAAGTCTGGCAGTGTATTGTTAAATGCTAAGAAGATGTTAAGAAAGATTGCCAGTGATGTAATTATGCCTGGCCTGATACAAGGTTTTTGAGAGCTGGTTCTGTTGATTTGACAGTTTGATAAGCGTACTGGTGGGTGTTAAGTGGGCGGTCAGCCAACACTCTATCCCCGATGTGTTTGATCAGTATCTTTTACAGAGTCAGTTAAAAATATAATATATTATTTAATAACAATAGAAAATGGCTTTATTTAACTAATTATTCATAAAAAATACATAACTATATGACGTAAAAAAACACAAAAACTTTTCAAAAACAAAATGCTACAGAACATTTTAGAAACATTTATCTTTATCTCGTATACTAACGTATAGCAAGGTGGAATCAGAAATGCCACTTAAAGTCTGTTCAATGACCGCTGACCGTTACGTCATATTCCCCATATTAACCGGTACGTCGTAAATTAATTCAGCCAGTTTGACTTACCGGTGGTAAACGTTATAATTTTTGTTAGGCTTGATCTACATAAAAACAGATGCATGTGAACAAGTAAAAAACCGTTTTTTCAAATTTTTAATTGTTATTTTTGTACTGTTAATGAAGTCAGAAATAAGTAGTTTATTTAGGGTAAACGGCATCATGGGCTGAAACATTTTGTTTTTGAAAAAAAATTTTTTTATTATTTTAAATTTACTCAAAAATAAATAAAACTTATTTATAGAATTTAAAATTGAATCATATATTTTTTTCTCAAGTGCATTTCTAGTGCATCCAGTCTATAAATTTTGTTCCAAATATTTTCATCTTATTTATAAAATCATAATGAAGAAAATATAATAAAAAAATGAGAACACATCAAAATACATTTTCTTAATAATTAAAATAAACCATCTCCGCAAGGATCATCATCATCATCATCAGATTCATCCAAGTTAATAATAAGGAGAAGAGTATCTCAATCATCGATAAATCTTTTTTATTCCCATACATCATTTATTGCAGGATGCATTGAACTTATTTTTGCATCATAATATCACTTCTATTCCAACCAAATCATTTCAATAGAATAAAAGTGGCAATGATATAGAGGAAGTCTTAAAACTTGATGTCTATCTTGCAATGCTAGTTCATCCAACCTATTAAAATAAAATAAAAATAATTAAATAATTTAATAAATAGCGCTTTCCAGATTACTTGGACCGTTTGGGTGGCATATGCTGTTTCACTATTATCCAGATCTGATCCCTTCATGCAATAAATAATAGTTTTGACAAACTTATATTTGGCATTTTTTTAATTAGCCCAGAATGATAGTTGGCGTTATCCATAGATAATAAGCGACGGTTATTACCAAGTTTGGTAAGAATTTTTCTTCAAACCATTTCTTAAAATTTTCACTATTCATCGAATCATGATAATCGCCAGATTTCAGGCCAGACTTGAATATCAAACTTATTGCATTATTCACAAATCCATGTTCTGAACCAGCATGTAGAATAATATATCGTACACCCTCTGACGATTTTTTTAACTGTATGAAGAGTATCATCTTGCCAACTTTGCCTAAAAGCCCTTTACTTGTAAATCCAGAATAACAGGTTTTAGGGGAAATTGAGAGTTGCCGTTATTATTCAATTTTCTTCAAAATTCTACTCGTTTTTGGGCTATATCATTCATTCCATTTAAATTAAAAATTGTTTAAAGAATTTGCTAATGAACCAGTGAATATTTTAACATCATCAATGTATTAAAGGTTTAGTTGCAGTGAGCGAATGGTAACGTATTCACCTGTTCTATATCTACATCCCATAAATACGCTCTCTTATGGTATGTTTATGAATTTCGCAAGTGTTGTTGACCACTGGATGACAAAATAGCTACATAATTGCGATTCTTAAAATCTACATCCTTTTCTATTCCCTTTGTTTAATTCGTTGGATTGTTGAGCAATAAACTCCCAAAGCATCAGAAACTTTCTAAAACAAATAGGTATTTGTAAAAACATTGCCATATATTTTTCATGTTTATTATTTATGTTTTCACATTTCCTGCTTTATTATATCTACTTACCTCGTTAACTGCCTTGAAGGGTAAAATAGTCTTTCCGGGATCATTCTCTCTTTGAAAATAATCAAATAATTTTAAAATTAATGCTTGTTCTTTTTCATGAAACCGTGACATTTTGACATAATGTTGATTAAAAATGTCACTGTCAAGAACGACAATAAAACTTTTTTGAGTGGTAAAATAAAACGAAAATAATTATTGACGATTATTTCGTAAACCTGTCAATTTCGCCTTTTCGTCCAATCAAACTGTCTCGTTTTAACCAATCAGCTAGTATAATAGTGATAAAACTACGTGGGATTTTAGCGATTAAACGTCGCCATTGGCCCGTCTAGTTCTGTCACAATATTTCGAAGTATAAATCAATGTCAATTATTTTTTTAGAACTTTTTCGGATAATTTCTGATATTTTAATACAATAACATTAATACTATATTTATTTACCTACTTGTTTTTATATTATAATGCACCCATGCCTATGTTTATTCTAATAAAGTTGCTATTCTTTATAAATTACACCACATTTTAAGAATACTTATCAAATGTCATTATAGAACTAATCTAAAATTCTGACTTCTGCTTATAAGGCTGGCAACCAAACATACAATTATAATTGTATGTTTGGTTGCCAGCAGTAAACTAAACAGTTTTCGTTGAGTGGTATGTTATGCAATTTTACTAAAAATAACTATTCCAAGTAATACACCGCAGGCTACCTGTAGAAATATATAAAACATTATTACTCAATAGATATGGATGGGACATTTGGGGTTTACGAAATAATCGTGCCAAATATCACTCGACCATCATTTTTTTATTGGTTAAATTTTCCATCTTTCACTCAAACTTTTTTGGCAATTTTTCTCGTTGAACTTTGGGCATGTTTATTCAAAGATTAAATCCCTCGAGCTTCGCTCTCGTGATCTAATCAGAATAAACATTTCCAAATTCAACTCGTAAAATTTCCAAACAAAAAAGTTTTCGTGACAGCTGAAAAATTTAACCGATAAAAAAACGAGGTCTTGTGATATTACTGTTGAAAATTTACTATCTTAAAGTTGCCACAGTGGATCTTTGCCCATGCGTCATCAATCAACGATCAGGACTCGACGTGGTTAATAACTCTGCATCCTTGTTTATTACAGTAACAAGTTTGAATAAAAGCATAAAAGAACGTCTCCAAAATTCCGCAATAATATAACGTGCTAGACAAGGATAAAACTATAAACGTCAGTTAATTACTTTCTTTATTTGTTTAGTTGACAACCGTTGTATTTTAGAACGTCATTGTCAACCTTATTTTGATGTGCCAATCTAATTCGTATTTTGTAAATCTGTGTGCCTTAGAACTGTTCCTGTTTCTAAAAATAGTTCTTTTTAGAGGTAATTATACCCACCATCTGTTTTGGCGGTAAGTATTTATGGATTTTTATAATAACTAATTTATTTATTTTAAATATTCTAACCGTGAAAGTTCTTTGAAACGTTTACGGCAGTGGCTAAATTCCCTTAAATGAAAGGATGTTAAAAATTTGACTTTTGCGATTTTAATAGTCAATAAAACACCAAACTTTTGTAGATTTTAAGCTTTAAAAATAGTATTAAATGTATAAACATTTGTTTGTCAATTTCTTTTAGATAATAGAGAATGCCGGGCAAAACTTAAAATAAATAATAATTTTTCGTGATATTATGTAGGTACGTCAAACGGTAGGCAGGCACGTCCATTTTATGAACTTAACTTAGTTTTTACTTTTTTCGTCTCGTAATTTTGATTTGATTCATACGATTTTGATGACGTAAAAGTGATGACGCACGGGAAAAGAACCACTGTGGCGACTTTACCTAAGTCACGAATGTTAGAAAGATAAGCACTAGTCGTGACGTAACGGTCAGTAGTCCTTGAACAGTCTTTACCTTTTCGAAAGCTTTTCATAATAGTCTAGGATCAATATATTTTAAGTTTTTTTCTTGTACCAGTAATTTTTGGCATCAGTGGTACATAATACTATTTGGCTGTACAACGACAATTTGCTTTTAGGTAACCATCAATAACAACTTTGGTGCAATACATCCCTTTTACTCATGTATCACCGTTTTAAGATGTCTCTATCAAAAGAAACACAACATTGGTGTGTGGAACCAGTTAAATGCTTTACAATCTCATTGCGAAGAGAGAAAATTAACTGATCAATACAATAATGAAAAAGTTACAATCGCTCAATTTGCACTGCGTTTTTTCAAATTAGAAGATGAATTTACCGTAGAAGAAATCTTGAGAGTTTCTGGTATTGTTATGGTAAGTTAGGCTTAAAAGCATTATCCATAGACATACACAGACTGTCCGCGGATAGGGTTTATAGCACAAATGGTTGAAAAATTTCATTTTTCGGGAAGAAGTCATTCTTGATAAAAAGTTTTGCTTG
Organism: Polydrusus pterygomalis; assembly: GCA_963969555.1. Taxonomy (NCBI): domain Eukaryota; kingdom Metazoa; phylum Arthropoda; class Insecta; order Coleoptera; family Curculionidae; genus Polydrusus; species Polydrusus pterygomalis. Next base: position 17,473,514 of record OZ018381.1, on the reverse strand, counting down.
TAAAAGAAATGCAATTCATAAAGAGAAAATTTTGATTTTTTTATACACGGTTCGCAAAAACTTCAAAAACATGATTTTTCTCCAATAGTAAACTACCTTTATTTTTCATTTTTTACCAAAATGCCAATTAGAAAACTTATTTAGAATAACGTTTGTAATTTAAATCTGAGACTTAAAATAAATCATCGATTTTTTTATTTTTTTTTATTTTTAGAGGTACCTAAATGGAAATTTTGCTACTCAATAATAGTATTAATATAAAATTTTATTAGACTCTATTTTTAGAATGGGTGGTGTGTATCTTATTTTAAAATTTTAAATACATTCCTAGCATGTTTTCTAAAAACAAGGAATTTTTTTACCTTTTTATTACTTTGCTTTACGTATGTGTTTTGAAAATGTTGACCTTAGAATAAAGGGTTTATTTAGTTTAATGTTACGGTGCGGGCGAAAGTTCCTACAACTTTGTGATAGAGAAATTTAATCAACGTTAACGTCTCAAAAATGGGACTTCTTAAATTATTTAAAAATTTCAGCAAACTGGTTCAGTTTCCAATTAAAAAAAAAAAAAACTATGATAAGAATGACGCAGCTTCCCTAATCGTATTGCAGTTTGTTGCTAACAATAATACCCTTTCATTAAGAAACCGAGCTCAAGAACTTGATGTAGTAAAAAAAACTCATATTCAATATATTTTAGAGGCAAACAAAATATTCCCATTTAAGCCAACTTTTAATCAAATGTTGCAAGAAGGAGACGAACCCAAACGTTTGGATTTTTGTCTTTGGGTCGGAAACAAAATTGTAAGTGAAAACAGGAATTTTCATAAATTTATTATGTTCTCCAATGAATCGACATTTTCAACAATCGGGAAAGTGTCTTCTGCGTATATTAGATACTGGAGCGAAAATAATCTCCGTTTTAAAATTCCTGTAAGAAGACAATATTACAAAAAAGTAAATGTCTGGTGTGCGATTTCTTATTATGGCATTATTGGCTCATACTTTTTCAAAAACACGTGTAACCGTTGGAGTTAACTTAAAATGTTGGAAACATTCTTTTCTGACAACCTAGAAGAATTGCCTCTCCAATTTGGAACGAAATGTACTTTCAACAAGATGGATGCCTTGCGCATTTCGTAATTGAAGTGAGGGAATGGCTTAATAATAAATTTGGCCACAGATGGATTGGTCGGAATGGTCCGGTTCTGTGGCCCCCAAGAAGTCCCGATTTAACTATTTTAGATGCCTATCTTTGAGGGCGCGTCAAACAATTAGTGTACTCCCGTTCAATTGAGAACGACGTACAGCTTCTAAAAATTTAATTTGTAAAATTAAAAATATATATTTCTGGTAACACCAAAAAGCAGTTTTTAAAACTTTTTGATACCCCTCTGTCATTGATAATGTATGTATTTCGACCGCTAATGCTGCTATCAAAAAAAATCTTCTACCTCTAAAAATTAAAAAAACTAAAAAAATCGAAGATTTATTTTAAATCTCGAATTTAAATTACAACCTTTATTCTAAATAAGTTTTCTAATTGGCATTTTTGTCAAAAATAAAAAATAAAGGTAGTTTACTCTTGAAGAAAAATCATGTTTTTGAAGTTTTTGCGAACCCTGTATAAAAATCAAAATTTTCTCTTTGTGAATTGCATTTTTTTTAAAAGCAAAACTTTTTATCAAGAATGACTTTTTCCCGAAAAATTAAATTTTTCAACCATTTATTTTGTGCTCTTGTAAACCCTATCCGCGAACAGTCTGTATACCTTTAGAACAGCAAACATTAATCACGAAAGTGGCAAGTTTCTTGCCTTGCGCACGTAAATAAAGCCCAGTACGCAGGACATACTCACTGCAAAATTCTCAATTGGCAAATAGGAAGATAGACAGGTCCGGACTTTAAAATTTAACTTAAAATATACCCAAAAATCTATTAAAGTAAGTCTGGTTTGATTAGGCTCCCTCCCACCAGCCCTAACCTTTTTAGGTCGATTGTAGTGATGCTGATGTACAATTTTAATGCCTAGACATTTCGAGACTTATCAGTTCAAATAAAATAATTGGTTCACACTTAGAATCATATAAACATGTTTCTTATAAATATGAGTATAGAGAAAAAATTCTAAGAGAAACACAAACCAAGACAGAATATCCCGATGCATGTTTTGGTATATTTTATTTGCAGCCCTGCAATCTAATTAGGACGCAAGATGTCGCACCGGGTTCTATAATTCCCGTCGATAATCGATCCTGACAAGTGATTTGTCTTCGAGCCCTGTTTCCTTCTGCCAAACTGAGCCTCACTGATGAGCCGTAAACGGCGAAACGCGTCTGGGGATGAGTTTGGCGGAAGGAAACAGACAAAACTTTCTTGAATTAATATCTGTGGTCCGGCACTTGTACCGGTTTTGAGAGCGCTCTTGCAAAATTTTCTGTTTTTACAGAATAATCCCTTTACGACTGACCTTTTCTAAGGTACCGTACTGGGACGCAAGATGTCGCACCGGGTTCTATAATTCCCGTCGATAATCGATCCTGACAAGTGATTTGTCTTCGAGCCCTGTTTCCTTCTGCCAAACTGAGCCTCACTGATGAGCCGTAAACGGCGAAACGCGTCTGGGGATGAGTTTGGCGGAAGGAAACAGACAAAACTTTCTTGAATTAATATCTGTGGTCCGGCACTTGTACCGGTTTTGAGAGCGCTCTTGCAAAATTTTCTGTTTTTACAGAATAATCCCTTTACGACTGACCTTTTCTAAGGTACCGTACTGGGACGCAAGATGTCGCACCGGGTTCTATAATTCCCGTCGATAATCGATCCTGACAAGTGATTTGTCTTCGAGCCCTGTTTCCTTCTGCCAAACTGAGCCTCACTGATGAGCCGTAAACGGCGAAACGCGTCTGGGGATGAGTTTGGCGGAAGGAAACAGACAAAACTTTCTTGAACTTATTAGGTACGCCTATTTTTCGGGCAATATATTGCTTCAAAAAGTTTAAAAGACACTTTTCTCTATACTTATATTATATAAAAGAAAAAAGTAAATACCTAGGTATGTTTATATTACTCCAATGGTGAAAGAATTCCACGGGTCATCTTCTAGGGTATAAACTTTTTCAAATTTTTGAACAATAAATTGTGCTTAAAAATGTTTTACACCTACCCAAGTTTTTGCCAAATTATAAAAATCAATACACGTTATATACCAACTAATATTTACTTGAAGTTAGGTACGCGATATCATCGAAGATTATTTATTATGCTAATTTTGTTTGTTTTTTATATTTGATTTTATAAGACTACTTTAATTGACTTGTTCACTTCATTTTAGAACACCACGACGAATCATTTTTAAACAAATTTTAGAAACAAAACTTTAAAAACAATTTTCTATCCTCAAAATCTGATAGATGTGCAACTACTAAAAATACCAGAAATAACTACATTTTTCCCAACCTGATCAAAAATTGAGAAGAAATTTTAGTTTTTTGCAAATTTTAGCTGTTTACATGTAAAAATAAATTGTCAAAATTGTGGCCAACTTTTACAATTTCTTGAGCAAGAACTTAAATGTTAAATCCCGGACCTGTCTATTTTCCAATTCGTCATATGATAATGTTACATGCGCGAGGCCATAAATTTGCACCTTTCGTGATTGTTTGCTTATCTAAAGGTAAATGTCTATGAGTAGGACAGACTAATCAGTAATTCGTATGACACGTCTATATCCTTGACACTTAATTAGGTACTTTACAGACCTGGACCTGTCTTACAATATTGTTGTGCTATAACATTCATACTTCATACATCACATTTTCATTATTTTGATCAGAATTGCCCTACATCAGAAATGTAATTGTGTATTTTTGGTTGTCAATAGTAGAAGCAATTGAAATGCTTTTTATTAGGTAAACATATAGTTATTAGAGTTATGCGAGGGGGTGTACCAACAACTCCTATAAACAACACCCAACAACTCCTATAAACCAGGACAAAGCGCTTATTTGTGACGTCAGCATTCGGAGTCCTATAAATTAATGAATACACCAGAACTATTATATGTTTTTCGGGATTTATACAAGGATTTATATTTTTGTGTGACTTTTAAATTTACCTATAAGCTTGAAACTATCATTATTTACATATTTAAGCTGGCATTTAAGTAAATTACCCAGCAAACAGTGTTATTAGGTAAGGTAAAGATTTCGTATTGGCAATGTTGGCTTCATGATGGCAAAATGTTGCCAATACATTATTCTTAAATTTGCAACAAATGGCAAACATGCATGATTCCTCAATAAAAAAATATGCATTGGTTCATCATTTCAAAAAAGGTAATCCTAACTTTTTTAACTTGCCAATGAATTTAAATTACATTTTTTTTACAGAAATGCCAATATTATTTAACATCAGTCAGTCAGTTAATGTCCCATTACATTTTCTTTGATAATGCATGTGTGAATGCGTTTAACTATTCTAGGATTAAAAATTAAATGATAAATTATTTCTAACGTCTTAAATGTATTTACATTGTGTATTTCCGCCTATGAATTTCTAATAGCAGGCAACCAGTAAATGCCCATTTCCGATATCGCGACAAAGAATGAGTAAATGCATTTTGTTAGCCTAAATATGACCTAAAAATGTTGATTTTTTTCTTAATTTATAAATCCCGCGCTTTAACTGTGTCACATGATTATATCATTGGTCCCACGTTAATCTGCATTGGTAGATGATTGGTCGCGAAGCGGGATTATTGGAATGAGGTTAGAAATATCTTTAGTTTGTTTGTAGGCAGTATTCTTGTTTTCAGTTTCGGCCGATTTCACGGTAAATTTCCTAATCATTATATTATTATAAGTTTATCTCTCCGATTTCCTACAACCTAAGTATACCTATACAATAAATAAAAAGCGAACTTTGAATTAAAACCAGATACAATATTAATATTATCATAAAGTCATTTACCAACACAGACAGTTAAAGCTTTACCTATGGTTAAAACCACGTTAAAACGCAGAAGCCATTTCTCGAAGGGGGATTCAGCCCATTTTGTGCTTTAGTTGCTTACTGCCTTTTTTTCTGCAGAAGAATGACGGATACGTGAGAGTGGAATATTAAATCGCCAAAGTAAGTATTTTTTAATACTTATTGAAAACAGTTATAATATGATATAGGTACCTTTAAAATAATACACAAAACATGTTTAAAACTACCAGTAAATCCACAAAAAAATGGTATGGCCGTGAAGCTTAAAATAATAATTCTATGATTTTTTTTTCAGGTAAATGGTCTGAAACTTCAGGGGGGCGAAGACTCCACAGACACAACTAGAAGGGTTATGACCAAGTTAAATGGACACGACTTTGCCTTGGTAATAAATTGATCGGGAAGAAATCATAAGCCGCCATTTTATTCCTTTATACATTGAATATCACTATTTTACCTACACATAAAAGATGTAATTTAACAGGTATTGCATATGTAAATATTTTTGAATACATATTATGTACAGAAACGCTGGTGCTTTATTTTTACCATTTAACATGTAAAGGCTAAATAATAATTTGCCTTGATTTGCCCAGCAAGGCAAAGTGCCTGGTGGCCTACTGACGGCCAGCGGGTCAAAAAGATACATTTGCGGTAATGGCTGCCAATACTGTGCCAATGAACAAGGAGGGCAATGCCAATACATTAAACGCGTTTTGCCTGCCTGGCATGTTTGCTGGGTATGCGTTACTTAAAACTTTACATAAGTGAGAAATCCGATATCTAGATAGATAAAATTACCTAACTACTTAAATTGTCTTAGATGTTTTACTGTATTTTTTAAAAATAAATACCTATTATGTTAGGGTAAATATTTATACAATTTATAAAAAATAATAATTCACTAAAGTGCCTACCGAGGAGTCTACCATCGCTTTTACTCGCGACATGCACCACCTATCGAATTTATTTAAAGAAATATTTGCTTATTTAAAACGAATAAAGTAATTTTGGTACATTCTATACTATTAAGGTTGAATTCTCAACGTCATTCAATCTATTGCCAACCTATAACCTATTTCGCGTTGATTTTTTGAGTTTATTATTTTATTAACTAACATTTAAAGAAAATCAATATCATCGGTACATTATTTAGGTAGTATCTGATATATTACAAAAATATCAATTTATTTCATTGCTAATTTTGGGAGAAATGTATAGTGAAAGAACAATGAGTGACAATGACATAATAATGTTAAAAAAAATCTTACCCAATATTTTTCGCTATACAATTCTCCTAAAATAAGTTATGAAATTCCTTGATATTTATTAAATATGTCAATTATTGCCTATAGAATATCAAGTCGATACTGATTTTCTTTAAATTTTGTATAAAAGCTAGAAAACATAAATAAATCTACGCGAAATAGGTTATAGGTTGGCTAGCATGTTGATACTCCCACCTTAACGATTTCCAAGATAAAAATTTCAAAAATATTGGCAGGCGTTCGGCTGTCACCCAATATCAAGTAAAATTTAATTATGCAGGTATAAATTTGGTATCACTAAATAGGTAGTTAAAGGTTCAAATATTAGGATTAAAATTATTCTCAGAATTATTGTCTTGTTCGGAGGAGTCTAAAGAAGGAATATCCATCGAGCAATCAATGATTTCCAACAAACTTCGCAATTCATCCAAACTATTTGACAGAAAGGGCGTTTTTTGTTTATCAATTTGTACAGTTACTGATTGTCCATATAAATATAAACTTATTTCTAAATTATTGTTTGTTTTAACAGCCCACGTAATTAAAGGACCAGGAGTATGCTTAATTTTAAAGAGGGTCTTGGAAGTGTTTTCATTAATGATAAACCATCCTTCCTTTAAACTGGACGTTTTGAACAAATTATTAAATTGTTCAAATGATTTATAACTTGTTAGTTCTTTATGTTTAAAAATTTCACGCTTACTTTCTTCAATACCTTGTTAAAATTGTATTTCGTCTAGTTCTTTGAGCTTTTATTTCCTAGTTTTTCGATGCGTTAAAGTTTTTGATAAGTAATTTGGACAATTGGGAAATTTACTAGGTACCTACGCTGTTATCTTTTAATCTTGGTAAATTTAATTTAACAGAAACGAACTCACGCGTTTTTGTGTCCTGTTAGGAAATCTTCGAAATAAAATCCTCTTCTGTAAAATGGTACTCACAAACTCTACTACTTTTATTAGGAATAAAATGTTCACGGCATTTCGCCATTGTAGGTTATTTTTCTCATTTTTGGGGAACCGAAACACACGCACTGTTGGACCGGTGGTATAATTACTCTTACAACCGACTATACAACATCGATACGGCATTTTAAAACTATTTCAAATACTATTTGAACCGGGAAACACTATATTTTTTACTAAATAAACGAAAATTAAACCACCGAACAAACACGAAGCAGACTACAGCTATTGCAACGTTACCAGCTCGCACAGAAGCGTTTCGTATGTCTATCATACGATTGCTAATAATAATTATTAGTTATTTTTTTACTTAACTAAAATACTCCCGATAAAGTAGGTACCTACTTCTGTAATATTGTGTTAGACCTGTGGTAATAACTAAGTTAACATAATATTAAACATAAACATATTACATAAAGAAAACATTTTAAAGCAAATCAGGAAATACGGATGATCTGACCATGTTGCCAAGGTCACCTGTTAATGGACGAATAGCCAGGTCGACTAGATGAATGATGCCAAAACGTAATAGGGCTTCGGAGCGTGACGTCACTACCAAATTTCTTTAGAGCGCTTTCTCCTTGTTTATAGAATTTGTTGGGTGTACCCCTGGGGTATTTACAATATTAAAAATGAAAAAGAAAAGTTTAATAGTATTGTTGGTGTGGGTAATGAGCATCTAATGGGAGTCTAGCACCCCCACAGCTTCTCCCTCTCTTTTTTATTTTCTGAAATTATTCGTCTTCTTCCGTTGATTGTTATTACTTTTGTTTTAGGTTAATGCCCATGAAGTTCCACTGTCTGGTTCCCCGTACATTGCCATTTACCAAAAAACCTCTATGTTTGAACACGATTGTAGATCCAATTGCCATAAAAGTTTCACCGATAACGGAGAGATTTTAATAGTCTCTGGTAAATATTTAGAGTACCCAGAACAAGAAAATGAATTCGTTGATAATAGCTTCATTCGTTCAAGCAAACTGACGACCGATTTCAAATTTTTTTCTGCGTAATCGTGGTTTTTAACTGGTTGCGGCGTGCTCTGCGAACACGTTCCCAAACCCCAAAGGATAAGAAATCCTTTTTTTTTCTGTGACAGATAACAGAAATCTAACCCAATAAATAAATAATAAATTATTTGCAACAACGATTAGAAAAAGGCATTTGTTGTAGGTTCCGTGCAAGCAAAAATTATTTGCATCAAAGAGGGCCTTGCATCTAAGGACGTAATGCTTAGCCGTAGACCTGTTGGGTGTCAGTAACTACCTGAATTAACAATCAATCAGTTATTTCGTCATCTTTGACAGTCGTTACAAGTAATTTGATTTATCGCTAATTTTTCCAATTTCTTGAACAATTAATTTACACAATGGGCTTTACGGAACAGCACAAAACATTCATGGTTGGCGTATTTTTGAAACGGGGTTAAAGTAAATGCATGGTGAGTGGCAATACTATCCTGGTTTGTGCATGGACAATTTTCACGAACATTTTCCTAACGTTGCTTTTATTGCTAGGGATTTTTATCATTGCCTGAAAAGAACCATGGCTGTGTTTAGGGAAACAGGTTCTATACAACACAAAAAAGGGGCAGGAAGACCATCTGTAAGAACAGAAGAACTTGTTGCAAATTTAGAACAATTACAAGAAAGGATTATCCAAGAATGTGGTAACATTTCTCCAGAAATGCTGGTCAACACTTTCGAAAATATGAAGAGACGTGTGAATTTATGCTTAGAGCATGGCGGTGGCCAATTTCAGCAATTTATGTAATTATTTTTCTTTTTTTTTCTGTATATTCTTACTTTGTTAATTTTGTAAACAACAAAAATAAATTTGTATTTGTCTACTTATTTTATTACTCATTAGTTTGGCATATCATGTCAGAATATGAATTTGACAAAATTTTAACCTAGATTTGGTTAGATATATCGTCCCCATATCATTGTGATCTAAACCAAGCCCTACGTTTTTTAATCCAAGCCCACTTTGATGCAAATAATTTTTGCTCGCAAGGTATGAGCAACAATACAATCTACAAAAGTCTGCAAACGCCGGATTTTCTGGCAGCCGTTTGGGATTTATCGTGTGCGAATGCTTTTAAACACAACGCATGCGTCGTCAGTTTGCTGAAGGGTTTTGCCCGCTGTAACTACGAAGTTCATATATTATTAAAAATATATAAATTACCAGCACCAGTAATTGCCAACGTAATTTAATCGAATTAGTATTGTTTTCTATAAAATTTCGATAAAATGATTCGCTTTAGAGATTTTCCGAGTGGTTGGTACTAGCTGTGACTTTTGCTTTTTCGACGCATAATCGAAACTTTTATGGAAAATGTTTCGAAAATGTTTCAAAAATGTTATATTAAATGTGTTTTTCCCAATCTTAGAGGGCGCTGTTTGAAGATGTCAAAATTGACACAAAAAGGGAACAAGTAATTCGAATTACCTGCAGGTTGTGAAATAGAAGAAAAACAATGCGAAGACAAAATAATTTCGTCATTATGCATTTCTCACAAGTGTATTTTCTATAAGTCATGATTTATTTTATTGTTATTGCAAAAAATAAACGCAGCATTGACGAAATAAATTTTATCACATACAACGTGCTCACAATTTATTTGCATTTAGAAGAAATAATATTTTGCGAAAAAACAAAATTGAAAAAAAATCTTTCTTAAATTGAATTGGCTAGTAAAATAGAAATAATGTTTCAACTTTTCAGCTTTTAAAAAGATGCAGGAAGTTAATTAAAACCACTTTTAACAAGATAAAAGGTTATTTGTCAAAACGACCTTTACAACGCCAGATATTATTCTGGTTCAAAATGGAGTCGAGTCACAATTTGTAGTTTTGGGTTTATATAAGGTTTCGTATAATATGTGGCTATAATTAATAGATACATTATCGAAAATAATGCGAAACAAACGTAGCTAAAGTAAAATCGACTAGCACAACCTAAACCAAAAAGAAACCACATAAATATTTGATATAAGTTACAAGAAATAATGTTAAATGGTTAAATAGTTGATTCAAAATAAAAAAAAATTGAAGATGTTCAAAAAAAACCAGACTGAAAACAATTTTAAAATGATCAATATTAAGGGTAGAGTTTCGTAAATTAATGGACACCCTAGTAAATATTTCGAAGCAGAAAATTACCAATTTGTTTTGATGCACTTAAATGGAAAATGTGTAGCACCAATTCGGGATATAAATTCACAGTTTTATCTAAAAATGTTTCAAAAATATTCATTCATCCTAAATGTATCGATACTGTGGTTTGTAAACTTTTTCGAAACAAACAGTTCAAAAATGTTTTAAGTAGGTAACAGAATTTGAAAATGTGTCGAAAACATTTCGGAACACATTTGTTGCAACATAATTTTGATATTTGAATCGAATATGTTTCAAAACGTTTCGAAGCAAAGAATTTGTGTCCAATTTGTGTCTAAATATGCTACTTAGGTGGTTGTCTTAAAATATTCATATTATTTTTTAAGGATCTAATATAAAGAAGGGTGATCACCTGAGCATATGCTATGCAGATCCATTATGGTGTACAATAAATAGAAGACAATTTTTGAATGAAACTAAATTTTTCTGGTGCTCTTGTACAAGGTGCTCGGATTCGACTGAGTTTAACACCCACTTTAGTGCAGTGAAATGTCAAAATAAGCAAAATGGGTAGGTAAAAATTATATTCTAATTTTGACATGTCTATAAACAGATTGTGACTGGGATATAAGGGTTTTTTTATATACACACACCGCCATAATTAGAGGAACGGTCCAAATTTACCTTAAGTTGAAAATCAATTTTCTCTTTCGATTTTCACTCGATTTCGATAGTTTTTTTTTTATTTTAGCTTGATTCTTCAGGAATGCTGTTGGCCTATTAACATTTTTTAACGATTTGTTTGAATATATGATACAGGGGCAGAAACAAAGTAATGATTTTTCAGTAATTTTTGAGACACCCTGTGGAGTGACCAAGTGACAATTGGAAACATTTTATGATAATTAATTGTGACCTGTTCTTTTCTAAACATTTTCTGTATTTATTCACTCTGATACCTTAATTATTACGGAAAATACAGGGTTTGAAAAAAGTAGAATCGGATTAACAACTGTAACAGATCTAGACAGCAATGGATTTGTAAGAACACTTTTTTCACATTTTGTCCCTTTTTATCAAGTTAGCTAAAGTCAAAGTCAAAGCCATTTTGTAAACATCTGTGAGTTTGGCACTAAATTTAAGACGCATATTTTCTTTACATAAGTTTGCTGTTTTTTCATAAGTAATTTTTTATATTTGGTTTGTTTTTCTTTAATATCGTCACCTTGATTGTGAAAGAGTCCATAATGGGTGCTTTAGAACCGACTGATGTTGCTGAAATGTTTGGTAAAACAAAATCAACGATCCATCGTAATGTTACACATTTCAGGCAAACTGGAGAGTATGTGAGAAGACGAGGTCAAGGCAGAAAACATTCAACCACGGCTGTAGATGATCGATTCTTAACTTTACAAATTCTACGAAATACGCGTATAACAGCAGTTAAAAAAAAAATTAATTAGAAGAAGTACGTGGAACCAGAATAAGTGCGATTACAGTTAGAAGAAGATTTAAAGAAGTTGGTTTTAAGTCATATAGGCCACGAAAAGCCCCTTAACTCCAGAGACGTCATCGACTAGGGCGACTAGCCTTTGCTCGAGAACACCAAAATTGGAATAACGATCAATGGGGTCAAGTTTTATTCACGGATGAGAGCCGTTTTTGCATAAATTCTATTGATGGTAGGGAGAGATTGTATCGAAGTCGAGGAGAATAAAACGAACAATTTAATTTTACTCCTACCGTCTCTTTCGGTGGAGACTCAATTATGGTGTGGGGTGGCATATGTTTAGGAGCACGCACAGAGTTAGTGGTAGATGGCGGTGCTTTAACTGCAGACAGGTACATAAGAGATGTTCTTCAATACCATGTGATACCTTTCGCCCCACATATCGGAGCCAATTTCCTCTTAATGCAGGACAATGCTCGCCCGCACGTAGCTCATTGTGTAAATCACTTTCTGAATCAAGTGGAGATACCAAAAATGAATTGGCCTGCATGTTCACCGGACTTGAATCCGATTAAACATGTCTGGAATATGCTAGGCAGACGACTTTGGTCAATAATTCCTGCTGTCCAAAACACCGACGAGGTAAGAACCGCATTAATTGAAATATGGGAGAATTTGCCTGAGGAAATGATCGATAACGTCGTCAAAAGTATGGGACATCGGATGACTGCAGTCATAAGGGCTCGTGGAGGAAATACACGATATTGAAAAAAATAATTTTTGTAAATATTTTTTATCATTAAATGTTTAAAACAAATTAAAACGTACAATTAATTTTTTAAAAAAGCGGTACTTTTGTCGTTATTTGTTTCAAACCCTGTATTTTCCGTAATAATTAAGGTATCAGAGTGAATAAATACAGAAAATGTTCAAAAAAGATCAAGTCACAATTAATTATCATAAAATGTTTCCAATTATCACTTGGTCACTCCACAGGATGTCTCAAAAATTACTGAAAAATCTTTACTTTGTTTCCGCCCCTGTATCATATAATATAAAGACAAATCGATAAAAAAATATTAATAGGCCAACAGCATTCCTGAAGAATCAAGCTAAAATTAAAAAAAAAACTATGGAAATCGAGGGAAAATCGAAAGAGAAAATTGATTTTCAACTTAAGGTAAATTTGGACCGTTCCTCTAATTATGGCGGTGTGTGTATTATTCTCAAAAAAAAATTGTGTGAAAATTAGAGGTCTTAGAGCATATTTCCAGCTTCTGCTCCTCCCCAGATTACAATCGCATATCTAATTAGTGACTCCACTAGGGTTATATACATCAACCTGACAACAACAGATTGAGTAGATATCCCTCAACACGTAAAATTTATTTATTAATTTTCTGATTTTATTACTAATATAAATTAAATGATTTTGCCATTTCAGATTTTTGTCAATAATTAGGCCCAAATACTTAATCTGATTGGTTGAATTAATAAGGTAATTAGTGTCTTTTAATCTGATTTCACTGAGATCCGGCATATTAGCTTTATATATTGAGAATGATATGAACTTTGTTTTTGTGATGTTCAGAGATAGCACGTTACCGTCTAGCCAGTCTTTTATAATTTTAGTAGGTACTTAATTCTGCCATCTCTCTGACGTCACGTCATCACGACCCCCTTCAAACACCAATGCTGTATCATCAGCGTAAGAAATCAGATTATCTCTTATATTAAGATTCCACAAATCATTAATTTATAAAATAAAAGTAGTGGTGCAACAACGATTCCTTGTGGTAATAGATTGGAATATTTTGTAATAGGGTAATATTATTTTGAAAATGTAATAGATTTTGCACGACATATAGAGCGCCTTACAGACGACAGATGGAATAGCCGAATAATACGCTGGAGACCATGGGAAGGAAGGAGAGGAAAAGGAAGACCAATTATGCGATGGTATGACGACATAAAACAAGTGGCAGGACTTGGATGGACGAGAACAGCACAAAACAGAGAACTGGAGGAGAGAAAGGGAGGCCTATGCTCATTATTGGGCGCAATGAAAGGGCTTGACTGAATAGATTTATTAAAATTGTAATAGAAGAACGACGCTGTTCACTTGAATTAATTGACTCGACCGTTACTTTGTGACAATACATTTCAGCTATGTAAAATGAAACCAATGTATACTTTGTTATTTTTCACTATATTTAAAAAAAAGGTTTGGCGTTACGGCCGTTTCGTAGTACAACTACATCTTCGTGACGCTAACATAGATTAACTCATGTTAGCACCATTGATAATGCCAGTGTGTATTACATTTGCAATACTACATAGTACGGTGGCCTGATCAAGAAAAGTAAATAAGTTCGCCAAACCGGCCTGGGATGGAACCAGGTACCTTCCGCTTGCGATGCGTGAACGGTACCGCTACATTAGGCTGCCACCTATAACATTATATAAATATTATTTAATTTTTTAGCACATGCGATGGTTATTTACTGCCAAAAACATTTCTCGATCTAAAAGAAGAAACTGAAAATTGGTATTGCAACAAGTGCACCTATTTCGTATCGCATATTCTCGTAAATGATCTCCTGGAAAAAATTGGAACGGACTTGGCCAATCTCGAGAAAGATGACGTAACTGCTTGTAAAAAGTTTATAAATAAACTTGAGATAATTTTACCATCGAATAATTTTTACATTACAGAAGTAAAATTGACACTTGGTCAATTAATTGGCCAAGAGACTCCCGGGGGCTTGTCTGACGTATCCAATGGCGATTTGGAGCTAAAAAGAAAACTATGCGAGGAGTTGATTGATTTGACGAAAATTTTGATACCAAGTAAGTAAAGTCAAATTAACGTAAGAACTCGCCGCATTACCTGTCATTAATGGCACCCTGTTGAAGTCTGGTATATTTTACGCCTTCTCCATCTTTTAAATTTTCTAAGATAGTCTTGATATTCTGTAAAGATATAGGATAGCTACTAATTTTATTATTTATAAAATAAAATATTTACAGACCCGTACCTACCAAAATAAGAATGTGAAAACATAAAACTAAAGGAAAAGAAGAAAACAACATTTATTTCTTTTAGTATCTTGACATAGTATAAAACAAAGTCGTTGTCGCCCGTCTGTCCCCTTATGTGCGTAAATCTTTAAAACTACCCAACGGATTTTGAAGCGTTTTTTTTAATAGATAGAGTGATTCAACGGGAAGGTTTTTATGTATAACTAGCGACCCGCCCCGGCTTCGCACGGGTGCAATTTCAGAAAGTGGTATGCCGGGTACTAATATATCGGGTTTGTTCGGGTTTGTATTTATACCAGCGGGTTGCAACGCATGCCGGGTACACGCTAACAATAATTTATTTAAATTCCGAACAACTCTCTGTTACTTCTTGAATTTTAAAAGACATTAAATTTTCCCTAATTACTCTAAATATTAATATATTAACTGCAAACTATAACATATGATCGTATAAATATTTAACAAATTAACGTATTGCTATATTACCATATTATATTAATTAATATACGAAGAAAACACTATATTGTGTTAAAATTCCACTATATTCAAAAAAACACAAACAAACAAAAACATTTGTCGACTCAACATGTTTCGCTACACTGTAGCTTTATCAAGAGTGTATCAACAATAGTATCAACTCTTGATAAAGCTACAGTGTAGCGAAACATGTTGAGTCGACAAATGCTTTTGTTTGTTTGTGTTTTTTTGAATATAGTGGAATTTTAACATAATATAGTGTTTTCTTCGTATATTAAAATGGAGTTCCACCAAGTAAAGGCAGAATCAATTCAATTATATTAATTAGCTTTTTATAAAAATATTTAGTATGTCCTTTAATCCTTGGGGACAGATAAGTAACAGGGTTGTAACACAGTAACATCGTTGTTCTTTTTTTTATCTTACTTGACTATGTTGCACTCGGTTGCGCTTGAGATCTTAATAACATTATATTAATATCGTTTTACATATAAAATTTAAGTCTAAAGCTAAAAAATATAGGCATATTCAACCCTGTTACCACGCGCTGGTAACAGAGTTGTGTAGTAACAGAATAGTAAATGTTACATTCCATACAACATAAATCATAGAGTAAAGCGTAAAGTACACTTTTTTTTCATATTTAGAATATTTACCTCTTTGACAACATACTGAACTTAAAATAATTAAAAATTCATTGATATACTCACGTAATAGATAGGTAACAGATTGGTTTCACAATAAAAACACGCTGCCTGTACAACGCCTCACGGCTGCCTCACACCTCCTATATCCCTCCCGCCGATCTAACGATCAACCACGATTAATACAAACATCCCGTCCAAGACGGGCCAAGCTAGTACAAAGTCTAAGCAGCGCCATCTCTATATTAAGTTGCGATTTTCTCGGTAACATAATGGTCCAGACAGTTTCACATCATACGCGGGACCAAGTTTAAAAAAATATTTATTAAGTAAATTTTGATATTTACTGCTTTTAAGACATATTTTATAAATATTAAAAATATTCCGTTTATGGTAATAATTTATTTAAGCTAGGTTCATATAATAGAAAATGAAGTTATTTGATCTTTATTATAGCGGAGTGGTACTAGGGACATATAGAATTTGCATGGAAAACCACTCTGTTACCAGAAATGACCACAATGTTACTTTAGAAAAAAAATTAAAAAATTAAAATCAAGTCTTTAGTTTAGTAATCAATGTTTATTAGTGTGATGTATTTTGTATTTAATGTAAAATTTGATAGATTGTGTGATTATTAATAATAAAAAAAATAACACAGTTGAGGGACAAGTTTACCTGCGCGAAATTTGACAACGACCCATACATACACAATAAAAGCAGAAAACTAAATTTACTAAAAACAATAGCTATCAAAAAAGCCATAAAAAACAAATGTAATGTTGTAAATAATCAAACCGAAATACCTTCAGGCGTTTCCCTAATTCTTAATAGCACACTAATTTAGGACTAAATATGTATCTGTACCTTTAAAAGTTAGGAAAACCCACAGTTGACCATTCAATTTTCTAAATCTAATTTTAATTTTATGACGTGTTTATAATTACCATAATATTTGTAATGTCATGTAGAATTTAGTATCTTCTTGTCCTCCTTTGATAATGGCCCGCAAGGGCCGAAACACGTGTCAGGAAACTGATTAAATTTGTGAAACAAGTAGTTATTATTTTTTCTTCCTGTGCAATGGAACAACAGTTTCACTAAGAATGTAGGCCAACACACATTAATTATATATTTTTAACTCGCCAGTCAATTTTGTATTAATTTCTTTAGGTACATTAAAAGCCAGTAAGGACAGGCTTGCCAGTACTGTATCTAAGTCGGTTTAATTATATTGTTTCACTGAATTTAGGATTAATAAATTGATCTAATTTAGTTTGTAGGTATCTAGCGTTTTGTTAATAGGTTTACCGACAATAAGAATTGCTTTATATTTTATAGATTCTTTTTTAAAATGAATAATTGTTCTCTTTAACTGGTTTTATAATAACAAAAACTAAAATTAACAAATCTAAGAGCTTAAATGTAAATATCTCATAAACCGTTTGCCAAAATGTAAAATAGTGGAATGAAACACCGAAGAACATAGCAAATACTATTGTATTGCAAAGTATATGACCATTTACAAAATGTTAGACATCAACATGTTTTACTTTTACTCGGAATAGTGGCGGAACAACGGTGCGAAAACTTTGCCGGGTCCCCATTATGATACGGAGTATTATTATTGATAACCATATTAATTTATGAATTTTGAGTAGGTACACAAAAAAGCAATTATTGTTATGTGCACATACTATTTTTTCTGCAATCGAAAAGAAAATAGAATAAAAATACAAAAATAAAACGATTATGCCTAATAAAAAATTAATCAAAAGTCATTATTCGAGTTTTGTTAACCGTTGCGAAGCAATTGGCCATAATATATCGATTAGAGAATATTATATTCTCGGCTTAGGCCGGGAATAATATATTCCCGTATCGTTATATTATTATGTCCCATTGCGTAGCAACGGTTAACAATACTGGAATAATGAACTTTGTGGCGCCAAATCACACCAGAAAGATGCCAGTTTGTGGACAATGGAGAAAAATCTTTTCTTCTTGCTTTTACATGCGCAAAGTTTGAAATCAGATTAGAAATGTCTATTTTTTTAACTTCCTCATTTTCTAGAGAAATATTGCTAAAGCCAATAATTTTTTATCGGTCATGCATCAATTTCTCAAATAAGTTTTAAATAACTTTAACTTGGAAAAAGACCGTTCAGCGGATGCAACCGAAATAGGGATGGTAAAAAAAAAGCACGCAGTTACAATTTCACTAAAACTGGAAGATGAATAATAATTTTATACCAGTATAGAATGTAATAAATCAAAAACAGAAGTTTTTTTTTTATTTATTTATTTTACGTCGGCCTTTTTCCGCAACGAGGCCAATCACCGACGCCAGGGAATTAAAATAGAAGTTAAATTATCTAAAACATTCTCTAAATGAAAGCACTTGCGATGAAATTTTATCAGCGATATCTTCTAGATATTGAAGATGCATGGCTTTGACTCATATCGTAAATATCCTCATCAGAAAGAGAAGGATCTCGTAAAACGTTGGGGAACAAAACGCGAAAATAAGAACAATTTTGTAAAGGCCAGAACTTTGATTTTTTAATTGAGCTGTAATTATATCCATAGTTTTAAAAAACACATTTATTCTAAACCAATCATCACTTGTTTGAACTTGATAATGGTTATTAACATCATCAAAAATTATTTTTGATCTTGATATCCTTTTGTTTTCGAATTCAGGAGTAGTGCCCAATTGCCTAGCCAAAGTAACAGAGTCCGTTTTAATTACATTAAAATTATTTCTCATATTTTGATTTATAATTTCAGTGGCGGTGGTAAACATTTTAGACGCAGCTTCAATATTTTGCTCTTTTTTTTTGTAAAAGTTTTGACAATACATTAATACTCTTTAAAATTTTATTTTGAAAAACAATAAGAAAAATGGTTTCAAATTTTTCCAAGTGTTTTCTTAAAGACTTTGCTTCATTATCTTCCGCTTTATTTGTAGAGGTTAAAATTATTTTTGCCAGTGTTTTTAAAAATATCCATATATCTAAAACGAAGAGCTTCTAATGCATCGTGTCCATAGACAATTTACCTTTAGATACCTACAGCTTATCTCCTGCGTAAACAAAAGTTACGTTTTATGGGTGAAAAAATACGTCCGAGCGCATGACTCGTCGGTCAGCTGTCTTCATTCGGGGAACCTTCGTGCATGCGCACAAACCTCGTGCTATCAGCCGTCCTACTTTATCGACAATAATCGACGCGCTCAAGAATACTCTCCCGAACCGGCTCGGCAGCCATTTTTGTTGTTGTGTTTTAAGGTTTCTCTTCGGAATTCCTTGTAGTTTTCTAAAGTTTTCAGCTATCGGATCGGCTATCGTGGATTGTGGGACTGGTGTTTAATATTTATGGATTTCTGGTTTTTGTGTAGTTTAGTTAGTGAATTGTGTTTGTGCTTTTAGTGACTCGGATTGTAATATAAACAATGACTAGTACTAGTTGCAGCCGTTGTATAATTGTATTATGCCCAAATAGGGGTAAAATAAACCCTCTATGGTGGCATATGAGCAAGAATTTAAATTTTAAAGCCCGGACCTGTCTATTTTCTCATTCGTCAAACGATAATGTTGCAGTGCGCATGTCTAATAGTTCCCAGTTTAGTTTACATGCGCGAGGTCATAAAACTGCCACATTCGTGATTATTGTTTGTTTATCTAAAGGTAAATTATCTATGATCGTGTCTCGATGACCATCGAGTGGGTGTCAATTTTTTAAACTTACTTTGACACAAACACCGCTCTTTAAACTAAATGCCGATAATGCGAATTGCGGTTTAATAAAAACAATAATAAAAAAAATTAAGGCCGTTTTATGTGATTATTTCAGTTACTAGATATATGTAAAAGTATTGAGTAAAGTAGTTTTGCGGATACGTTTCCGGAGTTTTGCATTTTTTTTCTATGCGAACATTTTGTTTTGCATTTTTATGTTTTTGTGGCTGCGCTCCCGGGCCCCTTTCTAGCCTGGGCTCGTGTGCTTCGCACACATTGAATACCGGTAGTTCCGCCACTGACTCGGAACGATGGTATTTTTATCATTTTTTATTTTTTTTTTATTTTAAGACTATTTTGATTTTATTAACACCTTAAAACTACTGTAGGCAACCAACAAGAATAGGGTATAGTTTGTTACCTATACTACGATACTACACATAAGGTCGTGTATTATGAAAACAAATTAATCGGAATAATGCAAGGAATGTTTTAAGAATATAAGGTCAGTTGGGGTAAGTGCGACACAAAATTAACATAGTTGAAATATAAAACATTTTTAGGTAATCTAAATATTTCCAGTGCTCAATAAAATTTTTTCTCATAAAGGATACATACATTAAGTACTCCTTGGGTACTTAAAAACATTTATTTTATTTCTTGGTTTTAAGAATACAATTTAATTCTTTTTAAGTCCCCTGGTCGCACTTACCCCGTGATATTGGGGTAAGTGCGAATTTGGTGATAAATTAGCATATAAAGCATGCATAGTAATCTAGGGGGTAAGAGCGTTTTACTTGCACTTTTCTAAAAAAAAGATGTGTTTTTAGACCTAAAATATATTTTTTTAAGGCAAAGTTACAAACTCGTTAACTGAAAAAAAACAAAGCAAAAACTTAAAACAGAAAAAAAAACAACACGTCTTTGATTTAACGTAAAAATTTATTGTAAATGTTATTCTTATAATATTTTGGAAAACTATAAACTAAAAATAAAATAGTTTTTAAATAAGTATAGCCGGTAAACGACAGTTGAAATGATATTTCTCCCCGCCTTCCAATAAATCCAAATCCATACAGGCAACACACGTGGACGCACTTGCACCTTCCACACATGTCGCGGGGTAAGTGCGTCCACATCGATAACTACAAAACAATAGTATCCACATGGCAAATATAACAAATAACGTTTAGTTTATTAGGTTTTAATTACACCTATACCATAAAACTAAAAGTATAACAATAAAATCCTAATACTATGGAATTAAAAAAAATACTTACCTACTCGTTCTGCAAGTTAAAATGACAATGTGAGGTTATATTTCCGATAGCTTATTAATGGGTTGATGTACCGATGTCATGTGACTCTGACGTAATAAGAACTATGAAGGGAACCTGTTATGCCAGCGTTGCCATCTTTAACTTTTGATATGTCTGTATTATCTGATGTGGTCGCACTTACCCCAAATACGCTCTTACCCCAACTGACCTTACCATTTCACGAGCCATTTCGTTTAAAAAATCGATTTTTTAAAGATTTTTAAAACTTTTTCACCCTGTAACCCTGTATAACTGACATAATTGAATCAAATTTAACATAATTTAGTCAACGGCCATCTCTCATTAAAATTATTAAATTATTAAAATTTTCCATACCTGGGCTTTCAATTAAGAAGGTTTATTCCTAAGAAAAAGTTATCTTTTTGACAATTTTAAGTGTAATTTTTTAGTAGGTAAACACTTTCAAACAATTATTCAAAATTGGCAATCGTTTTTATTAAGTTGTCTATCAGGTCAACTTTTTTAACTACAGGATCTCTTTGTCTAAAAACTCGTACACATGTGCATATTATAGAAGAAAATACAGGGAAAACTTTTACGCACTGCCGGGACACTATGCATACGGAATCCTATTTTTCAACGAATAAAACAACTTTTATATATTTTAGAACAACCATATTTCTACTGTTTTGTTAGTTTAGGATTAAACTACATGCATTTCCTCTTCTAACTGTTACTGTTATTGCTCCATGATTTAAAACCCGTTTAGTAATGGTCTTCATACCTCTAATAATAATTATTATACTTCTTGTTTTAGGCGAGAAACGAGTCAGAGGTTTGCTGCTTTTTGAGCTACATGCTTCATTGGCTGAGTTGGGACGAAGAAGATCATTAAATTTCCTAAATGTCGAGGATATTAATTCAGTCTTGAAGGTAAGCGATTTTTATTATATACTCTTGGGCCCGTTGCACAGTTACACAGCCTCGGCCACCGTCCTAATGGCACCGTTTATACGGTTAAGGGAATGGCACCGTTTATACGGTTAAGGGATTAGGCAGCATTATGCGACCTTTCACACGCACCGGCACCGTGTACACGGTTCCGTTCCACCGCGATGTCACCGTCAGTTTTGCCGATGGTTTCACTTAAAATTACTGGCAAAGGGATTGCGCCTGAGGCGCAGATTAATCCAAATTTTATTATGCCCGTTTCTTTTGCACGGGCGTGTATAATACCTCTCTACTCATTTCACAGACAAAATAAATAAAATTAAATAAATATTCAAAAAATTGTGTTCCACCAGTCCACCAGAACTAAGTAAACTAATCTGTTTAATCTCTTTTGTTCCTTTATTGCCGAACGGTTATTATTTGCAATTTTATTTATAATAAGTAGGGGAGAGTATACCAAGACGGGACTTTTCCTAAGATGGGATAATGCTATTTTTACCTAAAATAATGAAAAACTTATAAAAATTAGTACAAAAGTTTAGAGGAAATTGCCTGTAAAAACACACGTCACAATAACAGGAGTCTCGCTAGGCAGAGTTTTTTCTAGTGTCCGACCGAAACAAGATTTACAGCCGAAACCGAAACCGAATCTTCGACCTTGGTCTCAGTTTCGGCCGAAACCGAAACAAAAAATTGGAATGAGACACGTTCGCGAACGATTCGTTTCAAAAGGACGAATCCCATCACTTCACTAAATTGAAAGAATTAATTTATCATTCTCAAAAGATTCGATTCTTTTTTGATTCACCAATTCACCAATTCACCAATTCACTCGTTCATTTCGTCTATCGTTCACTGGTACCAAAAATTCGATGAAAGTACCGGAGGACAGTACCAAAAAAAAAAGGTCGGAGTCGATCTTGGGAACGGATTGAACTCTTCCCACCTAAACAAAAAGGTCGACTGAGAAAAATTATAGGATGGATAAGATCCGATTCACCATTTTCGATTTATTTTAAAAGGAAAAGAATTATTTGGGAACGAATCTTTTTAGCTGAATGAATTAAACGAATTGATTCACCAAAAAGAATCGAACTTCCCACCTCTCATTGGAATATGTAACAAAGATATCTATTTATATAGACATATAGACAACACTGCCTACGAACTTACCCAAAGTTAGCCGAACGGTGCGCGACAATTCACGAACACTGAGTTTCGGCGCAACCGAAGGTTCCGCCAATTTTTGGCCGAAACTAACCGAAACCGAATCTTCGGTCGGTCTCTAATTATTATCATTCTGTTTTAGGAATCGAGAACACATTTGGTGGAATGTATAGATCTTCTAAAATACGAACCAATTATTTTACCAGAGGGTAAAATTTACCAGCAAGCGATTAAAAATTTAAACCATTTAAATCATTTGCTTCGAAAGCAGCAAGTTGTAATAGAAGATGTGGTTGCATAATTTTTATCAATTTTATAGATCGATAAAATAAAATTGACATTAAAATAAAGCAGTTTACAACCCAAATACGCCTGACGTCCTTTATTTAGTACGGCTAATTTAACCTCGATTTTTGACAGCTAAATGACATTTCAGGTTATGTTAGATTTGAAAGCATATTGCAATAACATCGAGAGAGCTTATATTTAGTGAGTTTTTAAATAAGGAAATAGTTTTTTTGTGCAATACTACCAAATTAATCTTAGGTAAAATTGACGATTATGGTATACGTTTTGAAAGGTAAATTTTTAAACTCTTTTTTCCTTGAATTTTTTATTATTATTACTTTGCATGTAGGTACAGTTAAAGATTTACTTTGGCAATATAAGTTCTTACTTAGTGGAGATAATTTATAGTTACCAAGTAATCAACCTTTTTGCCTAGGCGTCCTATATTACGTAGGACGTTAGGGATATATACGACTTTCGAATCTTGCACTTATCAAAGTATACAACATAATATACAAACAGAATAAGATAAATTAATATTTTTTTTACTTTTCTTTAGAGGATTTACTCTTCATGAAGTTTTGGCGATGCTTGCAGACGATAGGTATCTCGATAATACGATGGTTACAGTAATTCCTCCAAATGATAATGAAGACACAGATGAAGATTCCGGAACTGAGGATAACCCTAGTTTTGTTAACATTTCCCCCTTCAGAGATCAAGGCGCAAGCCGAAATTGGTTCAAAAAAACTCATCATTACGCCAGCCAAAGATTTTGATTTTAGTGAAGAGGAAGATGAGTTACCTATATCCGAATTGAGGAAACGCATGCGTTTGGACCACGAAAAATCATCTGCAATGTCTACGCCTACCTCCAAATCAAAACAAGATTTCAAGTGGTCATCTGGTGATATATCTTCCGAAAGGGATACCATGTTGGACCTTTTGGGCTTTAGAAGAAAAAATGCCCTAGCAATTTTAACAAAAGATCAAAAGAAATTTAGAAATACATCTACAGGACGACCTAGTTCCAGAGAAAATTTCGACAGCCGATACGGCAGAATGGATCACTTGGTCATTCCAGAAGTTACTCAGATTAGGTGCAGATTATGTCATACCAAGAACACCACCAGATGCCAAAAATATAATGTCGGTCTACACGTTAAGTGCTTTGTTTTGTATCATACTAAGTAGTACCCTTGAGACTAACGTTCTACATGTAGGACGGTTAGTATTTTCAATACAAACGTAGGTATAAAAATTTTACAAAAAACTTTGTATTCCGTAAGGTGTAAAATAATAGTAATTTACGTTACAAGACCGGAAAGTAGTGTTTTTCAGGTCGAGACAAGCATTTCCAGGGCGAGCCATAGGCGAGTCCTGGAAGCTTGGAGAGACCTGGAAAACACTAATTTTTGGTTTCGTGACGTACAATATTTTTTTTAAGACCGACACTTCGATATATTTTATAATCTACGCGAAACAAGTTTGACATAAAGAACAAAATTATTAGATTGATTGACTTACCTGTAAGGAAGATCGATCGTAATTATTCGAGCTGTTGTCCGAAATGATTATTACACATCGTAGTATGTATGATTTATACTCGCCAGCACAAATTCAAAGAAAATAAACAAATGAATCACATTTCTCCATGCTCACGTAAGCCTCTTGATATAGTCATTGTATTTATTTGGTTAATTAGATTGAAAAAAGGGGGCAAATCACATAGGGTGGGAAGGGTTGTAATAATCATTTCGGACAACAGCTCGAATAATTACGATCGATCTTCCTTACAGGTAAGTCAATCAATCTAATAATTATTCTTCGCTGTTGTCCTCTATGATTATTACACATCGTAGACCTTTAAAGAATATCTCAATCTAATTAACAACACTATAATATAAAACATATAAAAAACCATTTGTATTTGATATTCCATATAATTTACTGTTATTGTCTCTTATTAAACATTAATTAATTTATTACTTATTAATAGAGTTATTTATGAATGTTCTAGCAAACTCTTCAGGACAGTCAGTAATAGGTCTATTATAGAACTTCACAAACACATTAAACCTTTGAGTCCACCCAGCTGCATTTCTAATAACTTCTATGTTATGTTAACCCCTGCTCGAAAAGCTGCAGACGTACTAGCATGTCTCAATGTGTAGCAAACATGAAACATTTATTCCGCTTTCTTTTAAAATCTTTTTTAGCCACCGACTCAGTGTCTGAGAACTAGCTGAATGGTAAGGCTTTTTCCAAGTAAGAAAAAATCTATTTTCTTCTAGAGGTCTGAGCGTGGAAGCTTTTTGAATGTAATAAAGTAATGTTTTTGCCACACATAGACTAGGTTTCTCGGGAAAGAAAGAGAATATCATTAAGGGTTGAAATATTTTATCTCCTGACGCCTTAATTTTATCTGGAATACGTAGTATTTGTAATACATTGTTTGATTCTTTAATATACGTAAGATGAATTTTTGATAATATCTGCATCCTATGAGCAGAGGTGCTAATAGGGTAACACGTTTAGAAGTAAGTAACTCTAACGATTAACTTTCTAATGGAAATAATTTCTCTAAATAACCAAAAACAATAGTCGGGTAGCAAGTAGCCGCATACTTAGGTTGTGGAGGGTTTAAGTTAAAACCCCCTTTAAAAAATCTTTTTAAAATGGGCTTATCTATTTGATTCAGAGAAAAAATCAATGATAGTGCGGCTCTGTGGATATTTAAAGTTAAATAAGAAAGTTTTAACTTTTGAATCTTTAAAAAATATTCTAAGATTAAGTTTAAATTATAATTATAAGGGTTATGGTTTTTCTCAACACAATATTTCCACCATTTTTTAAAAACACTGGTCATATTGTTTTATTGTGCTTTCGGCTAGGGATGCTAAAAGAGGTGGAATAACTGTGTCCGGGGTTCCTGTTAAAACAAACGACCTCCGAACAACTTCCCTACCACCAGGGTAAGTTTTAGTATTGAGTGCTCTGGTGACCTGAAAAAGAACAACTAAAAAACCGTCAAAGTACTGAAAACTTTAGCGGTTTCTCTATTCCTTAAAACGCGGATACCAGAATTGACTGGGCCAGTCTGGTACTACTAAAATTCCAGTAGCTTGGTCCCCGAAATTTTTTTGCCAAAACTTTTCCAATGAGTCCTAATAGTGGGAAAACGCAAAAATAGTAACAACTCCAATTAATTGTAAAAACGATAACGCACTTCGGGGTCAGGATGCCAAGATATAAATTTTTTACATTCTTTATTTTGATACTTTGCAAATAAATCGATATCGGGTAGGTACCCCAAACTTACATAATATTTTTTGAAAAATTGTGTTATCTAATTCATATTCTGTAGCAGCATTTTTTATTTGAGACTCTGAATCAGCTATGCAAATTTTTGAGAAACTTATATAGGAGGCGAAAACAAATATATTTTTGGACTCGCACCACTTCCAAATTTCTTGCGTAATTTCGTTGAGATGTTTATATTGAACACTGAACACTACCCATCTTGTTAATACTAGCAATGGCTCTTATATTGTCAATTTCAAGCAATGTGTTCTAATTAAAAGTATATTTTGCAAATGTTTTTAAAACATTAAATGCTGCTAAAATTTCCAAATAGTTTATATGAAAGCACCTTTCGGTGTCATTCCAGAAGCCATGTGTTTTAACATCACCACAGTTTGCTCCCCAGCCTGTCAGGAGGCATCTGAAAAAATTCTATTGTAAAAGATTTATTTTTAAAACATTGTGTTGTATATTTTATAGCCACCAATTTATTTCAGCTTGGATTGTTGTTAAGAACAAGTGCCACATATTTTCCTCTTTCCAGATTTTTAAGATATAACCATCCATATTTAACTGCCGGTTTGCTTGCTACTAACATACCTATTAATTTTAAGAAGTTCCTAATACTACAAACTGTTTTATTTAGGAATGTTGACAGTGTTCGAATTTGTTCTTTCTTTTCGCATCGGCGGCAAGGAAATTGTCATTTTTACATTATTTATTGTAAAACCTAAATAAGTTATTTTCTGTTTGGGAGTAAACTCGCTCTTTGCAATATTTGAGACGAATCCTGATTGTGTAAGTACATTACAAACAATATTCACGCTTTTTGTACGTTCTTTTTTATCTTTTGCGATTAATAAAAAATCATCCAAATAAGCTGAATAATTTATATCTCTCTCCCATAGATATTTTAAAATGGGCCGTGATATTTTTGTAGATAAATATGGTCCTAAATTTAGGCCAAATGGCAAACAATTGAATTCATAGACAATATTCTGAAAAAACAAAAACCAAAATACTTCCTATATTTTTTCTCAATAACTAAAGAAAAATATAATAATAATAATAATAATAATAGTCTTTATTAAGAATATAAATTATAAATTACAATTCTTAAAGGGCGAAGTCTAGCTGATAAATATCAATAAATAAATAAAATATGCATCTTTTAAATCGACGCTGGCAAGATAACATGAATTCGTAACTATATAATTTTAATACAGTCCTGTAATCTTCTATCTTAAAATGAGGCGCTATAATAAACGTGTTTAAATTTTTTAGGTTTAAAATAAACCTATAATTATTACCATTCTGGTTTTTAATAAGAAAATATGACGAAAAAAAAAATCCCCTTTTTCATGATTACCTACATTTTGAAACAGCTCTTAAGTAAGTCCGTTTATATTTATGTCTCTCAGTCCTTGGTATAGTAACTCTAGGAGAACTATGTTGAATGGGGTTGCTCATAAATGAAATAGAAATACCCCTAACCCAGTTTAAAATAAAAGGGTTTGTTTGTTTGTTGTTATCTTATTCCAATTGTTTACCTGATTTTGTAAAGAAGATACAGGATTACTGGGACCCGTACGGCCTAATACTATCCTCTGCGTCAGTCATGATGGTCCGGCTTGAGGTTTAGATATACCAGATTGCTTTTAGTACCCTATTTTATAAAATAATTCCCTTTTTTAATTAAGGAACGTCAAGTGTGCCCTCTTTAAGGCCGTTTCTGATATAATTTTCTTATCTAACAGATACTTTCCTACAAAAAACCGCCCCAGGCTTTGAAGTACAACTAGGATGTGCCCCAAGTATATCTAGATAAGAGGATTCAACATGTAGTGACTGATCACTATACCAATAGGGCAAAACTCATCTTCGTGGTTTTCTACCACAAAAGGAGAAAACAGGCTTTATTACCGTAAGACATAAAGTCAATTACCGTAATGATATAATTTGACAAATTATCACCGTAAGACACGAGGTCAATTACCGTAATAACTATTTCAGGCTTTATTACCGTAAGACATAAAGTCAATTACCGTAATGATATAATTTGACAAATTATTACCGTAAGACACGAGGTCAATTACCGTAATAACAGGGGAAAAATCCCAACTTTAATATTACCGTAAGATACAAGATCAATTACCGTAATAAATATTTCAGGCTTGATTACAGTAAGACATAAAGTCAATTACCGTAATGATATAATTACACAAATTATTACCGTAAGACACGAGGTCAATTACCGTAATAACTATTTCAGGCTTTATTACCGTAAGACATAAAGTCAATTACCGTAATATAATTTGACAAATTATTACCGTAAGACACGAGGTCAATTACCGTAATAACAGGGAAAAAATCCCAACTTTAATATTACCGTAAGATACAAGATCAATTACCGTAATAAATATTTCAGGCTTGATTACAGTAAGACATAAAGTCAATTACCGTAATGATATAATTATTACACAAATTATTACCGTAAGACACGAGGTCAATTACCGTAATAACAGGGAAAAGAAACTTCAAAATTATTATTATAACTGTACGATACAAGATCGATTACCGTAATAAATATTTATGTACCTTCAGAGGAAGCGCTGCTTTCATTGAGGGCAACGGTACTCCGTACTCCTTTTTCCTTCTTCTTTTTCTTTTCTGGTGGTTGACGACGCACTGCACTGTTTGCACTTAAACACCTCAACTTCACTTTCTGACTCTGAAGTCGAAATAATTCTTCTCCTCTTAATTTTAGGCATTTTACCTTTAATTTTTAACTAATGACACGAAAAATTAAATAACGGTGTGTACTGGCTCGCACAAATAAATACAATGACTATATCAAGAGGCTTACGTGAGCATGGAGAAATGTGATTCATTTGTTTATTTTCTTTGAATTTGTGCTGGCGAGTATAAATCATACATACTACGATGTGTAATAATCATAGAGGACAACAGCGAAGAATAATTAAAAATCAACGAACTGTCACTCGACAATACATCGAAATGTTGTTGTCATAATAACGAAATCAAGGTATCTTGTACTATCAAAGAGCGATTGGAAAAACAAAAAACAAGGTGACAGTAACATTAGAGACCGGAAAAGTGACATTAGAGTCCGGAAAAGATTTTTCCGGTCTCTAATGTCACTTTTCCGGTCTTGCGATCGGAAAAACGTTATTTTCTAGACGAAAAATTGTCCAGAAAGTGTAAATTTTCTGATCGGTTTTAAAAAAAAAGTATTTTTGCTTAAAGCAAAAAGTTTTACATTTACTTCTTAAGTCAGGCATAACTGGGTTAATAATTTTATTCAGTTGACACGGATCTACGAAAATATTTCAGAAAATAAAAATGCCCGTTTTTCAGACCTATCAACAAGTTGCATGGTTTTCACGTATTAGGTATGTACCTTAAGAGTACCTATACAGTAATTACGCATTCTCCATTTCATTATCTTATCAATATTTCGTTTATTTTTCGTTTTCTACTAAAAGTGGTAAAATACCCGTCGTTGGACGGCAATTTCCTAGAGTTTTAAGTTAAAAAAATTTAATTGATAAGTAATAAAAGCAAATTCGATATTTGGTCAAATTTGCCTATATTTATTTTTCCAATCTTTTTTAACGTAAAACTGTACGCCAAAGACGGGTGGTGTTTGGCCGATTATTGGATAAAATTAAGAAGTTACGAAATATTGATCAAAAACAAAATGACGAATTCCACCTTGAAAAGAAGCCATGAAGTGACATCGGGCAACGCCGCATCAGCTGGGAGTTGTGGATCCACAAGCTATTATTATGACGCGCTGCAACAGGCGAGTTTTTTATTCTTTCTGATATTTTTTGTGTTTTTTTCGGCTCTGTTGCCACTATATTGATATTTAAAAATGTTTAAAAAAATAATAAATAGTTTTGGATAACAAGAACAACTTGCAACAATGAATCAATGGCCATCCTTTGACCCAGTACTGGCAACAGTGGCAAGGTGCAGGCCACGATAGCGATTTGGCATACCAATGCCGGCATTTCAACTTTATTACACTGGCAGTATTGGCCAAAGTCACAATAATTAAAGTAGTTGCTGGCACATTGTCATTTCGATACCGGCCATATGATGACGAAATCGCGATGCTAGGCCAGCATTGGTCTCATTGTATTGTAACGGTAGTAATGGAATGCGATGAGAAAAAGTCATTGGCCTAGGTGTCTGTAAAAACGTGCATACATAAATTTTTACACAATCACAATTACTGTTTAAATGACAACTTGACAAGCCCACATTTACTTGTGGCACACACCCTTTCTTTAAAATGTTTTACAATTTTATAGTTTGTGTATTAACTGCATGACGTCATGCAAAACATTTAGTTGCTACCGGCTTGGTAATGGCCCAAGCCCAATTCTTCCAAAACTTCCTTATTGCACGTGATAAATTGCTTAATTCCTATTGGTCGGTCCTATGAAAGAAAGTTCGCAACGTTGCCGTTTGAGCCATTTTTACATAGCTACATTTACAGTTATTGAGTCTATCGATAGTTTTTGTATTCAACTTCTATAGATGGTAAATATATTTTGTAATTAAAAATTATATATTATTGTAATTAATTTACTTTGTTAATGTTTCAAGGTTTGATTATATATTATCCGATCCCATAATAAAATTAATATTTTTAAAACGGAAAACAAACTCAAAAGTTTGCAGCGTTGTCCTGCCTCCCGGCCTTCTCGAAACTCATCGTTCGAGGTTCGAATTCGGCCATTTTGATTTTATATGGCGTCTTGGCGTAAGCGTACAGACAAATTTTGTGATTCAAGTGATTAAAAGTGAGATAAAAGTGTATTTGTTTGTGCAGACACTGCAGATTGATAATGGACCATGGATTGATAACACTTTTTGTAAAATCCATCGTTCGACGTAATCATTAAACATTTTTTAGGAACTTTATTGTATTCTATTTTCGTTTTTGTTGCGGTCGGGGATGCTTTGAACGGTAGTATGACTTCTATTCACAATCGTGCCTAGTGTAAATGCAAAATGTATTTGCTAATAAATATATATTTAAACCATTTAGGGTGTACGAGTTTCACTTTGACAGTCCTGTATATAGGGTTCGGGTCAGTACAGTTTCGTCACCAGAACTGTACTGGCAAAGAATCTATTGGCCATAAAGGTTTCGGCCGGTAGCAAGGTAGCCATTACCTTGCCATCACGGCTGGCCTGTATCAGCCCACATGCTGGCCGGTGTGTACTATTCGTGCTGGCCCATCAACGTTTGCCAATACTTTGACGTAATGGCCATTCTGGCAACAGGGTATTTGGCCAGCATTGGGCCAGACCTGAAATATTAGCTGGGTACAATTATTAAATAATAGTAATATTGCGTTGAGAAGCTGTTTTTGTTTCATTACGAGTAGATTTATTTGATCGATCAAAAGTAATATTCTATTATACAAATTATTATCTTCTGCGTTTAAATTACAGGATTGACTATATACTTCTGAAGTATCAAAATTTAGTAAGCTTAAGGCTTTGTTTAAGAAATCTATGCTTGTCTTAAGAAAGTCACCTACTATCTGGGTAACTTCGTTACTTTCACAATGTATGAATTGGTACCCAGACAATAAGTTTTCAAGCTGAGACCACCTATTTAGTTTCATTTCAAAGTGTAAAATCCATTTCAAATCATTGTAAACCAATTCATTACCTTTTAAAAAAACCTTTACCTTTATATCAATGTCCACTGAAACCTGATTAACAATATTTATACAGTCATTGGTCAAATCTAAACTATAAAAATATATTTTTTTGAGTCACTTACAATTTTTACTTCCCAAAATTCAGAAGTATAAATTTTTTGTGAATAATTACTGAGATCGTCAAAACTTTTTATAAAATCTGATTGCTCGAAAGCTTGATTAAGTTCAGAGGTACGCTCTTGTTGTTCCTCGTTTCTCTCCGCTGGACTTTTTCTAGTAATGAGAACAGTTTTTGAAAATAAGCAGGTAAATGTATAAAACCGGAATAGCTGTTAAAAATTTAGTCTCACTTTAGTTGGATTTTTTTTTGCGGTGCCATCAGGCAAAAGATAAATATCCTCACGAATAATGTGACTGGGGACAAAAAGCTTAGCACAAACTACAGAATGTGTGGGCGAGCAATTAGCTCTTGGAATGGCTTTTAGCCATAGAATTTTCAGATTTTCATCTTTTGGGAAGTGAAAAACTGATACACTCTCTTCACCTGCTTTTAAAGTACTTCTATAGTTAGAGTTACACCCAGGAATACAGCAGGAGTTTGGCATGTTGATAAATAAACAAACTAAAAGAAAACCAAATAGTACTTACCTAAGTACCAACCTAGGTATCTAAGGGCTGGTACTTTCAGTCCTGATTAACTCAATTGATACGTGGTTACTTTAATATGACGTTTGGAATAGGTCAGGGTGACAGGGAAATAAATAAGTGTTGACGTATTCCAAACGTCACATTAAAGTAACCACGTATCAATTGAGCTAATCTGGACTGAAAGTACCAGCCCTAGAGGTATCGTACCTACTTACGATCTATCTCTACTAGTGATATTTTAAAACTAATTCACATATACCTTGAAGCTAAATAATCACTTCAATATTTAATAAATTAACTGTAGCCACAAAACAATAAAGTTTATCCCAAAGAGCTAACTAGAATACAAAAAACACAACTTTTAAATTAAAACAAATAAAATTCTGCCGCCATTTATAAGACCCGTAAACAAACCGCCCGGCCGGCCAGGCTGTTCAAATTCCCACTTTATTAATGCTATTACAACAAGCCCGCACCAAAAATGTTTACAAATATTTTCTGGAGGTTCTTATAGCAATCATGTCACTTAAATTTTCTATTAAATCAATCGAAAACCGGATAAAAATACAAAAATACAAAAAACACCTGATACAGGAGTAAATTACATACTAAAACATGGCTAACTTGAAAAAGTCACGTGACAAGCGTACCGCCAAGCAGTGTTGTCGGTGTTTCTGTTTCATGACTTGGTAAGTAAAGAAGGCTGTGGCAGGGGCATCACAAAGGAGGTGGGAGGAGACGCGTCCCTCCAATTTATCAATTGAGTTGGCACGATGGCTATTACGCACAACAAATTGGATATATTTACATTTAAAAAAATTGAACTTTCCGCAACTTTTAACCTAAAGATGTTCTATAAAAAAAAATTTTAAACAATTTTAAATAATCATCGACACTTTTTTAGAAAGATTTTTCTTCTTGCCCTTTTTTTGGTTAGTTTAGATCCTCTTTACTGACTTCTCACATACTCAGTATGGTTTAATTTTCATCAATTTCTTTCATATTACGTCTCTTCTACACTTCAAGTTTTAATTCCATACAAGCTCCATTAAGGTTCTACACTACTTTCTCTTCTGCTAAAACCATCAGCACCAAATATATTTTTTGTCTCCTGATGATGAACGTTTCTACGTTCGAAACATGTAGAGACCCTTGAATAATTTTTTATTCTATTAAATTTTGTGACTTTTAGTTTTTTCTTTCTTTCCCATACTTTAAACTCCACTTTAAGCATGGACTACTTCTTATATTTGCATCTTAATAGCGCTTACATTCCGATAAAACCATTTCAATAGGATTAAAGTAGCAATGATATGGAGGAAGTCTTAAAACTTATGTTGCAATGCTAGTTTGTCCAACCTATTAAAATAAAATAAAAATAATTAAAAAATAAAATAAAAGCGCTTTCCAGATTACTTGTAATGTTTGGGTGGGATATTATACTGCTTCACTATTATCCAGATCTGATCCGTCATTGCAACTGGTGAAACCGAAGTTTGTCTTTGTTCTCACCATGCAATAAATAATCTTTTTGATCAACTTGTATTTAGAATTTTTCCAATTAGCCCAGAATGATAGGTGGCGTTATCCATGTTAATAAGCGACGGTTCTTCCAAGTTTGGTAACAATTTTTCTTCAAACCATTTCTCAAAGTTTTCATTATTTAGTTTTTATTATTTTTTTTATTAAAGAGTGTCCGGGGTGACTTCGGACAGCGATATAAAACTACGTAAAACCGATTTCAATGTTGTTCAGGGGAGACTTCGGACACAACTTTCGTTTTTTTAGCAATCTACGACGACGAAAACGTTGTTTTGTATAAAAACACCATTTTATCTTATCATTTTTTTTTTAAATAGAAGATTGTTGATTGATAATTATTATAGAACAAAATAATATCGTATATAATGGAACGAAAACAAAAGAATAGTTTTTATAAGATAAGTAAAAATAATACAAAACATTTTTCTAATATAAAAAATGAAAAACAAACAAATTTTTATTTTGCAAGTAAAGCCATTTACTCTATATTGGGTTCAGACAGATTGGCAAACGCATAGCGACCTCTTCGAGACTGTGAAGGAAAAAGCTTTTAAATAGTTTCATATTTTCCAATAATGCTTTCATCAGACACGTTCGGAAAATTAAAATAAACATCATCTCCACATTTCTTTTTTCGAAGAAAGGAGACAGCATAACTTTCACCTTCTATGTTTAAAATCTTTGCAATATAGAATCTGCTTTTTAAAGATGTCATTAATTCACCAGATTTCAGGCCAGACTTGAATATCAAACTTGCAATATTCACAAATTTATTTCTGAACCAGTAAGTAGAATAATATACTGTACGTACACCCTATGACCATTTTTAAACAGTATGAAGAGTATCATCTTGCCAACATCGCCTAGAAGCCCTTTTACTGTATAATATCCACGTTTCACCCAGGAAAACAGGTTATAAGGGAAATTGAGAGTTGCCGTTATTTTTAAATTCTCTTAAAAATTCTACTCGTTTTTGGGCTACTTATATGGGGTTGCTCTATTAAAAAATACCTGTTTGATATAGTATATTTACGCCTTTTAAATTTAATTTTTTTAAACAGTCCGCTATTTAAACCTGTGGATATTTCAACACCATCAATGATTTTAAGGTTTACTTGTATTGATCTAATGGTAACGTGTTCATCTGCTCTATACCTCCCATAAATACGCTCTCTTATGGTATGTTTATGAATTTCGTGAAGTTGTCCACCGTAGGATGACAAAATAGCTACATTATTGTGATACTTAAAATTTACATCCTTCTCTATCCCCTTTGCAATAATTCGTTGGATTGTTAAACATAAAACTCCCAAAGCATAAAACAGATACGTATTTATAAAAACATTGCCATGTATTTTTCATATTCATTATTTATTGAATGATGAAAGAGTTTTGGACTTCCATTGTCTTTATTTGTTTTAAATCACAACGTTTCAACTGGTAAATATATCCAGTCGTCTTCAGGTGAATACTAAATAAGTAAATACAAGACTATTTATACTAGCTAGGTGCACCGAATCATAACTGAGGTGGGTGCAGTCATGCGTTCAGTTCATTATTTATGTTTTCCCAATTCCTGCTTTATTTTATCTACTTACGTCGTAAACTGCGTTAAAGGGCAAAAGACTCTTTCCGGCATCACTTTATCTTTGAAAATAATCAAATAATTTTAAAATTAATGCTTGTTCTTTTTCACAATACCGTTATATTTTTGAAATAATGTTGATTAATAATGCCACTGTCAAAAATGGCATTAAATTTTTTTTGACTGGTAAAGTTATACGACATTTATTATTGACGGAAATTTACTATCTCACCTAATTTACGAATGTTAGCACTAGTCGTGACGTAACGGTCAGCGGTCATTGAACAGACTTTATGTCTAATACTACAATGTTTTAATTTTGTGTATAAATCATTTATTTAAGAACCCGTTTTTTAGAGGAAAGAAAATAAGCCTCTTTGTCCCTTCTTCACTAAGGTATGCTGCACTAAAGGCTTTTATTACTGCCAGTTAGTTTCAAGTTTATTTACTCATGCAACTCTAATTATAAGTTACACCAAAGACTGATCTTTGATCTGAGGATCACGTTCCTTTGCGATTTCGTGACCAATTAAATACAGGAAATTCCAGGAACTTAGGAATCCGTTTAATCCTTGTTAGCTATAATTAGTAATACGGTAAATAAATAGTTTTTTAGGCAAAGAAGCGATTTGTAGAATGAATTGTTGTAAGTCATAAGACATTAGGAAAAACAGAGGAGCTAAAAATCTTTTTATCCTAATAATAAAAAAATCTTTTATTTCGTCAGGTCAGATTAAAGCGATTCAATTTTTAGGTTAGGTTAGGTTAGAGTGGCAGAACTCTGGCATTGTCCAAACAGTCACATGTAGTCCTATAAGGACCGTTGTGGTACCACACATGTTCCGCGGAACCTATCGGCATCAGCTTCCGGATGGTGGAGCGCGACGTAGACCCTAGAAGAATCTTGGCAGCTCATTCAAACCAGCCCCTACTGTTAATAAACTTGGTGAGTCGACCCAGTTGCAGGCTGCTCACTTTCTCTAGATCATTAAAGAATGGTTCGCCCAGGGCATTGAACCTTCTTGTTGCGAGGCTGCACAAGAAATGCAGAATACTTTCCTCCTCTTCTTCATCTCTGCAACTTCTGCAGAAGTCTTTAGCTGGTATTTGCATACGATCGGCATTTCTACCGAACAGGCAATGTCCGGTGACTACGGCAGTGATGTTTCTTAGGTCCTTCCGACTGTATAATGATATAATAACGCTGCGGTTTTCTTGCCGTCAAGTAGGGGCCATAATTGCCTGGAGATGCTACAGGTTGTCAGCCCTGTCCATCTGCTTTGCGCAAGTTATTTAGCTGTTCGATCTATCTACTCTTTGACTGGTCCCAGTGGTCTAGCCACAGTATTTTCTGCTAGTTCCAACACAAGGTGACTCGGTGCTGAGCACCAAGTGTGCAGAAATTGTTGCGATAGCACCTTTCTAATTTTGATTTAGTATTGCTGAACAAATTACTTTTATGAATGCTTGACTGTCTATATAGATAGCTATAGACGCAGCTCCTTTCAGGCTAGGATCATCCCGCAGGATATTGACTGCTTTATCTACTACAAAAATGCCTGCCTAAAAAATGCTGCTGTAGTCAGGGAGCCTATACGACCTCTGTATTTGCATGCTCTCGGAGAAGATACCAGCTTCCACCTCGACGTCCATTTTTGAACTGTCTGTGAAGAGAGGGTGATTCAATTTTTATGATTCAATTATTTTCACCCATTGACAAAAGACAGAATATTTTTTAACTAAATTTAAAAAAAAGTTTATTCTTTGGAACAAGTTGTACGTTATCTTAGCCAATTAAAAAAAAAATTTATTGAAATTACGTATTGGTGCCTTTTGTAGAAGACTGCAAATATGCAAAATGTCACCTCTGTCCATGTATCTAGTACGAAAAATTCTACTTTAACCATATTTGGCTGGTTAAAATGGTACCATAAAATGCTGCATTTATTGATTTTTATATTATTTGTATACTACAAGAAAATGTGAAAAAAGAAAATAAATTTCAGCAAGATTAACATGTATCCAGGATTTCCAGGTCATTTCTGTTCCACTTGATAATTGTATTTCTGCTTATCCACATGGAAGCACTGCTGTTTAACAGCATCACTTAACTGGTCAGTTCTTGAGGCGTTCAAAATGTTGTTTTCTATCGGGTTTTAGACTTTTTTGGCAAAACAATGGGCCAAAAGTGAAAAGGTATGTTACAAGTCCGGAAAATACTGTTTTTTTGGACGAGTCGACAAAATTCTGCAAGTCTGCGAGTCCAAAAAAACTGTTTTCGGACGTGTTGCGTACACTATTTTTTTCGACAACCGTGTAGAATAACAAATCAATAAGACACATTTCTTTATTATATTTCTTTGTAGAACAAAATTTCGAACATTTTAATTCTTATTTGTATTAAATATTGAAATTCGAACAGAAGATAGGTACTAACAGAAACATTCTAATTCTTATTTATATTAATATTTATATTAAAATTCCAGCAGTTGCTAATATTGATGTGATTCTTCCCGGACTAGGCCGGAGAAATGCTACTTTCTCAAAGGAAAAGCGTCCGGGAAGTGTGTACTTCCCGGACGGTTGCCGAAAAAAGTAATTTTTATATATTTACTGTCCCTTAGCAAAAATATATTTCGTATATTAATTTACCGTTTCTTAATCCTGCAATACTAGAAACAGATAAAGTTACAAACAAATTTAATAATTATTTGATGGTTAATAATATATAATCTAACATTTTTAGTGAAATAAAACGAAATAAATTCTGTCACTGTCACTTCTGTCCATTTTAATATATTTAGGGAACCTTTTTACGAAATGCTTATGGATTTTCCGATATAGATATTTACTCATTCGGCTATAAAGATGTCTTGGGAAAACTAAAAGAACTAAAAATTTTTACTTATTATAATATCCTGTTTTAATGTGTTTAATCAAACTTATTTTAACTATACATGATGGAATTTTTAACTACAATAAATTCAGTATGAGAAAGCGTCTTTATTTCCTGAAAAAATACAGAACTACTACTTCATTTATTTTTAGTTTGGCATACTTTTTCGTGTCTTAATAAAATTTAATTTTCTTTTGGGCGAAAAACCGTCCCCCAACCATTTTTTTCTAATGTAAAGGTATGAATTGTGATAATTCGTCGAAAAGAAATTAAAAAAGGGAATACGACTCAATATTTACTTGGCTTTTCGGTAATGTAGACGCAATTTGTTGTATGGTAAAATTGGTTGGAAATGTTGGCCATTTTATTCTTGACAAACCCCTAATCTAAAGTAAAATCTATTCCTAACATTAAATACCTTATCCGAGGTTATTTGGCGAATTTCGTTTATGAGTCGTTGCTCAATATTCTCTAAATTTTCTGGTTTTGTTACGTAAACTTTGGTTTTTAGGTGACTCCAAAGGAAATAATCTGAAGGATTAAGGTCCGGAAAAAGTGGCGGTTATTCAATGGTACCCCTTCTTCGTATCCAGCGGTCTGTAAAAACTTCAGTTAAATATTGTCGAACATTTATGGCGTAACAAGGCGGAGCACCATCCTGTTGTAACCATATTCAATCATCATGAAGATCTGCTTCTGCATGGCGTGGAAATAAAGCAGTCAAAGCTGGAATAAGTTCTCCTTGCAAAAACCCAGATATGTATGGCCATGTAACGTACCTTCAAGGAATATTGGCCCAATGACGAGGTCGTCAATTATGCATGTCCAAACATTAAGTTTTTGCGTAAGTTGGGTGTGTGTTTCTCGCATTCAGTAAAGATTTTCTGAGAACCAATATCGACAGTTCTGTTTACGGACTTCACCATTTAGTATAAAAGTATACTCATCTATAAACAGGATCCAGTCCAAATTTACTAAAAAATGCTGATCAAGTGCATTTATTATCACTTCACAAAACTGAAGACGGCGGTCCAGATCATCTTCCTGTAACTCTTGTATAATTAGCGTTTTATTAGGACGCATTGGACATGAATAATAATAACTTGAATGCTGACTTATGGCTTATGTTATT
This sequence comes from Polydrusus pterygomalis, assembly GCA_963969555.1. Classification (NCBI taxonomy): domain Eukaryota; kingdom Metazoa; phylum Arthropoda; class Insecta; order Coleoptera; family Curculionidae; genus Polydrusus; species Polydrusus pterygomalis. Next base: position 17,433,314 of record OZ018381.1, on the reverse strand, counting down.
TTCTCTTGCAATTTGCCGAATTGGAGGAATATGATTTTCTTGAAGAGCAAGTAAAATATTTAATTGTGTATCTTCATCCATAACTCCAGGCTGCTTTATTCTTATTATGTCTCTAACGTGGCTCACTTCACGATAACGTCTTTTAATTTCGCTGATGGTGTCTTGCGAAATTGGTGGTAGATTGGGGTGTGTCTCGCGAAATAAAGCTGCTAGTTCTGCTTGAGTACGCGATCTGTCGACACAGCCAATCATCATTAAAATTTCCATTTTGCGTCATTCAGTTAAATAACCCATTTTAGTATGGCAAAAATACTTCTTACTATAAAGTATTGGTTTAAACCACACAGAATACTGCAACAGGTAAAAATATGTCATAATTAAATTATTCATTTATTTTTTCCATAGACAGATATGCTCATAAATGAAAGACGATCATTGTGAGATCGGGACTCCTACGTGCCAACTGATTTGGACCATAGGTACCGTCCAATCCATTTGTTCCCAAAGTGATGATTTAGCCAATCACCAATGAAAGGAATTGAAAATTAGAATTGAAAAAAAATCCAAAAAATAAAAACTGTTGTTTCTGACAAACCCTGTATGGTTATCGCAAATCTAATAGTTGAAATTAAAGTTTTAATACTAGCAAAATTCATTTAATAAATCAAGGAATTGAAAAAAAATCCAAAAAACTAAAAATGTTATTTGTGACGAACCCTGTACATAGTAATCGCAAATCTGATATTCGAAATTGTAGTTTCAGCACAAGCAGACTTTTTTATACACATTGATTTTTCTTCTATACGTACTATTAAAAAAGTTTTTCCTCTTCCAAACTCTATCAGTGGACACACTGTATAATTAAAAAAAAAATGGAAGAAAAAATTGCATTTTTTAAAGTCTCGGGAGAAATACCCATAAGTATTAGAGGAAGGAGATCAACCCTAGGATGGGCTTTGTTGCAGGGATTTCTTTAACCCATTTAATAGGATCCTGTTAACGTAAAATTATAACCTCTTTATTTCTTTCGTTTTCGCACCGTACCTACCCTATACTACTCCATTGGCTTCATGCATAATCTAACTTTAATTATTCTAGTGATTTTATGGTATGAAATGTGCACTCTATCTCATTAAATAGCATGTAATGATCATGTACCTATTATAGTTACTCAGACCAGAGCAAGAGTATAAAGTTTAAGCGTATACACACATTACACCCTTTTATCACCCCGTTGGAAACCGCAATAAAGGCGTTTAAGTGATACCTAAATTACTATATTTTATGAAAATAAATTTAGATGCCCTAAGTATAATATGAAGAACATTCTTAATGTTACACTATACGTTTAAGATATTTATACTGGGTGAAATTTTTAACTGGAATAAATTTAGTATTAGGAAGCCTCTTTATTTGCTAAAAAAACTACAGCACTACAGCTAGTACAGCACAGCTGTATTTATATTTGGTTTGACATACTTTTTCGTGTCTTCATGAAATTTACCTCTCTTTTTGGGGGTAAAAACCACCCCCAACTTTTTTTTAAATGTAAAGGTATATATTGGAAAGGGATAAAAAAAGGGAATATGATTGATACTGGGTTTTGCCAGCGGAGACTGCTTAAAAAAAAGGAAATAGGGTAAATGATACAGTGATTGGCCACTTAAGGGTTATAGTTTATTAAACATATTATGACTTCCCATAATACTAAGAGATTTGTAAAAGTAATTACCTGAGTACAATGAAAAAATAGTCTTCTTTATGACTCAATACACACTTTTCCTATTATATAGTGTTTTCTATTAAAAACACTACTTTTATTTCCACTAGTACAGATTTTACAGTTATTGGCCAAGTCCGTATAGTAATTGGCATGGCAAAATGGATAGTCATTGGCCACCTTAAAAAATTGGATCAAGTTAAAAAAGATTCGACAAAATTAAATGGAAAACGCAATTGCTTGAAAAGCAACATTTTTATTAATATAAGTTACATATTCAGTTTATCTATACAAGCATTGCATATAAATTGTTTCATTCCAAAGGCTTTCATCGTATTTTTGGCAATACATTTTATGTGGTATGTTCTTGTGCAATTTGGACATTTTACCCCATATTGGCTTCGACTTATATTGTGTAAGCAAGTAAAACATATTCCATTGTAAATGGTTTGATTCTGAAATGGATTAGGGGCAGACGGTTTATCAATAATAACCATACTTATTATGTTAACTGCTTGCTTGACATCTTCGACTTTGTCATCTGTAAACAGCCTTCTTTTTGTTCCCTCCGGCACTACAATAATATTTTCAGCCAGTTGAGGTTCACTCTGGCAATCATTTTGGGATAATAATATGTTGGTTAAAGAGTCATTATTATGTTTAGATATTTTCGTCTCATCCTTTCTTACATATGCGTTTTCAGTTTTAGTTAGATAATCTTTTGTATTATGTTCAATGACTTCCTCTATATCTTGACTGCTTTCAACTTTTTTAGATTCTTCCTCTGTTTCATATTGACTTCTTTTGTCATTACCAACACACTCGTCTAGTTCAAATTGAACAGTTTCATTTATATTTTTTTTACTTTCAGGTGTATTTGGCATATTTACTTCTGGCTCTTGATTATTTTCAAAAAACTTTGGTGTTTTTTTAATGGTATTTCTGGCAATATCTTCGGCATCGTTTAAAATTATCATTTTTCCTTTTTTAACCAGTGTTTCCTTCCCTTTTATCTTTTTTCCTTTCTTGTTCGAAAGTTCTTCCTTCATTTGCTTCTTATTTAACCTATCATATTTACGTTTTTCTTTTTCTTCCTCCGCTTCTTTTTTTATTGCTATTTTCTTCTTTAATGCATCTTTTCGAACTGACGAAGTTAGTACAAAGGGTAGTTTTTCTGTATTCCTTTTTCCCTTTCTTTCGGGTGTTTTTGGCCAAATGACAAAATCACCTAGTGACGATGTATTTACTACGTATTCCTCTTTGCTGGCCGATGAGGTGCTTGGCATTTGACATTCGTAATCAATATTTTGTTCTATTATAATAGGAATATTTTCAGTATCAAATTCCTGGTCATTACCAACACAATCAGCATTTTCCTCAATAATCAATGTTGTATTCTGATCGTTTGAATTAATATTCTCAAGATTTGATCCTGGTTCAAAATTTTTCATGTGCTGGTTTTCGTTCTGATTAGTCTTTAAAAATTATTTATAGACATAAAAAAGCGTTAAAAAATTTTCACTGTGCCCGTCGTTCTCGCTTAAATTTTTAAATTGTTCAATTTTGTTCTCTCCAACAACTTTTTTAAATGTTTCTAATGTAATTGTACTTGCTTCATTTTTATCAGGTTTTATTTCTTTGTTCTTACCAGTACATTTGGTATAATCAATGGCAGATGGGTTCCATGAATAAAGCCCGCAAGCACGAAAACCATGTTGTATTGCTTCCGATTTGACGTTATCAACGACAGTTTGTAAAACTGGCGCAAAATTTTCTTTTGTTACAACTTCACTTGTATGCTCTCGCTGAAACTTTAACACAGCCTTTTTCCATCCTTCCTTTAATGGCTTAAATACCGCCACATCAGCGGGCTACATGATTCTCGTAGAATTGGGGTAAAGGGAAATTAAGATGATTCCTAATTTTGAGCATAACTCGCTAATTTCATACGTCAAATGAGTGCTATGACCGTCCACAAACAACACAATTGGAAATTGAATGTTATTTTTTTTTAAGCTAGGATAGAACACATTTCCTATGTACTCATAGAAGAGTTGATTCTTCATCCAACCATTGTCGCTGCATCCGATTCCCCATGTATCCGGTACTGACTTTAGAATTTCGGATGGTAGTCTCTTGTAGGCATAAATTATCATAGGAGGAGTTACATCTCCACGAGCTGAAAATGTGAACATTACTGTTATATTATTCTTAGGATGGTGTTGTATTTCGTATACATTTTTTGCTCCTCGTGGGGCAAAAACTTTTTTGTTATTTGGACAAAGCCAAAAACATGTCTCATCCCCATTGTAAATTCGACTGGGATCCTCAAAAATATGTGTCATATTTTTTTCCTTTACATAAGCTTCTACACTGGAAAACCAACCTCGTATGTCAGCTTCGGCTACAACTGAGCTGGCCGATGTTATTCCTTCGGAGGTTCTTAGGGTGATATTCGGGTGACGTTTTAAAAAGGCTAGATACCACCCTCTTCCTGGGACGTTGTCTTTAAATGGGTTTTCTCTTGGAGTTGCGTCAAGAAAAAACTTAACCGAGGCTTGAATGTCTTCCATTCTACGCGGAAAACCCTTTTTGTGTGATATAAGGATCCAGTTTTCTAGCAGATCCTCTTCTTCCAAGGTCAATATGGGTTTGGGTCCAAGAGAAACCTTTTTGTTAAATTTGTCACTTGACCGGAATTGAAGAGTGGCTCTGGGAATATGATATAGTTTGGCAGCATCTCTTTGACTCATTCCATTCTCGATGGACTCTAAAGCTTTAAAAATTGTCTCTTCCTTATATTTTTTTCTATAGAAAGCACCATCAGAAACCTATGGCATTTTGTAAACTGTTATAACTGAAATAAAAAAAGACTGCGATAGTGATTGGCCACATCCGCATGCAACCATTGGCCCCCGGCCAACAACTGTATACACTGTTAAAAATGCAAAAACCAACAAAATTAAGTAACCATTATAATGATATAAATATAAAAAACCAAAAATATTTAAATATTAATATATTAAAGTTTACTACAGTAATTGGCCGGCCGGCCAATAACTGTCAAAGGGTAAAAAATTTAATACAGTTAATGGCCTATTAAATTCGCGCCCAATTTACTAACCTTAAAAGTTTAGGGCACAGAAAATGATCAATTATGACTTCTAATTTAGTATCCATACATATATTTATATAAATTCACAGCCATAAGAGTTTTATGCAACAAAAACTAGCATGCAATCCTTATGAAATGTGTAAGGTTTACCTGTCTGTGGATAAAACGGCTGCACCAAGAAACGCACATGTAGTTTACACTGTCAATTACCAACCTAATAACACGAAACTCTGGATGTGCATTAAACATTGTTGTCAAAATGTAGAAATAAACTCGAAATACTTTCTAAACAGCCGAGATTCTTAATAAATTCAATTTTATATTAGACCGGCCAATTACTATCGCATGGCCAACGACTGTACCACTTACCCTATGTTATTGATAAGGATGTTTGTGTTAACTATATACGGGAAAGAAGGAGGAAACTCCTTTCGAATTTTCATACCAATATTTAATTTTTTAACACTTTATTAAATTTTTTAACTTTGTTTTCGTCCAAGTATACAATATGTTCTTGTCCATTTCATGTTTTTAATATTTGTTTACATTCCTTCGTGAAAGTGGCACTTGGGCCCTTCGGTCCTGATGATGGTACTTTCTAGTACCGAAGCATGTACACCACATTAATTTTACCCTTTTTTAAATATATTTTTGGAGACGACTGTGGTTTTTTTTCCCTATATCTCTACAGCTCCACTTTGAGATAGTGGACTACTTCCGTAAAATATATTTTTTTAAAACCGACCAGAAAATTTACACTTTCTGGACAATTTTTCGTCTAGAAAATAACGTTTTTCCGATCGCAAGACCGGAAAAGTGACATTAGAGACAGGAAAAATCTTTTCCGGACTCTAATGCCACTTTTCCGGTCTCTAATGTCACTGTCACCCTGTTTTTTGTTTTTTCAATCGCTCTTTGATAATACAAGATACCTTGATTTCGTTATTATGACAACAACATTTCGATGTATTATCGAGTGACAGTTCGTTGATTTTTAATTTTGTTCTTTATGTCAAACTTGTGTAGATTATAAAATATATCGAAGTGTCGGTCTTAAAAAAAATATTGTACGTCACGCAACCGAAAATTAGTGTTTTCCAGGTCTCTCCAAGCTTCCAATGGAAATGCTTGTCTCGACCTGAAAAACACTACTTTCCGGTCTTGTAACGTAAATTACTATTTTTTGTCTAGTGCATCTCTAGTGCATCAGTCTATAAATTTTGTTTCAAATATTTTCATCTTATTTATAAAATCATAAAAAACATATAATAAAAAACGACGCACAACAAAATACAGTTTTTTAATAAATAAAATAAATCATCTCCGTAAGGATCAACATCGTCAGATTTGTCCAAGTTAATAATAAGGGAAAGAGTATCTGAAGCATCGATAAATCTTTCCCGTTCTCACACATCATTACTAATATTATTAGTGTGTATTACATAATTTTTCCATTTTTCCACTGTTATATTTTCTATGGCTTTATTTCACAGACTCAAAACTACGTCATTTGTTACAGGATGCATAAAACTTATTTTTGCATCATAATAGCGCTTACATTTCCACGAAACCATTTCAATTGGATTAAAGTGGAAACGATATGGAGGAAGGTCTTAAAACTCGACGTCCATGTTGCAATGCTATTGAAAAGAAAAGAAAAATAATTAAAAAATAAAATAAATAGCGCTTTCCAGATTACTTGTTGTGGGATGTTATGCTGCTTTACTATTATCTAGATCTGATCGTTCATTGCAAATGGTGAAACCGGAATTTGTCTTTGTTCTTACCATGCAATAAGTAATCTTTTTGACCAACTTATATTTGGAATTTTCTCAATTAGCCCAGAATGATAAGTGGCGTTATCCATAATAATAAGCGACGGTTTTTCAAAGTTTTCACAATTAATCGAATCATGATAATCACCAGGTTTCAGGCCAGACTTGAATATCAAACTTGCATTATTCACAAATCCATTTTCTGAACCAGACTGTAGGATAATATACCGTAAACCCACTGACGATTTTTTTTTAACTGTATAAAAAGTATCATCTTGCCAACTTTGCCTAAAAGCCCTTTACTTATATATCCAGGTTTCATCCAGAAAAACAGATTTTAAGGGAAATTGAGAGTTGCCGTTATTCTTAATTTTAAAAAAAATTCTACTCGTTTTGGGGCTATATGGGGTTGCTCTATTAAAAATGCCTGTTTATTACAGTACATATACGACATTTAAATTAAAATTTCTTTAACAGTTCTCTAATGAACCAGTGAATATTTCAATACCATTAATGATTTTAAGGTTTAGTTGTATTGAGCGAATGGTAATGTGTTCAGCGGCTCTATACATCCCATAAATACGCTCTCTCATGGTATGTTCATGAATTTCGTAAAGTTGTCGACCACGGGATGACAAAATAGCAACATTATTGCGATTCCTAAAATCTACATCCTTCTCTATCCTCTTTGCCTTAATTCGTTAGATTGTTGAACACGAAACTCCCAAAGCATCAGAAACTCTCTAAAAATTATAGTTATTTAAAAAAAATTTCCAAATATTTTTCATGTTTTCACAATTCCTGCTGTATTTGGTATATCTACTTACCTCGTAAATAAACTGCGTTAAAAGGTAAAATAGTCTTTCCGGCATCACTTTCTCTTTGAAAATAATTAAATAATTTTATAATGAAGAAATGTACTTTTTCCTACGACCACCTACGAAAATGACAATAACAGCACGGACGCTAAATATCACACGCGTGTTGAAAAAAAATATTTCAACACGAGTGTGGAAATAAAAAGCACACTATATTTAATTTAAACAGGTGTCAATTTGACAACAAAACTATTTATTTAAAATATTAAACTTACGGGACACGTGAAGTGAATTGGGGTGCTGGGTGGGGCAAAGTACACTAGGGCATTACTGCAAATAAAAAAAATCCTTTTTTTCGTTATTTTTCGGAACCTAAGAGTATTATTTATGATTAAAATAATATTATCAAAAAGGGAAAATACTTACTAGTTAAAGGGAAAATATGTCAGGCAACCCACCAACTGTCATGCTTACATGTTAACTGAGTTGAACCACAGAAAAAAAAGGGGCAGCTATAGTGCAGAAATAGAATACCCTAGGAAATACCGATTTTTAATTTTGCCATTATCTCGGATAAAAATATCCATACAATGTTAAAGAATATGGTACACGTGAATGTGCTTTATGTACTTAACACTTAACCTAAATTTATTTCAGCAAACAAATCGAAAAAGATATAACTTTTATAATTAACATGCTATCGATATTTAACTACATCTCTATCTTTCTATAATGTTGAGCAAATGTTGAGGTTATGTTGTAGTTTTGTGTTATGTTGTTTTCGTAGGTACCTATATTATTGTTTTATTAAAAGAATGCAAGCAGCTAAAAGTTCAGAAACGAAATTTATTTACTGTACCTACATAGATAGTAGGTATGATGTGCGTAAGCAAATAGGAGAAAAAGTTATTATTTTTATTTAAATCTAGGTAGGTTAAAATGTGTAAAGGTGGTAAAGGTGGGCATTGTTTTTATTTTTTTTTAACTCTAGAGTTGAAATTAATTTTTCAACTCTAGTGTTGAAAAAATTTGATTAACACAATGGTGATACCTACAAACTATTAAAAACAAATACAACTCTTTTTGATTATTTTCCATGGTCGTAGGAAAAAGTGTGTACATTACTCGTGTGAAAGTGATTTTCTCACACTCAGAGAACTTCCGCACTCGTTTGAATATTACCACTTTCAACACTTGTTATGTAATATACTATTTTACAATACCGTGACATTTTTGAAATATTGTTAATTAGAAATGTCACTGTCAAAAATGACAATAAAATTTTTTTGACTGGAAATATTATACGACATTCATTATTGACGCAAATTTTTTTTTACCTATTTCACGAATGTTAGACAGATAAGCACTAGTCGTGACTATGGAGGACTTGAGGTAGGAGGCCGATGGCAATGCATTGGATTCGGTCCCAAATTAGCATCGAAAATTCAGCGTTACGAGTCGCCGTAAGATGGCGCTCGTGTTTGAGGATGGCTAGCAAATAAATGGTTTCTTATGGACGCGATAATTATTTTTATTTAAATTAGTTCTTTAAGAAACAAATAAGGACTTTTATATGAATTTACACTTACTTTGTTATACTTATTAATAAACTCGGCCTGTATAAAGTTCCAACAATGCTTGGGTTTTAAAATACTGGGTATTAAAAATTTAAAAATTTAAAATTTAAACATTTATTAACCAATTTTAACTTACCTTTGGAGCTAGAAAGAGACTTATATTTGACTGCGTTTCCTCTCTAAAGAAGATCCTGTCTCCTACCCTCTAGTTCTCCATAGTCGTGACGTAACGGTCAGCGGTCATTGGACGTAAGGTTGGCGCAAGGGTGTGGTGAAATTGAGAGAAGAATTGCCAAGGTGGAAATAGGTGAAATATCTCTAGTTGTTTTCGATAATTAATAGGTGTTTAAGAGAAGTAAAAAATATCATTAATCTTACTTACCCTGCAGGTATTTGTTATTGGTGTCTTGGAAAACTGTTTGAGAAGCACTATGTATCTATTAAAACAACAAACTGACGAACGTATATAGGCCCTTAAGTGATTTCTGAACTGCCGAATTTTCTGGCAATACCTCAAGACGCGCTAAGTACCTTAATATCAGCAGAAGTATGTTAACGCCCGTCTTACAGGATATGCCAAGAGTGCCAGGAGGCCTTAAAGTCCTTCAGACAATGTTGTTTATCGTTTTAATTAAAGGCAGGAGTTAATTTCGAGAAGCACGAGGCAATAAAGTCGAGGATTTAAGAAGTGACTGCATGGGCGTTCCAGTTTCCCGGAATGCAGAAATTTAATTAGGGGCACTTAGGTTTCAAAGATAAGAATAACAGGATGGGTATTTTTTCTATTGAACTTTATTTAAAGTTGGTTAAAAATTGCCGTAGATCCAAAAGAAATTTGCAGAGTTATCTAAATAAAAGACAGGGTACCACGTTTATTCTGGCCTCAGAAATACAAACTACCGTGCGAGCAAAAATTATTTGCATCAAAGAGGGCCTTGCATCTAAGGACGTAATGCTTAGCCGTAGAGCTTAATACCTGTTGGGTGTCAGTAACTACCGAATTAACAATATATAAAAGTTATTCCGTCATCTTTGACAGTCGTTACAAGTAATTTGATTCATCGCTAATTTTCCCAATTTCTTGAACAATTCACACAATGGGCTTTACGGAACAGCACAAAACATTCATGGTTGAAGCGAATTTTCGAAACGGGGTTAGAGTAAATGGTGAGTGGCAATACAATCCGGGTTTGTGCATGGACGATTTTCACGAACATTTTGCTAACGTTGCTTTTATTGCTGGGGATTGTTATCATTGCCTGAAAAGAACCGTGGCTGTGTTTAGGGAAACAGGTTCTACACAACACAAAAAAGGAGCAGGAAGACCATCTGTAAGAACAGAAGAACTTGTTGAAAACGTTCGTGAAATAATGCAAAATATGCCAACCAATTGTATAAGACGCCTGTCCCAAGAAGTGGGAAGATCTATGGAACATGCAGGACTATTCTTAAGAAGCAGCTAAATTTATTTCCTTATAAAGTGCAAGTATTCCAAGAAATACAAGCCGCAGATTTTGAAAGACGCAGGAATGCAGGAATTACTCTCAATGGTTTACCCAAAATTTAGACCTGACATTTTTTTCGGATGAAGCCTTGTTCCACCTCTTCGGTTATGTGAATTCTCAGAATACACGCATGTGGAGTAGTGAAAATCCCCATTTTTTTGTAGACTCCACATTGCACCCTCAAAAAATTGGTGTCTGGTTAGCTGTTTCCCGAAGAAGAATTGTTGGTCCTATTTTTTTCCATGACACAGTTACAGCACAGCGGTATAGAGACAATATTTTGAATCCATTTGTAGAGCAATTACTTGACGACAAACTACGTTTTGGATATTTTTAACAGGACGGTGCAACCGCCCATACAGCCGACGAAATTATTAACTACTTAAAGAACACTATTTTTAAAACACCAGTTGCAAATTTAGAACAATTACAAGAAAGTATTATCCAAGAATGTGTTAACATTCCTCCAGAGATGCTGGTCAACACTTTCGAAAATATATATAAAAGAGACGTGTGAATTTATCCTTGGAGCATGGCGGTGCCCAATTTTAGCACTTTATGTAATTATTTTTCTTTTTCTTGCTGTATATTCTTACTTTGTTAATTTTGTAAACAACAAAAATAAATTTGTATTTGTCTACTTATTTTATTACTCATTAATTTGGCATATTATGTCATAATATGAATTTGACAAAATGTAACTTAGATTTGGTTAGATATATCGTCCCCATATCATTGTGATCTAAACCAAGCCCTACGTTTTTTAATCCAAGCCCTCTTTGATGCAAATAATTTTTTCTTGCACGGTATAAACAATAGATGGTTGTGCGTTTGACAGAAAAACTATCGCTCTTAACACACCCAGGGTACCGAGGAGGAAATAACTTCCGGTATGTTTTAAGCACTATGGACATTTTCACAAAGACATTTCTTCGATTACCACATCGACTATGCAATTCAACATCGGTTTAAAATATAATGCGACTGGTCAACGCAATATTGCGTCTGATAATAATCTGAATTTATTGTAGCAATAATTCACTCACAGTATATTTAAGTCCATATTATTTAAATCATTGCTCCTTTGAAGCGTCTATGTAAATTTGAAATCTCAATAAATTATGTAATATTTTTGTCCGGAAGTATATTTAAAATTACCTTATCCGTTAAATGAATATGTATATTGTATATGCAACGAATTTTAAATGTCATATAAATTAAATATTGGGACAAGTCATTATAAATTTCAATTTTACCAAGTTTCCATAGAGGGAAAAGGCCAACGAGGGTTCTGAGGGTCATTAAATTTCCATTTCAACATCTTTGGAGTGTGACTTCACTGAAAGAGGGTAAAGGGTCAACTTTTGGCTGGTTAAAAATCATGTGGCAAGCTTGGTCCGGATTTTCGGTAATTTAATTCCACGGCAGCAGTCATTGGTCACTTGATATGGAAGTTTTAGCGAAAACGTTCCGATAATAGTCGTAATTTGGAAAAAATAAATAATTTAAAATTGCATGCATACAAAAGTTAGAGAGCTTCGGCTACATTCTTGGTTTTACCATGACATTTGCATGGAAAAAAACTAGATTATATTTAAACCACTAAATCCGGATAAGAAAACAAATTGCAGAAAAATATTTTTAATTGTCGCCATTTTATAGCCTTCTCTATTTTAAAGCAATAAGCGGGACAATATCTCTAGCCACCCTAGTTCGGGATTTTGAAGGATCCAGGTGGGAGGGTGTCTCCGAGGGTAATTCGGTCAAATGGTGACCTATATGTCGGCAACACTAAAGCCGCGTTCTCACGAGTTAAGTTTAGTTGAACAACTTTAGTTGATTAACAAAAATTGAAAAAAACTTGATCAAGTTTAAGTTCACACCTGCAACAGAAATTGATCGTCCCTGTTAGTTTAAAAATGGCGTCAATCGAAATTTTGCGTGAATGTGTACAGGTGGTTGCAGTTTTGTTACAAGACGAACTAAAAAAAATATGTGATGTTGAAGTGTTCCTTGTACTCGTAACACCATTTAAAAAATAAACCCCTCTTTTATACAAAAATAGTTTTGGCACGTACAATTCATCTGTTCCCATTCCACTTTTCTTTGATTTGCAAACAAATGCGTGTTCTTTGGAATACATCGTTCTAATAGTCTTGATTTTGTTTTTCATATCGAAAGTAGTCAGCCCAGATAATTCCATGTCCTTGACAATACAACATAAAGCATTTTCTCGGGCATCTCGATTTTTATAGTCACTGATACGATAGTTCCAGAGGCATTCAGTTTAGGAAACTTTATCATCACATTTTCCGACCATTTAACACACATTTTTACACTATTATAATATACCTATTATAATATTATAATATTTGTTGCCAAAAACTAAAGCCGCGGCCAGTTGAAAGCAATAAAACTTGTCTGCATAGTTCATACGTTTCAACACTTGTTTCAACTTGAAAGCGATTCGGGACTTGAACGATAAAAGTTTGAATGAATCGAACCTTTGTTGAACAACTAAAAAGTTGATCAATTCTGTTGAAACAGAGGTTCTCACTATAGTTTTTCTTCAATTTATGTTGATCAACTAAAGTTGTTCAACTAAACTTGATTCGTGAGAACGCGGCTTAAATAAGGGGAAGGGCAACTTTACGAGGTAAGTATACTTCTTAATCTTAATCTTAACATAGTATAAAACAAAGTCGCTGTCGCTGTCTGTCCGTCCCTACCAGCTATATATGCTTAAATCTTTAAAACTACGCAACGGATTTTGAAGCGTTTTTTTTTAATAGATAGAGTAATTCAAGGGGAAGGTTTTTATGTATAACTAGCGACCCGCCCCGGCTTCGCACGGGTGCAATTTCAGAAAGTGGTATGCCGGGTACTAATATATCGGGTTTGTTCGGGTTTGTATTTATACCAGCGGGTTGCAACGCATGCCGGATACACGCTAGTATATAATAAAGCAGGAATTGTGAAAACATAAATAATGAACAGGAAAAATATATGGCAATGTTTTTATAAATACCTATCTGTTTTAGAGAGTTAGAGGAAACTGGAAAACTTAAGACCGCCTACCTTGAAAGGAGAGAGTATACCGTTTGCAAGAGAAGCGAAATATCTGGGGGTAATCCTAGACAAAACGCTCAGCTGGGACTCTCATATAGAAAAGACTATCCGCAAGGCAAATCTTTCTCTATGGACATGCCGCAGAATTTGCGGAAAATTCTGGGGCATGGCACCAAAACAACTATACTGGCTTTATGTGACGGTCATCAGACCAATGATCACGTACGGCTTTGTCGTCTGGTGGAAGAAAGGCCAGCAACGACAGGCCCAAGCGAAACTATCCGGACTGCAAAGGCAAGCATGCCTTGCGATCACTGGAGCTATTCGCACCACACCAACGGCATCCATGGAGGTCCTGTTAGGACTTATACCACTTCATATATATCTGGAGAAGGAGGCTAAATGGGCCACCTACAGACTATATCAAGCAGCTACTAATAAGCCGCAGTCATACATCATGGAGAGCACTAGCATGTTGGAAGGCACGCTAGCCTGTGGCATGTTAAATATGCCCTCTGACATAATGAAAAGAAAGTCCATTAACGAACCGCCTTATAAAATCATCCACCCAAGAAAAGAGGAATGGGTCAAAAACACTGCTGACTTGCTAAAGGCGGAATTTGGAATATTTACAGACGGCTCCAAGACTAAGGAAGGTGTTGGAGCCGGAATATATGGCAAAAACCCAAAGATAGAAATAACTGTCAGCCTGGGAACTATGACAACCATATTTGAAGCAGAGGTCCATGCATTTGAAATGTGTGCAAGACTGCTGATAGACCGACGGTATGCACACAAATCAATCAAGATATTCTCCGACAGTCAAGCTGCATTAAAAGCTCTTGAATCGAGATGGTGTACCTCAAGAACAGTGTGGAGCTGTCACGAAACACTATCCGAACTAAGTCTGAATAACAGAATAACCCTAGTGTGGATACCGGGACACATGGGCCTGGAGGGTAATGAGGCTGCCGACGAACTTGCTAAGAGAGGGGCAGCACAGAAATTCACAGGACCCGAGCCGGTAATGGATATATCTCATGCTACGGCCAGGAAAACAATAATAGCCGAAGCAAAAAGCAAATGGGAAAGACACTGGTTAAATCTACCAGGTCTAACATACTCTAAAGCATTTATATACAGCCATATAAATCAACAACTAACTGACAAACTACTTGTGCTCAACAGATCATGCCTTAAAGCACTAGTAGGATTGTACACCGGCCACTGCAGGTTGCGACACCATATGTATAAAATTGGATAAGCCCCAACTGATGAATGCCGGCTCTGCACGGAAGATGCAAAAGCAGCAGAACACGTATTGTGCGCCTGCCCCGCAGCAGGAAGAATCAGATTCGCTCTATTCGGCGAGACGACTCTGCTGCCGGACGACATGAAAAATGTCTCTCCCAATACCATCATTAACTTCATCAAAAAGTTAGGCCTATTGGGGGAAATATAAATAAGGTGTGAGCCACAATAGATCGCATGGTCGCAGTGGAGGGTTAGCTGTAACCCACTCACTTTTAACCTAACCTAACCTAGAGAGTTTCTAATGCTTTGGGAGTTTTGTGTTTAACAATCCGACGAATTAAGGCAAAGAGGATAGAGAAGGATATAGATTTTAAGAATCGTAATAATGTAGCTATTTTGTCATCCCGTGGTCGACAACTTCACAAAATATATGAACATACCATAAGAGAGCGTATTTATGGGATGTATAGAGCAGGTGAACACGTTACCATTCGCTCAATACAACTAAACCTTAAAATAATTGATGGTGTTGAAATATCCACTGGTTCATTAGCGGACTGTTTAAAAAAATTTAAATTTAAATGTCGTAAATGTACTGTATTCAACAGGCGTTTTTTTAATACAGCAATCCCATATAGCCCAAAAACGATTAGAATTTTTTAGAGAATTTAAGAATAACGGAAACTCTCAATTTCCTTTAAAATGTTTTTCTGGATGAAACCTGGATATACAAGTAAAGGGGCTTTTAGGCAAAGTTGGTAAGATGATACTCTTCATATAGTTCAAAAAAATCGTCAGGGGCTGTATGGTACCTATATTTATCTACATGCTGCTTCAGAATATGGATTTGTTAATAATGCAAGTTTGATATTTAAATCTGACCTAAAATCTGGTGATTAGCATGGTTCAATGAATCGTAAAAACTTTGAGAAATGGTTTGAAAAAAATTGTTATCAAACTGGGAAGAACCGTGAGTTATTATCATGGATAACACCACATATCATTCTAGGCTAATTGAAAAAAATTCTAAATTCAAGTTGATCAAAAAGATTACTTGCATGGTTAGAACAAAGACAAATTTCGATTTCATCATTTGCAATGAAGGATCAGATTTGGATAATAGTTAAGCAGCATATCCCAAAAATTAAAAAGTTATGTAACACACACTAAAAAAAGTAGAAATGATGTGTGGGACCGGGAAAGATGTTTCAATGCTTCAGATACTTTTCCCCTTATTATTAACTTGGACGAATCTGATGATGATGACGATCCTTGCGAAGATGGTATGGATATAAGTAAGTTGAAAATATTTCAAACAAAATTTATAGACTGATGAACTATGCAAAAAATATATGATTCAATTTTAAAGTTTATAAATGAGTTTTATTTATTTTTCAGTAAATTTAAATCAATGACAAATTTCATACTGATTTTCAAAAACAAAATGTTTCATCTCATGACACCTTTTACCCTAAATAAACTATTTTAGTTCTGACTTCATTAACGGTATAAAAATAATAATTAAAAATTTGAAAAAACGCGTTTGTATTTTACTTGTTCACATGCATTCGTCTTTATGTGGATCAAGACAAAGAAAAATCATAATATTTACTACCGATAAGTCAAACTGACTGAATTAATTTACGACGTACCGCAAACATGGAGAATATGACGTAACGGTCAGCGGACATTGAACAGACATTATGTAAAATTTTTTAGAAGCAATTTTTTTTAATATGAAAATAAATAGTTTTACATAATTTAAAAGAAAATTATTATTTTAATATATAAAGTAAATTGATAATAGTACTATATTACAATATATTAAATTATTTTTAAAAACTGATTTACTTGCTAAATTTGCAAATAAATGCTCATACATTGGTGTGATGCCTTTTTATAAAATAAAAAAAATATGTTTACCGGGCATTAAGACATTTCTGATGCTTCTACTACAAAAAGAGTCAGCATGATCTTTACACTAAAAATAAATAAGTTCATAAAGTTAAAAAAAAACGATATTTTACTTTACCTTTAAAATTATATATAAATTTAAATGTATTAAAAAATAATTATTGCCAAAAAAAAATGTTACAGATTGGATACTAATGAAATGTATCAATTATGTATGTATCCATGTGATTTTTTTTATAAATAAAATATCAGGCAATATACTCTACATTAACCTTTTTTCCCTTTATTTACCCCTAACTACAAAATATTGAAATATAAAAACGGGTTTATTTTTAAAATACAAAAAAATTAGTAATTTGTTTTTCCTTAATTTTCATAATTTTTAAATATTATTAATTATTTGATCCGACTATACATTATTCAACATCCTGTACATATTTATTTCTTCATTTATGAAGGACATTTTGGCCTAATTTTCCAAAAATGAAGAAGAAAAAAATTTAATTAGTAGTTAATAATTAGTTAGATAATAGTAGAAACCAGGGAAAACTCCAGGCAATGCGAAAAATCTCAAAGTAAGAAACTGTCAACTATAAAAGCTAGTCATATAGAGTTGTATTACGACCATGGATACTTTTTCTCAGGGCGTCAAGATCTACAACATACTAAAAATTCAGGAAAATTAGCCTACAACATACTAAAAATTTAGGAAAATTAGCCGAAGGCCAATTCCTTTAGTCGGTATTAGAGTTCCTTTATTCCAGTTAAAACCATAGACAATTTACCTTTAGATAGGTACAGCTTATCTCCTGCGCAAACAAAAGTTACGTTTTATGGGTGAAAAAATACGTACGAGCGCATGGCTCGCCGGTCAGCTGCCTTTCCTCTGAGCACCTTCGGGCATGCGCACAAACCTCGTGTTATCGACCTTTAGCGACATGCTTAAAATACACTCTAGAACCGGCTCGGCCGCCAGTTTTGTTGTTGTGTTTTAAGGTTTCTCTGTGGATTCCTTGTAGTTTTCTTAACTATTGTGGATTGTGGGTGTTTAATATTTACGGATTTCTAGTTTTTGTGTAGTTTAGTGAATTGTGTCTGATTGTAAGAAAATTAATTCTGGCAAAGTTGCTGGTTGGTTATTTTTTTGGTTAAAATCTGTACACCCCGACATTAAGCTTTTAATAAAGCCAGTATTCCACATGTCAAGTTCTCGGGCAAACACTTTTCAAATTCTTGAACAAGAAATTTTGCTTGAAAATGTTTAACACGTACCCAAGTTTTTGCTAGATTGTAAAAATCAATACAGGTTATATACCAACTAATATTTGACTTCAGGTTAGGCACGCGTTAACACCGTAGATTAGTTATTTTGCTGGTTTTGTTTGTTTTTATATTCGATTTTATAAGACTAGTTTAATTCACTTGTTCTTGTTCTCTTCCTTTTCGACCTCCAAACACGACGACAAATCATTTTTAAACAAATTTTAAAAACAAAACCTTAAAAACAATTTTCTATCCTAAAAATCTGATAGGTTTGCTACTACTAAAAATGCCAGAAATCACTACGTTTTTTCGTTTTTTCCCAACTTGATCAAAAAGAGAGAAAGTCTAATTTTTTGGCAAGAATTTAAATTTTAAAGCCCGGACCTGTCTATTTTCCCATTCGTCAAACGATAATGTTGCAGTGCGCATGTTTAATAGTGTCTAGCTTTGTTTACATGCGCAAGGCCATAAATCTGCCACGTTCGTGATTATTGTTTGCTTATCTAAATGTAAATTGTCTATGGTTAAAACATTAAGTATATATTTATCTATACGGTGGATATTATAAAAATTAATTCCCATCATTGCAAAAACTCCCCAACGTACTCGTGCGCGAACGTCTAACTGAAAAACGCGTTTGGTCCGGGGTCCAGTAGGGCCATTTTAACTCGGGAGCCTCTTTCATTCCGACTCTATAAACAATGTAAACCTGGCTATATTTCACCTAATCCCTTCTGTATCCGGGATTCGTTAACGACACACGACTTCCGGGCTACAACACCTTTGGAATTCGAAATTTGGTTTAAAATAATTTTAAAAGGCGGTGAAAAATAAGTCAAATAATTTTAAAAGAATGTAACCAGCTGCGAATAGACTTCGTATGAAAAATGTAGTATTGCGCGCTGTTGATAACGATAACATTAGTTTATCTACAAGCGTGCGGTAAGTAACTACTTACCGCACTGATTTGAGTGCGGTAAGTATCACTTTACCGCACTAGTGCTGTAAGTAATTACATACTATAAAACCAAGTTTTTATATCATTTAAGTGTATTTTATTTTTAAAAGAAACTCTATTAAACATTATATGTATAACAAATACTTACATATTTAAATTTCTAAACTAATCCAAACTTATGAATTAAGAAATATTAATATTAATTGTAGAATTTGTAATATGTCCAAACGATATCGATGAAGGAAGTATTTTACTATCCGATGAGACACAAGAATTCAAAGTTACAGATTTACTAAAACAGGAGGTTCGCTCTGCATATTCTTCTACACCATTTATATGCTTTGCAATTCCTATTTTATTTTGCACCGAATTTTTAATATAGCCCTCCGCAACACTGGAGGACTTCCATCCACCTCTTTTTAAACTCATGATACTATCCCCGCCAGCATCTACTAATAACGTAGCTGACGTCCTTCGATAACAATGTCCCGTATATTCTTTGGGATTGAACAACTTTAAATATGATGCAATTTGAGAAGGTATTTTTCCAAAAGTATTTATATCCAGTGGTTGGATAATGCATCTTCATTTTTTATATGCAATAAATAACCGTGTATGGGCAGTATGATAGGGTCTAAGGGCTCTATACTTCTTGAAAACTGAAATATTATTAATTTCTGATGAAAATCCTTCCATGTAAACCACGAACTGTCGATCCACATGTGTCTTTGTATCTGGGACAGTTACAACAAGGTGGGTTTCAAATTCCTTAATATCTCCAATTTTCATTATACCTAAAACAAGCAAATAAGTTGTTATTTAAAAGTAGATTTTAAAAAAATCGCAATTAAGTACCTTCATTAATAAAAACTTCTCATCTGGTGCCGTAACAAGGAATTTTACAACCTCATTCTTGGAGAATGCGTTTGATTTCTTAGCTTTGTATCCCACATACTTTCTTTTTAAATATGCCAACAGTTTTACATACCTGCTTATGTCGACATTATTTTTGATACTTATAGTAGATCTGAGCATTGAGTAATAACTCTATAAAGAGGATGATTTACTGTCCTTAAATTTATCCCCATAATAGGCAAGCATCACATCTTCACTAATTGCTTTAACTTTCTTTGATGAACACCAGTTTATGAAGAGCCCATATTTCTTCTCATATATGCCGTGATTTATCCGGCAATAAATTAAGGGTAGCTGCTTTAGCAATGTCCAGAACTTCCTTCGGAATTTCATCATCACTGCTGCTACTGACTTTCATTTAAGGGACGTAAAACACACTTTCATGAAATTGTTACAAAAATAATTATCGTTTATTCCGTTGTCAAGTTTTACATCTGTCATATAAACAGGCTAGGATAACTTAAATGGTGAAGGTCGTCCCCTGTTCGTTTAATTTAGCCCCCGGTCGCTAGTGGCGCTATTGTAGGAATTTTGTTTTATAAGGTTGTTCATCTCCTAACGTTGGTAGGAACAGAATATTCATTTAGAATGAGCATGGCCTACATTCTGTACATCTCTCTCTCTGTATTAAACTGTAGGTACCAGCATAAAATATGTGCGAGAAAGATAAAAATATGGCTTATTGTGACAGATCCTGAAGTCTTACCTGGACTGGTGAAAGATTGTCATTGTCATTTTATGATTGATTTGTAAAATATATAAAAAAATAAAGTTATTATTAAATAATTATTCATATATAATTTATAAACTTAACATGGCGCAGTCGGTAGTTTGAGAATCATATATATTTAATATGTCGCGACCAAAGAAATCGGGAAGAAAAACCAAGGCAATTAACAAAAGCGTGGAACCTCCTGAAGACTTCATTAATGTCGCCCAACGATTGGAAAGTACAGATAAAGCTATTAAAGATAGAGAAAGAAACTTTACTTCACAACTTAATGAACTACAGGGTACAATAACTAGTTTATTAAATAAAAACTTTGAAAATAACACGGAATTGTTGGAAAAATCTACAGAAAATAATAATATAATAATATAAGCTGTTTTTTTTATTTAAAACCTATTTATGTAAATATCTAATTATTAATAAATCTTGTCGCCATATCAGAAACGTTGTTATACTTTCCTTTCGTTCTCCCAAATTATTTTAACTTGAATCAGATGTTTCGCGCGTCAAACTTTTCCGTTAAGTTAGAAGCGCGAAAATTTGAATTCAAAGTAATAATAAAATTTAAATTTTTATGCTTGGCGCCTACCCCTACCACGACTATATTTAGTTTCACCCCCGGTCGCATGTGGCGCTATCAGGGAACCAATTTAGTATGTTAAGTTGCCTATCTATCCTTGAGAGCGCGCAACTCGCTTGTCTATGCATATAAAAGCCAACTAATAAATTTCTATAATTTATTTCCATAGCAACCTGATATTAATGCATTGTTGATAACGACTTACGAGGTACCTACGGGGTAAATTAAAACAGTGCTCTTTTAGTTTTTAATATTGGTGCCCTAAAACATTCTTGTAGATAAAATATCGTACAATACACTTACGGTAGGTGTCTTTACCGCATTTGCATGATTTACCAAACTCGCCTTCGGTTTGTTTTGTTAAACATCACGCACATGCGGTAAAGACGTACCTACCGTACTTGTATTGTAATATACTATTACAGCCAATTTGCGACTGTAATGTAAAAGGCAGTTTTTTGTTTATTTTTGGTCTCTAAACGCTAAAATGATCGTAAAAGCTTCTTAACTCCATACTAGGAGAGGTTTCAAAACGCCCATGTGTGTTAAAGGATCTGGGGGTAATTTTTGATGGTAAGTTAACATTTATTGATCATGTTAATAAAATTATTTTAAATGCGGGAAGGACCCTTGGCTTCATCGTGCGCAATTGTAAGAATTTTAAAGACCCTAAAGTTTTCAACACCTTTTTTTTTCTTTTGTACGAGTAAAGTTGGAGTATGCTTCAATTATATGGAACCCTCATTATTTATCTCACATAGATAGCATTGAAAGAATTCAAAAACGTTTTTTAAAGTATGTAACTTTTAAGATAGAGGGTGTCTTATTCGGAGCGGGGGGTTGATTATAACATGCTATTAGAGAGATACAACTTTCACGGTTTAGCGAAGAGACGGCTTTTTACCTTCCTTCCTTCCTGGTTTTTTTAATTTAAATTGCTGCACGGTGGTGTTGACTGTCCGGATCTGCTATATCAAATTAACTTTTCTATTTCAATAATCAACAGTAGACAAAGTGTAACATTCTTATGCGAAAGGGCCAGGACAAATGTAATGCTTAAATCGCCAATTAATTTTATGAGCTCTAACTTTAATAAAACATGCAATCATTGTGATATTTTTACGTGCAACCTGCATGAATTTAAAAACCTGTGGCAAAAACAATTTAAAACTTTTTAGTTTTTTTTTTATTTATTAAGTTCTTTTTCTGTGCTAATGTAGTACGGTGATGGCAACATCTGCTTTTATTATTATTATTCTTGCTTTTTTATAGTTTCTTTTATTGTCTCCACTAACATGCAGTAGTCACCCAATTTACAATAAGTAATTTTTTTATTACCCTGTATTATACAGTGACCGGCAGAAAGTGCGCAGCATATGGGAAAGTTTTTTATCTTTAAGTTTAGAATATTAATTTTATTTTAGATAGGTTCTGCATGTTCTCAACCCAAAATAACACCCATTAAATCCGGTATTATAAAAACAAACTAATCAGACTTATGATTGACGGTTATCTCTAAAAAAGTCTGCAAAAAATCTATTTTCGTACTGTTCGGTTGCCATTTATTTTTTATACAGGGTTATTCAGAAAACACGATTAAATCCATTTTTTTGTCCAAAATAAGCGAAATTTGGAATTTGGATATAACTTTGAAATTAAAACAATAATTCTTAGTAAAAAAATATTCTAAAATGAAAGATGGAGGTACTTTACTCTTAGCGGAAATTCAAATTTTTGATCCTATGTCGTATACCATAAGACTTTTACCGGATTTAATGGGTGTTATTTTGTTTGAGAACATGCAGAACCTATCTAAAATAAAATTAATTTTCTAAACTTAAAGATTAAAAACTTTCCCATATGCTGCGCACTTTCTGTCGGTCACTGTATAAAATGTGTCATAATACATTTAAAGTAAAACGAAATTTATTATGAAGCATCTATGACCATTGTCGCCATTTTGAAAAAAAATGCATGTACTAAAATACGAAAGTGGTTCATTTTTATTTGGAAAAGTTTGCGAACTTATCAAAAATTTTAAGCACATAAATACGGTTAATATGTTTTTAATTAGGCTAAGTTACGTTGATTAAACGGGTTAGAGGTTGCTGGCTGATCGAAAATTAATATTTAATTAACTTATTAGGGATATGATGCTATCACATATACGACGGAATATTAAATCAATTAAAACTTTTTGATTTACCTGCCAAATATTTAAAATTTAAATGAAGCTTTTTCTAATTCAAATTTGTAACCTTAAAATAAGAAACCTTTTATATGAATTTCTTTACAGTTTCTTCCTTTCTGAGCATCATGTTGTGGAGTAGGTATGTAATCGACGAAGAACTCCAGAAAATTTCTGATTGCTCGAAGAAATAATATTTTAAATCCCAAAAAGTTAGTGGTTCTGTTTTTAGTTACCAAAAAAAATTCCGTGACATATCCATGATCGCATAGCTGAGAATTTATGAAAATTCTTTGCCAGTTAAAAATGTTACTAAATCCCGTTATGATTTGCGCAAGGCTACAGTTTAGGGATCAAGGTCATTATACCATCCAAAAAGCCTTCTATCGACTAAAAATGTTGTGTACAAGCGTGCATTTTTTATCCAGAGGTCTTTGTATTTGCAAGCATCTCGTTGTTGTGAAAATGCTACTTAAATTTGGACACTAAAGCGATTCATAATTTTTATACTTACTAAATACCGGGTGGTCAAATAAGCGAGGACGTCGGCTTTATCTCGGGAACCATTAATCGCACACCTTTCGGAAAGATTTTTTTATGAGTAAAGTGGTCAAGAGAAATTGCTGGAAATTACTTTTAAGTTCCTCATTTCGCCGCAAGGGGGCACAATTAACAATTGTTTTTTTTAATTCTAAATTTCTCCGAAAATTCCCATATTAAGGTATAACTCTGATTACATCATTGGAAAGCTTAGACAATTCTGCATCATTTTGGTTTAAGGCTCATTGGCGTACCGACCTTGATAAGAGTGGGAGAAGCTATTGAAAATGTAAACATTAAAATCGCTGTAACTTCTAAACGACTTATCCGATTTTACTAAATTTAGGCTTGTTTGGAAGGGGAAAATAAGCGTCTTCAATTGCCGTATCCAACAGTACACGATAGTGTTTAATAAAATTGCTAGAGGGCGCAATTTGTAATAATAACAGTTTTTTCGATTTTATTTCGAAAATTCAAATCATACGGTATAACTATGACATCATAATCGAAAAGTGGATGAAATTTGCAAGAAAAGATGTGAAGACCGCAGTTCGATATCTTTGTTCGTTTCAGAGTTATTGCCAAAACAATAATTTTTAATACAAATTGCGCCCTCTAGCAATTTTATTAGAAACTACCTTGTACCGTTAGATACGACAATTGAAGGTACTTACCTTTTTCCTCCAAACAAGCTTAAATTTAGTAAAATCGGTTAAGTCTTTTAGAAGTTACAGCGATTTTAATGTTTACACTTTCACTTGATAAGAGTGGGAGAAGCTATTGAAAGTGTAAACATTAAAATCGCTGTAACTTCTAAACGACTTATCCGATTTTACTAAATTTAAGCTTGTTTGGAAGTACCTTCAATTGTCGTATCTAATGGTACACGATAGTTTCTAATAAAATTGCTAGTGGGCGCAATTTGTATTAAAAATTATTGTTTTGGCAATAACTCTGAAACGAACAAAGATATCAAACTGCGGTCTTCACATCTTTTCTTGCAAATTTCATCCACTTTTCGATTATGATGTCATAGTTATACCGTATGATTTGAATTTTCGAAATAAAATCGAAAAAACTGTTATTATTACAAATTGCGCCCTCTAGCAATTTTATTAAACACTATACGGCAATTGAAGACGCTTATTTTCCCCTTCCAAAGAAGCCTAAATTTAGTAAAATCGGATAAGTCGTTTAGAAGTTACAGCGATTTTAATGTTTACACTTTCAATAACTTCTCCCACTCTTATCAAGGTCGGTACGCCAATGAGCCTTGAACCAAAATGATGCAGAATTGTCTAAGCTTTCCAATTATGTAATCAGAGTTATACCTTAATATGGGAATTTTCGGAGAAATTTAGAATTTAAAAAAACAATTGTTAATTGTGCCCCCTTGCGGCGAAATGAGGAACTTAAAAGTAATTTCCAGCAATTTTTCTTGACCACTTTACTTATAAAAAAATATTTCCGAAAGTTGTACGATTAATGGTTTCCGAGATAAAGCCGACGTCCTCGCTTATTTGACCACCCGGTACATATTCACTATGAAATATTTGACATCTCCTTTACAGAGTGTTTACTTTCTAGGACCAAAGTCAGAAAACTTCTAATTGAAAAATATCACTTTTATTGAATGGAACACCCTATATATCATCCTATAGCTCGTCATAAACAAAAAATGCTATAACGAGGACATTAAATCTCGAAATATCAAAATATTTCAAAAACTATTAGAGATAGGGATAGGACGTTCTTCACGAAAGTTGAAGAGTTTATGATGAGCTATAAGATGACTGAAAAATATATAGGGTGTTCCATTTCATAAAAGTACCATTTTTCAATTAGAAGTTTTCTGACTATGGTCCTAGAAAGTAAACACCCTGTAAATGAGACGTAAGATATTTCATAGTGCATATGTATTTTTGATTTTATTTAGTAAGTGTAAAACTTATCGCTTAGTGTCAAAATTAAAGTAGCATTTTCACAACAACGAGATGCTTTCAAATGCAAAATTTTCTTTGTAAGTCGAATTATCTTAAAAATCATAAATATTTCGTATATTAAACCAGTAATAATAATGTATGAAATAACACGTAGAATTAATAAATGTATTAAAATTTAGGATGTCCCATTTAAAAAAATTTAACTTTGTGACACCCTACTTTTTGGGCGCACCCTGTATTATTTAAAATATTTTTAAAATGTGCCAGTTATCCAACAAATCCTATCTTCAAGGCAGAAATTTACTCCGCGCAATCGTTGACTCACCCGGTACATTATCTTTTTACGTTTTAATTTTTTGTTAATTTTTGATAAACATGTTAATATGTTAGTTATTTTCATGGGCTTATATACATTATTAGTACTGCCTTGTAGTTGGGTTTGTAAGAACCTGTAAGGCATGTCCGTAAATAAATAAATAAATAAAGTAACTATGATCGCCATTCTGTCAGGAATGAGGTACGTCCAACGTACTTACCCAATACTAGAGTAGCATTTAAAATGCTACACTATTTGTACTGAAACACTAGCATATTTTTTCTTCGAATAGAATGCGTTAAACGCGAAACATGCACAGGCGCAGCCCTTGCCTTTTGATTGGCTCATAGCTACAATATTTGGGCGGCGATACTCTTGTATGTTGTCAGGGTTGTTCCTAGCGTTTTCGATTAGTAAGTTTAGTGCATGTTAAATGTATTTCTATGTTTTACCAATGAATAACGCACGTTGAAATCGATGTTTCAATTGTAAATAAAATTAACGCTTTAATTTTGCAAGCCATTATGCTAATAAACCATTAACACCCCCGGTGCAAGTTTAAAATATGGTCAATGCGATGGTAAAAGAAATTAGCTCAGTCATGTCATGTCTCTGTTGCCAACATCTTAACGGTAAATAGGGTGCCATAAAGACAGATGAGTTAGCCACGATGCGGCCTGTTCTTGGAGAAATTTGACTTTTTGGACAACGCAATAATATGTCATAGTACGTTGGAAGTAGGGGAACGGCGGGTAAGATGACATAGGCGGGCAAAATGACTTTTTACTATTACAGAAAATATATAACATTTACGACGCTCAAAACCGGCCAATACGTTACACATGTTGGCAACACTGTCTCGATGTAGTTTCCAGCCATTCGCTTGACGTTTAGTATGAGCTGCGGCACCATTCGTTGATTTGTGTTGTGTTAGTTTAATGTTATAATGTAAGTAAATGTTGATAATTTCTTAATTTTAAGATTAATGGTTATTTTAAGAACTGTTTTGTAATTGTAAGACTCTTAACTACCTTGTCTATAAAGTTTTCGTTATTTTAAATTATTTTGTTTTTTATTTATAAAAGGAGTAAATAGTGTGTGACAAATTCCCTAGCGTCGGTGATTGGCCTCGTTGCGGAAAATAGGCCGACGTAAAAAAAAAAAGTAGTAAATATTCACGAAACGGGCAAAATGACATACCAGTATGGCGGGCAAGATAGCATAGTATGTCACATGATGAAAATTAGGATATCAAGAAAAAACATATGATGAGGAAAAGATATGCGACACAAAAGACTCTAATAAAAAGTGGATCGAGTGACGAAAATGAACCATTTCAAACAGACGACGAAGAAGATGACTGCGCTTGTCTTTATTGTAAGGATCTTTATAGTCGGTCAAAATCCAGAGAAGCATGGTTAAGGTGCCAACTTTGCAAGAAATGGGCGCATGTAGAATGTGCAGGGGTTTCCAAACAAACCAAAATATTCATTTGTGAACTCTGCACTAACTGAACTACTGCATTTTTTTGCATTTTTCCACTATTAATGTGTATATGTCATTTTGCCCGCCCCCAGTGGGTAAAATGGTTTTTGATAAAAATTTTTGTAGATAGTTCTAAAATAAAAGTTTTGATTTATTTAGAGTTTTTATTGCATAATTAAGTAGAAAACACCCTACTTATTACCAAAAATTTTAAATACATAATTAAGTATTTTTCAGCTATTATTTAAATTGAAATGAAACTAAGTATGTCATCTTACCCGCCATTCCCCTAAGGCAATATCTGGAAATACATTTAATATTAATTCATATATATTCCGAGGTTTTTTGGCCAGCTAGGTTGCCTGATTTTACTCCGTTGGATTTTTTTATGGGGTTACTTGAAACAAGAAGGGCGTTTATAAACGTCGAATATTTGCAAAGAATTATGATGGAAATAATTTAAGATAAAATAGGTAAAAATATAATTAGAAACGTAATAGGATAATTTTTTCTTAAAATGGAAACCTATATTGATAAAGAAGCACTAGTGAATTCATGAAAATTAACGTACTATTTTTTTGTAATTAATGTTAAGATATTATTACGTAATTATGACAATATTAGTATTTAAGTTGATGATAATTGTAAACCAAATTTTTTTATTAGGTGTATCAATTTTATTATTTTAATGCATCATCAAAATACTGCAGAGGTTAAGAAACCTAAAGGTTATCAAATTTTTAATGAATGAAGAGATAACTGTTTATTAGAATTTATTTTACAATTCTAAATAAGTTTTTCCCATACAAGTTTTCGATATTGTCAAAAATAAAAGTGTTTTGGGTTCTGTATAGTGCATAGGCTAAAATTCATATTTTCTGACAGATCTTGTATGTGGCTGCAAAATTTCAATATCTGAGCCCTGAGGGTTGCATTTTAGATTTTGGACAATGCAGAGCTTTTTATGACGTATAACTTTTTTTCGTAAATTTAATGATATAAAAGTTTCCCATATGCTGCGAAATTTAAGTAGACACACTGTATTGAGTACATCGCTGCTACAAAAAAATATCGACGTAACTGCAAAAACACCAATTTTACAAGAGAGACCAAAAACAATTTTAATTTATTAATTAAATAATTTTAAAGGAGAAGGAAAACCGGCGGTGGTAAGCTCGTCGCCAAGATTACCTGCTCCACTAATCCGACATGTAAATTGGTCGCCAGAATTTAAGGGTTCCTTTAATCCCTATAGGTAAATTAGTCGCCGGGTACATCAATAACAACCTATAAATAATTATTCCTTTTCTACAAATTTTCTAGGAGGCGATAACTACAGGAACAAATTCCGTCTAAAAGGTATATTGGAAGCCGGTTTGTTCGTTGTTACCCAGAGCATTTTCTTTTAATTCAATTTTTTCAACTAATATTATTTTATAAAAATAAAATTTATATTAAATTATTTATGTTTCTCCTCTCTTTCTGTTAGATTTCAGATTTGAGGTATATATTCAAGTAACGATGGAGGTGGATCACTCGATCTTCACAGACGGTTCAAAAATGGACGTCGGGGTGGGAGCTGGTATCTTCTCCGAAAGCATGCTAATACAGAGGTCGTATAGACTCCCTGACTACTGCAGCATTTTCCAGGCAGAAATTTTTGCAGTGGATAAAGCAGTCAACATCTTGCGGGATCACCCTGGCTTGAGAGGACCTGTGTCTTTAGTTATCTATATAGACAGTCAAGCAGCCATAAAGGCAATTTGCTCCAGCAGTACTAAGTCAAAATTAGTAACGCGCTGTCGCAACAATCTCTGCACACTTGGTGCTCAACATCGAATCGCCTTGTGTTGGGTTCCTGAACACAGCAACATATATGGTAACGAGACTGCTGATGCGCTCGCCAGGGAGGGCGCAAGCATGTCTGTCGAACTAGCAGATAATACTGTGGCTAGACCACTGGGATCAGTCAAAGAAGAGATAGATCGAATAGCTAAACAACTTGCGCAAAGCAGATGGACAGGGCTTACAACTTGTAGCATCTCCAGGCAATTGTGGCCCTTACTTGATAACAGGAAAACCGCAGCGCTATTACAGCACAGTCGGAAGGACCTAAGAAACATCACTGCCGTAATCACCGGACATTGCCTGTTCGGTAGACACGCTGAACGTATGCAAATACTAACTAACGAATTCTGTAGAAGTTGCAGAGATGAAGAAGAGGAGGAAAGTATTCAGCATTTCTTATGTGAATGCCCCGGCCTCGCGAGAAGAAGGTTCAATGCACTGGGCGAACCATTTTTTAATGATCTGGAGGAAGTGAGCAGCCTGCAACAGGGTCGAATTATTAAGTTTATTAACAGCAGTGGCTGGTTTGATTGAGCTGTCAAGATTCTTTTACGATCGCGTTAACCATCAGGTAGCTGATGCAAATAGGTTTCGCGGAACATGTGTGGTACCACAACGGTCCTTATAGGACTACGTGTGACTGTTTGGACCAACGAAATAAGAATACAAAGAAAGTAGGATTTTGCATAAACCGCCTAACAAACCGACCGACGGAAGTCGGCCATTTTGAGACACCACAATATGACTCCATGTTTGTTTTGGTGTTTGACCGTGGTTGACAGGTCGAGCTGTGATTTCTGCTTTCTTGGCCCTTTTTGAGTTGTTTTGCATTTTAATTAGTTAACAACCATATTTAACGAATACTAGTAAACTTATAATTACTTTAGTGTGACAGTGGAGTATACTTTTAGCGCTGGACAGCGATTAAAACATTTTAATTAGTTGTTTTTCTGGGTTAATTAATAAGCTTTAAATATGGTTAGTTGTGCTGCTTGTGGGTGCTCCCAAACGCTATGAAGTAAAAAACTGGGCATTACATTTCATCGGTAAGTTTATGTTTAGATATATAAACTTTTTTAATCTGTATAGAAAAAAAAATTTATTTTAATTTAATATCAAAATACACATAACCTCCGAACCTCGCATGTCATTCATGGGCGTTCGTCTTATAAATCCAGAAAAATATTATTTATTTATTAATCGACTGGGTTACTCCATTTCTACAAAAAAGCAAATTAAAAATACTTATTGGTTTTTAGTTTTCCAAATAATTACCTAAGAAAAAGGCGTGGTTGAAAATTGTAAACCGAAGTGATTGGGATCCTACACGAAATACAGTTCTTTGCTAGAAGCATTTTCCTGAAGATTGCTTTGACAGAACTTCAAGATTGAAAGTTAGATTGGTCCCAACTGCATTAGTGCCTACTTTTGAAGTAGCCAGGTTAAAAAATGTAAGTTTTGAAACAGTTGTATCGGGTCGTTACATAATATATGGAAAATATGTAGGTAGGTAGGTACTTAAGAATATGAATACAAATAATTCTGCATTATTTA
This sequence comes from Polydrusus pterygomalis, assembly GCA_963969555.1. NCBI lineage: Eukaryota > Metazoa > Arthropoda > Insecta > Coleoptera > Curculionidae > Polydrusus > Polydrusus pterygomalis. The sequence continues at coordinate 17,402,247 of OZ018381.1, read as the reverse complement.
TGCTTCTGAGGAAGCTGCTTTGTCACTTTTTCATAAATTATGTATCGATAAAAGTTTTTAGATGTTTTATTGGTTTAATCTACTTTTAAAATTTTAAACCCATGGATAAAGAATGTAATAAAATATGGGAGTGTAGGTACGATAAACAAAGAAATTCATATTTAAAGACTGAAGACAATGATGTTTCTAGAATGATAGAAACGTTTTCTCAATATTCACCTGAGGACGACTGGATATACCATTGATTAAAAAGATAAATTCAAAGCAAGTCCCAAAACTTCTATCATTTAAAGAAATTCATATCAAAATATTAAAAAAAAAATTTACAAAGAGAGTTAGTATCACGTTATAGTTACTATTGTGTCATTTGGTAAAGGTGCCAAACAAATAATTAAAAAACTTATATTTTTTTGGCAGGTACTATGCAATATCTTATAAGACCTGCCTGCGTGAAGATAATTATCCTACTGTGAATCTAACTGGAACACCTTCTGGTTACAACATATATTGGACATGGCTCTTCCAGGACATGGCTGTTCCAGGACATTTTACTATCCAACAACACACCTAAGATTTTAGTATATTCCTTTAATCTTATATGACAATCGTTAATGGTTACTGTTTCCGGATTCTCCAAAGTGTATGGGTTAGTCTTAAACAAGGTGATAACGGTCTTTGCTTTATTTAATATTAGTTTATCTTTAGAAAACCAATAATTATTTACTTCAATCATAAATTGTTAAAAATGTTGCTCGAGAAGCTCATGGTCTTTATATGCTAGGATTTATTATAAGAACTTGTAAATACTTTAAAAATGTTAACGCCATAATAACTTTATATAAATCCCTGGTAGTTACAAAACTTTAGTATGCATGCACTATTTGGGATCCTCAGTATGCCAATAAGATTGCTCTTTCAAAATCTATTCAGCGTAAATTTTAAAAATGTTTGTACTACAAGTCATTTTCAGTTTATCCGCCAAGAGGTACAGATCAAGGGCTTTTGTGTAATTTGTTTAATATCCCTTCATTAAGACTATTGTGTATAGAAGCAAGAATTATTTTCTTATATAAAATAATTAGAGACAAAATAGATAATAAAGAGTTTTTAGGACTGCTTCCGTTTAGAATAGGCTTAGTCAATACTAGATCCGCACATGTATTTTATATTCCTACACTGAGGACAAATCTATACAAAAACTCACCACTTATAAGACTGTGCTCTATTTTAATAAATATTGTGGAGACATTGACATATATAATTTAAACTATCAAAAATTAAAATTAAGGAATGAACTGCTTGGGCAAATGCTAATTGAATATTTATTATAGCTTAGGATAGCTTTTAGAAATGGGGTTTATGTATCTATAATTAACTTGTTAAGTTGTTGATACTACAAATAAATAAATTGTTTGTATTATCTGCATAGTTTGTCATTTGACAATTTTCTTGTATACTAGAAATCTCATTAATATTATTTAGGTACATATTATAATAAACAGGACTATATTATATTATATTTTATTATTTTCTTGTGATTTGGTTCATGAAGAAAGAGTAAGGTTTTTTTAAAATTTTATTTTAATGTATAATAACAGGTATTTTTGTTATTTAACCAGATATTTACATTAAGGACCCTTTCACCTCCGTTACCTTCTTTAAATAAATAATTAAAAGAAATAGTTGTATTGTTTTATTACACCAACCTTAACGTATCTTATAGCTACATATGAATCTAAATATATTTTTAATTTTTTTCGTCCAAATAAAATTTCATTAATCATTTTGTTATTACCGTTTTAATGATACGCCACAGGTAAACCGGAAACGCGCGTGCGTCAAATGTTGCCGCCATCAGACCCCATCCCGGACAACTGTCAATCTACCATACCCTACTTCCTTTGTATTCTTATTTCGTTGGTTTGGACAATGCCAGAGGTCTGCCACTCTAACCTAACCTAACCTAACCTAAGGTATATATGCCCAATAACCATTAACCTATATGCAGGTAGGTACTCAAGAAAACGCCGGCGACGAATTGACATGTCATTAGTAGCGACCCTTTGCGAAATGCAGGTAAAGGGATTATCTTGGCGACCAATTTACATCCGTCCGAAACATATTATGTTTTAAAATAAAAAAGATTTAACAGTTTTTTTACCACTTTAAGGCTCTCTAATTAAAAATATACTTATTAAAATTCATGGCGAATTTTGTAGTTACGTGATTATATTTCCAAAATGAAACACGATAAATCTCAAGTTGCCTTAATACATAGGTAGGTAGGTAGTTATTAAGTCGAGAAATACGCAAAGAACACTTATGTCGTTATTTCTCCCAAAGAAAGTGCACTAATTTATACTCCGACAGTCGGAAACTGCACTTACGGCATTAACCAGTTTGATATAGATTTAAATTTAAAAATTAAATTTTCTATACAATCAAGAATATTTTTACCCTTTACACATACAGTGTGACCAGTAAAGTCGCATCCTATGGGATTTTTTTTTATTAATAGCTTTATTCGAAATTTGACTTTGGCATCAAGTTTTGCTTCGATCGAGATGAAAATTAAGCAATAAAATAGTAGTCACGTGATTCGCACTATCTGTCAAATTTTAATTATTTCCAAAAAATAATTCAAAAGTGGGGTTATTTCTAAAAGTATCGAAAAAAGTTATTAAAAAAAGGTTTTTTTTAAATGCAGTTTCTAGCCCACATGCAAAATTTAAGCTGCATAAGATAATTTTGATTTTTTACTCATATCTTGTAAATTGCACCACTTTTGCAAAAAAGGACTCAACGCAACCTACATAAAACTTGTTAGTTTTTACAAAGCTTTATTTCAGATACATTTTCTTTAAAGTAGCGCCATATTAAATGTTTGTTTTTCTACAAAATCAAAATTGGGATATTAAAATTTGGTCGCGTGTGATGCAAAGTTTATTTGTTTTTGACCCTGTAAAAGGTAACTTCATAAAATAAGTATTTTTGAAAACGTAGTTTGTGTCTGAAAGTAATACACCTTATTATTAAGACAAAAAAGAACACAGTGTAATCAGTAAAGTGTTTATTAAGTGGAAAATAAATTTTAGTGGTGGGTAACAAATCAAAATTATCTTATGCAGCTGAAATTTTGCACGTGGCTTAGAAACTGCATTTAAAATATATTTTCTAATAACTTTTTTTGGTATTTTCAGAAATAACCCCACTTTTGAATTATTTTTTGAAAAAAAAATAAAATTCGACAGATAATGCGAATCACGTGACTACTATTTTTTTGCTTAATTTTTATCTCGATCGAAGCAGAACTTGATGCCAAAGTCGAATTTCGAATAAAGCTATTAATAAAAAAAAATCCCATAATGATGCGAACTTTACAGGGTCACACTGTATATAATAAAGTATCATCAGCAAACATTTGAATAAAACTTTGTTTTAGAACATTTGGCACTTCATTTATATTAAGAATAAATAATGATAGTCCTAATGCTACCTTGTGGTACCGTAATATTATTAAATTTCTTTTTACAAAAATTTTTTTAACAAGTTGAGTAGGTATACAATATAAAAATCTAAAAAAACATCCCGAAATTAAGAGAGTTGACTGAAAAACTAGATTTGTTCTGTATCGAATTGCAAAATCTATATTATGTCAACGCTAGAATGGTCTTTTAGCATGATATATGACTTTTTAACACGCTTTTATTAACTTCACCTGTATTCAGGCGCGGATCTGGGTCAACATCTAGGGGGGGGGGGGGGGGGGAATTGAATCTCAAAGATATTTTTTTTAATATAGTTATAGTTAACCCACATCTTTTAAGTACCTATATTTTTAGTGTCAAATTGTCTAATAATTATTGAAAAATAAACAAACCATTACATTAACGAAACATTATTTTTCTATGATCGTTCAAAAAATGTCATTTTGTGTATGAATTTCTAATGACAAAAGTAGGTCTTTATTGCATACTATGCAATAATAGTATATTAACGTACACGTTTTATAAAGCATCATTTTATAGCACGCGTCCATGTTAAAAAACGAGCCGCTTGCGGCGAGTTTTATAACGGGACAAGTGCTTAAAACTGCTTTATATAACACGTACGTTATACTATTTTTTCTAATTTGTCGTTTTTTAAATAAAAAACACATATTTAAAAAGAAAATAAATCCTTCAAATTTTGTACATTTTTATGTCTAAATTTTATGTTGGTAATACTATTTTTTATCATAGTAGCCTCTGGACAACAAAAATTATTTTGCGAACTGTCATTTTTTGATTTATTGACCCATTTTCACCACGAGATTCTAAAGTTATTTTAGCGATATGAGATTTGAAATTGGACGGAATACGTTGTGTGATCCTTGTACATTCGGTACATATACAGAGCGTTCGGAAATTCGGGTGATTTTGCTACTTTTTTTCGAATTTCAAAAGACGTGATTTTACGTCACGGCATTGCAATTTAGTATAGGGAAGATGGAAAATTCAAATAAAGTTGAAGTTAAATTCGACATTGGAAGGTTAATAGATTGAATTTTGGATAGGATTTGGCAGAAAATGATAGCTTGAAGCATCTACAAAAGATTGATTTATAGATTTATGCAACCAACATACATGACTTTTATTTACACAGAATAAAAAACTTTTATTTACACAGAAATAAAAAAGGTTATCAAGCTATTTTTCCTCTGCGAAAAATCGGTTTTCTCGTAAATCACAAAGGCCGCGCAACGCAAATGCGTATCGTAATAGATTTGTTATGATACAAAATTAGAAAAAGTACTTTTTGCCCTAGTGCAATAAAGTAAATTACCTAGGAAACGAACAATTTGTTTATAGTATGTGTATTGTGTGTTGCACACCGTCGATACCCTATGGAAATAGAATTCACGTTGACAGGGCGCCATAATTTTATTATGTTGAAGTCAAAGGTATCTATGATCCATTGTCAAATTTAAATTACAACTTTTGCACACAAAGGAGAGATAATACAGAGCGATTTTAAACTTTTTTGTTAAATAAAAAAACGATCGTAGAAAAAATAGTGTATGTAACATGTGCAAAAATAACTATTTATCATATTAGGTACTATAGGTACCAACCTACAACCTACAATAAAATTTACAGGAACTTATAAAGAAAATAAAAGAAACATAATATTAATCAAATACCTACTTAGTAAAAACACATTTATAAAACTAAATCTATTAAACGATTTTTTAATATTTATAAGTATAAGAGGACACTTAAGTTTGGTTGGGTTTAGGATCCAGGGGGGGGGGTAATTACCCCCCCCCCCTACCCCTCCCCGAAATCCGCGCTTGCCTGTATTATGTTTGTTTGTTTGTTTGTCCGTAACCGACTTCTTAGAACCCGATTTTGACCCACTTTAAACGGTCAGATTTAATTTAAATTTTGTAGAACCGCTGAAAATACAATAATCTACACGCAAAAAATTCTCCCCAAATTTTGACAGCTCTCAGGTATAAAACGAAGAAGCGATTTTGACGAAACAAATTATAGGGTCGTATAGTATTCGATGCGGAGACTTCGGGAAAAATAAGCAAAATAATTTTACTGTCAAAATTTGACAGCTGTCAATATGTCAAATCGTTTAAAAAAATGATGTTAGTTAAACAACTATAAGGTCGTATGTATATTGATGATAGAAAGTTGAAAAAAATACGCAAAAAATTCTCTTGTCAAGATTTGACACCTGTCAATATGTCAGAATTATTACAATAACCGATAGTATTGAAACAAACGTGGGGTCGTATAGATATTGTCGCTAAGAATAGAGAAAAATTTTAAAAAAAAATTCTACTCAAAAATTTTGATAATTTTTTTTTTTTAATTTTGAAAATTTTTGTCGTTTGTTCGGGTCTGTATGTTTGTAACCGACTTCTTTGAACCCGATTTTGACCCACTTTAAACGGTCAGCTTTAATTTAAATTTTGTAGACTTATCAGGAACCGCTGACAATACAATAATCTACTAATCTAGAGCTCAATCTACAAAAAAAAAATTTCAAAAATAACTCTAAAAAAACAACTAACAAAAACTAAAAAATGAAAAATAAATATATTTAAAAAAAACTAAAAAACACGCTTTAAATAATCAAACTAAAAAACGGAGAATAAATATAGTTTAAAATAATTCTTGAAATTCTTAATATAGGCAGAAAATAATAATGAACGATAAACATTAGTATTATTGTGAAAAAAGCGTGGGTCGCTCTGTGCTATATTTTTCGTATATGGAATCGTATCTGAATCCCCAGCAATAAAAGCAACGTTAGGAAAATATTCGTGGAAATCGTCCATGCACAAACCCGGATTGTATTGCCACTCACCATTTACTCTAACCCCGTTCGAGAATACGCTTCAACTATGAATATTTTGTGCTGTTCCGTAAAGCCCATTGTATGAATTGTTCAAGAAATTGGAAAAATTAGCGATGAATCAAATTACTTGTAACGACTGTCAAATATGACGGAATAACTGATTGATTGTTAATTCAGGTAGTTACTGACACCCCACAGGTATTAAGCTCTATGGCTAAGCATTACGTCTATAGATGCAAGGCCCTCTTTGATGCAAATAATTTTTGCTCGCACGGTACTAAGGTTTCTAGAGGATGTTACCAACGGTATCGCATAATTATTAATACAATTTTTGAAATAGTGTATATTATTATTATTATTATCAATTGAGTGTATGTGGTTATGACTACTTGAAATAAAACGGTCATAAAACTTAAAATAGTCTTTTAATAATCCTATGCAATTTCGATATAATGTAAATTTATAACCGCGATGCTTGGCCTTTATCCCCGATTACTAACCATGTAGTAATTATTGATTAACGAGCCCTTAATTTAAACAGCAAATTGCCCTTTAATCCCCGTTTAATTAGACTTAGTAATATGTGGCTACGAGTTCTTGCTTGATCGCAACTTAATCAACTTATTAGGGTCTGACTGTCACAAATTTTGCTGCTTTGCTGCTAGCCATTTTACGTTGCCAAAAGCCAAATTTCTTCGGGAAAATCTTGGCAAAGTCACCTGTCATTTATGACATCCTGTTGGGTCTAGTCCATTTTACGTTAAGATGTTGGCGACAGACAGGACTGGGTTCTTTTACCATCGCATTTCGATAAATATCGATAATATCGATAAAAAATATCGATATATCGATAAATATCGATATATCGATATTTTATTTTTTAAATATCGTTATTCGATATATCGATAATATATTTATATTATCGATAAAACATAAAAATATTATATTATAAATACAGTGTCACCAGTAAAGTCCGCATCATGTGGGATTTTTAGCTTTATTCAAAATTTGACTTTGGCATCAAGTTCTGCTTCGATCGAGATGAAAATTAAACAAAAAACAGTAGTCACGTGATTCGCATTATCTGTCAAATTTTAATTTTTTCCAAAAACTAATTCAAAAGAGGGGTTATTTCTGAAAAAATCGAAAAAAGTTATTAGAAAAAGTTTTTCTAAATGCAGTTTCTAGCCCACATGCAAAATTTCAGCTGCATAAGAAAATTTTGATTTTTACCTATATTTTGTAAATTGCACCACTTTTGCAAAATAAGACTCGACGGAACCTACATAGAACTTCTCAGTTTTGAGAAGGCTTTATTTCAGATACATTTTCTTTAAAGTTGCGCCATATTAAATGTGTGTTTTTCTACAAAAACGTTATTATGGCATAGCTTAATAATAAATTATAATATAGGGGTTTTAAATTAAATCGTTGAAAATAGATAAACTTTACGTTGTAAAACAAAAATTTATTTTCCACTTAAAAAACACTTTACTGAAGACACTGTGTTCTTTTTTGTCTTAATATTAAGGTGTATTACTTTCAGACACAAACTACGTTTTTAAAAATACTTATTTTATGAAGTTACCTTATACAGGGTCAAAAACAAATAAACTTTGCATCACATGCGACCAAATTTTAATAGCCCAATTTTTAATTTGTAAAAAAACACACATTTAATATGGCGCTACTTTAAAGAAAATGTATATATCGATAATATCGATAAATCGATATTTTATTTTTTAAATATCGTTTATCGATATATCAATATATCGATAAAAATATCGATTTTTTGCCCAGCCCTATACCGTACACCCTCTGACGAACTATATGAAGAGTATCATCTTGCCAACTTCGCCTAAAAGCCCCTTTACTGTATATATAGGTTCCATTTAAAAAACAAGTTTTAAGGGAAATAGAGAGTTGTCGTTATTCTTAAATTCTCTTAAAAATTCTACTCGTTTCTGGACTATATGGGGTTGCTCTATTAGAAAACGCCCGCTTCATACAGTAAATTTAAGCCATTTAAATTAAAATTTTTTTTTAAACAGTCCGCTAATGAACTAGTGGATATTTCAACACCATCAATGATTTTAAGGTTTAATTGTATTGGGCTAATGGTAACGTGTTCACCTGCTCCATACATCCCATAACTACGCTCTCTTATGGTATGTTCATGAATTTCGTAAAGTTGTCGACCAAGCAATGACAAAATAGCTACATTATTGCGATTCTTAAAATCTACAACCTTTGTCTTGTGCGTTGTATTCTTAAACACAAAACTCCCAAAGCATGAGAAACTCTCTAAAACAGATATGTATTTATAAAAATATTGCCATATTGATTAAAACATGTTTTCACAATTCCTGCTTTATTATATCTACTCACCTTGTAAACTGCGTTAAAGGGTAAAAATATCTTTCCGTCATCTTTCTCTTTGAAAACAATCAAATAATTTTATAAAAAATATCTGTTCTTTTCAACAAAAAATACCATTTACGTTTTTAAAATAATGTTGATTAAAAATCTCACCGTCAAAAATGACAATAGAACTTTTTTCACTGGTAAAATTATACGATTTTTTATTAATTATAATTCATTATTGACGCAAATTTACTATCTCCCTTAGCTCACGAATCTTAGAAAGATAAGCACTAGTCGTGACGTAACAGTAATCATTGAACAGACTTTAGATACACTATGTATGGAAATGATGATTTTAACTACCTGTATCCAACACATGACAGTTATGACTATCATTATCAATGTCATTTTAGACAAGTAAACTATCAAATAACTCACGTTCATATTTAAAGTAGTATTCTATTTATTTATATTACAATTACAAGTAGAATTCACATTGATATTGAAATTAAAGAAAAACGCTAACGATTTATTCGAATTTGAAGTAATTTTAAAATTCGTTGGTTTATTGGAACCAGACACTCCCATATCGGTACAGCTGCTGATAGTGCTAGAAGACGCCGACACATTAGAACCTTGTATTTTTTCTGCAATTTGTGTTTTGTTATGCACCGATTCTTCTAGGTATGTATCCTTCTGCTATACCGTCGAGGACTTCCATCCTCCGTGACGCTTCAATGTAGTCATGTTAGCCCCTGCATTGGCCAAAAGAGTCGCCGAAGACCTTCTCAGACAGTGATCGGTGTAGAGCGCTGGTACCTCCAATTTCAAAAACATTGCATTTCTTGAAGGTATCTCGACAACGTATTTATTCCCACACACTGGCTGGTACACCTCCCATTTTTGTAAAAAACAAAAAAGCGGCTAGAACTAGTATTCCTTGGTCTCAAAGACATGTATTTTTTACACAAATTGATCGGGTTGACTGGAAATCCTTCTTCAAGTATGGTGAAACTTTTGATTTCTTGGTTTTAGTGTTTGGCAAAACTACGTAAAAATATTTCCATTTGTCTTGTATATTTTCTATTTTCAATTTGATCAATTCATCGCATCTAAAAGCACCGCTAATCAAAGCCACTTTCATCAACAAGTACTCGTCGTCGGGAGCTTCGTTCAAAAACTTCTCTGTTTCAGGTTCTGCATCGCTGCTTCATCCGCTTCCGTAAGGATATTTAATTTTAATCGGTTTCCTCCATTTTTTATAGGTTTTTTTCATATATAATATCACAAGAGATAAAATTTTGTCGGCAAAATTTTCGAAAGGTATGAAAGTTTGTTGCTTGGCAATTTCGCGCGAGTTGCTTGGCATGAGCGAAATTGCTTAAAAGCAACAAACTTAAATAAATCCTTGAGAACAATTTTGCTTACACAATTTTTTCTCGAGTGGTATTCGACATGACTATTTAACTAGAAAAAAGACAAAGAACAATAAAATTAGAAAACTTTTATTTAAGAATAAAACAAAAAAATTACTTATTTATTAATGTAAAAGTTACAGTTGTGATAATTAAACGTTTGTGCATTATTTGATTGATTTTGATTTGATGATATTACTTGATCTGGTGCTTTTTCTCTTAAGTTTGCAATTAATTTTAAATGATGTTCAGAGTCTAACTGCAAATAAGGCTTCAAAGAATTGGCGTGGGAATGTCCTGTTAATTTGATAATTTCTTGCTCACCAACGCCATTTTTTGCAAGGGCAGAAATAGTGGAAGAGCGATGTGAATGGTTTGTTACTTTAAATTTTTTGGTATTTACGCCGATTTTTTCTGCTGAGATTTTGGTCCATTTCGACATGCTGTTTATTCCAATAGGCATGTTTTTGTACCAAATTCCTTTTTTCCAATTTGGATGAACTGTCAAAAAGAGCCTGTCACTTGTAATTTCTGGATTGGTATTTCTTTTTTCAAATAATTTTAAAAATAGACGAATAGGACAAAGATCTTTGTTAGTGTTGTTTTTTACCAACCATTTGCTACTGGCCAAGGCTTTTGCACCTCCTTGTGTAGTCTTTGAAAATATGGGATTGTATTCGATACGTCCCGTAAATTCTTCATTTAGGTCTAATTCTTGGTGGAAATAATGTACTTTGCAGTTCACTGCTTCGTTGCCTCGCCACGCAAGTTCAAAAGAAAATAAGTGAAATATTTTTTTCTGTAGGCCGTCTGGGCGTCTGGGCGTCTTCGTCATGAATTTTTATCATTTCCAATAATTCTTGTGTTGTAAGGGCTTTCGAACTTGTTTTTCTTTTTTCTTGGTTACCTTGAAGTTGTTTTCGTTTTAAGTCCTTTGCCAAACGGGCTGATTTAAAAAGAATGTCGGTAAATGGGTCTATTTTTATATTAAATTCTTGATAATACTTTTCTTGTAGCATCTGCGCCGTGGTATTCCATATGCTTTTGATACTTGACTCTTTGTAGTCCTCTCCATTTAGTTTTTTCATGTTGTAAGCATAATCTTCCATAATTTTTGCTAATTCTTCGGCTGGAGTATGCTTTTCAAGCTTATAATCTCTTATCAATAAGAACTGCGAAAACTGTCGCCAAATGGAAGTTTTGGAGATACGCGTATTTGGAGGTATATTCTCCGACACTGCCTTTTTAATTTCTGTAATGGATTGTATTCCAAATCTGTTTTTTTCTTCAGAAACACTCATTTTTGAACTAAAATAATTTGACGTTTGTTAACAAGAAATAATACAATGACATTTTAAATAATTAACAGAACCATGGTAACAAAACTTCTTTCAATCAAAAATTAAAATTTTGCCGCAGCAAAAATCACATGTGAATTTTGTCCAGGTAGGTGCAGGTAGTAATTTTGCCAGTAGAAGACCGGCCGTTGCTATGACATTTTGCCAGTGTAAAACACTCTAGTTAAATAGTCTTCAAAAAAAACTTCCCTCTTCTGCAGGGAAAACTGACAAGTGTCAAAATTTATTTAAACATTTGCTAACAATGTATCATGCCCGTGGCAACCAAACAATCAACCAACTTTGACCAAAATGTAAAAAATCACTGTCAAGTCATTCTGACATTTATTGGCTACTGAGATGCAAGTAGCATTGATTATTTTGATTATTAATTATTATCTCATAAAAAACGATTTCTTCCACTTGTTGGATAAAACATTGTGTGCCACTCGTGTGTTATGTTTCCTAAGTCAACATAACACCATAAATCAGTGGCGGCTCGTGCCATTTTAGTGAAGTAGAGCCAGGTAAACCCTTAGCGCCGCAGGCAAAAAAAGTTTGGGTGCCACGCCCTTTTTTGTTAATAGTTCTTGCTTTTAAAGTAGGAAAAATAAGCAAAAAGGCACCTAATTTAATTTATGAATTTACAATCATATCTTGAATATACCTAAACACGATAACAAGTTGAAACACACAAGCAATGTCAGTGGTTTCATCTGCGATAAACGGAGAGTCCTTTATTTCTTTTATGACTTCATCATGGTACACATCTAACATACAGTCCAGAAGTTCATTTTGTAGGGGTTTTGATGTTCCTTTAAATACTTTCGATTTTTCAATATGATTTTTAAGAGTTTTGTCTAATTCTGAGCTGAAATTTATTAATTCACGAAATATGCCCCTATTTTTCGACGTCTCTTTTTCGTCATGACCTCTCAAAGCCAACTCAAATGCACCACAAAACCGAACGCAGTTTATAATTTGGTTTAATATGTATCTGTTTTTATCAATTTGTTCGTTTTACTTCATTATTTCATTGTGATATGCAGAATTTAATTGAGTTTTAATGTTAATTTTACCAAGCATACTGAAATTAAATAATAATATATTGTTTAAATGTACCTTCGATTTTTCATGTGTCTTCATTTTGTCCCAGAAATGGACCAAATCATCTGTACCTTTTTGGGACCAAGTTTGCTTCCCACCAAATAAAACACACATAAAACAAAATAGTCTATTAGATTCATCACAACCGCACACCCAAGTATTTTTTCCATAAAGTTTCCTTTAAAAATCTAATAGTATTCATTACTTATGTATTTCTAAAATAAAAAGTTCGCTAACCCTACATTAAATCAGCCGCCGGCCGAACGAAAACAAATCGGGACGCGACGCGAACATCAGCTGTTTGAAACGTCTAACATCAAACGGTCAAACGAAGAGAGCCTGGCTACCCGTCGAGATTTTTGCCTGCTTGCATTCAAGGTAATTTTTCAACGTTTTTTTATTGAGGTGATGGCGTTTCGTCACCTCCCGTGTGCCTCGTCGCGCTTGGCGCGGAAGCTACGTTACCGTTTTACGCATAATCGCTTCCTTTTAGATGGAAATTTGCACCCGACTGTGTTCCATTTTTAAATTATTTTGCTAATTGCTTTAAAAACGAGAATATTAATTTTAATAGGTTTTGGTAATTTGTAAAGGGCAGGACGCTAGACAGGAGGGCAGGTAGTGCCATGGCACTGTGGCTCTACCCCACGAGCCGCCACTGCCATAAATAACTATTATCAGTCTATCAACGTAAAATGATTGATAGATTGTAACAAAAAAGCACAAAACGAGTACTAAACTATTAGCAGTGTTGGGGGAATTCAGCAGGAAATCATGGTATTTTGAACACAATTTGGCAACCACACAAATTTGTGACTGTTATAACACAGCACATATGTTAGTTGGGGGATAGATATGCAGCTATGAGGCAACCCGTCTGTGTACATAGATAGCCAATTTAAAGTTTTCAAATTACCTATTTAAAATTATAAAGTTATAGGTGAAGCGACTAGTTAATATAAATTTATAATGTTGTTAATTACATTTATGTTGGGCTGCACATAGGTTTTTAACTAAACAATAATTAACTAACCAGTTAACTTTGACTGTGACATAATCGACATGGGCAAACATTATTTATACGCACAATCAAAGTTGCCTGATTAGTAAATCAGGAATTAAGGTAACCGTGCCACTTTGATGTTTGAAAGTCACAGTCAAAGTGACAGGTTATTGTTTACAATTTTTATGCATCCAGTTATAGTAGGGGAGCCCAACAGAGGATTTTGGGATTTACTCAAGCGCGGCAGATTAACATATGGGGGATACCTTGCACCCTGTTTAGTACCTCTGCCATGTCTAAGCCCTCTATATAGTGCCGCGCGTGTACGGCAGCTGATCAGAATAGTAAAAAAAAATCGATAGCTGGATTTACTCGAGCGTGTCAGATTAAGGTGTGGTGGGTTAATTACATGCTAAAGAGTCTGCATTTCAATAATCTGACGATTTGAGCGTGACGTAAGGTAGTGGGCGGGTCACAAACTTGCAAAAAAAACGTCACATGGACATTCTCGAGCGCGGTAAATTTTTTTTATTTTGAAGGAAATAATTCAAGGATTCGTGGGATTATATGTACAGGGTTATTATTTTACATTTTAGTTTGTCCCACTTTTAAAAGCCTGTAACTTTTTTGTTTTTTGAGTTAGCGCGTTCACTCAAAAAGTAGGATGTAGAACTTTTGGCCAAGTATTTATGGGTTTTGTCAAAAATAACAGTAGGCCACATTTAAAACCAAACATTTAATTTTTTAAAATGAGACACTCTGTATATTAGAAGCGCATTAGAAGGTTCCTTTTCTTCCGATTTCAAAAATATAACACACTTATGCATTCTTCTCTTAATTCCATCAAAAATATGTTAAAATAATATTATTAAAAAGCATCAAGATAGTTATGAAACCGTTTTGTTGCTAATGATTTTGTCTTTATTTATATCGCAGTCTGTCACTCTTATTGTTATTACTCGTTCCGAATTTTGTACCGAAATATTTTTGTAAGTGAATTAAATTTTGTAAGATTTAAGAAAAAAATCATGAAATTTTTTTTTAAACGGTCAGATTAACAAAATCCTTCAAAATATTCGTCAGATTATGAATCAGCACGACCAGGACACCATGTATGGAAATCTGACGCGCTCGAGTATGTCAAAATAGCGTTTTTTTTTTGCATTTTCAAAAAGTCGCCACGAGCTTGCGTCACATCCGAATCGTCAGTCTATTGAATGGGAGCTTTCTTAGGGATCCCTGAACATCCCCTCTGAATATCTGACACGCTCGAGTAAATTTTTTTCCCCCCATTTTTAACCCTCCGTACCGCCGCCCCCATCATCAAAACCGGCAGATTAATGTACCTCCGTCATGAGACTCACGTGGGGCATATACACTATTAATATCTGACGCGCTCGAGTATATCCATGTGACTGTTTTTTTTACATGTTTGAAAGCCTGTAGTAACTCCCCCCACCGGTGAAAGGGTACACATGATATGACATTTGTTCCTTTCTGCCATCCAATCTTCAAGATCCAATAGGTCCCCACGACGCTCGAGCAAATCCCCATTTAGCGTCGTGGGCTCCCCTACTATTATTATTATTAAAATATTTTTCTACTACTGTATAAATAAATTAACTTTCGGGCCCTAGCAACACGAAAGAAAACGAAAGTAAATATTACAGTTACCTGAATATTATCCGTTGCTAGCTACGAAAGTAGGTTGCTAGCTACGAAAGTAATACTTTCGGTGCCAGGACAAAAAAATCAAACTGACAGACTCTGACAGTACCTACTCAAATAACTAGTTGTCATGGATTATTTTACTTTTCGGGAAAAAGTCATTCTTGATAAAAAGTTTTGCTTGTAAAAAGATGAAATTCACGAAAATTTTGATTTTTTATACAGGGTTCGCAAAAACTTAAAAAACATGATTTTTCTTCAAGAGTAAACTACCTTTATTTTTAATTTTTGACCAAAATGCCAATTAGAAAACTTATTTAGAATAACGTTTGTAATTTAAATCCGAGATTTAAAATAAATCTTCGATTTTTTTAGTTTTCTTAATTTTTAGAGATAATGGAAATTTTGCTGCTCAATAAAAATATTAATAAAACATTTTATTAGACTCTATTTTCATAATGGGTGGCGTGTATCTTATTTTAAAATTTTAAATGCATTCCTACCATCTTTTCTAAAAACAAGGAATTTTTTTACCTTTTTATTATTTTGCTTTACGTATGGGACAAATTTGAAGGTGTCAAATAGAATTTGATGTTTTAAAAATGTTGACCTTAGAACAAAGGGTTTATTTAGTTGAATGTTACGGTGCGGGCGAAAGTTCTTACAACTTTGTGATAGAGAAATGTAATCAAACATACCCTAACGTTTACGTGCCACAAATGGGGCTAAATAAATTATTAAGAAAATTTCCGCGAATTGGTTCAGTTTCCAATTTAAAAAAAACCTATGATCAGACTGACGCAGCTTCCCTAACCGTATTGAGGTCTGTTGCTGACAATCCTACCCTTTCATTAAGAAACCGAGCTCAATAACTTGATGTAGTAACAAAAACTCATACTTATTCAGTATATTTTAAAGGCAAACAAAATATTTCCATTTAAGCCACCTTTTAATGAAATGTAGGAAGAAGAAGACGAAGCCAAACGTTTTAATTTTTGTCTTTGGGACGAAAACAAAATTGTAAGTGAAAACAGCAATTTTCATTTCATCACTCAAATCATGTTCTCCGATAAATCGACATTTTCAACAAACGGGAAAGTGTCTTCTGCTCATATTACAGGGTGTCTAGGAGCCGGGAAAACCGGGAAAAAAACGGGAATTTAACAAAGCCGGAAAAAACCGGGTTTTCGACGGGAAAATCAAGTTTAAGCCGGGAATTTTGAATAAGCAGATAATTTCAAACTTAAAAATTTGAAGTAGGTAAAAGATAAGGTTTCCTACAGTATTGTTTATGGTCTGGCTCCTTATTTCAAAACTGACTTAAGTACAATTATTAAACAATGCAATACTTTTGTAATTTGCTTTGACGAAAGCCTAAATAAGGTTGCGCAAAAACAACAAATGGACATTTACGTAAGATACTGGGATTCCGTGAAAAATCAGGTTCAAGTTCGTTATTTTTCATCTGTGTTTTTACATCATGCGAAAGCTGTGGATTTGTTGGAAGGTCTAAAAGATGGTTTGCAAGGTCTTCGTTTAAAGAAACTGCTTCAAATTTCAATGGATGGACTTGATGTAAATTTTAAGTTGGTACGCCTTCTAGAGGCTGAATTAAAAGATGAAACCGATAACACTTCTGCAATTTTAAGCATAGGCTCCTGCGGTTTACATACCGTAAATGTTGCATTTAAAACCGGTATTAAAAAAAACAGACAGGAATATTGTGTCATTTCTAAGAGCTTGTTACAATTTGTTCAAAGACAGTCCTTCCCGACGGGGTTTATTCTTGTCCATAACTGGTTGTTCCGACTTTCCTCCTAAATTCTGTTCAGTAAGATGGCTAGAAAACATACCTGTGTCTTAAAAAATTCAGTCGCTATACCCTCACTTGAAAAAATTCATATCTTCTGTGCAAAATACGAATCCAAAGCCATCGTGTGAAAGTTACAAAATTGTAGTAAAGTTTATGGATAATAAACTGCTGTTAGCTGAATTAGCCCTCTTTCGGTCACTCTTTGAAGAATTAGAACCATTCCTAAGACAATTTCAAAGTGATTGGCCTCTAGTTGCATTTCTTTATGAAGACCTATTATCCATTATAAATAACTTAATGAGACGTTTTGTTACAGACGAAGTTCTACAAAGCACTCCTATTTTCAAAATAAATGTTTTTAAAAAAGACAAGAATGGTTTATATTGCAACCTTAAAAAAATCCAAGAGATTGATCTAGGATATGGGACTAGAGCGGCTATCAAAAAATGCGTCGGAGTTAAAGATAAAGAAATGATGATCTTTCGCCAGGATTGTCGAAACTGCTTGATGTATACAGTTTCCAAACTTTTGGAAAAATGTCCGTTAGCATATGAATTAACTGAAACTATAAGTTTCCGTAACCCCAATAAAACTGGCAGAGATTCAAGAAAATCCTTGCAACTGATGTCCAAAGCATTTGAAATTTTGTTAAATTCAAACAGATGCAATGCGACTAAATTGGAAGAAGCAGATAGAGCATTTAGAGATATTCTTACTGATCAGACTATGATAAATAAAATAAAAAATTATTCCAGATGTTACAGAGTAGATGACTTTTGGATGGAAACCATCACAAATGACAGTTTAAAAAACGTGGTGCAACTTCTTCTAACAATTTCTCATGGAAATGCCACAGCAGAAAGGGGATTTTTTGTTAATAAGGAGATTTTTGTGAACAATTTAAAAGAAGAGTCACTTATAGGCCAAAGATTAGTGTGCGATTCACTACAAAAAATTGTGGGAGTTCAAACTATGGACATTACAAAATCCATGATACTTTCCATGAGAAATGCCTATTCAAGGTAGCACAAAAAGATAAAAAGGCAAAAGAGGTTGACAGCGACTTGAAAAAACCAGAAGAAAGGAAGCTTCAAAAGCAAGCAGAAGAACTGGAAACTAAAAAGAAAAAAATTCACAAAAAGATTCACAAAAAGATTTGGCAGCTATAGAACAAGAAATCGTAAAATTAAAAAAGTGACTATATTATTTGGTTGTGCTTAAGCCATGTGTTTTTCAAATAAATGTTTTAAAATTTAGCGACGAAAGTGTAGTTACTTTAGGAAAACCCAGCCGGGAAATTTTCAAAAACCGACCGGGAAAAACCGGGAATTAGTCGAGAATTTTGTTTTCGATTTTTGCTAGACACCCTGTATTAGATACTGGAGCGAAAATAATCCCCGTTTTAGAATTCCTGCAAGAAGACAATATTACAAAAAAGTAAATGTCTGGTGTGCGCTTTCTTATTATGGCATTCTTGGTCCATACTTTTTCGAAAATACGTGTAACCGTAGAAGTTACCTTGAAATGTTGGAAACATTCCTTTCTGACAACCTAGAAGAATTGCCTCTCTAATTTAGGAACGAAAGGTACTTTCAACAAGATGGATGCCCTGCGCATTTAGCAATTGAAGTGAGGGAATGGCTTAATAATACATTTGGCCACAGATGGATTGGTCGGAATGGTCCGGTTCGGTGGCCCCCAAGAAGTCCCGATTTAACTATTTCAGATGCCTATCTTTGGGGACGCCTCAAACAATTAGTGTACTCCCGGTTCTAAAAAAACTAAAAAAATCGAGAATTTATTTTAAATCTCGGATTTAAATTACAAACGTTATTCTAAATAAGTTTTCCATTTGCCATTTTGGTCAAGAATAAAAAATAAAGGTAGTTTACTCTTGGAGAAAAATCATGTTTTTGAAGTTTTTGCGAACCCTGTGTAAAAAATCAAAATTTTCTCTTCGTGAATTGCATTTTTTTTACAAGCAAAACTTTTTATCAAGAATGACTTTTTCAATTTTTCATCCATTTGTGCTATTGTAAACCCTATTCGCGGACAGTCTGTATTAAGAATATTTTTTGATTAAATACATTAACATCCGTAGATGTTGTAAGGGCGTCGCCAGCAAGTGGGACAAGGGTTGGGCAAGATGAGAGAAACGTTGGGGATTGGGAAACGGGGAAACTATGAACTATGTATATAGGTACAAACATATAATAAGTATTGTGGATGAGGATAGTCATCATCCAGCCATTCAATTTAACTGTGCCAGGTGCCCATATAGACCATTACGTCCCAATAAGCAAAAAAATTTACACTTTAAAAGATACTATGATGCTATTAATAGGTCCTTGTCGGCGCTTGACTGGAATAAGATATTTCTTGGTAGGGACTTGGACGATAGGGTGGACGCATTGTATCTGGAAATTGATAGGGTTGCAAATGTACAGGGTAATTCCCTATATATTGACCCATATGCTAGCCGCTTTATTAATAGAGATATCAAAAAACTAAAATGAGGAAAGTTGTAGATCTTGATCTTACCTTTTTTTAACAATTATTAGAAAAAACAAAAGACTGTTGGAACTTTAAAATTTTAGCACAAATTTTGTTTTTTTAATGGGACACCCTGTATATTATTACATTTTTAAATTCCACATAAAATTATAATTATTTTTTATTAAATGCATTATTAGTCTATACTTCATAGTTTCCGAGATATTGACTCTCGAAAAGTGACATTTTTGAACTTTGACAGCTTATAACTAACTTAGAGCGAAACGGCTTACATGTCCCTATCTTCAATTTTTATTATCTTCCAAAAAAACTCAACTTCCGGTTAAACCGGAACAACTATATTTCCTGCTTTCGAGTTACATCCGGTTTAACAGGAAGTTGATTTTTTTGGGAAGATAATAAAAATTAAAGATGGGGACATGTAAGCCGTTTTGCTCTAAGACGTACTGTTAGAAGGTTATAAAGCTGTCAAAGTTCAAAAATGTCACTTTTCGAGAGTCAATATCTCGGAAACTATGAAGTATAGACTAATAATGCATTTAATAAAAAATAATTATAATTTTATGTGGAATTTTATAATGTAAGGGTGTCCCATTTAAAAAACAAAATTTGTGCTAAAATTTTAAAGTTCCAACAGTCTTTTGTTTTTTCTAATAATTGTTAAAAAAAGTTAAGATCAAGATCTACAACTTTCCTCATTTTAGTTTTTTGATATCTCTATTAATAAAGCGGTTAGCATATCGGTCAATATATAGGGAATGACCCTGTCATGTGTACAGGGTCATCCAATCAGGACTGAACAGGGGCCTATTTTTTGAGTTTCCCTGTATTTTTATTTAAACCAATATAGCCAGTTAGTTTAAGCTTTGCCGTAGAATCTAGAAATAGCATTTAAAAAGCGATCTGACTTAAAACAAAGGAACTGTGGCCTAAAGTTGTTGTTTTTTCAATAGAACACCCTGTATATTATTTATTTTTATAAATCGCCCTTCTTTCCAGATTCCATAAATATATAGTTTATCAATATTAGCTCAAACCGTTTTTAAGATATGAGCAATCAAACATTTAAAAAGCTGTATTCATTTGAGCTTAATACGTCTAGAATGCCTTGGAAAAGAAAATCCCCGTAATGGCGATGCATTAAAATAACGTCATAGGAGTTATTGGAAAATAAAGTTTTGATATGTCTAGAGCGCCTTGAGAAACAAAACCATATACAACCAATAATAATTTGTCAAGTTTTTATCAGTTAAAATGAAATATTCCCTGGAAGAACGATTTCATATTATCACACTTTTTATAAAAACGGGAAAAAATGCAACAAAAACTCATCGGAGTTATTTCGCTGAAGTTAATAAAATCATATCAGTTAATACAATTTTGACCTTAACACGTTTATTTGAGGAGACAAAATCATTACACGACCGCAAGCGAAGAGATAGAAGAAGCGTGATCCGAGAATGTGTAATACTAAATTATTTTAGTATTAATCCAATGAATTCCATAGAGGAAGCAGTAAGGGATATCTTGTATGGTCCAAGAAGAAACAGAGTGAGTTTTGGCACCGCTCAAAGAACTTTAAATTGGCACAACTTAATTCCGTTTCAAATTCACCCTATGCAACACCTGACGGCAAATCAAAAGGAACTATTTCAATATGTTGCACAAATGATTATTAGAGAACAAGACTGTTTGAAAAGGTCCTGTGGACAGACGAAGCAACATTCTCAACATCAGGAATGTATAATCGACGCAATGTGCACTATACATGGTTTTGTTTCTTAAGGAATTCTAGACATATCAAAACTTTATTTTCCAATACCTCCTATGATGTTATTTTAATGCATCGCCATTACGGGGATTTTCTTCTCCAAGGCATAAGGCATTCTAGACGTATTAAGCTCAAACGAATACAGCTTTTTAAATGTTTGATTGCTCATATTATCTTAAAAACGGTTTGAGCTAATATGGACAAACTATATATTTATGGAATCAGGAAAGAAGGGCGTTTCATAAAAATAGATAATATACAGGGGGTTCCATTGAAAAAACAACAACTTTACGCCACAGTTCCTTTGTTTTAAGTCCGATCTCTTTTTAAATGGTTATTTTAGATTCTACAGCAAAGCATAAACTAAATGGCTATATTGGTTTAAATAAAAATACAGGGAAACTCAAAAAAATAGACCCCTGTTCAGTCCTGGTTGGATGACCATGTACATGCGCCGTCCTTTCAAGTAAGTGGAAATTATCCTGTATAATTAAATTCTAATACTATTACAACAATTATAGAAAAAAACAAAGTTCACCAAAATTTAAGAAATTTAAAACTCAAGAATATTATACCATTTTTTCTAACTTACGAATTCAATTCAAACGATTAATTAAAAGAGATTATGCTGACTATCTGAAGACTGAGGAGTATGGAAACGGAAATGGTTAGCAATAATAAAAAGTTCTGGAATTTTTTTCTCAAGTAAAAAAAATAATCGGGCGTCATTACCCCATACTCTTTACCACGAAGGCAGAATAGCTAATAACGGATCTAAAGTTTGTGACGGATTTTTTTCAGAGTGTGTATATATACCGTGCGAGCACAAATTATTTGCATCAAAGAGGGCTGGGATTAAAAAACGTAGGGCTTGGTTTAGATCACAATGATATGGGGACGATATATCTAACCAAATTTAGGTGAAAATATTGTCAAATTCATATTATGACATGATAATATGTCAAACTAATGAGTAATAAAATAAGTAAACAAATACAAATTAATTTTTGTTGTTTACAAAATTATAATACTTGCACTTTATAAGGAAATAAATTTAGCTGCTTCTTAAGAATAGTCCTGCATATTCCATAAGATCTTCCCACTTCTTGGGACAGGCGTCTTATACAATTTGTTGGCGTATTTTGCATTATTTCACGAACGCTTGCAGCAAGTTCTTCTGTTCTTACAGATGGTCTTCCTGCTCCTTTTTTGTGTTGTATAGAACCTGTTTCCCTAAACACAGCCACGGTTCTTTTCAGGCAATGATAAAAATCCCCAGCAATAAAAGCAACGTTAGGAAAATGTTCGTGAAAATCGTCCATGCAAAAACCTGGATTGTATAGCCGCTCACCATTTACTCTAACTTCGTTTCGAAAATACGCTTCAACCATGAATGTTTTGTGCTGTTCCGTAAAGCCCATTGTGTTCAAGAAATTGGAAAAATTAGCGATGAATCAAATTACTTGTAACAACTGTCAAAGATGACGGAATAACTGATTAATTGTTAATTCAGGTAGTTACTGACACCCAACAGGTATTTAGCTCTACGACTAAGCATTACGTCCTTAGATGCAAAGCCCTCTTTGATGCAAATAGTTTTGCTCGCACAGTACCAAAAAATAATGTTTCTGGCCCAGCTTTTCAGTGTGGAGAGTGCAGAATTTCTGTCGACGATGGTGTAGTATTGAAATTAATTAATGATTTAGAACTCAAAAAAAGTGCGGGTCCTGACAGTTTGCCTCCAATCTTTATTAAAAATTGTAAGTTTGCCTTGCTAAAACCTCTACATTTATTTTTTGATTTGTCTCTGAAAACCGGAATATTTCCAAAAAAATGGAAATCTTCCCATATAACTCCAACATTTAAAAGTGGACAAAAAGATGATGTATTAAATTATCGACCTATAACCAAAATTTCCAGAATTTTAAGACACTAAAGTGAGTCGCAAGCCAAGCTGTTCTTATGGCTTTGGACTCCTACTGATTTACATCAAAGAATATAATGGAATGCCTTAACAATCTGAATGACCTGGCAGCCAGAAACAACAAGATTGAACTCCTGTGAGTTCCTGGTCACTCAGCGATAAAAGGCAATAAAAAAGCAGACCAACGGGCGAGAGCAGCTGCTCAATATTTCAGGAGTCCTGAATCCACCCTTGGAATATTAAAACAAAATTAGACAGATGGACGTAAAAACATCTATCTCAATGGAACAGTTCACCTGATCAAACACATGTACGGGTCGAACAAACTTTCAAATTGATTGCTACTCCTGATACGTACTCAGTTAAAACAAGTGACTGGCTTGTTAACAGGCCATTATCATTCAAGAAAACACCTTTAACGGAAAGAAATCTACATAATCTACAATAAACCCATTGAATGCAGACTTTGCGGTGAAGAGGACGAAACCGCCTTTCATATCATATACAGCAGCGAAGCACTGACCCCACAAATTCAAAATTTTCGGAAATATTCAACACGACGACAAACTGCCCCATGAAAAACTTGGTAGAAGGCTATTGGACCTTAAAGGAACAATAAACGTTTTCTAACAAGACTGGGGCGCACAATAAGCCAATGGGCTGCAGTGCTAAAAGCTTGGGTACACACCCGACCCTTTTCTTTAACCAACCAACCAACGCTGTTAAGGTACCGTGCGAGCAAAAATTATTTGCATCAAAGAAGGCCTTGCATCTAAGGACGTAATGCTTAGCCGTAGAGCTTAATACCTGTTGGGTGACAGTAACTACCTGAATTAACAATCAATCAGTTATTCCGTCATCTTTGATAGTCGTTACAAGTTACAAGTAATTTGATTCATCGGTAATTTTTCCAATTTCTTGAACAATTCAAACAATGGGCTTTACGGAATAGTACAAAACATTCATGGTTGAAGCGTATTTTCGAAACGGGGTTAGAGTAAATGGTGAGTGGCAAGACAATCCAGGTTTGTGCATGGGCAGGTTCTCTGCAACACAAAAAAGGAACAGGAAGATCATCTGTAAGAATAGAAGAACTTGTTGCAAAGGTTCGTGAAATAATGCAAAATACGCCAACAAATTGTATAAGACGCCTGTCCCAAGAAGTGGGAAGATCTTATGGAACATGCAGGACTATTTTTAAGAAGCATCTAAATTTATTTCCTTATAAAGTGCAAGTATTCCAAGAAATATAAGCTGCAGATTTAAAAGACGCAGGAATTACTCTCAATGGTTTACCCAAAATTTATTGGAAAGAAATGATTTATTAGCTGACATTTTTTTCGGATGAAGCCTGGTTCTACCTCTCCGGTTATGTGAATTCTCAAAATACACGCATGTGGAGTAGTGAAAATCCCTGGTGCAACCACCCATGCAGCCGCCGAAACTATTAACTACTTACGCAATTTTTTCGACGACAGATTGATCAGTTTTCGATCAGACATTTAATTCCCACCTAGATCACCTTGTTTAACGGTTATGGATTACTTCGTTTTTCCTCATTTCAAGAACACTATTTTTAAAACACTAGTTGCAAACTTAGAACAATTACAAGAAAAGATTATCCAAGAATGTGGTAACATTTCTCCAGAGATGCTGGTCAACACTTTCGAAAATATGAAGAGACGTGTGAATTTATGCTTGGAGCATGGCGGTGGCCAATTTCAGCAATTTATATAATTATTTTTCTTTTTCTTTCTGTATATTCTTACTTTGTTAATTTTGTAAACAACAAAAATAAACTTGAATGATGAAAGAGTTTTGGACTTCCATTGTCTTTATTTGTTTTAAATCACAATGTTTCAACTGGTAAGTATCTCCAGTCGCAAAATCAAAGGACCATTGTTAACATTTCATCTAAAGAATTAACAAGCAATGAAGAAAACTTATTGGCCAAGGGATTAAACTTTACTATCGCTCCAAAAGAGATACCAATACTGGGCATTATTAGCGCCGTCGACTCAACAACCATAGGAGAGACACAAGGGGAGGAATTTAAATGGAAAGTTAGGGAAGTTCTGGAAAAATCGAAGCCTCCAAAACAAAATATTAGTAAGGATGATAAAATCTCCCTTGCAAACCTTCGCAAAGACCCCACTATTAAGATTCTACCAGCCGATAAGGGAAAATCGACCATCATTATGGATGTTCAGACCTACGATCAGAAAATCGAAGAAGTCCTGCAGAAAGGAAACCACTCTCTAACTGCCAAGGATCCGACCTCTACCATCGAGAGAAGAATCTACCGAACACTAAAGAAATATGAACGATATATACCAGAAAAGACACGGACACGCCTGACACCACACCACAGTTATAGTAAGCCTCCACATCTCTATGGCCTACCAAAGATACACAAACACAACATGCCTCTAAGACCCATTACGAGCTCCCGTAATTCTCCAACATACGAGCTAGCTAGATTTCTACTCCCTCTACTCAAACCTCTCCAAGGAAATAGCACATCATTTGTTAAGAACTCACAACACTTCGTACAAATAATAGGAGGAAAGGAAGTACAGCTAGGAGATCAGCTGGTGAGCTTTGACGTCGAAAGTCTTTACACCAACGTTCCCGTAAAAGACGCCCTAAAGGTTATCAGAAAGAAACTTGAGGAAGACCATACTCTACAGGAAAGAACAACGCTCCCTATTAATGCCATCTTGGAACTATTAGAATGCTGCCTCAACAATTCTTACTTTCAAGAAAAGGATAGATTCTTCAACCAAGTAGAAGGACTACCGATGGGCTCATCTCTCTCCCCAATAATCGCCAACATTTACATGGAATGGTTTGAATCCACAGCAATAGAACAGGCAAAGAAGAAACCAAAAATGTGGCTGAGATATGTGGATGGCACCTTCATTATTTGGAATGGAACCGATGACGAACTAAGAGATTTTCTAGATCACCTTAATAGCTTAACACCAACAATCAAATTCACCATGGAGAAAGAAGAAAACAACCAATTACCATTCCTAGATATCAACGTGAAGAAAAATGGCAACAGCATCCAAACTTCAGTGTACAGAAAACCTACGCATACAGGTCAGTATCTCAATTTCACATCAAATCACTCACACAACACGAAATATGGCATAGTTAAAACCCTTGTAGATAGAGCTATTACAATCTGTAACTCGGAAGAAGCACTTAAAAAAGAAGCTCACCACATCAAGACCGACCTCAACAAAAATGGCTACTCCACAAGATTAGTTGACACAATATTGGAAAATCGTAAGAATCGACCCAACGCGCAAAAAGCAAACAGAGAGGCACAACCAACACTCAATATTCCGTATGTAAAAGGAGTATCTAAGAAAATAAGAAGATTAGGACAACGATATAACATCAACACCGTATTCAACTCGAGGGACACCCTAAGGAGCCACCTGACGAAGACAAAGCCTACAAGTCAAAAAGATAGGAAAAACTGCGTCTACCAGATCCCCTGTGAGTGCGGTCAATCTTATATAGGTGAGACATTAAGACCACTCGAGATAAGGATTAAAGAACACAAAAACAATACGTTAAAAGGAGAGACCGAAAAGTCAGGTGCAGCTGACCATGCCTGGAAATATGGTCACCATATCATGTGGTCAGAAGCGGAAATCCTACTTAAGGAACCACACTGGAGGAAAAGAAAGTTTAAGGAAGCTGCTGCTATTCACCAGAACCCAGGCTGCTTTAGTAAACCATCATTAGACATAAGAAATATCTGGAAACCTTTGTTAGATAGATGTAAGCTTAGGATAAGATCGCGTGCCCACTGAACGCATGACTGCACCCACCTCAGTTATGCTTTAGTGCATCTAGCTAGTATAAATAATCTTGTAGTTACTTTACTTATTTAGTATTCACCTGAAGACGACTGGAGATACTTACCAGATGAAACGTTGTGATTTAAAACAAATAAAGACAATGGAAGTCCAAAACTTTTTCATCATTCAAGAAACATCATTGTCTCCAACATTCAAAAATAAACTTGTATTTGTATTCCTATTTTAATACTCATTAGTTTGGCATAATATCATCATCATCATAATATGAATTAACAAAATTTTAACCTAGATTTGGTTGTCCCCATATCATAGTGATCTAAACCAAACCCTACGTTTTTTAATCCAAGCCCTTTTTGATGCAAATAATTTTTGCTCGCACGGTATTAAAACACTTGATTCAATATTATTCGCACCTATTGATTTTAATAGTAGGGTTTGTGATACCTAATAACCTTACCAGCCCTTCAATGATCGTGACTACTGCACTTTAAAATATCTAAAATTTGATCTTGATGTACCTTTGTTCCTTTGCACCTGTATCAATTATAAGTGGGTTTTTTGTGCAAGGTAAAGCAATCAATATTTATAAAGCTATTCTCGTTTCGGGAAAAGTCTCTTTCAGGACACCTGCAACACTTATTGCTGTTGACTTAGGCTTATCCTGCCATAAGTGCCATAATTGTTGCTAAGTTCCAATGCATTTTTAATATTCGGTAAATCGTAAAATTGGGGGCAAACTTCGCAACCTTTTGTGATGTCTTTATGGAGTACAAATACGGCACTAGTAAATACTTCCGCCAGAATTCTGAAGGGCTAATCAAACGGCCTACTTTTCAGTATAGGGGGTGGGAGAGGGGGTAACAGCCCTCCCCTGTCCCTCTCTGGTGACGCTCTTGTCATGTTGACAGTAATAAAGTGAAAATCAAAGAACAATAGTGTTTTCTTTCATAATAATTGTCAAAGCAGTTGTTTAGTACAACAATAATTCCTTTTTCTGTAAATTGAATCTTAACCCTGTCTTATTTTATTTAACCAATACTCTTGACTCATTTTGTACTCTATTACCCGTTTACATTAAAATATCTATTAAGAATTACCGGCCTATTTATCCAAAATTATCATAAGGCATTATCCATTATAGACTAGGCAGCGATTTAGCGAAATTATGCTGTTCACAGTCCCGAAGGATAACGATAAAATTCCCGAAAAGCTGGGACAGTTGAACGCGACTCCATTAGGAATGGCGGCTGTCGTGAGACCAATGAGGTACGTTTCCAGAAGTTCCGATGTATAGAAATTAGTTATAATGGAAATATATACTAGTTAGGAAATATAACACGACGTTGAAAGTGTTGTTAGCAGTACAAATTTATAAGTCAATTGGATTGAATTTGCGAATAAACCATTTCAAAACACCAGTTAGTTTACAAATAAATTATTTAATTCTTTGTTGCTAAAAAAGGATTATTTGCAATATTTCCATTGAACCTGTGTTTTTCCTTTAATAATCCATATATCGGTATGATTCAAAAAACAAGTTGTTCAGAAAAGATGGGACTTAAAAATGTCGTACCAAGAAACATCAATCAGTTATTAAATTTTTCCACAGGATGTTTAGAAGTTAAGCGTAAAATGCAACGTTTTGTGCTACCCTGTATGTCAACATGTCCGTTTACACAGTTCGCAAAACCGATATCAGAAAATGATGAAGACGACAGCATCTGCAACATGTCAGAAAATGATCGAACTTAAAAGTTATTTAAGATTGAATTGAAGCAAGATATTTTCCGTCCCGTTAATTTTGTGGTTCAGTGTATATACAAACTAATATACACAACCCATTGGCAGGGCTGACAAGAGGGGGGGGCTGGGGGGGCAAATTTCCCGGGCCCACGTCTCTTTTAAGGGCCCGTGCTCGGGCTGCGCAGTTAAAAAAATATGATAAATTATAAAATAAAATATAAAATCTCTGCTGACAAAAAATTACTTTGTAAACATTACCACCGACATTACATAGGTACCTACCTATGTAAATTGTTAGACGAGTTGGCGAATAAATTAATGTTCTAAGTATTAAATATCGATACATTTTGTCCTCGCCCATCCGGCCCAATATTTGTATTAACATCGATTTATTATTCGAAGACTTTATAAAACTTTCATCTATTTTGGAGCACCTACCCGAAAATGTTGTACATTTTAGAATTGACCAACAATGGGTTTCTTATTTAAAAATTATATTTTTGTTATTATTTTGGGGTAGTAAAGACTTATTTTAATAAAATTGAACAGTTTTAATGCCAAATCGACTATATGAATGTGGAATATTTGAGAAACAATTTTAGCTCATTAAGTATTGAGCAAAAAATTGAAATTAAAATTGAGGGAAGACCTAAACTAGAAATTAACTTGACACAGACCAGAAAGTGTAAATCTAGGGACTTTATTGTTATTGATAAGTTTGCTGCAAATAAAAACAGAAGAATGAACTTTACTTTTAAACAATGTACCCACTAATGAAAAATAAATTGGCCTTTTTTATTTTTTTATCTTATTTCATTTTCAACAAAATAAGTAGGTAATCATAAATTTTTAAAATATTTATTAAAAATTATTGACCAAATTTGGGCGTGGTCCTAAAAAATTTTCGCCTGCGGCGCATTTCGCCTGCTGATAGCTTTTAATGCACCTCCAAGTTAATGAGTCACAAGTCGCCACTGGCT
Organism: Polydrusus pterygomalis; assembly: GCA_963969555.1. Classification (NCBI taxonomy): domain Eukaryota; kingdom Metazoa; phylum Arthropoda; class Insecta; order Coleoptera; family Curculionidae; genus Polydrusus; species Polydrusus pterygomalis. The sequence continues at coordinate 17,372,415 of OZ018381.1, read as the reverse complement.
AGGACCGTACCTCCCACTTTTAAATATTTTAAATCTGGCAGCCCTAGGAGTGGGCCCGGGATGCCGCACAGCCCCCGGGCCTGACCTGGCTCTCGACGGCCCTGCCCATTGGTATTAACTTAAATTAGGTTCAGATTAAACAAATTTATTAAATCTGTATTATTTTATTTATTGTGTTATAAAATTAGTTAGGACTTATGTTATTAGTATATTTTTAAAGAATGTGTCGTCACCGATTTCCTCTTCTAAAATACCTGTTAGCCTGCCGTAAATAATAAATTTTGGCTAGAAATTTGCATTTTGTTAATTGACGTCAAAAAAAAAAGACGATCTACTTTGAGATAAACTTTGGAAAAATATAATTTTCCATATATACCGGTAACTTATGGGCCATAGAGCAACTGGAGATAGTAGATATAAAAATATGTCTTTTGAGCCAAATTTGCCCAAGTAAAATGTTAGAGGTTAAAGAGATACAGGGTGTTGAAAGTGAAAATTAATTTTCGAAAAATGATGATAATTTTGAAACGGTTTAAGATATCGAATTCAAAATCGGAATAACTAGGTTTTCGAGAGTGAGAAATTCGAATTTAGTGTTAATTTCAAGATACTCCCTAAAGGGCGCTTGCTACGTGCTTCATGTTGAACTAATTCATCCATATTTCTTTTTAACCGTGCAGTTACTAGTATTTATACTTTAAACTATAAAAGAACCTACCTTTTTACGTAAAAAAGGCACTCTTGGTCGATCTCGATATCTCAAGCCGTTACCCAGATTCTAGGACTTGATGATAAAAAGGCAGAAAAAAAAACAAAATGAAAATATTGGAAACTATTAAAAATTTATTTTAATTCACTTTAGTAAATGTTGAAAGTGTCCACCGTTTACTTCAATACATTTTCTTAAGCTTTTTAACAAATGACGTCTCACATTCAGGAAGATATTTTGATTATCTCCTATAACAATGGCGGCTTCTTGGATTTTTTGTTCAAGTTCTTTCCGTGTATTGGATTCATCACCATATACCAAATCCTTCATGTGACCCCACAGATAAAAATCTAACGGGTTAATATCTGGGCTACGCGGTGGCCAAGGAAATTCGCTTCCGCGACCAATCCAGCGATGTGGAAAACGCTGACTTAAATGATTTCGAACAGGAACTGCAAAGTGTGCTGGGGCACCATCTTGCATGTACCGCATATTGTGTCTTATGTTCAGAGGTATATCATCCAGAAGGTAAAGTAAATCGTTTTCTAAAAACTGCAAATATTGTTCTCCATTAAGTCTCTGCGGAAGCTGATATGGGCCGATCAAGAAATTGTCGATAATGCCGCACCAAATATTTATCGAAAACTCGTGCTGAAAATGTCTTTCTTTGGGTAGTCGTGGATTTTCCAAAGCATAGTGATGATTATTTTTCCAGTTAAAAATTCCGCGTCTTCTAAAAGTTGCCTCGTCAGTAAATAATATTTTTCTCAGGAACATGGGATTTTCGTTATTCTTATTTAGTAGATTTTGACAGAATTCTGATCTGACTGGCAAATCTCCTGGCAGTAAATTTTGAACGGGCGTGAAATGGTAAGGAAATAAATTTTCTGCATTGATGACTTCTGAGACGGTCGATTTACCTATTCCTGTAGAAGCTTCCAAACGCCTAGTGCTTAATTCCGGATTTTCCGCGATATGAACCAAGATCTCTTCTTCTTGTTCGACCGTTATAGTTTTCGGTCGTCCACCAGGATTTTTGACATAAAACGAACCTGTTTCACCTAACTGATTGAATATTCTTTGAAATATTTTTCGGTCTGGAATGATTCTGGTTGGGTAGAGTTCTACATACCTTCTAAGTGCAGCACGACTATTATAATTCTCTTGTGCATAAACGCAGACCATATCACGTAAATCACGGTTAGAAAACTTATTAAGCCTGGGCATTTTTATTTGAAAAGATTACAGTACTTGGATATTGCAAAAACTTTTTATTTACGTACCTGTGACGGGAAAAAGGAGAAAATAATGACAGTTTTTACCGCAACAAATTTTGTCAAAATGCAAGGCACACTTTGTGAATTAAATATTTCTCAGCAATCAACAGAATGTGCAATGGAACATTCAGACGCTAAAATCTGGGTAACGGCTTGAGATATCGAGATCGACCAAGAGTACCTTTTTTACGTAAAAAGGTAGGTTCTTTTATAGTTTAAAGTATAAATACTAGTAACTGCACGGTTAAAAAAAATATGGATGAATTAGTTAAACATGAAGCACGTAGCAAGCGCCCTCTAGGGAGTGTCTTGAAATTAACACCAAATTCGAATTTCTCACTCTCGAAAACCTAGTTGTACCGATTTTGAATTCGATATCTTAAACCGTTTCAAAATTATCATCATTTTTCGAAAATTAATTTTCACTTTCAACACCCTGTATCTCTTTAACCTCTAACATTTTACTGGGGCAAATTTGGCTCAAAAGACATATTTTTATATCTACTATCTCCAGTTGCTCTATGGCCCATAAGTTACCGGACACCCTGTATTATATCGCATGGTTTCTCATGCAAGTAACTATAAATTTTCCCTTCTACGTTCGCAACATTGCTCGTCTAACTTTGTATTAAATAACTCCAGCAGTATAACCTCGATTTCTCCTGCGACTTGTATAAGTTGGTGACTTATGGATCATTAACTTGCCAGATCGTTTGCTCTGACATTCATAACACGTACTCGAGGTGTTTAATTCCGCGCCGAACGGGGACGCCACCTGGAATACGCTTCCGCTAAATTATGGTGATCCTTGGAAATGCTTTTTTTTTTGGGTCAAAAATGGCTGAATGATGAATCTAGTTGAGACATACTTTTTCCTACTTATAGTCTTAGTTTAGAGTTAATGTTAAATATTTTGGTTATATAATGTTTTATAACCTTTTTTGCATAATATATATTTACCATATCTTTTACGACTATTGAGTATCATGACGTTCAAAGAGCGGAAATTTAATGACATCGTCGTTTATCCAGGACCCGAGTGAGCGGTGTGAGTACCTGATTTGTTTGTAGCAGGGTTCCCGGAAATGACGATAAAATTGTAAGGGATGATTCCATAAGAAATTATATGAAAATACCGTTTATTTACATACGTTCACAAATGCCTTCGTGTTTCATTCTAGTCAGACTCACCCCCTGCAAGCTCTGTTTTTGAGATAATTTTATTAACACTTCTAAACCGCTAATCCTGTACCGTGTAGTGCCTTTATTCTGCTTAAGTTGGCAAGTCGTCTTGGAAATTTTCGCTTTTTGCTTAAACTTCAATAAATTCTATTTGCTACTTTAATTATTGGAAAGAACGATGTTTACGATGTAACAAGGATACAAAAATTTACCGCATGTCTGGAGTTTCGTCGGAGGTTAAACTTTAATTAAGAAATTGGAAATTTATATTTGAACTATAAATCAATGATTATTTTTTATACAGTGTGTATGAGCCAAATGGAATAAATTCGAAAATTACACGGGAGCGTGTGTTGAATTGTGAACGTTTTTTGAGAAACACCCGGTATGCGTGGTCCAAAACGCGTTATTTTCGTTATACAGGGCGGCAAAGTTTCAATTTTTTTTTCTCGTATTTTATTATGCGATAATTGTTTCAAATTTGGAACATAAACCCTTTTTTAAATCTCTACAATAAAGTATCAAAATTGTCGGTCGCTGTATACAGGGTGTTACGTTTTCTTGAATCGGCTACAATTTTATCTTTCAGAACTTTTTTTTTTGGCTCCCTGTATGAATTATGGTATGAAATTTGAACTCTCTGTTCCTTTGTTTAGCGTTCTGGTCTCTTGCACTATTCTCGTATATGTGACCGTTTTCGATTTATTTGCAAAAATAGCCATCTATGGAAATTAAGCGTCGGCGAAATAATGCAGAGTAAAAAGCTGTGTATCAAAACAATGTATTAGTTAATCAAATAAAAATAAAACAAAATTATAAAAACTGTTGAAAATGAGCGCCTCTTGCTAAAATGCACGAATCAAGTCTTCGCCTCGTGGACTGACAGACACTCCATATTTTTTTTCTCATATTTATTATTGCGTTATTTCGCCTACACTTAATTTCCATCGATGGATATTTTTGCAAATAAATTGAAAACGGTCACAGATACGGGAATAGTGCAAGAGACCAGAACGCTAAACAAAGGAACAGAGACTTCAAATTTCATACCGGAATGCGTACAGGGAGCCAAAAAAACAACTTCTGAGATATAAAATTGTAGCCGATTCAAGAAAATGTAACACCCTGTATACTGCGACCGGCAATTTTGATACTTTATTGTAGAAATTTTAAAAAGGGTTAGTGTTCCAAATTTGAAGCGATTATCGCAGAATATAAGAGAGAAAACATTGAAACTTTGCCACCCTGTATAACGAAAATAACGCGTTTTGGACCACTCATATATTTGCATTTTTTTCTTATTTTGAAGAGTACTATGCCCTGCAATATCTGCATGACATTAATTAATACCCTGTATATTATTCAATTTTTGGATTCTTCAAAAAAATTTAGACATATTTCATGTACAATATCCTATACCTATCTTCAACTGTTTCGGAAATATTAAGTGTTTCCAAGTTTATTGCAAAAATTAGCAACACACTAAAAAACTAATAGGTAATACTGTTTATTTCTTGATAATGTAAAAAACAAAAAAAAATTAATGTTGATGTTGAAAAGGCGGGCCCGCGAACGTCTTGGCAACATCCTAATCTTAAATAGAAATTTCTTCTAATGTTACTGAACATCTCAGGCGGGACCGATCTAATCGCAAGCGTTATTCGTCTTCTTAAGTCAGCTAAGTCGAGGGGTTTCGTTTTGTATACAATATTTTTGACAAAACCTCATAAGAAGAAGTCTAATGGCGTCAGATCAGGGGATCGTGCTGGCCATTCCATCGATCCATGCCTATTCACCGATTTGGAAATTGGTAATGGAGCGTTGCACCATCTTGCTGAAACCATATCCTATTCGCTGGAAGTTGTGGGTTTCAGTGGCGCAACCAGGGGGAGGCTGCCGGGCAGCCCCCCCCCCCCCCGAGCTTAGAAACGTAGCCTATTCGTTTAATTGCAAACCAATTTTTCATGTCACGCGAACTATTTTCACATGTTTTTTGCGATCTCAATGTTTTATGGATTTGTAATTTTTTTGTTTATCAATGTAACATGGATTCTTACGTTTTTTGAGTAATTAAAGTATAAATTTTAATAAACAGGTCAAAATTGTACATAATGATTAAAAAAAAAATTTCGGATTCGAGTTTTTTCCGTTTCTTTGCATTTTTTGAGAACATGTACCATAGTAATGTATATATTTTTTCACACCATCAGAAAGTGGAGATTTCAAAGAACAAAACGCCCACCGACTTTTTTAAAACAGCAGATATTTTGACCTGATAATTTTCGATTGAAAATAAGGGTGCTTTTTCGATATTAAGTCAAAATAAGGTGAAAAAATTAATATTTTAAATCAAAATAATTACAGTGTGTTTGGGACATAAAAAGATAAGTTATCACCAAATTTCGTGAAAACATAATTTTTTTTGTAAAAGATAAAAATAAAAAACACAAAAACTTGGTTATTTGAATTTTTCACATAAATTTTGAGGCAATGTGAAAAAAGTGTTAAAATACAAAAGTTGTAGATCTTTTTATTACCTACAACTTTGCCATTTACCGTTTTTCCATAGGACTTGTAGTTTTCCTGGAAATCGAGATAAATCGTTTTCTAGCCTTAAAAACTCACCCCCTTCCACTTCCCGACCTCGGATCGCCCGTAAATTATTTTTTCTTTCATTTTTGTTATATTCTCTTCCTTTTCCAATGGGTTATTATTTTTTTTGTTTCAAAAATTATCGACCCTGGTCTACCTATTTATGCGAACCACGATATTGATATTACCGTGGAAGAAATTCTGGACGAAATGGCAAAAACAAAACGAAGAATTTTACTTTAATATTAGTATTATTAGTGATTACTTACAACTTATTGTATAAGGTTTTTGTTTTGTTTTAGTATAAGTATGCTTAATATATGCGTTACCTTTTTTAAATACATTTTTACTAATTAAAATAAAATCTCCAAATTTTTTTTTCATAAATATTTCGTTAGGGCTAGCGGCGTATTATTGCAGAAGTTTTAGGGGGCTGTCGCTCTCGTCAATCATACGTATTTTACCCAAAAAAGGGCGTGGCACCCAAAAAATTTTTCGCCTGTGGCGCAAGAAGTTAAAGCCCCCCCGAACAAAATTTCTGGTTGCGCCACTGGTGGGTTTGCTGGATCAGGATATAAGTTTGTCAAAGTTGGCAAGACATTATTTTGGAGCAATGCTAAATAATTATAGGGATATATTTTATTTTCTTGTAATGTTCGAATAATCGATGAATAGTTCTATTGTTTTTCGACTAGAAGTATGTGGGTTTTTCCTAAAATTCCAGCATAATATCTAATTTGGTATCATCCCTTATTGCATAGGCAGCTACTTTTTTTAATCTGCTTTACATGTCCAAGGCTAGCGAAACTGCTTCTCTATTTTACTAGTTTTCCCATAAGGTATAGGCGGCAAATTTGTAAATTTTTCATGAAATAAGCGAGCAACTTCCATTTGTGTCCATGTTTTATCTCCATAACCAATCATCTGTAGAATTGTTATTTTGTGTATTTCGGTTAAATAAACCATTTTTCTGATATGTTAAAAAGTAAACAAAACTATTTATACCTTCTTTTCATTTCATATCAGTAAAAAGAAACGCTGAAATACAATAAATCGGAAAACACTTAACATTTCCGAAACAGTTAAAGATAGGTAGGTAGGCATAGGATATTATACATGAAATATGTCTACCATTTTCTGAATTCAAAAATTGAATAATACATAGGTATATAGGGCAGTGGCGGCTCGTGGGGTAGAGCCACAGTGCCATGGCACTACCTGCCCTCCTATCCAGCGTCCTGCCCTTTACAAATTACCAAAACCTATTAAAATTAATATTCTCCTTTTTAAAGCAATTAGCAAAATAATTTAAAAATGGAACACAGTCGGGTGCAAATTTCCATCTATTGAGGAAGCGATTATGCGTAAAACGGTAACGTAGCTTTCGCGCCAAAGCGACGAGGCACACGGGAGGCCCGAAGTTATGACGTAATTGCCATAACACACCAATAAAAAACATTGGAAAATGACCTTGAATGCGAGCAGGAAAACATCTCCGTGTAGCCAGGCCCTTTGACCCCGTTTGACGTTTCAAATTCAAACAGTTGTTTGTCCGCGTCGTGTCGTGTAAGGTTGTTTGTAAACTAAATAATTTTCGTTCGGCCGGCTGATTTAATAGAAATATTTATGGAAAAAATACTTGGGTGTGCGGTTGTGATAAATCTAATAGACTATTTTGTTTTATGTGTGTTTTATTTGATGGGGGAGCAAACTTGGTCCCAAAAAGGTACAGATGATTTGGTCCATATCTGGGAAAAAATGAAGACACATGAAAAATCGAAGGTACATTTAAACAATATATTTAATTTCAGTTCAGTTCAAAGTTTTTATTGAAAAAATGCGCACCTAGAAATACCAATCGACGCGTCCGAGCGTTTTTTCAGACACGTCTTCATGTATTTATTATCGAATTTATTCCATTTGGCTAATACAAACTGTAAAGACGAATTTCTGCATAACGAATGTTTTTGCAGAATAAGCAAGTATCTGCAAAGCAATGAAACTTAATACGATCTCATCAGCTGAAACAGTACGAAATAAAAATATCTGATTGGTTATATCGGGTGGCCAAATAAGAAATAAAAATAAAATAATAACCTTATAGCTTTAAGAAAATAATATTGTTGGTAAATACTGCCAAGAGAAATCGCTCGAAATTATTTTCAAATTCGAGACAGTCATGGTCAAACAGAAAATTGGGTTTTTCTTGTTATCTGGCCAAATTAATAGGTACCTACCTACCTACCGAAAGATCCTATCATGTTTTTCGCAAATTAGATGTTCCCTGTATAATTATTTAATTTATCACTCAAAGTTTAAGTTATGGAGACTTTGCATATCTACGTAGAATAATTATCAGTTATAAGTTAAAATAAGCTAATTGTTATCAGTATTTTAGTAATCAAAGTCGCCTAGGCATGCTTATCTACACTTTTAAATTTTGTTATCAATATCATTGGTTAGAAATACTTTAGAGAGCTACGGTTGACTGACGACTGACGTTTAGAGCTTTTAATTCTCCATTATATTTTCTAAAAATAATCTTATCATTCTATTTGATTTTTTTTTAAAAGCACTTTTTGTTTATATTGCAGAAAACTCCCTCTAGCGTGAAAAATAAACCTTACGTACGAATCAACTAAGACACAGTAGATAGAGGAAGAAAATCTCTATCGAATAAGGCTAAATTCGTTAAAATCCGTTCAGCACAAACGAAGTAACCTATTTTTATACTCACCAAATTTCGACATGCGCCCACTATTTTGTTTTAGCAGATAGAGTAAAATGTTTATAACAAAAAAGATTCGGCATACCCTAAGGATCAAAACTTGCATACTTTCGCCACTTCTTAATTCGGCTATATAACGAGAAAATTTCTATTTGACTATGTATGTTACATGTTACGCCCCCTAGCGGATATCCCTCGAACTTGAAATTAATTTCCAGCGATTTCTTTTGGCAATATTTACAAACAATATTGCTTTCCTAAACCTGTAAAGTTAACGGTCTCTATGATACGGGCAGATTATAATATTATCTTTGTTTCGATAACGAAAATATAAAGAAAAACTTAAGTTGAGTAGTTAACGCTAGTGCTGGGCGATATTGAAATTCCAATATCGAATATCAATATTTAAAAAAATATCGATATAGTCGATATATCGACAATATCGATAAATACCGTTAATATCGATAAATATCGATGATATCGATAATTATCGATATTTAATTCTTTTAAATATCGGTATTCGATATATCGATAATATATATTATCGATAAAACATAAAAATATTAAAACTTAAAGAAAAAGCCCATACTTTAAGTGGAGTGTATGTTTAAAGGGAAAGAAATAAGACACTTTAAGTCTTTCTCCACTGGTATATTAGAAAATAAATTTCAAGGTTTAATACAGGGTAATTCTCTACGTGTTTCGAACGCATAAACATTCATCATCAGGAGAATAGAATAAGGAATTTAGAAATATAATAGGTGCAAACAGTCCTAACGGAGCTACGAGATGATGGAAAAACAAGCAAAGTGCTGGGAAAATCTTTCAACGTAATGGTAAACCTACGGAGAGCCCATTCGTGAAATATTGGCAGAGAATAAGTTAAGAAGGTAGCATGGCAGTAACTTTAGTGTCATTAATGAGATAACACCATAAGTGTGAGGGGAGAAAAATATTTGACATTGGAATGGTAGCTGATGTAAAAACTTTAATTAAAATCAGATGAGGAGTAGCTAAAAAGTGACATATTAGTAAACTATAATAACTTAGGTGTGAGGAGAAGAAAATTTAAAATGAGGAGTAGCGTGTTGTTCCATCATCTCAATGCTCCGTTATTATATTTCTAAATTCCTTATTCGATTCTCCTGATGATGCATGCTTATGCGTTCGAAACATGTAGAGAATTACCCTGTATTAAACCTTAAAATTTATTTTTTAATATACCAGTGGAGGAAGACTTATAGTGTCTTATTTTTTTCCCCATAAAAATATTATATTATAAATATATCAATTATTTCTTTAATGCACATTTACAAATTTTATTACTCGCGAAATATGTAATTTTTTAAATGGAACACTCTGTATATTTTTACATTTTTAAATTCCACATAAAATTATAATTATTTTTTATTAAATGCATTATTAGTCTATACTTCATAGTTTCCGAGATATTGACTCTCGAAAAGTGACATTTTTGAACTTTGAGAGCTTATAACCTTCTAACAGTACGTCTTAGAGCAAAACATCTTACATGTCCCTATCTTCAATTTTTATTATCTTCCCAAGAAAATCAACTTCCAGTTAAACCGGAACAACTATATTTCCTGCTTTCGAGTTACATCCGGTTTAACCGGAAGTTGATTTTTTTGGGAAGATAATAAAAATTGAAGATAGGGACATGTAAGCCGTTTTGCTCTAAGACGTACTGTTAAAAGGTTATAAGCTGTCAAAGTTCAAAAATGTCACTTTTCAAAAGTCAATATCTCGGAAACTATGAAGTATAGACTAATAATGCATTTAATAAAAAATAATTATAATTTTATGTGGAATTTAAAAATGTAAAAATATACAGGGTGTTTCCATTAAAAAAAAAATATTCCAAAAGCGGACCCAGCTGTCATCTTGACATTTAAAGCTGTCATTGGTATGTCAAAAAGTGCAAGACTAGCTCAAATATTATCGTTCAAAATTTCATTAAAATATACCGAACGGTTTAGAAGTTAGAGGTGGGGGGACAGACTTTAGGTCCTCACTGTATTTACAAAATGCATTTGGCCAAAGATTACCAGGTACCCGGCCGTTGTTCATCATTAAAAAATACTTATACCTCTATCAAATTAGTATTAGGTGATATTAAATATCAATATTGAATATTGATACACTGACATTTATATTATACCAAAATATTGACTTTATTAAACAGAAGACACATGTATAAAAATTCATTAGTGACAGTCAAAAATGACATTAAACACTAAACAAATCAGGTAAAGGCGTAAATAAAGGATAAAAACAATAATGATTATCGCATTCTTCCCTCCTTTTATTATCAATGATTCAAATAATTAGGCGACATTCTTACACCAACATCAAAAAATCGAAAAATCGATATTATCGATGTGATCGGATATATCGATAATATCGATAAATATCAATAATATCGATTTTATCGATAATATCGTTATTATCGATATATTATTTTTTTAATATCGTTATTCGATATATCGATAAAAATATATCGAATATTTGCCCAGCCCTAGTTAACGCATCCTGCTGAACGCCATCGGCAGTTGTCTATTCGGTAGTTTGTGATGACGTCGGTATATTAGGTTGTTGCTCATTTTTCTCAGGGATCGTATTTCGTGTAATTATTTTCTCAGTACCTAAGTAATCCAAAATTTGAAAAATTAAAACTGTAGCAAATTGTATTATTCCTTGATTCAAGCACATTGCTACCTTCTCTGGAACTAACATCTACCTTATGTGCGCTACTGTCTCTAATTAAAATTATTAAAAAAATTACAAGATAACAATAATATACATGATCAAGTCCTTGACTACTAATAAATAAGAATTAATCATTTATGAATATAATAACTTCAAGAAATTTTCTTTTACTAAAAAAAGTAACAGTAGAACAATGAAATCACCATTTTCGAGTCAGCTGTTATTTAATTAGATTTGTTAACCATATGTCCAATTAAAAATACAATAAATTAATTGTTGTAATATATGCATAAATATTTATTGTATCTTTTATATTATTTTCAACATTATTCCAAAGAAACTTCCAGCTTATTATAACATTCTAAAGAAAAACAATAAAATTATCCAACAAATTAGTCTAATATACGAATTTTTAATATATTTTCAAGAAAATACATTTTCATATTTTTCAACTGATTAATGGAGTTACATGCAGAATTGTAAATAGCGAAAACGATCAAATATAAGGAAACGAATAATCAAAGTCAAACTCAAAAATGCTGTAATGTCAGAAAGAAACATTTTTATTGGCAAAGCTTTTAGATATACAATAAAATATTATAAAAATTAAAATATTACAATAAAAAATTGCAAATAATATAACAGATGCAATCATCAAAAAATTCATTTACAATAGGTAGATATAATAAGTTTTTTTCAATAATACATTTTTAGATTCTTTATTAATTATTATATATCGGTATATTATTAAGTTGATACCTACTAGGTACACTCAAATTATTCTAAGAACTCCCGCATCACCTGTCATTAATGGCATTCTATTAAAGCCTGGTATATTTTACGTCAAGCGGTTGGCTACAAAAACAGAACCGTACTAAGTTCTTTTACCTTCGCCTTCGCCATCTGTTACATTTTGTAAGGGAGTCTTTATATTTTTAAAGATATAGCGTATATACTAAGTTAATTATTTATAAAATAAAATATTGACAGACCCGTACCTACCAAAATGAGTAGGCGAATACATTATAAAACTAAAGGAAAAAAAAAACATATTTAATAACTTAATACAATTTAAAATAAAAACTTGTATGCAAAAAAGGCATTTTATTCACTAATATTTTTTACATGAAAGCATCTCTCACGCGATGGGATTTTATAACTAGCGACTTAATGCTGTGTAAACTCTAGAACAGTATTAGAGCAGAAATTAAAGAACAAACCCTAATCATTTCTTTAGTGCTAACAAATGCAGCAAATAAACAACGTTTTTACCCTTAGTGCGGGCGCTGGATGGCGTTGAGTGTGCAAAATATGAGGACCGCATTCTGCACATGGTTCGTACTGAGAAAATCTTGCAGATTATGATTCTGGATGTTGCCAGGGGGATTATTGGTGCATTTATTTGTTACACCCCATCCCGTTAGATATCAAGTAAATAGACTGACCAAATGCTTTGGAACCATTTTAATGATTGTTTTAGTGATAATATCCAATTGTTTCTTATATTAAAGATTGTGATTGTGATTATTGATAGGGAGTCAATTGAAAAAAAATAAATAAAAAGTTGAAAATAAAGACAAGATTGATAAAAAAATTATTTAATGCAAATTTGAACATAAGTAAAAAAAAACAAATAATTAATCTTATTTATTTTGACACTCATTTTTGATACATTTGCACAACGAAATACATTCTAGTTGTAATTTTTTGCAAAAACAAGCCTTTTCTTGATAATTTGATGTGCAGTTCCAGGCAGGGTCGTATTAACCACTAGGCCAAATAGGCCATGGCCTAAGGCGCCACGAACGAAATAGGCGCCGCGGCTTTTTAACGAATTTCAGTGTACCTAAAATAATTATTATTTTATACATTTAAATCACTATGGCATAACTGCTAATTATCATACCTATCTATACAGAACATAATATATCCTATAAAGAACATTCCTCATTCCAATCTAAACAAAAATATTCTAAATTAAAGTATTGAGACTATTTAGTTATCAGATCTCGTGAAATCAACTTCCTTCGACGACAGAGTATGCAAAATTTCTCGAGTCAAAAATGTCGAACAAAACATTTCTAGTATCTTAATACACTTAAAAATATGTCGTTATTTTTAAAATTACCTTTAATAAAAGTTTTTGGGCATTGGGTCACGAAAACTGTTCCTTTATTACCTTTATATTTTTTACTCAAAACATTTACATTTGAAAACTTCCCACCTCGATTTTCCTGCTTTAAAATGAAAATGTGGAAAATCGCTCGGACCCGTCGATTGTTATTTCGAGGAGGACATCTTTTGCGTATATTTTGTCAATCTTGTTACTTCAAGCCCCTAGGAGGGAGGGGGGGGGGAAATATCTGAATCTTAAATGGATACCCCTATTTTATATAATTTTTTTGGATTCTGCATAAAATTCTGAACTATTTTAATGAAAGCATTATTAGTCTATACTTAACAGTTTCCGAGATATTTACTCTTGAAAAATGACATTTTTGAACTTTGACAGCGTCTAGCTTTCTAACTGTAAGAAAAAATGTAAGAAATATAGTACTTCCGGTTTGACCGGAAGTTGACACTATTGGAAAGATAATAAAAATCGAAGATAGGGACATGTAAGCCGTTTTGCTCTAAGACGTACAGTTAGAAAGCTAGACGCTGTCAAAGTTCAAAAATGTCATTTTTCAAGAGTCAATATCTCGGAAATTGTTAAGTATAGACTAATAATGCTTTTATTAAAAAAGTTCAGAATTTTATGCAGAATCCAAAAAAATTATATAAAATAGGGGTATCCATTTAAAAATTAGATCTTACCCCCCTCCCTCCTAGGGGCTTGAAGTAACAAGATTGACAATATACGGAAAATATGTCCCCCTCGAATTCGATTTTCCACATCTTCATTTTAAACAGGAAAATCGAGGGGGGAAGTTTTCAAATGAACACCCTGTATATTATTTTATTTGTTGATCTCGTTAATAACGAGTCGTTATTGATATGATGTTTAAGAAGTAATCCCTATACTTTAGTTTAAATCATTTTGTGTATTTATAAGGAACCAATCTACCACTATCATTTGACTCTTAGCGCTGAATTTGTGTTTTTATGAGTTTTATTTTTTGCATCTTAATTAGCTGGATTAGTCGATAAGTTTTTTTGAACTTTGGAAACTACCAAACTCATATAGTCATGATATTTTAAGTTAATTGTTTTATTCACTTCACATTTTATAAACATTAGATAATCATTAATGTTAAGTGTTTATTTATACTTCTATTTTTTGGTTTATAATTTTCCCTGAGTACTTACATGTATTATATGTTTAATACAATTAAATTATTAAACTATGAGTTTTTTTCAACAAAACGTGCAAATTTCCGCTTGCAAAACGTATTTTTATGAAATTACGTTTAGGCACAAATTTGATCATCCGTATCATGACTCGCTCAATTTTTTTAAAATCCGTTTAGAAAGTGAAAAAAATAGGCGCTAAAATTTGTCTGGCCTAAGGCGTCCAACGACCTTAATTCGGCCCTGGTTCCAGGCTGCATCCACAATTCTGGTAATGGGCGCTTCATCAGTTGTCATGGGAACAATTTACCATTTTTTTTTCATACCCTAATAAAGTGTAATCAATAGGCCGCAGTAGTGTTTGGTCAGCATTTATCCATATATATTATGTTTGAGCTGAAGCTCTTAACAAAAAATGTAAATGTAGAGCATCTGATGTGCAAATTACTTTTAATAAATTTAAGCCGAAGCCGATATTTTCAGAAATTAATTTATACCGAAGTTCATCAGCAATTAATTTTTTTTTTTGGAGAAAAGATAGACGCAAATGGTTTTCAATTCTGTTAACTGTTCGATACTTAGGTATGGATTTCCTAAATGCCTCAGAGTTTTTTTGCACAAAATCCAACGGTGCAGCTTTTAAAGCATTTTATTTCGATCCCAATTTGCTGGTCGAATCGCAACCATTTAGAGAGTGTAATGCTGGCAAAATACGAAAAATATTTTCTCCAAGGAATTGAGCAACCAAATAACATCCTGAAATGTATTTCTTCTTATAAGAAGCGTCAAACCATACACCTAAACAACCTAGACGTGCTAGCTTATTCCAGAAAAAAATTCCCAGGATGAAAACATCTGTATCAGTGCAAAGGATAATGATATGGGCAGATTGGATTCTTACTGCGTAAAATATGTGACAAAACATCCTTGAATCGGCATTTGACGTTTACTCCGTAAAGTTGGCTCCAAATATTTTAGCGAAATATCATCATATCTGTCAAATACAACAGCTATTCGTTTTACATTTGGCTGCAAGAAAAGATTATGGATTCTTTTGAAGAATGTCTCAGCAAAATCGCCAAAGGTGCTGAAATTTTTTAATTGGATTCGATGAACAAGTGCCGTACCATCAACAATATAAATTTTTGGAAGATTTAAAACGTCCTGTTGCGTGTTATGTACCACACTTATAATTGTTTACAATTTCAAGAGCAAGTTCCGATTTTGGATATTTCCTGTAAAATCATTCTGCGACAAAAAGGTACTTGCAGTAATTCAAAATTTTGTAAGATGCTAAAATTTGTGTGTCAAATTCCCGTTGATTAGCCAGCATATATGCTTTTTGAAAGAGACTTACATCTGTTGCATCTTGCAGCTTTTTATTAGTACTTTTGCTTGATTTTTCAGAAGTAGGTACAAAGTTGTCTATTTTATTTTTTTGTTCGCTAATGTAACTTGTCATACAAGTTCGATGCCATGATGAACAATTATGTTCAGTAAAGTCTGTACTATGCTTTATTTTCTCACTAATGTTATCTTTTCTCCGATCTGCGGCGCTTTGAATATTTATGAACGTTTTATCACAAAACAAATACGACATTTCGTTTAGTCTTCGCCTCTTTACATTTACAACTACAGGAAAACTTAAATAATATTACGTGAAAACTAAAAAATTAACCGATACGCACTAAGAATTAATTTCTACTGACTATTCCGGGCGAGGGCGCGGGGAAAAACAAAAGGGACCAACACAGCTCCTGGCAACATGTTTTTTTTTTATTGGTGTCTCAGATAAAAGAATTTGAGCATAGTTGCCGGTCCTCATATTTTGCATACTCAACTACCTCTGGCGCCTGCACTACTTGTCCCTATTTGAGCTGTTCCCACACTTAGCAACCAAACAAAACGTCACCATTCTGGAAATCAACTAAAATAGTAGAAAAAGAACAACAGTAACCTTACTTTTAGTCCACACTTTACAGTCTTTGAAAGCCTAGAAAAAGTAGGTATCTTTTAACAGTAATAATATCAAAAAACTTAAAAAAAAAATAGTAAAAAGCACCAAGTTGTTCTAGGAGTCCATACTTTAACTTTTAAGCTTAATATTACACAATTAATTTCTGTCAAATCACTTTGAACCTTTCTAGTTAATTTCAGGATGCTTTAACACGTCTAAAACAAGAAACTAGTACAATTTAATATGATTTCGCTGTTTAAATCAATTAAAATAATGCGTAAATAAATCTAAAAATCGTTTTGTTTGATCGAAAGTAAGATTATGTGATTTGTGACGTAGTAGCTACCCAAGTAGCAATTATAGACACAAATTCTTTGCTGAGAAACGTTTCGAAACATTTTCGATTAAAATTATTTAGATTGTGTGGAGACACATGTGCGACACATTTTCGAATTTAGTTACTAGAAACGATTAAGAACTGTTAGTTTCGAAATACTTTCCAAACTACAGTGTCGATACATTTAGGAAACGCACAAAAGAAAATTTTTCGAAACATTTTTATATAATATTATGAAATTGTGTTTAGACACATGTGCTCCCAAATTGTAGCGACACATTTTCGAATTAAGTGATTCAAAACAAATTGGTATTCTTCTGCTTTGAAATATTTACCAAACAGTAATATCCATTTAATTACGAAACTTGCGCAGAAAATAATTTTCGAAACTGCCAGAAACCTTTACACTACCGCACCCGGACAATTATTATAACCTCGTTTATAACGATTATAAACTATAAATTGTACATTTTTCCTTTGTCTCGACAATTGAGTACATGTTTTAGATTATTACTTAGGAATAAGTTATAAGTAAGTTTTATTAAACGTTCAACAAAGTACAAACCAATTTTGTAGGCTATATGTCACAGAAAGTGTAAAGTGGTAGTGTATACCGTGACGGTATACAGAAGTTTTATGCTTCTAAGCTTAACCTTCCTCTTGACGGGACTGTGCATTTTTTACTTTAGCGACGTTTGTTTCGCATGGTTTCGGTACAATATCGAAACATTCTTCATGTTTCGACACATTTTCTATGAATTAGAGCTACATGATTATCGAAACATTATAGAAACCAAATACTAGAAATTGTGTGTCGACTCCATTTTAGACCAGAATAATTCTCGCTTTCTGGCGGCCATTTTGACAAATTCATTTTTATATTATTAAAATGGACTTTAATTAACTTCCTGCGTCATTTGAAATGTGAAAAAGTGGTTACATTGGTTACATTTTGCTAGCTTAATCAATTGAAAGAAAAATTAAGTAAAATTTTAAAAATATTTAAGATTTTATTTTTTGACAAAGTATTTATTTTGTGTGTAAATGTCAATATATCGGGAGCGTCTTAAGAATATAAAGCTAAATTACTAAATTGCACGATAAAATTTATTTCGTCAACGATTTTTGGATCTCCTCTGCAATAAACCATACGAAACAAATGTATCACTTATAGAAAATACTCTGGTGACAAATTCATTATGGCGAAATTATGCTGTCATCATATTGTTTACTTTCTTTTATTTTACAACCTGCAGAGAGATAGATATTATATATCTAATTATTTTTTTCAATAATGTTTCCATTTTGACAATTTACAGTTCCAACACTTAGCGCCCTCTTTGTAAAATGAACTCTCACTCGACACATTTATGGAAACATGTTCCAAACATTTCTGAAAAATTTTCGAAACATTTTCGATACGAAACAGCGAAAGTCACAGCCCGTACCAACCACTTGGAAATACGTGCTAATGCGCCATTTAAAATGTATACGTTTCGAAAATATTTCCATACATGTTGCCAACAATTTCCAATTTGTGTCGGAAACAGAAACAATAGTTTAGACACATTTACCGTAATGTGTCTAAAAATGCTACTTGGGTAGTGCCTAATTGTTTATAATTTTATTGAATTTGCTTTGGTTGGTTGGGATTAATAAAGTAAAAACAAAAAAAAGGAGTCAAGAACTATAATCTATAAATTAAAATATTTAATCTGTTTTATACAGGGTGTTTAGAATAAGATTTCAGAAATGACACATTTTGAACTAATTTTTCAAATGGAACACAATGTATATTATTTTATCATTTGATAAAGATTTTTAAAACAAGGAACTAACAATGTTTGTATTTGCAATTTAATTAAAATCCCAAGCCGCTTTCATAATATTTATCAAAAAGCATAAATAACGCTATCCATAATAAAGTATTATAAACAAAATAAAACAATCCATGGTCGCTTACAATGTAAAAACAATAAGATTTTATAATTTTTGTTAAAAAAACATAAAATTTATGTACTGGGAAAAATTTACTCACCATTAGCTTTTTTAAAATTTGGTGCTACGTGAATACGTAAACCATCTATCGCCACAGTTACGTTCATACTAGGTATTTTTCATTTGCTTCTTTTAAACAGCAAAACAAAGTTAAAATCTTTGCTTAGATAAGTTGTTAAAGGAAAGCTTCGCGAACAACTTCGTATAGTCCGTATGGAAAATAGAGAGGGGCATATTTAACCGCGGCAAGGGGGGGGGGGGAGGAAAAAATCTTTGCTGTGCTAAGTTAAATTTTTAAAAGGAATGCTCAACTTAGCCGATGGCTTTGCTTTGCTTTTTAAAAGAAACTTAAAGGAAATCTGCTAATAACTGCCAATAGTGCCAATAATTGCCATCGGTATTTGAATTAAAAAAGAATATTGATTTTGCCAAGGCGTTCGACAGGGTCAATCATGGGCTACTTCTGTACAAGCTGAAGTGTCTGGGCTTGCATGGTCCCCTGCTGCAGTGGCTTCAATGCTACCTTACTGATCGAACCCAGACCGTAAGAGTTAAGAACTGCATTTCCGGTGAGATCAGAGTAACGTCTGGGGTACCACAGGGCTCGCACCTGGGCCCGCTATTATTCAATCTATTTATTAATGACATCATGAAATTATTGTCTTGCAATGGTCTTTTATTTGCTGATGATCTAAAAATTTATCTCAAAATATGTTCATTTAATGATGCATTAAATCTTCAAAATCAATTAAATATACTTAGTACTTGGTGCAGGAATAACGGAATGGATTTAAACGTTGGAAAGTGTCATGTAATGCGATTTCATCGCTTAAAAGAACTACTATTTTTCAAATACCAACTCTCTGGCACTGAGTTAGAGTCGAAGGACATCACAAGGGACTTAGGTGTCACTCTGGATACATCCCTAACTTTCCTACCTCATATTGAGAACATAGTAAATAAGTCCTTGAAGATGCTGGGCTTTGTCAAGAGAACCACATGCGACTTTCGGAACATCAATTCCATTAAGCTACTGTACTGTTCTTTGGTCAGACCGTGCTTAGAATATTGCTCCAGTGTTTGGTCTCCCTTCTATACTATTCATATTCGCAATATTGAGAAGGTACAACACCGGTTTCTGAGATATGCATTGTTTAAAAATAATATTGTCCTAGACCACCCCATTGATTACTCCAGCATAGAATCTCAATTAAATTTATTAACCCTTAAAGCTAGACGTCGGTGCAGGGACCTAAAGTTCGTTTATAACCTCTTAAATAATAAAACTGATTGCCCCAACTTGCTCGCGAAGATTGGATTGCATGTCCCCAGTCGGACCACTAGATCTGAACCATTGTTTCATGTTCCATTTCACAGAACAAATTATGCATTTCATTCTTGCATCCCCAGAATGCTCAGATTAGCGAACCGCTCTGCCGTGGAGTGTGGTTTTGAGTTCGTTGGTACAGTATCTCCTTTAAGTTTTTGAATGTGAGAGTAAATATTTTGATCCTCCATGAAGTTTTAAAGGCTCTTAAATATTAAATACTTACTTTAGGTTGTATTCATGTTACTACTTATTGTGATATTTCTTGTGATTTGTTATTTTATCTTACGATCTTTATAGATTATAGTTATTATTGTATTGTATTTTATTTTATTTTTATGATTGTGTAAAATTTTATTATGTGTAAGTTATTTCTTACCTACTTTCTTGTACATACCTAGTGTAAAAATGGGGTAACCCGTCAATAAATAAATAAATAAATAAATAAATAAATATTTTAAACCGCATTTGATATTACTATTTATCAGAATAAGTGATTTTTTTTATTAAATATTTAAAATATCATTTAATACACGAACGGTTTTTCTTGGAGGGTTAGTTAGTTCAACTCAATTTTTCATTATAATTGTATAAAAAAATAAATTCTGGTATAATAAAAAAATTATTTTTGTGGGTAAAATCTACTTTTCCATTTAATTTTCTTTGTTGTATAAGAAAAATACAATAGGCTAGATATCACAAATACAGTCATCATTTTTTCTTATCAACGCTTTTCCAATGAAAAACAAAAGATACTGTATCAGCCCTTTCAGCTTCGCCGAAAAGAAATTGGAACAGTTTCTGATTACTTGCTGGTTTATTGAGACAAAAAATGTTATTTTCCCTTCATTCTAAGTCAAATTTGGAGAGAAGTGAGTTAACGCTTACCTCAGGTCCGTAGCCAGAATTTCGTTTTCGCGGGAGCTCACAGGAAGAATTTAACAAAATAAAACTGGCGTTAACGTAAATTGTTACAATTTAAAAAATAAGAATTGGCTAAGCACAAAATTTAGGGGATAATTCTAGACCGAAAATAAATGATATCTCTTCCTATAACATTTTTTCGGAGTTACAGGGTGTAACAATTAAATTTTATTTTCAGTTTTAAAATACATACGTTACTAGAACAATGAATTTAATACTCAAATCAAAGGTTTTAAGTGACGCCCTTCCTCTTTAATGCATAAAATAATTGTTCTTAAAAAATTAAATTAATTAAATTAAAAAATAATAAATTAAAATGATTTCGTATTCATCACATGCAAGCAATGTTATTTTAGCGTTTTTCTCGAAAACGGTTAGATTTATCGAAACAAAAGTAGTATACCTTTTTTATGTCAAAAGGTTGGGAGAATAAAAATATTCAGTCAAAATGCGCATACAGTGTAGGACAAAAAAGTTGGGATCATTCAGATTACAGGATATGCTCCTATATGGCGCCCTCTATAAAATGCGAAAAAACGGTGTTAAAATTTGTATTCCTCATTCCGAAAAAGCCCCATACACGAGATTTCGTCAAAATATTATGAGCGTGCCAAAAGGTATTGCAAAATAAGTGCAAATAAAATTTAACTGTGTAACACCCTGTAACTCCGTTAATTTTCGAAAAAATGTTATAGGGAGAAATAGCATTTATTTTCGATCTAGAATTATATCCTAACACACACACACACCCTGTATAGCAAGTGGAAATATATCCCTTACTTTATGATATCCTCATATACAGGGTGTTAATTAATGTCATGCAGATATTTCAGGGGGTGATAGTACTCGTCAATATAAGAAAAAAATGCAAATATATGCATGGTCTAAAACGCGTTATTTTCGTTATACAGGGTGGCAAAGTTTCAATTTTTTTCTCGTATATTGCGTTTTCTCTCTAATATTCTGCCATAATTGTTTCAAATTTGGAACATCAACCCTTTTTTAAAATCTCTACAATAAAGTATCAAAATTATCGGTCGCAGTATACAGGGTGTTACATTTTCTTGAATCGGCTACAATTTTATCTTTCAGAACTTTTTTTTGGCTCCCTGTATAAATTCCGGCATGAAATTTGAACTCTCCGTATCCTTTGTTTAGCGTTCTGGTCTCTTGCACTATTCTCGTATCTGTAACCGTTTTCGATTTATTTGCAAAAATAGCCATCGATGGAAATTAAGTGTATTCGAAATAACGCAATAATAAACGGCTAAACGGACAATATTATCGTCAATTTCTTAAAAAGGAACTCCCAGGGCTGCTAGAAGAGGTACCAATTCTTGTCAGAAACCAAATGTGGTTCATGCACGATGCTGCGCCACCGCACTTCAGCATAGCATAGAGGTGGGAAACTTTCTTAATAAAATTTTTAACAACCGTTGGATAGGTCGAGGGGGACCTCAGCCATGGCCCCCTAGATCCCCAGACCTGAATAGCCTGGATTTCTTTTTCTGGGGACACCTGAAAGCATTAGTGTATCAGACCCCAGTCCAGACAAAAGAGGTTTTAAGAAACAGAATAATACCTTTATGCGACATTATTCGCAATACTCCTGGAATATTTGGCAGAGTCCATCAGTCCATGAGGCGAAGACTTGATTCGTGCATTTTAGCAAGAGGCGAATATTTTCAACAGTTTTTATAATTTTGTTTTATTTTTATTTGATTAACTAATAAATTGTTTTGTTACACGGCTTCTTACTCAGCGTTATTTCGCCTAAACTTAATTCCATCGATGGTTGTTTTTGCAAATAAATCGAAAATGGTCACAGATACGAAAATAGTGCAAGATACCAGAACGCTAAACAAAGGAACAGAGAGTTCAAATTTTATACCGGAATTCATACAGGGAGCCAAAAAAAAATAGTTCTGAAAGATAAAAATGTAGCCGATTCAAGAAAATGTAACACCCTGTATACTGCGACCGACAATTTTGATACTTTATTGTAAAGACTTTAAAAAAGGGTTCATGTTCCAAATTTGAAACAATTATCGCAGAATATTAGAGAGAAAACGCAAAATACGAGAAAAAAATTTGAAACTTTGCCACCCTGTATAACGAAAATAACGCGTTTTAGACCATGCATATATTTGCATTTTTTTCTTATTTTGATGAGTACTATCATCCTCTGAAATATCTGCATGACATTAATTAACACCCTGTATTATCCAGCTATAGAAAAAACAAAGAGACATACAAATTTGACATCAGATCGGAATGGCCCACACTAAATAAATGAAAACAAATAACCGCCAGTTCTTTACTAGGCCAAAAAAACCAATTAATGTCTATTGCTTTTCATTTAGGCCAATCAATGTCCATTAGGATAAGATAAGATGGAATTATGGCTTTGTTTACAGTATTTGATTTTTGTGGGTGAATCTTCTTTCTCTTGAGGGAACTTGAATTGGGAAATAAAAACGCCATGGATTTGTTACTTCAATCTAATTTAATATAAAGATATGGGTTAGCTAGCTATATACAGTGTCCGCGGAAAGTGTGCACCATAATATGGAAAAGTTTTTATGCGCTTTTTTTGCAAATCTGAATTTGGCATTAGGTTCTGCATGATCCAAAAGAAAATACATACACACCAATTCTGCTGCGTGGGAGATTCGGTAAGAAAATTTCATAAAATGGAGTTTTTCTTATTGTAATTTTGTTGATAAAATGCTACAAAAACCTATTTTCGGCGGCTTTAGTTAATTGTAAATAATTAGAGTTTTATAAATGAAGTTCATTTTAGCCGTTAGTAACTCATTTTTATCACTAAATAGTGAGAAACATTAAATAACAAATTTGTTAACTGAAATCCAATGTCTTTATAGTTTTAAATTCAAATAAAACTTTAAAAAACATATTTCCGATGAATTTAGTTTAATATGACGCACTATATTTTCACAATAGAAGTTGTTTTACTTGTTAGTAACTAAGGTTTATTACTAAAATTTCAGGAACATTAAAAACATTAATTCGTTTTTAACCATAACATCTGATATTACATGTCTACATATTTTCAAATGAAACTTTAAAAAAATATAATTCCGATGAGTTTAGTTAAATATGACGCACTATATTTTCACAATAGAAGTTGTTTTACTTGTTAGTAACTAAGGTTTATTACTAAAATTTCAGGAACATTAAAAACATTAATTCGTTTTTAACTATAACATCTGATATTACAAGTCTACATAGTTTCAAATGAAACTTAAAAAAACATATTTCCGATGAGTTTAGTTAAATATGACGCACTATATTTTCACAATAGAAGTTGTTTTACTTGTTAGTAACTAAGGTTTATTACTAAAATTTCAGGAACATTAAAAACATTAATTCGTTTTCAACCATAACATCTGATATTACATGTCTACATATTTTCAAATGAAACTTTAAAAAAATATAATTCCGATGAGTTTAGTTAAATATGACGCACTATATTTTCACAATAGAAGTTGTTTTACTTGTTAGTAACTAAGGTTTATTACTAAAATTTCAGGAACATTAAAAACATTAATTCGTTTTCAACCATAACATCTGATATTACATGTCTACATATTTTCAAATGAAACTTTAAAAAAATATAATTCCGATGAGTTTAGTTAAATATGACGCACTATATTTTCACAAGAGAAGTTGTTTTACTTGTTAGTAACTAAGGTTTATTACTAAAATTACAGGAACATTAAAAACATTAATTCGTTTTCAACCATAACATCTGAAATTACATGTCTACATAGTTTCAAATGAAACTTAAAAAACATATTTGCGATGAGTTTAGTTAAATTTTTGATGTGTCTCTTTTAGCCCCGGTGTTCGATATGTAAAGCAAATTGGTTAGTATCAATAAAAATTATAAGTTAGCAATAAAATGTATTTTGATTTTATTCTGAGTGACTTTTGCCAATAGATATAAAGCATTTCATTTTTAACAAAAAAATTATCACTTATTAATTTCATTAAGTTAATAGGAACTAACAAAATTATCGCGATAATCTCCCGTTGCTATAAGCAACGTAAACAAAAAGGAGCCTTCTAATTGGTTGACAAAAATTTTAAGGCGCCTCTGGAATATTTGTTTTTTTGCCTAGGGTAAATTTAATTTTAAACAAAATCTATGTAGGTACTAATAACAGCTTAAATATTTATAGCTTTTCTTTTGCAAAAAAAACGCCTAAAAAGTTTTCCATATGATACGGACTTTTCCGCAAACACTGTATATATTTTTTTCTTTCTTATTTTTTTACCTAAATTATTTGAACCTCTATTGTAAATTCACTACATACCTAAAAAGCAATATAAGTTTTTCATGATTTTAATTACATAAATTATTTATTTATTCCTTTTACTAACTAATAAATGACCTAACAAATAGAGTAAAAACCAATGATTCCTGTTTTATCAACCGCATGGAACTATGTTTAATTTCGTAATTATCCACGGCTGCCTTGATAATAAATGTAACATTTGGATTATTATTACATTTTTTAGATATATAGCCAAAAAAGCTATTCCTGTAGGATTTTAACGTTTCAATAAAAGGAAAATTGCAAAACATTGCTAAAAGCCCAAATCAAATTACACTCTTCCATTATTTTTGTAATAACTTTTAAGTGAGAAGAGAAAACGACTCGCGGTTTTTGCAGTTCTCTTTACTAACTAGTTAGCTATAGAATATAATTAAAATGGTTTGATGGTTGCATTTACATTTTTTAAAGCTATAAATATATTTTTTTAAAAGGGCCCTCTATTATTAACCGCACGAATAATTTTTAATAATATTTATTCAAAACATTCAAACAGGATAAAATGTTCTTTAAAATAAGCCATAGTTTGTTAAATTCGATTAACGCAGACCGAAATTACAGCCTTTTAAGCACTTTTAGTCGTTACCCTTCTCCGCGCTGTTACCATGATAACTACAAAAAAAATGTTAGGGGAGACCAGGGCTAGTTGGCGCACGGGTTGGTTGGCGCAATGCAATTTTGACTACATTATAATAAACATCGGCAACACTGTATGGTCCTCGGAGACTCGTTGTAGGCAACCAACATTACATACTGATAATTCTCGCCTAGATCTCTTAACGTATGGTTGCAGCTCCACGGACTTGATTTTTTTACTATTTATGTAACTTTTCTGTGTTTTACAAATTTATTTATACTTCATAGGTAAGTACTACTACATGCACAATAAATATAGAACATTATACTGTAGACATGGTAAATTAATATTAGTTATTTGCATTTACAAAATATTTTGAGGTTGTGTATTTTGAGAGGCAAATAACTTTACACGTGGGTTTGGGGCAGGTTGGCTCAAAACAAACGGGGTAGGTTTGCGCAGCGCCTACTTGCCACGTTGTTGCCGGATTGTAAATGATGATGAGAAACTATAAAAGAAAAACGGAGCGGGGAAACTATTCCAATGGGATATTGATAAGAGCAGCCAGAGAGGTAATTTGAACATTAGAATAATAACTTTGAACAACAATGAGTTAAATATCTATTATTTATAGGTTTTAATTAATGGACGATCCAGGAGAAGCGTTGCAAACGATTTTCAGATACCTTCGAGAACGCTCATTCGATTTTGCTTAAAAACTAGTGCAGCTGAACTGCAAAACAATGATGGCCAACAGGTAAAAATTGGTTATGCCCAAAGTCGAAAAGTATTTTCAGTAGAGCAAGAAAAAATATTAGAAGATTATACCAAGAAATCGTCAGATATGTAAACTTTTATATATCTAGGTACACTGAGAGAAAATTCTACTGACCATAATTAAAGTTTTAATTACCATAACTAAATTATCTCAGTTAAATGGGGGACAGCTAAAGTCATTTGCTCTCATAACTAAAGTCGTATTTCTACTTTTACTTCATCTGCTATAGTAAGATACTTTAATAAACTATAGTAGGTGTGGTTTTAGCTATTGTAATTAAAGTACTTTAATTATTACTAATATACCGTATTAAAGCTTATTGTTAAACGTTAGCTATGCTTATTAAAGTACTTTAGTTATCACAGGTATAGGATATTAATAGTCACTATAAGCAGTACTTCTGGCATTGTAACTTTATATAATAACGGCAACTCTGTTATTTAATACCGTAATAAATTATTGATGTTACTGTAACCAACTTTGCTAATTATGGATGAATTATGCTTTAATTATGGTAGCAAAAAAATTAATAGCCCCAGTAAAAAACTTTAATTATGGTGCCC
The DNA here is from genome assembly GCA_963969555.1 of Polydrusus pterygomalis. Classification (NCBI taxonomy): domain Eukaryota; kingdom Metazoa; phylum Arthropoda; class Insecta; order Coleoptera; family Curculionidae; genus Polydrusus; species Polydrusus pterygomalis. Next base: position 17,345,087 of record OZ018381.1, on the reverse strand, counting down.
TTTATTGGCTTCTTCGCCATTTTAACTTTTCTTTAATTTTTACATTAAAAAGGCAGAAAAATTGCCGGTAAGAAAACAACCATGAGAAAAAATGAAAATATTGTTTATGAGAAACACTAGTTACGCCTTGACCATTAAATATTTTATCAATATTTCCTTTTTTTTTTGTTTTCTTAAAAAACCAAAAAACCAAATTTGGTCCAATTTGCCCATATTTCCCTTTCTGCTTTTATTAATTAATACATCTAACTTTTTTTTTTTACTTAAAACTATAGGTAATAATTATAGTACTCCAATGACCGGCCTATTTTTGGATAAAACGGAGCAGTAAAGAAATATTGATCAAAAATGAAATGGCGAATGCGACACTGGTGTTTGCTCTAAAACACCAATCCATGTTTTCCATATTGATAGTTTACTATCGGCATTTTTTGCTTTATCTGTATTTTTATTTCTTAAGCCTGTAAAGAAAAAGAAAAAGGTAATACAATAATTGAAAAATACTTATATTTTGTAATAAAATCTAAACCAGACAAGAAACTATAGACTTATTTACTAAAAAAAATTATTCGTATTAAATATTAGTTCCTGTTAAAAATTGTTGACTTATACAAGGTGTAAAAAAACAATATTTATTTTTATTTTTTGTTTATTTTCTACAAAAAATATAAACATCATAGGTAAAGTAGGTATATAAAAATACGTTATAGGTATCCTAAACTACTATTATGTAACAAATAATACACTTGATGCAGACAAAAATATAGTATCTGGTTCATAGGTATCATCTGAAGACGACTGGAGATACTTACCAGTTGAAACGTTGTGATATGAATAACTAAAGGCAATGGAAGTACAAAACACATATATGACTCATGGGTATATATGATAATTGAATGGAATGTTTATAAACTTGTTTTATTCGTTTTCTTGGTCTTACACGTAACTCTCAACTGATTACTAGGTATAGCTTGCTGGCTAGGAACTAACTAACTGCCCTGAAGTTGGCACTAATGATCCTGGCTGGAACATTAAACATCTAGTAATTACACGACAGTATCAGTTGAACAAGTTGATTCAGTCTCTGCAGTCTAGAAAGAAATATTAACAATAACTGGAAAACTTAAATTTCAGAAATAGTATTCATTCTATAGATAATAATATAACATTTTTTTTGCGCAGTTTCATAAATTTCAATTTCAGCCGACTCCACATAAGGGCCTATGCCAAAATTCGAAAAATTCGGTGTATCTGTCGTAGGCAAATGGTAGTTTTAGGCAAATGGCTTTTACCTACATATGCTATATGCATTCCGTCTAAAAGGTATATCGGCAACCGGTTTGTTCGTTGTTACCCAGAGCATCTTTTTAATTTAATTTTTATAAAATAATATTAAATTAATAAAAAATTAATTTAAAAAAAAAAATGCTCTGGGTAACGAACAAACCGGTTGCCGATATAGGAATGCATATAGCATTTGTCTAGGTAAAAGCCATTTGCCTAAAACTACCATTAGCCTACGACATGTCCATTGATACAAATAATAATAACTACCAATAAAATTAAGCTACTGTTTTTTCTTTGGGAACCCCCCTGACGAAATCCGCCACTGAGTCAACTGAGTGTACCTATCGTATTAAGGAAAAGGCTAGGGTTCAAACTATCAAATAAACATTACAACCTTACCTAGGAATTGTATTAAAAAATATCTAATAGCAGAAATAATTAATGGTGGGTGATTAGTAAATTGAGCCAGGAAGTGCGTAAAAGCAACTAATGTCATGCGTGTTTCACAACTTAATAAACTACAAATTATTAATACAGAATATTTTTCTTACCTTCAAATGCTTCCAAAAAGACCCAAATCACCAAGAAGTGGATTTATAGGCCATTTGTTTCTTCTCACCAACAGAGCATAAAACGCTAAACTCGAACCTCTCTCAAAAATACGGCAGACTAATGAATACCAGACTGACCAGACAGCGATGATTCGCTTTTTGAGCCACCGAACGTTGTCGATCATGTCCGATGTATTAAACAGTGCAGCGACTTTAGTTGTCGTTATTAAAGACTTAAGTTAGAACAATTTAAAGGTTTAGTTATAGTAGTAATGTCATTTACGGCAGTTATTAAACGAAAATTATTATTAGACTATAATTAACATAACTAACAGTATAAATTATCAATGCTAAACACCTACATTAGGGTAGTCTTATAAATCCCAATTAACCCGTAATCTGATAGTAACTTAACCATGTTACTTCTATTATGTAGAAATATGCTGGCAGTAATAAAAAAATTTCAGGAAGATGAGTTTAGTTGTTACAAATAGATCATCTTAGTACCAGTATTAAAAAAACAGCTGTGCCAATTAAAGGTTTAATTATAGTTATTAATAAAATAGCTGGGTTGTACTTTAATTAACCGATTTTCCTCAGTGTATGTCTTACAAACTTTTGCTTTTGTTTGTGATATTACTTTAAGTTGTTTTTTATATGATGTTTTGAGAATTATTTTTAATAAATCGTTCTTTCAGTTAAAAACCTTATTTTCATATTAAACACTGGTTGTGCGCCAATTTGCCCCATATGATGCGCCAGCCAACCCCACCCACGGGGTAACTTGGCGCAACTGACATACCAAAATATATATTTTTTTAACACGAACTGTTTTAACAAACTCATTAATTAAGATAATAAGGTTGTAGATAAGGCTTTAAACTATAATAACACGCCCACAAATATTTTTTTAACGGATCTGAAAGGTATATATACAGGGTGTCCCATAACTTATGGGCCGTAGAGTAACTGAAGATACTACACATCAAACTAAGCCGATTAAGTCATATAAGTTTTTTCGGATTGTTACTCGTTCTAGAGATACAGGGTGTTGAAATTAAAGTTTATTATTATTATTATTATTATTAATGTTATTATTTATTTAGTTTAAAGTTTAATAAAGTGTATTGGGGTCAACGGTGGTCACTTTCAACATTTACTAAAGTGAGCTTCTTGTTTTTGTTCCACTGTTTCGAATTTATTGCGTTGTGATAATTAAATTATTAATTTAATTATATACTATGTTTTTTTATGCTTTGGGATGTTTAAAGGGAAATATCTCGATAACCGTTAAAGATATTAAGATCAATCAAGTACATCTTTTTGACTCAGAAAATGCCCTTCTTTAAGAAACTTTAAATGAAAAACACCTAATATCACAGGTAAGAAAAAAAATCATAGATTTATGAAGCCCAGTGTATGCAACTAGCGCCCTCTAGTGTGAAACTTAAAAATTTCTACAAATTCTTATTTCTTGCTCATAAAAACATAATACTGCCAACGTTCAATTCGATTCATTAAACGGTTTTAAAATTATGGCTTATTTTCGAGAATTAACTTTTACTTTCAACACTCTGTATCTCTAGAACGAGTAACAATCCGAAAAAACTTATATGACTTAATCGGCTTAGGCCCGGTTTAATAATGCGCTGATAAGGTCTCTGGTTGTTACCAAGAGAATAAATTTTATCTCTCTGGTAAACCGCCGGAAAACTTCTGATCAGTTTATCAACAAAATTTTAACCAAAGGACAGATAACCGGAGCTATACAATTTGGCAACATGTGGTAGCAAAATCCACCTAATTAAAGAAGATATTATAGGGTTATATATCATGGTACGTTACTTAGACAAGGAATCTCTTTCCTTGTCTAAGGTAAGTTATGTTTTAAATGTGTTTTACATTCATTCTATATATTATATACGTTTGAGTTTATTCTATTATAAGTTCAAGAAAATGAATATAAAGAAGGAAAACGAAAAATTAAAAAAAAAAGGTCTGCAAATTTTTTACACAGACACAGCAGGAATTGTTGCAAGGCGGCTTTTAGAGCACAGTTCCTATAAAATAAAAAAAATGGTCAAATTTAAATATAGTTTATTGTAACAATAGTCTGTATAGGATAGATAGCAAATCATATTTTCTATTCGATGTAAAAAAAAAGCTGTACCGTATCGTTAGACAGTCTAAAACGATTGACAAAATCCCTGTATCATCCTAGTAATTTATGTGATTTAGGGGGTCGTGAAAAATCCTTGGCCTTCTAAATAAAATATTAACATAATCTTCCAAATCATCATCTGAATCCGATTCATTTGAAAACATTTTAACATCAAAAAGCACATTCATTTTTTTACAATTGCTAAAAACAGTGAACTCTACCTAAAGAATGCCAAAAATGATCAAATTTGAGGGTATGGCTTTTGATTTAACCCACTGGTAAACCGTTAACAGCCGAATATTTCGCTGGGTAAATTATCCTGCTGGCAATAATTGTTTATCTTGCTGTTAACGCTACCAGAAGATTAAAAAACAGATTTTTTTCATTAACAGCAGGATAACTATGCCAGAGGCTTTGCCAGCACATTATTAAACCGGCCCTTAGTTTGATGTCTAGTATCTCCAGTTACTCTACGGCCCATAAGTTATGGGACACCCTGTATATACAGGGTGATTCACGGTGGATGGAACGTTAGACGTTTCTGACGAACCAGTAAAGGAATCGTTCTGAAAATTTGGTCGTTTACATAAACGGACATGCTTTACCTATCGAAAATATTTTTAACAATACAGTGTTGCCGCTTCCACACAAAAATAATAGCTACTTCGATATTTTAAATGAAACACCCTATATATTATTAAATTTTTAAATTCTACATAAAATTATAATTATTTTTTAATAAAAGCATTATTAGTCTATGCTTAATGGTTTCCGAGATATTGTCTCTTGAAAAATGACATTTTTGAACTTTGACAGCTTCTAGCTTTTTAACTGTACGTCTGAGAGCAAAACGGCTTACATGTCCCTATCTTCGATTTTTATTATCTTTCCAAAAGTAACAACTTCCGGTCAAACCGGAAGTATTATATTTCGTACATCCGGTTTAACCGGAGCTATTATGTTTGTGTGGAAGCGGCAACACTGTATTATTAAAAATATTTTAGATAGGTAGAGCGTGTCCGTTTATGTAAAGGACCAAATTTTCAGAACGATTCCTTTACTGGTTCGTCAGAAACGTCTAACGTTCCATCCACCGTGAATCACCCTGTATATATAAAAAATTTGAACGTTAAAAGTGCGCCAACTAGCCCCGGTCTCCCCTACTACACAAATTATAGAGGATATTACAGAGCATATAAAAACTTAATTTCTGCTCTACATTGTGTTGCAGTTTTTATTAGAAATTAAGGACTTTGCATCATAGCATAGCGACTACCCCTGGAGGTAAAATTAGGAACTTAAAAAAATTATTTCCAGTGATTGTTTTTGCACATATTTCATTACGATTTTTTGCCCCAAAGTCGTCACATTTATGGTTTTGCAGATTCATTGCTCCGTCCTCTAATCCTCTAAGAGTCGCTTGCGGGGTGCGGTGAGTGCTATAATTATTATCTTATTGTGTTATTTATTTATTTATTGTTCACTTTACAAACACACTCAGGATAATTTCGATATGTACTTACAGGTAAAGGCTTAGAAACCAGAAAGATTTAAGTACTTAACTATAATTTGTTGTACTAATAACAAAATAATAAAACAATATTTGAAATCTCTGTATTATTGTTAAATAGTTTTTTAAGTCGCTCAACACTAACAAGAAATATATCAAAATGTTTCCTTATGTTTAATTTATTGCCCTGTACTAACTAGTGTTGGGAAAAATCGACTTATTTTAATAATCGACTACCGAGTATTCGAGTGATTTAAAAAATCGAATTATAATCGATTTTTTTTTTCACTCAAATGCTAATATTAATTATTAATATTGGCGGTTTATCGTTCATGTTGATATACAGCATCTGTATTGGGAATAACTGACTCGGTGTTGTTAATCGATTGATTTTTTGCGGATTATTAAATGTGGCGGAGATATTTGTGGATTTTTTGGCATGGTTCCCAGTTCCCAGATATATACAGGGTGACGCGGATCTAAATGAACATACTTCAACACAAGACAAAGAATACCTTGGGGGTTCTTAATCACCCATCTTTGATAGTTCAATTGTCGATAGTTAATAAGATACAGGGTCTTTTATGAACTTCAGCAATTTTTTGTTCTTGCAATATTTTTTAATGCACTCCGTATAAAATTTTCATATTGGGTCAACATCTGTAACCTATCTGTCGCTTAAAATTGCAGTATCAGAAAATTTTAAATTCCAGGCCCGTATTAAAAAAAAGTTGACATTTTCAATTTTTACATTTTTAACACCCTGTAGATCAATTTTTTTAAAATATTATTTTTTTATTGGAAAGAGCATAAAGAATTGACCATAACGGTATAATTTTCAAAGTTCCCGCACCCATTACTTGATTAGAATAAATGGTTGTTTTGTAAAAAATTTCAAAATGGTGCATATTTGGAAATTAGAAATTAAGAAAATAACAATAAAAAAGCAAAAACTGCTTCCGAAGTAAAAAAATAAATGTACTAAACGTTTAATAGTTTTAACGAGACTAAATTTTAGGGAACAACACAACAACAAATAACAAAGTAATAATAATAATAACAAAACTGCAAGTTAAAATCGACTGCTTAAAATCTAATACATAGAAAAAGTTTTAGCAAGAATTAATTTTAAGAGCACTTTAGCAGAACACTGTTATTTAAGAAGCTGTTCAAAATGCCCTCCATTGGCTTGTTCACATCTTCGTCTTCTGATGTTTAAATTTGACACTGCTTTTCTAATTGCGTCTGGGTTATTTTTTATTTCCTGAAAAGCATTAATAATTCGTTGCAAAAGCTGCTCCCGCGTGTTGATTTCTTCTAAATAAACCAAATTTTTCATATTCCCCCAGAAAAAAAAATCCAAAGGATTAAAGTCCGGCGACCTGGCTGGCCATAAATGGGGCCCTCCACGGCCTATCCATCTGTTAGGAAACGTAATATTTAAAAATTCAGATACAACCCTTGCAAAATGTGGTGGGGCCCCATCATGTTGAAAAAAGAGCCCTCTCACGTTAGCATTTTCATTCTGCATAAGTCCTGGCAAAATGTTTTGTAAAAAATTTAAATATTGATTTCCATCTAATCTTTCAGCAAAAAAGTGCGGCCCAATTAATTTATTATTTATTATACCCGCCCAAACGTTTATGGAAAATCTGTGCTGCGAATGCGATTGTCTGATGGCATGTGGATTTTCTAACGACCATACATGGGAATTCCTTGAATTATTTACACCATCTCTGGTAAATTGTGCTTTATCGGTCCAGAGGATTCGATAAAGACTCCATTGGTGTCTACTGAGCCACTGGCAAAAGAGTAACCGGTCTGCATAATCGCCAGGTTCCAATCTTTGAACTTCTTGAACATGAAACGGATGCAAGCCTTCCTTTTGCAGTGTTACATTAACTCTTTTTTGCGGGATTCCTAGACGTGTCGCAATTTTTCGAGTAGATGTTTTGGGATTATCTTCAACAAGATTTACGATATCTTCTTCCTCCTGAACTGGATGTCGTATTGGTTGATCAATATTATTGTCAGTGGGAAAATGTCCATGTTCTCCAGCAAATAAAAATACATTTGCAAATGTTTTGTGATATGGACATCTTCTACCCGAAAATCGCCTACGATATTCCCGAACAGCAGCTCTTCCATTACCGTTACAAAAACCGTATACAAAAATAATGTCGGCATATTCGGCATTTGAAAATTGGTAAGGCATCTTCAACAGAAAATTGCAATAATTGTTAACCGAATACTAACAAAGGTCAGACAACTGTCACATATCTGATAGTGACTTGAATTGTTGCTATGGAACAGTAACTCGATAGTCTTTGGTTTGTTTTTAAATGAGGCAAAGCCTACTTTACAAAGTTTGAAATTTCTGACTGTAATTTACGATTTTTTGTCGATGTCTAAAAAGCAATCATTATCTTGCAGTTTTGTTATTATTATTATTACTTTGTTATTTGTTGTTGTGTTGTTCCCTAAAATTTAGTCTCGTTAAAACTATTAAACGTTTAGTACATTTATTTTTTTACTTCGGAAGCAGTTTTTGCTTTTTTATTGTTATTTTCTTAATTTCTAATTTCCAAATATGCACCATTTTGAAATTTTTTACAAAACAACCATTTATTCTAATCAAGTGATGGGTGCGGGAACTTTGAAAATTATGCCGTTAGGGTCAATTCTTTATGCTCTTTCCAATAAAAAATAATATTTTGAAAAAATTGATCTACAGGGTGTTAAAAATATAAAAATTGAAAATGTCAACTTTTTTTAATACGGGCCTGGAATTTAAAATTTTCTGATACTGCAATTTTAAGCGACAGATAGGTTACAGATGTTGACCCAATATGAAAATTTTATACGGAGTGCATTAAAAAATATGACAAGAACAAAAAATTGCTGAAGTTCATAAAATACCCTGTATCTTATTAACTATCGACAATTGAACTATCAAAGATGGGTGATTAAGAACCCCCAAGGTATTCTTTGTCTTGTGCTGAAGTATGTTCATTTAGATCCGCGTCACCCTGTATATATAAGGTACTTCATTTTTGACAGAAAAATTATCACTTAATAATTTTATAATGTTAATAGGAACTAACAAAATTATCGCAATAATCTCCCGTTGATATAAGCAACTTAAATAAAAAGCAGCCTTCTAATTGGTTGAAAATAAATTTATGTAATTTTCACTAATATTAAATAAATCATTGTTTGTAATTCTAAGGTTCATTTTTTGGCACTTTAATACCTATGTAATTAAATAAACCACAGTCTTTGTATTTGGCATGATTGACATTATGGTATATAAACATGACAGCTATTTTGTTTCTTCTGTTCAATAAAGTTGTAAATTGAAAACTATTCAACATTGCCCTGTGTGAAACCAAGTATGGATATGCATTATTTTTCTGACATAGAAATCTCAGAAAACTCTTCTGGACTTTTTTAATATGGTTAGTGAAAGTAAAGCCGTGGGCATGCAAATTTGGCTTGCATATTCCAGAGATGGTCTCACGGAAGCGTTGTAGGTACAATTTAATAATTGTGGCTATCCTAGAACTTTTGCTATTTCGTATGACAAAATCCAAACACTTACAAGCCTTATTTGTAATATGTAAATATAATCATTGGTAAATTTCATATTTACCTGGAAAATTACTCCAAGGTTCTTAACTTAATTTTTCCGGGAAAGTTTTATTTTACTTACCTACGTAATAGTCATCGATAATATAATCTGATTTTTGGGGGTAAGTGCACAAGTGCATCAAAATTACCGATAATTTTTGAATGAAATGTGTTTTTTTATAATTGCAAGAGTTTGTTTTCATATTTTCGTAAAAAAGCCCGACTCCGCAGGAGGAGGGCATTTTCGTAAGATATGAAAACAAACGATTGCAATTTGTAAAAAAAACACATTGAATAAAAAAATTATCTAGTTATTTTTATGCACGAGTGTAATTTATTTGAATATTTCCCAAATTAATTAAGAACTCGAATCAAGTAAATTTAAATATTTTATTTAACAGAAAATACTAACAATAAAATTAACAATTCTTGACAAAATGAAAGGAAAATATTCCTTGACATTGACTTTTTTGTCTGCTGTCACTCAATAAGATGACGTTAATTGTCAGAATATTACATTTTTTGACGTTTGTTAACAATAAAATCCCGCTTTGACGTTTCGTCAACAATATAAACTTTCTGGCAGTGCTGTTTTCGCTGTAATTTTGCGAAAATTGCATATCTCTTATGGGAACTTTAACATATGAGGGAAATATTCGCGTAAACGACATCACAGAAAACTTTTGTTTATTATACTCGCGAGACAACCATTTATACAGTGCGACGAAGTTGAAACTCTAGCAAAGAAAAAAGAAAGCGCCATTTTTTGCCTTATTTTGACATTCTATATTTTAAATATCAGCTTATGCTTTATTTCATGTCAAGGAACAATCCCGAAAATTGCAGACGAGGATCTTTAATATTGAAATGACTTTAGAAAGTGAAGTCAAAATACAGTGTGTATCAGCCAAATGGAATAATTTCGATAATAAATACATGGGGGCGTGTCCGAAAAAACGCTCGGACACCTCGATTGTTATTTCTAGTTACGCATTTTTTTCAATAAAAACTTTTTATACAGGGTGCCATGCCATGTAACAGTGGCCGATACCAACTTTCTTATTTTAAATGCAAATGTATACAGGGTGTTTTTTAAGGTCGACGAGCGGCCATATCTCGGAAACTACTGGGCATAGAAACTCAGGAAAAGAAAAATGACAATTAAAGTGGCCATGAGAAAATTCTGGAAATAATTTTAAAGTTCCGCATTCTGCCGCAAGAGGGCGTAATTGAAAAGTAAATTTTAAAATTTTACATAACTCCGAAAATTCCACATTAAGGTATATGTTTGATAACACCATTTTAAAGCCTGGACAATTATGCATCATTTTGGTCTAATGCTCATTGGCGTACCGACTTTAATAAGAGTGGGGGAAGCTATTGAATGTATAAACATTAAAATCGCTAAATGACTTATCTGATTTTACTAAATTTAAGCTTGTTTGGAATGGAAAGGTAAGTATCTTCAATCGCCGTATCCAACAGTACACGATAGTGTTTAATAAAATTGCTAGAGGGCGCAATTTGTAATAATAACAGTTTTTTCGATTTTATCCCGGTATAACTATGACATCATAATCGAAAAGCAGATGAAATTTGCAAGAAAAGATGTGAAAACCGCAGTTCAATATCTTTGTTCGTTTCAGAGTTATTGTCAAAACAATAATTTTTAATACAAATTGCGCCCTCTAGCAATTTTATCAGAAACTATCTTGTACCATTGGATACGACAATTGAAGGTACTTACCTTTTACTTCCAAACAAGCTTAAATTTAGTAAAATCGGTTAAGTCGTTTAGAAGTTACAGCGATTTTAATGTTTACACTTTCACTTGATAAGAGTGGGAGAATTTATTGAAAGTGTAAACATTAAAATCGCTGTAACTTCTAAACGACTTATCCGATTTTACTAAATTTGAGCTTCTTTGGAAGTACCCTCAATTGTCGTATCTAATGGTACACGATAGTTTCTAATAAAATTGCTAGAGGGCGCAATTTATATTAAAAATTATTGTTTTGGCAATAACTCTGAAACGAACAAAGATATCGAACTGCGGTCTTCACATTTTTTCTTGCAAATTGCATCTACTTTTCGATTATGATGTCATAGTTATACCATTTGATTTGAATTTTCGGGATAAAATCGAAAAAACTGTTATTATTACATATTGCGCCCTCTAGCATTTTTTTTGAGAACTATTATGGACCGCTAAATACGACTGGTGAAAGTGCATACAGTTCTCTTCCAAATAGTCTTTAGTTTGCTAAAATCGGATAAGTCGTTTATAAGTTACAGCGATTTAAATGATTACACTTTCAACAGCTTCCCCCACTCTTATTAAAGTCGGTACGCATCGGTCGGTATGAGCATAAGACCAAAATGATGTATAATTATCCAAGCTTTAAAATGGTGTTATCAAACATATACCTTAATGTGGAATTTTCGGAGTTATGTAAAATTTTAAAATTTACTTTTCAATTACGCCCTCTTGCGGCAAAATGCGGAACTTAAAAATTATTTCCAGAATTTTCTTATGGCCACTTTAATTATCATTTTTCTTTTTCTGAGTTTCTATGCCCAGTAGTTTCCAAGATATGGCCGCTCGTCGACCTTAAAAAAACACCCTGTATATCATTTAATTTTTGGATTCTTCAGAAAATTTTAGACATATTTCATATACAATATGCTATACCTATCTTCAACTGTTTCGGAAGTATTACGTGTTTTCAGATTTATTACATTTCAGCGTTTCTATTTGCTGATATGAAATTAAAAAAAAAGGTATAAATAGTTTTGTTTACTTTTGTTTAAAACTCCTGACCTTAGCAAATTGTTGTCTGTCTGCATGACAGTAGGTTGGAGGTAGGCAGGACCTAGTTGTCAGTGTTTTAGTTGTTTGGATTTCGTTAACTGCAAATCAGAAAAATGATTTATTTAACAGAAATGCACAAAATAACAATTCTACATAATGATTGGTTATGGAGTTAAAACACGGACACAAATGGAAGTTGCTCGCTTATTTCATGAAAAATTTTCAAATTTGCCGCCTATAACTCAAGGGAAAATTAGTAAAATAGAAAAGCAGTTTCGCCAGCTTGGACATGTAAAGCAGATACCAAATTAGATATTATGCTTGAATTTAAGGAAAACCCACATAGTTCTAGTCGAAAAACAGCCCCAATGTTCGATGTTAGCAATTCATCGATAATTCAAAAATTACAAGAAATTAAGATGTATCCCTATAAAATGATACCTACTCATGAGCTCATGGAAGAACATTTTTGTGAACAAATGATGGCAATGTTAGATAACAATGTGATTAGGAAATGTCTTGTTTTCTGATGAGTGCATCTTTACACTTCACGGTCATGCTAATCGTCAGAATTGCCGCTATTGGTCTAGGGAAAATCCTTACTGGATTAGAGAAGAACATAAGCAATATCCTAAAAAGATTAATGTTTGGGCAGGAATACTTGGAGATCATACCATAGGTCCTTTTTTCATTAATGGCAATTTAAATGGCGATAATTATTTAGCACTGCTCCAAAATAATATCTTGCCAACTTTGACAAACTAATATTTGGATCAGGATCCAGCAAACCCACAACTTCCAGTGAAAATTATATGGTTTCAGCAAGATGGAGCACCGCCCCATTACCAAATCAATGTCCTGCAGTACCTTAACCGAGTATTTCCAAATCGGTGGATAGGTAGGCGTGGATCGATGGAATGGCCAGCACGATCTCCTGATTTGACACCATTAGACTTCTTTTTGCGGGGTTATGTCAAAAATATTGTATACAAAACTAAACCCCTTGACTTAGCTGACTTAAGAAGACGAATAAAGCTTGCGATTAGATCGGTCACGCCTGAGATGTTCAGCAACATTAGAAGACATTTCTATTTAGGATTAGGATGTTGCCAAGACGTTCGCGGCGAGCATTTTAACCCTTAACCACCGTAGTGCGGTCACCATGACCGCAGCGGATTTTCATTCCTTTATATCTTATCCCAACTTTAATAGAACGGATTCATATTTTCAGTACCTTCAAGTGGCTGCATCGCCAGTTTGTCTCAGAGTTTTGGTGGTGATAGTTGCGTTGGCATTCAATAAAAATAAGGATAAAATTTTGAGCGGCCACAGGGACCGCACTACGGTGTCTGTGTTAGTAATAATTGGGTTGTGCTCTTTACATGACCAGTTATTTTTTTGTGCGATTTTTTGACTTATTTGTGTTTTTATTGACGTTTAACTATGAGTCAGAATCCTAGCCCCTCCAAACGAAAAACTTGTTACACTTGCCCATCAAGACGTAAAAGAAAGACATTTTATTTGTTTAAAATGTGCCGCAAGCCTACTTGTGTGAAATGCGCATCTAAAATTTGCAAAAATTGTAGGCACAATATCTGATTTTTTTGTCACTTGTAGTTTTTTACTTTTTAAGGTTATTACTCAAATTATTATTTTTTTTTTTGAAGATTAGTTTGTTTACTTTAAGAATTAAATAATACTTTTAGATAAAATATTGTGTTCTGAAAAAAAAAATATTTTTTTTGCGTTAATGTAAAAAGTTGAATAAAATATTTACTGTATTTTTGTCAGTTTATATTTTTTAAAACTAAACTATAATAAAATTTATGATAAGAGCTTTAGTTTAGGGTACACTTTATTCTATAAAAGTGGTTACAACGAAAAAATTAATTTATTTTTAAAAATAAGGAATCTTGGAGATTTGCGGTCACTCAGACCGCACTACGGTGTTGACGTTACACTTTCAGCACTACGGCGGTTAAGGGTTAAACATCTCCTACATTAATATATCTTTCTGTTTTTTACATTATCAAGAAATAAACAGTTATTACTTATTAATTTTTGGGTGTGTTGTTAATTTTTGCAATAAATCTAAAAACACTTAATATTTCCGAAACAGTCGAAGATAGGTATAGGATATTGCACGTGAAATATGTTTAAAATTTTCTGAGAAATCCAAAAATTGAATAATATACAGAGTGTTGTATTTAAAATAAGAAAGTTTGTATTAGTCACTAATACATGACACACCCTGTATAAAAAATTTTTATTGAAAAAAGTGCGCAACTAGAAATTCCAATCGACGTGTCTGAGCGTTTTTTCGGACACGCCCCCATGTAATTATTATCGAATTTATGCTATTTGGCTGATACACACACACTGTATATAATTTTCGGATTATTACGAATCCATAATTACACCTGTTGTTTTATGATTAATTACAATTGCATTTTTTACATTATGCATAGCATAATTAATGCTTTTACTATCAGAAGCATTATACGCCTATTATTAAATGCTTGAAGATAATAGTATGTATATTATTTAACGAGCGTATAATGTAGACTATATCGCACGAGTGTAATATAGCCAATATACGCGAGTCAAATACCATACTTTATCTACGACTATTCAGTATTAAAAAAATTAGAAAATGCATTTAGAGCAACAAATTTTATTACAGTAGGATATTTTTACATAACAAGGTAATATTATTTATGGTATTTCTTAACTAAAAAATACAATTCAACAATGTTAACAATAATTAAACAAAATACAATTACTTATTTCTAATTTTTCATGAAATTGATTGTAACATTAAAGCAATTATGAAAATGAATGGGAGCAGGAATATTACTTATATTCATATCGTTTTTATTCGTAATGGAAAAAGCTGTCATAGTTGCTCCTCCGTGAGGGTCCGTGGATTATGAAATCTCATAAACCACGGTAGCAGATTATGAGTAACTATGGTAATATGAACCACATTATAATATATGTACTAACAAACTATGCTTCTATTATTGAATAGTCGTAGATAAAAATATAAAATTATGCACGATCTACTTTAACAAATCTCATTTTCACAATAGTACGCCATAAAATCAAGAATAATATAATCAGTACAGCAGGACAATGAGAATCAAGGTGCACTCATAAAACGAATTAAATCCTGCGAATCGCGATCCTGCGAACACCTACGACTGCCACCGACTATCGGTGCTTTTGTTGTTGTCAGTCCTGCTGGCTGGCGCGCGTTTTAGTCTTCACGGCGTCTCTCAGCAGAAGGACGCAAGAAGACGCTTTTGGCGGATATCGAATCCTGCTACGGTAGACGTCGCGACGCTTTCGGAGCGCGAATTTTTTTAAGCGTTAAAGTTCGCAATTCTTAAACTTTTGGGATTTTTTTTAACTTTAATCAGTGTATTGAGAGTGTAAAGTGTTTTTATAACTTTAGTAAAATTTGGTGCCAAAAATAGTTAATTAAGGATTATTATTTGAATAAAGGTAGGGTAATTTAAAATGTCTACATTACTTTTAATTAAATGTTAATAATAATATGCTTGTTTTGGGTACTTTTGTGATTTTAAAAATTGTTCAGAAACTTGCAGCAGAGTTTTTCTAGCTTCATAAAAAATATGTATATTTGGCAATGCTGTTTCCTACGTTTCCAATTAACAATTATTGCATTTAAAGTAATTACAATTTATTTTTACATTTTTTGAGCGAAAGAGCTTACTTTTGGCCAAACTTTATGGATCATTGCCTTTCAAAATATGTTAATTTAATTAAATTAATTATTATATTGTTAAACGACTGGCATTCCTGATATTCAGGTATAATCAAGGTTATAATTTATTCAAAAAATATGCAGGATAAAGATACTAAATTAATGGATTAAATTAATTTTAAGTTACGTGATTGTTATTTTGTCATAATTTTTTTTAACGAAAATTTAATGCTACAATTTATTAAAACCAATTTGAATAATGCTTCATTTACATGTCACAGTATGCGTAAAACTATATTGACCTATTTTTAGAGATTACCTACAAAATAAATAAATAAATAAACAGAGGGTCTCAGAAGACAAAAATTAGTATAATAATGACACATTGTCAACATTACCCATTAAAAATAAATAATTATTTGCTGTCCATCCTATAAAGTGTGAGTTTATGACTTGGAATAAATCCAGAACAGTTTTTTTTTTGGAAAAATGCTTCGGCACGAGTATTAACATTTTAAGTTAATAAAGGGAAAAATTTACCGCTGGTTTGAAACTTATTTAAAAAATAGAAAACAATGCGTTAAAATAGGAAGTTTTATTAGTTCCTATCAAACAATTAGATGTGGAGTACCACAAGGTTCTATTCAAGAACCCACATTGTTTCTTATTTATATTAATTTTTAAATTTTTATTAAATTATATTGACAAATTAAACTTTTCGCCGACGACACAACAATTATTTCATATGCTAAAAATATTAGGAACATCCAATTTAATATCAAAAAATATTTAAAAATTATATTTGAATGGTTGCAATCTTATAAATTAACTTTAAATTTTAATAAATCTTCATTTATGTACATTGACAAACAAAGACTAGATATGGAGAAGCAACAAACAATATTTAATGGGGAAAATGTTAATTACAAAGATAACATAAATTTTTTAGGATTATAGGTATATTGATCAAAATTTAAGCTGGAGAAAACACGTAGAACATATTCGAACTTACATTTCTCCGTTAATTGGGATATTCTTTAAAATACGTCATTGTATAATATCTTTAAATTATTTAAAAAATATTTATCATGCATTAGTACATTCAAAAATTCAGTATCTTATTTCTATTTGGGGTTCAGCCAATTCAATAGTACTAAAACCTTTAAAGAAATTACAAAATAAAATTATTACATGTATTCATAGATTTCCGCACACCAACAACAAATTTATATAAATCGAATAAATACCTAGATATAAAAAATTTATATAATTTAAAAATTTGCATATTTAGATACTCATTCTTTGATGATATTCATAGACATGATGCTAGACAAACTAATTTTTTACAAACTATTAAAATAAACAGTAACTTTGGAAAACGGTCATTGTTATACAGGGTTCCCAATTTAAAACGAAACAGGCTAAATATCTGGTTCCACGTTAATTTAAAAAAAAAAGCTCGGACCCGTCGATTTTTATTTCGAGGGGGACATCTTTTGCGTATATTGTCAATCTTGTTACTTCAAGCCCCTAGGAGGAAGGGGGGGGGTAAGATCTAAATCTTAAATAGATAGGTACCCTTATTTTATATAATTTTTTTGGATTCTGCATAAAATTCTGAACATTTGTTAATAAAAGCATTATTAGTCTATACTAAACAGTTTCCGAGATATTGACTCTTGAAAAATGAGATTTTTTAACTTTGACAGCGTCTAGCTTTCTAACTTTAGCTTTAGAGTAAAACGGCTTACATGTCCCTATTTTCGATTTTTATTATCTTTCCAATAGTGTCAACTTCCGGTCGCTGTTCCAACGCTGTCAAAGTTAAAAAATCTTATTTTTCAAGAGTCAATATCTCGGAAACTGTTTAGTATAGACTAATAATGCTTTTATTAAAAAATGTTCAGAATTTTATGCAGAATCAAAAAAAAATATATATAAAATAGGGGTATCCATTTAAGATTTAGATCTTACCCCCCCTCACCCCTAGGGGCTTAAAGTAACAAGATTGACAATATATGCAAAAGATGTCCCCCTCGAACTAAAAATCGACGGGTCCGAGCGTTTTTTTTTTTAATTAACGTGGAACCAGATATTTAGCCTGTTTCGTTTTAAATGGGGAACCCTGTATAATGGATTAATATTTTATAATAGTTTACCCAAAAATATTAAAACATTAAAAAAACTACCAGTATTTAAATTTAATTTAAAAAAATATTCCCTAGTATAATTTTCGTTCTTAACGAGTTAATCAAAAGTTTATATAATACAAAACGATTTTTTTTTAACTGTATTATTTTTATATACCTATTAAGTTAGAGTAATAATTGTTAGTTATTTTTATATACTTACCTATCCCTGTATTAAACTTGTAAAGTACTTATACCCATAATAACAATTATTTTGGTTGAAATTACTATTTAATTTTATCCAAGTGACATATGGCCGTTTGCACCGCCTTGCTTAAAGTTAAAGATTAGCTAGGGCGAACCTTATACTTAAGCTCACCTTAAATTAAAATGGAATGCACCCGGGTCAATACCCGTAAAACTTAGCTAGGGTTTCAAGAAGTTTGACAACGGCGTCAATCTGGTAATTTTTTTAGTAACTTTTGCACCGAATCTTTCTCCCCTAATTGTTTTGTCGTTTCATTTTCATTCGCCATCCAAAATCAACCTACATAAAAAACGGTTTTTGGTCAAAACTGCTAAAATAACCAGCCCTGTTGTACACTTTTCTAGGCAAACCAAAAATAATAAAATTAATTTCGTCGACTTCATCGTCATCAGCAATGAGTTCTAATAAATCCATTTTCCTGTTTAGGTTGACTTCGACTTGACTGACGTTTAGGTTATATTATTTTTTCTATGGTTTAAGGTTAGATTTCCAAGATAAGCCGAATAATTCTGGGGCTTAGCTTTGTTCGACTGATGGAAGCCAAGCTTTAGGCAAAAAGTCAACGCGTGCAAACCAAATTCTGGAGATGAGGTGAACCTTAGATTAAGTAGCATCTAATCCAAGCGATGCAAACGGCCATCACGGATGTCACCAAAATTCTCAAATATTTCTTGGTGTTTAATCGATAGTTAAGTTTTACAGTATAAAATAATAGGCAATAAAACTACAAAAAAAAATCAATTACCCTCTGTTCCCAGAAGCACTATTTGGAAATGCCATTGCTTATCAATAGAGATACGTTTTTCATTGATTAATTCCATGCTTAGGAGTTCATCACCGCAGTAAAATAAACCCTAATTTTGCCTGCCCTCCGTTGCGTAACCGAATTTCTATGAAACCGCACGTACGATTTACTTCAATTCAAAAATAATGACAGACCTATCCTTAAAAACTCTGTAGCAGATTCTCCAATTACCCCTTTCTTTTCAAAATATACGTTCATTTTTGTTATGGTAAATGGGCCAACTTTAAAAATAATTTTCTGCAAAGAAAGGCCTATTATAAATCTTTTAGAATACAAATGCTATCCAGCGATACTAAATTTACACCTATTAAGTAAATAAAATAATGCTGATGATATTTAATGTCAGCTAAATGCCTGCACCTATTTTTGAAATAGTTTTCTTAGCGATTGTTCATAGTATAGAAGTTAAATATTGTAAGAAATAGTATTAAGGTTTACTAGGCATTAAAGCACCAGATTTAATGCTTTGGCTGGTTTCATAGTCTAGGCATTAAACTTGCTTTTTTGCTTTGTGAAACATATAATTTTTTATCAAAAAAACTACCTTATCGGGCTTCCATTGTCTTTGCTTTGTTACTTAACACAATGTTTCGGTTAGTTAGTATCTCTAACCGTTTTCAAGTATAAACTAAATTATAATTCTAAGGCTACTGTCGTAAATACTATCCATGTGCAATGAATCTTGATGACTCCGCCAACGTGCTTATTAGAGTGTGAAGTTTGAGCTGTTGGTTTTGGACAAGAAAAGGCTTCCAGATATTGGGGATATCTATACTTGGTTTACTAAATATATGGGTATTATGATTCATAAAAGCTGCTTCTTTGAATTTCCGTTTTCTCCAGTGCTGTTCCGTGTCCAAAACCTTGGCTTCTGACCACTGTATATTATGCTGGTTGGTCCATACATGTTCCGCTATACCTGATCTCGAAGTTTCACCTCGTTGAGTATGTTTTAAGATGTTCTTTAACTTTTACGGGAAGAGGTCTTTTTGTTTCTCCAATGTACGATTCGCCACATTCGCAAAGGATTTGATAGATACAATTTTTTGTGTTTTCATTACGGGGGGGTTTTACTTTTGTAAGAAAGCTTCTAAGCGTATTTCCGGATTTGAAGGTTGTTTTGATATTATAGTTTTTAGTTATCTTTCTATTAGTTTCAGAAATCCCCTTAACATAGGGTAGGGGGAGTTGGGGCACATTGATGCAATTTTTTTTGGGAGGAAAAAAATGGTCTTATCCAGTGGAAGAAAGTAAAAGTAATATGTTAGATTTAAAGATTGTGATTTTATTCCTATATATTGATTAAATATTGGCTCTATTTTAATAATAATAGATGCCACGCGACATCATTTATGAAGTGTGATTTGAATCAATGTGCCTCAGGAGGGGGGTAGATTGATACAGACATGAGGCACATTGATACACCATCCTCCAACATTTATCATAACACAAATTACGGACGTTAGTTAAATAAATACAATATATTTGAATATTTATTAATACAATAGGAACGAAATAATCATAACTTAAAATACATAGAAGTGTAACTAAATTCTAAAACCTTATATCTACAAAATTGTAAGAGAAAAGTTTAATTATAAAATTAAAAAGAGACGCTGTTTTGTTGGTACCTTTGGTAATGGTTGGCATTGACAGCTGTAGTATTATATTAGATATCTTAACTGAGGTTTCATCCTTCTCATCCCTGGAATGACACCACCACCTGACGGTTTTTTTCTCAGATACGAAACTTGGTATTCGCTGTTATCATATTTTAAAAGAATTTTACCAATATAGTGTTTAATGCCTTTCTTATTTTCAAACTCAATAAGGATAAAATCTTCTTTTTTTAAATTTTCGGGCTTTATTTCGGGCGTCAGTTGATTATCAGAACCTTCGTCTTCAGATGGGCAAAAGTTTGAGTCTGATGAAAAATCTTTAACTTCAAAATCACTGGTACAACTTGAGGAACTATTGCTTACTTCAGACAGTTTTCTCTTTTTTATTTTGCTTGCTCGAACATCAGATTATGGATAAAAACCTAGTAACTTTCTTGCTGTTTTAAGTTCTTTTGCGCCTTGCATCTGTTCTTTTTTATTCCTTTTTAATTCTTTTATTTTTGCCAATTCCTCAAGCCTCTCTTTCTCTGGCGTATTAGTGTAGAGTCTTGGTTTTCCCTATTCTCTTACCTTTAGAACTGTTTTAAAAAGTTTTGGCAGTGGCCAGATTCAGGTGTTAAAGCGCTTGATGTTGAGGGTATTGGTTCAGGTAAAAAAACACATTTATTATTAAACTATACACTTCATGGGGTACATTGATACGTATCAATGTGCCCCATATCCAATGTATCAATGTGCCCCAAGAGGCCATATTGAAAAAAACATACTGTCATCCCCAAAACAAAACAAGCTAAAGTAAAATTCGATATGGTTTAATGAAATATAAACAATGTCTTTCTTACCTTTGATATTAATTCAGGTAGCTTAAGTATTTAAAACATCCCAAAAATTACACTTCAAAGTCAAATCAACAAATTTACTTAAGATAATGCAGAACACGTGCGAAGCGATCGACAATGAGGCGGTCACTGATAGAGCGCCAAAAATGTATAGTCATTTTGGGGTTACCAGCCCCATCTACGAGTGAATAGACAAACGTCTTAGATAATTCGTATTTAGAGTTGGAGGGGATGTATCAATGTCCCCCGTGTATCAATGTCCCCCAACTCCCCCTACTGTAAGAAATGCTTGCTCCCTTGGTTTATGTCATTGTTGTATTTTCCCCACAATTTTTTTTATAAAATCCATTTTTTGTGAAATTTAGGATAGGTTTAGAGAGTTTTGAGCAAGTGGTATAAAATGTCGCGAGTAAACGCAAAAATAGACTTAATTCACAGGGCAAATTTTTAAATAATAATAGGCTTTTTTCCAAACTTTTTGAGGCTTAGGTAATTTCTTGATCATTGTGCAAATAAATCCGTTCGTCCCATGCAAGTTTTAAGTGTTAATTTCTGGGGTTAATTTCACAACTAAATTCTCTTAACGATTTTCCTTTTTCGGGTGTTTGTTTGTAAGGCAAGTTCTTATCGCGTCGTCTTGGATACTCTTTTTTATGTTGGACAGCGAAGCAATAAAATTTAGTAGGTTGTGCGGGTTTAGGGCTAGAAACTTTTTTATTGACACGGGATACTTTTAATAGAAAGCCAAATTCCCGCAAGTAATAAGTACTCGGACGATTTTTAGAAAAGTTGTTACACAAAGAAAATAAATTACATTTCCCCAGCCTCAGAAAAAAGAAGGAAAGAAGACAGATTATGATAATTTCTTGTCTGGAAATACTAACGATTGACTCTCATGGATTTACTTAATTAAATAGATTCTTATATTTTCAATATTGCATTCCATTAGTTTTCAATTGATCACCTACTCTATACCGGATGTCCAAGGAAGGTGGTTCGCCCCTCTAACTTTTTTGTTTTTCAAGATAATGGTATAAAATTTGGGGTATTTGTACACGACATAAAACTGCATTTTGTGACAGGTGATTCAACATTATGGAACTTTCGGTTTAACCGGAAGTGACATAAACTTTCGATTTTTAAATAGGACACCTTCTATATTTTCCCTTTTTTTGACTCTTTATGACATTCCAAATATAACGATGTATCACTTGTCACTTTTTGTCACCAAGAAAATATTTTTTTTCCAAATTAATTGTTTTATCTAGAGGGCTATGAATACCTTAAAATCATGTATTTCAGTTCTTTAATTTTGGAAATACAAATTTACTATTTTTGGTCCAATGCCATGTGCATGTGTGTAAAATTTAATCTTTAAAGTTGTATAACTCATTTTTTTTAAACGGCAACGTGGTGGCTCGTCGGGTTCTAAAAAAAGATGATTTTATTACGATTATTTTGATACCACACACTATTAGGTTTTAGAAAAGCTGCCATTAAAAAACTTTAAAAAGTTAACTTAGAACTTTCCTAAAATGAAGCATATTTTGAGAATAAATTTAGATTTAAATGCATCAAGTAGCCTGTGACCAGCAAAACTGATAAAACAAAAATTGAAAATGAATTCTTTCTACATTCTCCAAACACTAATAACATATCAACTTTTTCACTCCTTGTAAAACTATTATTTTCCAGGTTTTTTAAACAACAACCTAATTTATTTGGCAGAAGCTGTCGTCATGTCAATTTTCTTCAAGGCATAATTTTGTTTTATTAGTTTTGTTGGGCTGCTGCACAGCAACATTGATGAATTTAAATCTAAATTTATTCTCAAAAGATGTTTTATTTTAGGAAAGTTCCAAGTTAAGTTTTTTAATGACAGCTTTTCTAATATCTAATAGTGCATGGTATAAAAATAATCGTAATAAAATCCTCTTTTTTCTTAGCCCGAAAAGCCACCATGTTGCCATTTAAAAAAAATGAGTTATATAACTTCAAAGATTAAATTTTACACAGCACATGGCATTGGACCAAAAATAGTAAAATTGTATTTTCCCAAGATTAAAGAACTTAAATAAGTGATTTTAAGGTATTCATAGCCCTCTAAATAAAACAATAAATTTGAAAAAAAAATATTTTCTTGGTGACAAAAAGTAGCAAGTGACACATCGTTATATTTAGAATGTCATATGGAATCAAAAAAAGGAAAAATATACCAGGTGTCCCATTTAAAAATCGAAAGTTTATGTCACTTCCGGTTAAACCGGAGTTCCATAATGTTGAGTCACCTGTCAAAAAATGCAGTTTTATGTCGTATACAAATCCCTTAAATTTTATTCCATTATCTTGAAACACAAAAAAGTTAGAGGGGCAAACCATCTTCCGTGAACACCCTGTAGTTTGATTTTTGCAAAATAAATATATTTAGCGGCAATATCGGCCGGAACTAGGGGGTCCCTTGCACTTGTCCAGAATGGCCTAACTGCAGCAACGGAATTTCCATTATGAATTGCTAATGGAAACTTGACATAGAAAATTGCAGTAAAATACTTAAATTACTTCCGCATATAATTAATAAGTGATTTTACATCTTAATTTAAAAAAATACTTAGTACACTTTTTACACTACCTGTAAGTGTAAAAAGTGTATCAAGTATAACAAAAAGGTCCTTCTCCCCTCTAGGTCGCGGTAAAACGTGGATTAGAGCTCAGAGCAAGTATAGCAGAAGAACTCCAACTTAAATTCGCTATTTAACGCTCTGTTTTGTCCTTAAAGGTATATTTATAACTCCAAAGAAATATATTACAGCGAGAAACTCTTTAAACGAGCTTTGCAGAATTTAATATGAAATAATTTAAAATTAGAAATGATACGACTAGAACAAAGTAAAAATCTGCTTAATATACAATAGGGAAATAGTTATTTACCCATTTGCATGCGCCGGTAGCATCTAGGTAGAGCTTCAAAAATATACTTGAAGAAATATATCAAAAGCAATGGACCAATAGGTATCTTATAAAGAACAGTGAAAATTAGAAAAAAAAAACATAATTTTATTTCTAACTTATACCAATAATGCAAGAATGTTTAAGTAAAGGTAAAGAATGTTATCGTACGCAAATCAGTACGGTAAAGTAAGTCATTGCACTCAAAACAGTGCGGTAAAGTGAACTTTACGGCACGCGAGTGGGTAATAGTATATAACATAACAAGTGTTGAAAGTAGTATTTTCCAAACGAGCAGGTATTTAGCACGAGGCGTTAGCCGAGTGCGAAAATTCTCCGAGTGTGAGAAAATCACTTTTACACGACTAATGTACACAATTTTTCCTACGACCATACAAAATAATCAAAAAGAGTTTGATTTGTTTTTAATAGTTTGTAGGTAGTATCACCATTCTGTTAAACAATTTTTTTCAACACTAGAGTTGAAATAGCTATTTAAATAACAAGTGCGGAAAATAAATTTTTCCGCACGAGTCTGCCGTTTACCGAACTCCGCTACGCGTCGCGTCGCAGCCGAGCCGTTACAAGACCGGAAAGTAGTGTTTTTTAGGCCGAATCAAGCATTTCCAGGGCGAGAGAGGAAAAGATTTTTCCGGTCTCTAATGTCACTTTTCCGGTCTTGCGATCGGAAAAACGTTATTTTCTAGACGAAAAATTGTCCAGAAATTGGAAATTTTCTGGTCGGTTTTAAAAAAAACATTTTCCGCACGTGTCAGGTAATTTGCCCGCACTATTGTGGAAAAATCAATTTTCCGCACTGATATCCGTGCGGAAAATTGGTTTTTCCACACGTCTGTAGAAAAAATGTATTTCAACTTTAGAGCTGAAAAATGTAAAACGAATTTTAAGGCGGATTCCAACAGAAGCGTCTATATTAAAACAAAATAAAAACAATGCCCACTTACACATTTTAACCTGGTGTACCTAAGTATTCGTTGCATTTTAACTTACCTAGATTTAAAAAAAAGAATAAATTTTTCTCCTATCTGCTTACGCACATCATACCTACTATCTATGTACAGTGAATAAATTTCGTTTCTGATTTTTTAGCTGCTTTCAAAAAAACAATAATATAGGTACCTAAATATACATACAAAAACAACAAAACACAAAACTAAAACATAACTTCAACATTATAGAAAGATAGAGATGGAGTTAAATATCGATAGCTTGTTAATTATAAAAGTCCTATCTATATTCGATTTGTATTGAATATTGCTAAACTAAATTTACTTACATAAAGCACATGTACTTGTCCCATATCCTTAAACATTGTATGGATATTTTTATCCTAGATAATTGTAAAATTATAAATCGGTATTTCCTAGGGTATTCTATTTCTGCTCTATAGGTGCCCCTTTTTTTCTGTGGTTCAACTCAGTTGACATGTTTGGTGGGTTGCCTGATATATTTTCTCTTTTGATATATTATTATTTTTATCAATAATACTCTTAGGTTCCCAAAAATAACGAAAAAAAAAGGGATTTTTTTATTTGCAGTAATGCCCTAGTGTACTTTACCCACCCAGCACCCTAATTCGCTCCACGGGTCCCGTAAGTTTGTTATTTTTCAAATAGTTTTGCTGTCAAATTCGTCGGCCATCAGCTGTTTTATATTTCAACACACGTATTGAAAGAAAATATTTCAACACGCGTTTGATATAAAGGACTTTCTAGCCAAGTTAGGCGTGTTTTTTTTTCTCATTTTCATAGATGGTCGTATAGGAAATAGTTATTTACGTAACAAGTGCGGAAAGTGGTAGGTACTTTTTTGCACGCAATTGCGTTTGATATAAAGGACTTTCTAGCCAAGTTAGGCGTGTTTTTTTTTCTCATTTTCATAGATGGTCGTATAGGAAATAGTTATTTACGTAACAAGTGCGGAAAGTGGTAGGTACTTTTTTGCACGCAATTGCAATTTTAACATTGGAATCATCGGCGTCTTTCAAAATCAAACGGATTTAAAAGTAATCAACGGTAAAGTATTGTTCACTTAGTGCTATGATAACATTAGCTCAAGGTATCTTATGAAAAAACGCACCCAAACGCGTGCGAAAAATGCAGTTTTCCACACGTTCGTATAGAAAAATATTATTACTGTTCTTGGAATGTGACCCACCATCTCCCAGAGTCAATGAGATTACGTTCTCAGAAAATTTCTAATGGCTGGCAGCCAAGAAAACCGTTAAGATACCAAAGGTCGTAATTATGGAGAACTTGAGGTAGGAGGCCGATCGCAATGCATTGGATTCGGTCCCAAATTAGCATCGGTAATTCAGCTTTACGAGTCGCCGTAAGATGGCGCTCGTGTTCGAAGTGGGCTATCAAATAAATGGTTTCTTATGGACGCGATAACTATTTTTATTTAAATTAGTTCTTTAAGGAACAAATAAGGACTTTTATATGAATTTACACTTACTTTGTTATCCTTATTAGTAAACTCGGCCTGTATAAAGTTCCAACGATGCTTGGTTTTTAAAATACAGGGTATTAAACATTCTAGCTATACCTTTGGAGCTAGAAAGATACTTATTTGGCTGCGTTTCCTCTCTGAAAAAGATCCTGTCTTACACCCCGACACAAAGCAAACTCTACTTTTATAAATTGTACCATTATTCATTATAAATATGGAAATCAATTACAATACAACGTTATTTGTCTCGTCTTGTCTTCAAACGTCATTTGTTATTTCGAAAATAAAATGTCAATTTGTCAAAAGTAAAAGTAAAAAACGAAAAGAAGAAGACGACACCAGCCCACATGCGACGCGAGAGCATCTATCGGCCAATAGCGAACTAACCAAAAAACCGGGACAAAATTTGAAAATGCTGCCATTGTCGATCGGCCTCCTACCCTCTAGTTCTCCATAGTCGTAATCTTTAATAAAACAAATTGACAATACAAGACCAAAAGATTTTATTCTTTGTTGGTAAATTTAAAATTTGACCCTTTCCACACCTCACTTGTATAAGTAAATTAACCTTAGGTATAGTATATCGTTTTTTATTATTTAAGTATGATGCCATGTCAAACAGGTTTTGCTACAGAAAATAAATAAAACTATGTGTTGTTTTACGAATAATAAACTGAAAATGAAATGAGCTAATCATATTATTAATTTTTATAAACATTATTGCTAATGTTTTAATGTTGATAATGCAGTTTTAAAAAAATGCAATAAAAATGCAATGATTGTATATTTAAAAATAATTTTTAACGTTAATAACTTATTTGCTGTGTACAAGAAAAGTTATTAAAATATGCTGTTTTGATTAGTTCCCTGTGCTTCAAAGACTACCCAGCTAACATTTCAGGTCTGGCCCAATGTTGGCCAAATACCCTGTTGCCAGAATGACCATGACGGCAAAGTACTGGCAAACGTTGATGGGCCAGTACGAATAGTACACACCGGCCAAGCATGTCGGCTGATACAGGCCAGCCGTGATGGCAAGGTAATGACTACCTTGCTACCGGCCGAAACCTTTATGGCCAATAGATTCTTTGCCAGTACAGTTCTGGTGGTGAAACTGTACTGACCCGAACCCTATATACAGGACTGTCAAAGTGAAACTCGTACACCCTAAATGTTTTAAATATATATTTATTAGCAAATACATTTTGCATTTACAATAGGCAAGATTGTAAATAGAAGTCATACTACCGTTCAAAGCATCCCCGACCGCAACAAAAACGAAAATAGAATACAATAAAGTTAGAAAAAATCCTAAAAAATGTTTAATGATTACGTCGAACGATGGATTTTTCAAAAAGTGTTATCAGTCCATGGTCCATTATCAGTCTGCAGTGTCTGCACAAACAAATACACTATTCTCTCACTTTCAATCACTTGAATGACAAAATTTGTCTGTACGCTTACGACAAGACGCTATATAACATCAAAATGGCCGAATTCGAACCTCGAACGATGAGTTTCGAGAAGGCCGGGAGGCAGGACAACGCTGCCAACTTTTGAGTTCGTTTTCCGTTTTAAAAATATTAATTTTATCATGGGATCGGATAATAGATAATCAAACCTTGAAACATTAACAAAGTAAATTAATTACAATAATATATAATTTTTAATTACAAAATATATTTACCATCTATAGAAGTTGAATACAAAAGCTATCGATAGACTCAATAACTGTCAATGTAGCTATGTAAAAATGGCTCAAACGGCAACGTTGCGAACTTTCTTTCATAGGACCGACCAATAGGAATTAAGCAATTTATCACGTGCAATAAGGAAGTTTTGGAAGAATTGGGCCATTACCAAACCGGTAGCAACTAAATGTTTTGCATGACGTCATGCAGTTAATACACAAACTATAAAATTGTAAAACATTTTAAAGAAAGGGTGTGTGCCACAAGTAAATGTGGACTTGTCAAGTTGTCATTTAAACAGTAATTGTGATTGTGTAAAAAATTATGTATGCACGTTTTTTCAGACACCTGGCCAATGACTTTTTCTCATCGCATTCCATTACTACCGTTACAATACAATGAGACCAATGCTGACCTAGCATCGCGATTTCGTCATCATATGACCGGTATCGAAAAGACAATGTGCCAGCAACTACTTTAATTATTGTGACTTTGGCCAATACTGCCAGTGTAATAAAGTTGAAATGCCGGCATTGCATGGTATGCCAAATCGCTATCGTTGCCTGCACCTTGCCACTGTTGTCAGTACTGGCCCAAAGGATGGCCATTGATTCATTGTTTGCTGGGTAAATACTTATTCACAACATTAATATTAGTTATTTAAAATATTTTTACCACAATCAGAATAATGGATAATATAGTAATTCAAGGAAGGGCTGGCGGCTATATATGAAGACATGCATTTAGGTTCTATAGAGCCCTAGGCTGAACCTGTAAGTACTGCGGGCCATACCGGGGAAAATTTTTGAAAAAGTCACCTCGAAAATATGCGACTTTAAAGCAACTAAAATCGGTTAAAAAACAATAAAGCTTGGTAATAATTCTCTAAATAAAAGTACTTATGTAGGTATAACTAAATATACAGTGTGTGTATAAAGTCTGGAAACGGCTTAATAACATCACAATTTACTGGCCGATTTAAACCCAATTTGGTACAGTTGTGTAAGAGGATCTAACGCACCGAATGACGATATTGGCGTTGTTGCCAGCTTTTTAGTTTGTCTGGAATTCGAGCGAATTTTATATTTTTAAATATAACACCCAGTATATTTTTACATTTTTAAATTCCACATAAAATTATAATTATTTTTTATTAAATGCATTATTAGTCTATACTTCATAGTTTCCGAGATATTGACTCTCGAAAAGTGACATTTTTGAACTTTGACAGCTTATAACTTTCTAACAGTACGTCTTAGAGCAAAACGGCTTACATGTCCCTATCTTCAATTTTTATTATCTTCCCAAAAAATAAACTTCCAGTTAAACCGGAACAACTATATTTCCTGCTTTCGAGTTACATCCGGTTTAACCGGAAGTTAATTTTTTTGGGAAGATAATAAAAATTGAAGATAGGGACATGTAAGCCGTTTTGCTCTAAGACGTACTGTTAGAAAGTTATAAGCTGTCAAAGTTCAAAAATGTCACTTTTCAAGAGTCAATATCCCGGAAACTATGAAGTATAGACTAATAATGCATTTATTAAAAAATAATTATAATTTTATGTGGAATTTAAAAATGTAAAAATATACTGGGTGTTATATTTAAAAATATAAAATTCGTTCGAATTCCAGACAAACTAAAAAGCTGGCAACAACGCCAATATCGTCATTCGGTGCGTTAGATCCTCTTACATAACTGTACCAAATTTGGTTTAAATCGGCCAGTAAATTGTGATGTTATTAAGCCGTTTCCAGACTTTATACACACACTGTATATCTCGTAGGCAAAAAAGTTAAGTTTCATGGGTTAAATGATACGTTTGTATGCACAGCTTGCCGGTTAGATTCCTTAGCGCCCAACAAGTATGGGCATGCGCAAAACCCCTTTAGTATTAAGTTTTTCTTCTTTATCGACATCAATAAATACTCTCCAGAATCGGCTTGGCGCCATTGTTTGTTGTACGTTTTCTCTGTGGATTTCTTGGATTTTTGCTTTCAGTTACTTTCCTTTTGCTTCTTTTAAACAGCCTAGCAAAGTAAAAATATTTTGAATAAATAGTCCATACTTAAAGTGGAGTTGAAAGTATGAATAGGAAAGACAAACACAAAGTCTTCCTCCACAAAATTTAATAGAATAAAAAATTCTTTGTTTAAAGGTCCCTACATGTTTCGAACGCAGAAACGTTCATCATCAGGAAAAAGAAATATATATTGCTGATGGTTTTAGCAAAAGAGAAAATGATAAGTGGTAGGCATGAATTCTTAATGGATCTTTTATGGCATCAAAAATTGGATTATTGAAATAACATTATGTGGAAAAGTCAGTTAAAAGGGTCTAGAACAACCAAAAAAGGGAACGTGGAGGTAGAAAAACTTTTCTAAAAAGAAAATGTCAAAAATATTTTTGTAATAAAAACATGTCTTGAAGACATAGTAAAATTTGGAAAAATTATTTAATGTATAGAAAATATTGTAGTCGTCATGTATTAAAATCTGTAAAAAATAAAAAGAAGATTGAAATTAATATAGATAATTAGATAAATATATATAGTGGGGTTACTGAACCTTAAAATTCAGTGCCCCAAACCACTTTTTCGAAAAAATATTCTGTAAGTACTTTCTCTACATTTACAAAAAATTTCATATTTCAATCTCCTTTTTATTTTTACAGATTTTAATACATAACGCCTACAATGCCTATTTTCTATACATGAAATAATTTTTCCATATTTTACTATGTCTTCAAGACATGTTTTTATTAAGAAAACCTTTTTGACATCTTCTTTCTAGAAGTGTTTTACTACCTCCACGTTCCCTTTTTTTGATTGTTCTAGACCTTTTCAACTGACTTTTCCACATAAGTACTACGCATCTTTTAATTTATCTTCATTTCTAATGTCTTTACATGATGTAATTTCAATAATCCAATTGTTGATGCCATAAAAGCTCCATTAAGGTTTTATGCCTACCAATTATCATTTTCTCTTTTGCTAAAACCATCAGCAATATATTTTTCTGTCTCCTGATGATGAACGTTCCTGCGTTCGAAACATGTAGAGACCTTCGAACAAAGAATTTTTTATTCTATTAAATTTTGTGGAGGAAGACTTTGTGTTTTTCTTTCCAATTCATAAAAATATTTGCTTAACTTAGTTGTTAAAGGAACGCTTCGCCAACAAATCGTATAATCGCACCAGAAATTTATATGGGCAATGGGTATACTTATCCGCGGCAAGGGAGTTGGAAAAAATCTTTGCTAAGCTATAGGTTAAATTTTTAAAATGAAAGCTCACTTTAGCCGTTTGCTTTGCTATTTAAAAGCAACCAAAAGAAACTCGGTTCTTGTGGATTGTGAGTGTTTAATATTTCGGATTTCTAATTTTGGTGTACTCCTGTATTGTGTAGTGAATTATGATTGTGCTATTAATAAAACTTATTCAAATTCTTGATCAAGAAATTGTGCTTGAAAATGTTGTTTTATGTACCCAAGTTTTTGGCAAATTGTTAAATGTTCAGAAAATATTTGGCTTGAGATTAGATACGCGATAGCATCAAAAATTGCTGATTTATTCCAAGTTACAAACTCACACGTTATATATTTAGAAATGTTTCATAAGGAACCAATAGCTGAATCAGTACAGTTTGTTTATTTTTATAATATATAGTGTACAAAACTATATAGAAATTGGGTTTGGATGTATAAAGAAGCATTTTGGTTTTTCTTGTTCACTATTTTTAAAAAACATGATCAAATTTACACTTTCTCTTCTTAATAAAGAAGTAGAAATTGATGCATTTTCAATCAAAATTACACCCCACGTAGAAGATAATAGCAAAGTGAAATCTCAAATGAAATTTGAGTTTCCTAAATAGTTTTTTATAGTAAATTGGAAATTAAAAAAAATAAAAATATTTTCTAAATTTCAATTTTAACTTTAAATCGGGGATTCACAAATACCTTGGAAAATAACCAAAACCGTTAATGAACTTTTTTTTAACGATTTTTACAATTATTTTACGTTTTAATAATGTGAATACCTCAGATTTGCAAAAAATGTCATTGAATAGTGCTTTGTCAGAAATTTTAATTTATATTCACTTGTTCTTGTTCAATAAATGTTCTTTGCACATACTTGTAAAATATAAAAAAAGAGTTAATAATATTTTA
Source organism: Polydrusus pterygomalis (assembly GCA_963969555.1). Lineage (NCBI taxonomy): Eukaryota > Metazoa > Arthropoda > Insecta > Coleoptera > Curculionidae > Polydrusus > Polydrusus pterygomalis. The sequence continues at coordinate 17,312,467 of OZ018381.1, read as the reverse complement.
GGGGAAGATAGAACAAAATACTGTAGCAGCATTAAACCTACTGATTCATTGTGAAATCAATGAATGAAATAAAATAATTCTCTTTTGGGTACCAAATAATTTTTGGAATATTATAAATTTAGACTATTATTTGATCTCTAGAAAGATATTCTCAGGTAAACATCGAGTTGGCTTCACAGATTTTGCAGTTTTTCGGAGGACTTTTGAAACTTTTTTTTAAGGATTTAGGATTTGGTTCAGGGTGGCACAAGCAAATGCTAAATTAGGTATGAAGTCAAGGGCTGCTGTAGCTTTATGGCATGGGGAATAGCGCTCCAAAAAATGTATCTAGAGGGGAAAGGGAGGGGGGGGTGAGGGAAATGAGGTATTCAAATTGTGGTAACGTCTTTCAACCGCAAAAATAGTCATACAAACAAAGCTCCAAAGAGTTTTCAAGAAATTAAAAGAGTTGATTTAAAAATTATACAGGGTGTCCGGAAATGACGATGAAAAATTTTAAGGTATGATTCTACATAAAAAGATATGAAAAAAAGTTCATGTTAACATAGGTCCGGAAATGCTTCCAGAGGGAGCTACAGGCCCTTGAAGATGGTGTCATAAAAAAGGTTTTTATTTAATTTATTAGGATCTACTTACAATACAGGAATTAACTTCTACGTATAAGTTAGAGTGATTGGAGGTCACTTTTTGAAAATATCAGGTGACCCATACTTGCAACCAGTGGCGTGGGAACAAAGGGGTTGTTAGTTATTTATGGTTATATTTTTTCGCCGAGTGTATTTTCGCTATCTTTTAAATAAATTATGATTCTTTAAACATTTTTACGTAAAAAAGGTTTCCTTGGTATAAAGTCGTATAGTCGACTGTTTTCGAGATAAACGGACTTAAAAGGACGACTGCAGTGCGTAAATACAGTAAACAGGCTATGTAATAAAATAAGAAGATGCTTGAATACTATTTTAAAATGTAGTTGTTCTTTTACACCCATTGCCAAAAAGAAAAACGAATTTACTGGTACCTACTACATTGGGTACATTTTTAAATTCACCTGCGGATTCCACCAAAAACTTCATTTAAAAATGTAACGCATAGGATACCAATACTGCAGTCGTCCTTTTAAGTCCGTTTATCTCGAAAACGGCCGACTATATGACTTTATACCAAGGGAACCTTTTTTACGTAAAAATGTTCAAAGAATCATAATTTATTTAAAAGATAGCGAAAATACACTCGGCGAAAAAATATAACCCTAAATAACTATACACCCCTTTGTTCCCACGCCACTGGTTGCAAATATGGGTCACCTGATATTTTCAAAAAGTGACCTCCAATCACTCCAACTTATACGTAGAAGTTAATTCCTGTATTGTAAGTAGATCCTAATAAATTAAATAAAAACCACTTTTATGACACCATCGTCAAGGGCCTGTAGCTCCCTCTGGAAGCATTTCCGGACCTATGTTAATATGAACTTTTTTTCATATCTTTTTATGTAGAATCATACCTTAAAATTTTTCATCGTCATTTCCGGACACCCTGTAGAATTTTTCTGTATTTGATTGCAAAATTTATGTTATGTCAATTCTGGTATAGTCTTTTAGCATGAGATATTGATTTTTTCTCTTAAAAACAAATACTAGTAGCGCATTCACCAGTTCGTTTTATAAAAATCAATATTTGGTTACATTTTGTCCAAAAATCGGCCAAATTACAGTTTTACATTAAAAAAGGCGGGATTTATTAAACACATTTTTGCTTTTATTAATTTAAATATTTAAAATTTTAATTAAAATAAACGAAATATTAATAAGCAAATGAAATGGCGAATACGTCACTAGTGTTTGCTCTAAATGGAGGTTTTGATAACTGAAAGGCATCTGTCAAATATGTATGTATCATAAAATATATTTTTTCTAATTTTGACATATAAAGTGACACTTTTTAAAACTGATTGACATTATGAAACGTCTTACTTTTTGTAACTAGTTGCATAAAGTAAAATTTTATGCAATTGGCGACGAAAAATGTATTTCAAAATTAGTGACAAAAGAATTATTCTATTTATTAAACTGTTAAATTACAAGTTAAAAACATAAATTATAAATTAATTAATTATTATAAATATTGATAACACAATTATTGCAATTATTCAAATTAATTCCCGACGACATATTTTTTTTATTGCTCGAACTTGCTGTTATTTGGGAAGCGACGCACATTGCATTAGATGTTTCACCAAATATTTCTTGCGCTATAAGTTTTTTATTATTCATGGAATTTTCAACATATCCCTCCGCAACAGAACCAGATTTCCAACCTCCGTGCCTCTTTAATTTTAAAAGATCAGCGCCACTGTCTGCTAGGAAAGTGGCAGAGCTTCTTCTGAAGCAGTGGCCAGTATATAGAACAGGATTTGAAAGACCAAGAAATTGTGCAATAACTTTTGGCAGACTGCTAAATGTGTTAATTCCCACAGAATTTCTGGTACATTTTCCATTCGCATATTTTACAAAAAATCTGTTGTGTTTAAGAATCTGGGGACGCAACTTAATATATTTTCTTAATATTTCAACAAGATTCGTATTTTCAATGTCTCCAGTGGTAATTGCACACTGCCGTATAACTTTTGTTTTTGAAGGTGGGATATCAACACGAAAATGGCTTCCTTCGTCTATAACATTTTCAACTGGAAGAAAAGTTAATTCTGCTTTTCTGCATGCTCCTGCCATTCCAATTATCATTGCAACCTTAGCCATTAAGTATTCTTTGTCATCAGCTTCCAATAAAAAATTGGCAAAATCTTTTTTAATAAAAACTTTTGACTTTTTAGCACTGTACCCGTCCGCTTGCCTTTTAATATATGCTACCAAATTTGTATATTTTTTAATATCAATATTCCTTTTCAGATTTAGTTCAGACCTTAACATTGAGTAAAGTGTCCATAATGTGGAAACTTTTAGATCTTTCTTACCCTCGAAATATGCAAATAAAACTTTCTCATTAACATGTTTAATTTTCTTCTCATCACACCACGTAACAAATTTTTCGTATGCCAAATCAAAAACTGCCTTTGACTTTTTGGGAATTACTGATAATAGAGCATTACCTGCTGCCTCTTCAATATCGCTTGGTAGCTCTTCAGAACTTGAATGACTCATTTAAAAAAAATAAAACTAAAAATATATCAATCTCGCTAAAAACCTTCCGTCTAGACTTTTTTACAAAATATCAAACTGACAACTAACATGAAGTAACAGCAAGAATAGCTATTTATGCCATCAGTTATATGTCAAAATTAGAAAAACTAAATTTATGTTTTCCCAATTTTTATCAATTATATTAAATTTTATTTTTTTATTACTTTCTTCAAAATTAGAAAAAATCTTGTATGCAATACGTTACGAAATAAAATTTTGTGTAACTTGTGAGTTTTTGCGAAACTCACTTCGTTCGTTCCGCAAAAATCTCACGCGTTACACAAAATTAGGCATTTCGTAACTGATGGCATAAATAGCTATTATTATTATATCATAGGTAAAGCAGAAAAAGGACAATGAAGTTTAAAAGCTTTGAAAGTTTAAAAATCTTTCGAACATGAGGACAATGCATCTTTTTTTTTTAATTTTAGTTTTCATTAAATCTTAAAATCACCAGAATAAAATGAAAGGAAGAACTACCGATATTATTTATTTATATAAGAAAAAAACATAAATATATGTAAATGGTAAATACTGCGGAAAATATTAGACAGAAGCACGTCCCCCTCCAAATGCCGCCAGAGTCGTACAATATAAGTACCATATAAGTACCTATACAGGGTTCGGCAAATGTTCCGGAACGGCTTAATTACAGGCGAACGAAAAGTGATATCGGATCCGGCTTTTTGGAAAATCTATAGGACTAAAATTTTACTATTTGACTATTATACCATATGTCAGTAATGTCACCAACTGTCAAGTGTTGACGTTATTATTTTTTTTTAATGGAACACCCTGTATATTTTTACATTTTTAAATTCCACATAAAATTATAATTATTTTTTATTAAATGCACTATTACTCTATACTTCATAGTTTCCGAGATATTGACTCTCGAAAAGTGACATTTTCGAACTTTGACAGCTTATAACTTTCTAACAGTACGTCTTAGAGCAAAACGGCTTACATGTCCCTATCTTCAATTTTTATTATCTTTCCAAAAAATCAACTTCCGGTTAAACCGGATGTAACTAGAAAGCAGGAAATATAGTTGTTCCGGTTTAACTGGAAGTTGATTTTTTTGGGAAGATAATAAAAATTGAAGATAGGGACATGTAAGCCGTTTTGCTCTAAGACGTACTGTTAGAAAGTTATAAGCTGTCAAAGTTCAAAAATATAACTTTTCGAGAGTCAATATCTCGGAAACTATGAAGCATAGACTAATAGTGCATTTAATAAAAAAATAATTATAATTTTATGTGGAATTTAAAAATAAAAAAATTTACAGGGTGTTCCCTTTAAAAAAAATAAATAACGTCAACACTTGACAGTTGGTGACATTACTGTCATATGGTATAATAGTCAAATAGTAAAATTTTAGTCCTATAGAGTGCCCAAAACCCGGATCCGATATCACTTTTCGTTCGCCTGTAATTAACCCGTTCCGGAACATTTGCCCAACCCTGTTTAAATGAGAAATATTTTAAAATGGTATTAAATAATAATATATTAATTCCTATACAATTATTATTTTTAAATCATAACTTCCGATGAGGGGGAAGGCGCTCCCGATTTAAAAAAATTAAGTTAGAATATTAGGCCTACCCATTCTAAGCGTATTATATTGCCAGTAAAAGTCATAGTGAATTGGGGAAAGGATATTATAAAAAAAGCCCCCTCCCTCCTTTACAAAACCCTGATTTATAATAACCCCTCCCCTTAATAATATCCTAGTTACGCCACTGCTTCTCGAGTTTCTTCGGGTTTGTTCGGGTTTGTCGAGCATTTTATATTAAAAATTACTTCATCCAATGTTCTGTTCCGCCTTCCCCGACGCAATAGTGGTTGGCTTCTGCTGAAGGTTATCAACACTTACTTCTTTATTGGGTGTGTTGGGCTATTTAAATATTTTGTGTTGGATTGGAATATTTACTCGCTTAGATTCCGGGTTTTTCATTTTCAATTAACGGAATAGTAATTTGTTTTGACAGTATAATAACAACAAAAGCAATAGAGGCGACCGTCAAAAAACTAGGCTCATACCCTTATCATGGACCACGCATTAGGAAGGCTTTGTCTTAATCTGCACGGAAGGCGGAAGGGAATTTCTTAGAGGGGCAAAATTTAAAGATTTTCTTACATCTTTAAAAAAATACTGCTCAATGCTGTTTAACCCATTAACGCCCAAATTATTTTTTTCTTTCCAAATTCGAAAATATTTTTAGATGTAACTCGTATGGTATTGTATTTAAGGTCTAATAATTTTTTTTACCCAGTTTTGGTTTTACGGGCCGTTCTCATATGAGGAGTTGTATGGTAGATTTGGTAAACTAAAGAAAAACATTTTTTATGATATTAATAGTATAAAAAGTACTTTATTACGAAAACTTGGCAAAACAAATGTAATTTTTTAAAAAAAATATAACTAAAAATGTTAAAATTAGGGATAGAAATATTTGTTGTGGAATTTTGGAAAATATGGAATGCACAGGGTCGCATCACATTTTGTGCAAGAACACTGAGAGAAACCTCTATTAGCCGTAGCTAGAAATCCATTCGTAGTAGCAAGAAATCTGCATTAAATAGGCGCCGAAAAAACAACTCTGTTGGCGCTACAAGGTTCATTTTTTTGAAATTACTTTTTAACCTCAACATGGTCGTTTTTTAAATATTATTCTTTTGCTGTTAAAAGACAACTCTATTGCCATAAAAAATATATAATGCAGTGGTAAACAAAAATGATTTTGCGATTAATTAAGGTCGTGTAGTTAGAAAAGTATCGGTTTTTACTCCTAAAAATAATCGGCCAGCTATAAAATAATTTTATTTTTATTGTAGCTAGTCCACCTAGGTACTACTAAATTCCATTTTTTTTGCTCCTTCGCCAAAATGGCTGTGGTTGGTGGATTCGTTTATAGTTGGCTATTGATTTGATAAAATTTTTATATTTTAATAATTCTATATAGGGTGGTGTACTTTTAGTGCATCGTTAAACAATGTTAAAAAGTGTTGTGGCGGTGTGTCCTCAAATTCAGATAGGTAAAATTATTTTACCAATAAATATATTTATTACTTATATTTTTTAATTCATTCCGATAATGGCCGCCATTAAGTTTCCGTTCTGCACTTATTAGGGCCGTATTTTTGATAAAAATTGTATGTTAAAATTTGTTTAATAAGGGGAGGATCTGACTAAAATTAAATTATCACTAAAATAAATAATGAATAAGCAGCGTAATTAAATACGACAATTTAATAAAAAGTAACAAACTGCTAGGAACATGACCCTTTTTAGCCATTTTTTTTTTATTAATAGGTATCAGAAAAAACCTAACAAATGCGATTTTCCATTGCAAAATTTAGAACGGGGAAGAAATATCTCAAAAACTCTAAGATCTAAGTCAACAATTTTTTGTAGGTACCTAAGTAGAGTAATGTGATAAACATGAGTTACTTATAAGTAATAAATATAATTATTGGTAAAATAATTGTACCTACCTGAATTTGGGGACACACCGCCACAACACTTATTGTATAACGTTGCACTAAAAGTACACCACCCTATATAAAATTATTAAAATATAAAAAATTTATCAAATTAATAGCCAAACATCCACTATAAACTATAATCCACCAACCACTAAACAAACTAACAACACTGCAAATGGCAATAAAATGAACCAAAACGATTTCACCATTTTAAAAAAGCAACTGTTTAGTTCCTAAAAGGTATATTTTAGATAGGTATAAAAGATTGGTTAATTTTTATTTTATTTTTTGTGGTAATAAGATAACCTTATAGGAATTAAAAAAATACTTTTTAAAAACACTTTATTGGATACATATTGTTATGGTTATATGATATTATGTTACCATAAAAAAACATTGAGCACACATAACAATATTGTTGTCAAAAAAACGTCCTTGATTGCGACTAAACGAAATATTTTAGGGATAAATGGATTTTTTCTTGTGGTAATACACATATATTTAAAAAAATACTTGTATTGAGTGATTTTCCTCAGTGAAGGACGCGGTTTTCCTTTACATGAAACGAACTGGCATCGACGTCGATGGTCTCTTTTTATCCATAATTTGATTTCTCTCATCAAACCTGACATCATCAAAAATGTTCGCTCTCGATGTTAAAGGTATCAGTGTTTTTGAGCGGATTGTTCTTTTCTATTGTCTAATAAATGCGAGGACTTTTGCTGATGGGACGTTGCCGGTGCGTGCTTGACAAAATTTGATAACGGAATGTTCAGAATCGTCATCGGATGGTAAACTTATTTCCATTCGTTCTCCAACAGGTACATCTGGGTCCTCATCATTTATATTCTCTTCACATGTAATTTTCTTATCGCTCAGGGAATTCGACTTCAGTTGATGCGAAGTTGACGGTGCCCGCCTGGCACAGCTTGATAAGGGAATGTCATCATCATCGGATGGCAAGTCTATTTCTAATTGTCCTGCAACATCTTATACAACTGGTACACCTAGATCCTCGTATTTAGTAACCTCTTCATCTGTAAGATCATCCACTTCCGGTGATAAAGCTACTAGATCAGCTTCGATTTGTTCCGAATACAATAATCAACAGCCTCTTCAAGCGTTTTAAAAACTTGTCTTGATGTACTTCTATTATATAATAATATATAAAAGCGCAATATAATACGACAAAAGATATGTGTTTTGAGTTTATAATGAAAAAAAAATTATCGCTTACCTTCAAATATTTTATTAGATATGACCACAAACTTCACTTATACACAGAACACTAAAACTAAAAGATTTTCGAAAAATATAATGACTGACTTTTATAGAACAACTAACGGCGTAACTAAACCTTTTCAGGCAAAGCTAAATTAATGCACCTGCACTTAGGCTACGGCTCTCTTGGACATTACTGACGACATCCTTGCTGCCATGGACAGATCGATGACTACAGCACTGGTACTGTTGGACTACTCAAAGGCCTTCGATTGTTTGGACCACCGCTTGCTAGATAGCCAAATTACATTACTATGGTCTTTCCGGGGATGCCATGGAGTGGTTTAAATCATATTTGTCCGATAGAAAACAGCAGGTTCAATTAATCAGTGGCGGTGAAAGGGTCTTGTCGGATGTCCTGGGAGTCTCCAGTGGGGTGCCACAGGGATCTATATTGGGTCCTCTTTTCTTTATTACTGCTGATGTGGCTAATATATTGAATTGTAGTGACCATATATATGCTGACGACTGCCAGCTATACCTCTCTTTCTCACCAGAGGAGCAGAAAGATTCGGTGCAGCGTATAAATACTGATTTGGACAGCTTACCTTACTACTTAATCCCAGTAAAACAACAGCTATGCTTCTTGGTAGTGATCGTCAGCGTGCAAAGGTGAATATTAATGACAAATTAGTCTTAAATAATGTTGTGATCCCATTTCAGTCAACTTCTCGAAATCTTGGTATTGTATTTGATAATAACCTTACTTTTACGAAGCATGTGGATGGCTTGTTGAACCGAGCTTATGGCAGATTCAAATTCTTGTATAAATTTAAATATGTTCTTAACACTCAGGTTAAACTCAAATTAACGGAATCCCTGTCATTATTTGACTATTGTGACACGGTCTATGGACCGTGTTTAAGTCAGCATGACGCACATAGAATTCCAGTCCTACAAAACGCGTGTATGCGGTTTTCGGCCAATGTCAGGAAAAGAGAACATACCACACCATATTACTCGACTCATGGGTGGTGTAAGATGCACATTCGTAGGAATGTGCATTTTGCTTGCCTAATACATAAAATTATTAAAACAAATATAACTAGCTATCTTCGGGCTAGGTTGACTTTCGGAGAGGACGTCTTTGGGCGACTTAGGCGAGATCTAAACATTTTGCATGTCTCAAGGCATACCACAACAACTTTTAGGGGTTCTTTCTTATATACAGCCGCTACCTTATATAATAGTCTACCAACTAATCTGAAATCACTAAATAATCTTTCCACGTTAAAAAAAAAAATCAAGGAATATTATAGCAATGAGGTCTGATTGTCCAGCCCAGTATCATTTTGTCTCGCCGAAGCAGACTGATTTAAGCATAAAATTTGTACGTTTTACATAGGTGTGCTAAAAAAAATGTTTCTACAAAAATGTAGGTAATTTTGTCCTCTTTAACTTTGTATAGAATATCTTTTGTCGTAAAAGCCACCGTTTTTGAGTTATTGTCAAAAAATCAAATTTTTTTACCTAAAATCCAAGATGGCGGTTCGAGCGCATGCGCCTCGAGGTCGAAAACTTGGATTTTTTATTAGGGCCCCAAGCCTAACAACATACTAAAAAATCGCTACTACACCACCTTTTGCCTTCAAACACCCCTTTTTGATACCCACGTACTGAGCTATTTGTGCTATATTTTTCATATATCAAACATTTTGATTTTGAACAGTGTCTTTACAATTGCATGGAGGTTGGAGGTGGACATTTTCAAAATTTACTTGATTGATACAAGCGGTAATAAATTTTATTACTTTTAATCGTACCGTATTTTCTTTTTAGCCCTATTTCTCAGGAACTATTCACACGATTTAAACGAGCAAGGTCGCGTTTGAAAGGCAATTCAATTCCGTTTAAAATAAGGTATCACTCGACCCCCCCTTTCCATTTAAGATTTTAAGGGTGTAAGTACCCCGTCGTAGGAATTCCAGCAGGGGGGGGGGGGGTAAAAATAGCAAAAAAATATGTCCCCCTAAGAACTAAGATTTCCGTGTTCAAGCGAGTTTTTATTTATTTATTAACAATAAAATAAACCTGGGTGCAAAGTTTTCGGTGCGCCACCCTGTATGTGTATATGCGTTAATGCTTTGCAATTACCGGACATCGCCGTCGCGCTAACACAACGGATTTATTCATTCCCCAAATCAGTACAACAAAACTACCTAATTGTTGCAGTTATTACACATACAGTAATTCGGCGGCGAAAAGTTTTAGCAAACACTTATGAAATTATTATAAATGGAGTTACGGTCTATTACCGTGCACGAAATTTCCAATTTCGCACTGTTCGGCAAACTGGTTGTTTGTAATTATCGTTATTATTGTTTTGGTTGTTGTAAATCCAATAATAGTTAAAATAGTTAATTTGAGTACGAACTGGGATCGGCTGGCTGGATAAAACTAGTAAGGGGATGAGTGCAATTATTAGTATGCAACAAGGAACCAATAAGCGATTTTAATGTTTCGAGATAACAAGAAAAACGTTTTAGTTTTCAAGTTCATTTACAAAAACACATTGAGAGTGAAGGAAAGGGACGACACGCTTTTATTACTTGAGTCTAGCAAGTATCTTAATTAAAAATGGCATTGTTAAATGTGCAACATATAGTAAAAAAGCACCTGATTCTCTATTGTTTAATGGAATACTTACAAGATTATACCAACATAGATATGATTGTTACACAACCAACAGAGACAAACCCCAAAAAACAGAGTTAAGTATGCACCATTTGGATGAGGGTAGTGATGCCGCGAGACGAGACGAGACGAGAATTGGCCCATTCTCGTCTCGTCTCGTGAGGCGAGAATTTTTTTTTTATCTCGTCTCGACGCGTTTTTCTCGCTCGAGAGTGCCATTGTCTCGTCTCGTCTCGTTTTTTCTCGTGCGTAGGGAATCATAAAAAATATTTTTTTATACGAATCTTAAAGGGGGTATACATTTAAATGTATCTGGTCGTATCGCAGAAGGGTTTAATATCAGTCGGTTTGTTAGTCATGTGACTTAGAAACTATTTTTCTTAGATCAACAAAATATTGCAAGCGGCCATAAGACATAATTCACGTAATGTAATAGGCTTGGCACCGAGGTATTTTCAGTCCAAAATATACGGGGTGGTAAAAGATACAGAATAGAGAACGATTTATAATAATAATAATTGATTCATAATGGAACTAGCCTTCTTTTATTATTTATTTTTTGGCATAATTCGGGGCATAATTAACTGCAATAGTTTGGAAAATATTCGACTAAATAAAGGGATCAGCCAAGAATGTCATCCGGGGAAAAACGTTATTTTTTTTTACATTAATAGAAAGTGCAAGAGAAAGAACTTAAAGAAGTATTTCCGAAAATGCTCTATTTGACATATCAAAATTTAAAAATTCACTTTATTTTTTGCTCCTTTTACCCAAAAAATACAAAAATTTATTACGAACAAGCTTAATTTTACGCAATTAGAAAAATTATTGTAAGTAACATGTGCGAAAAGTTTCGTTTCCACACTCACTTAGTGGCATGCCCGGACTTGCTTCGAGCCGTTCGTGCAACTGCCACCTCGTGCGGAAAAGTATCATTTACCGCACTTAATAATTATTTTCAATAGCCAAATTTATGTCTGAGACTTGTGTAATAAAATGAGGCAAAATAAGGCATACACTTGAATTATTCGTACTGAATGTCACTTTACCTATTATATTAGACTTTTTATTTTTAATTTATTTACTAATGTCATATTGAGACTATTAACTTAATGCTATTGTTATAACACTAGTTTCATGGCCCTCCGTTGTCTTTATCTGTGATTTCCTAATAAAGTTTCGGTTGATATACAGGGTGTTATGAAAGTAATGTCAAATATTAAAACTGGTAAGAGAGATATGAAATGAAAATCACACTTTTATTAATGATTTTTGGGTGAGAAGTTTTTGGCGAATTTCGAATTTTTGATACAAAATTGTTAAATTTAGTCAAAATCTATCGTCTTTTGCCTTGTGAATGAAATTTGACTGGGGTCCTTTTCGATATTGTGTTTTCAATCGAAAATGCTTTCTTTCAGATTTGGTTAATTATTTAAAAATGTCAACTACTAACCGTAGACAGAAGAAAGAGGCTAGACAATTTGATTATGTTGTCTTGAATATCTGTTTTAAGGTAAATGCCTTCACAATACGATAGAGTGAGAACGTTAAACACATAATTTTTCTGTCTATATATTAGGAGATACCTAAAATTCAGTGTTCTAACAAACGAGAAAATTCGGGAAAAAACGAGAAATTTCTCGACGAGAAACGGTCTTCTCTCGTCTCGTCTCGTGACTTCTCTCGAGAAAAAAATTTCACTCGAGACAAGAGAATTTCTCGTCTCGGCGGCATCACTAGATGAGGGTTTGTCACAATTTCGACTTTGACCGTGTCAACCTTTTAGATGTAGAAAAAATTACGAAAAATAGTCTTGGTAGAAATGGCGCATATTTTAAAAAACAAGTCAACTGTCAATTTAAAAACTGATTACGACAATTTAAGCCGCATTTACCACAATATTTTAATCAACTTCCATCCGTAATTAAAGATTTTTTACTAAAAAACTGAATATTGACATTTACAAATTCCTCTAACACCAAAAAAATGGTTTTTCCACTTGTCCTTCGCATACAATACGTTTAGTTGCTATCGTGACACAGTACCTAACGGTGGGAACTTCCCAGTTTATTTTCTTATTTTAAAAGGTTTTAGTTTTTGGTGATGTGCCTTGTTAACTGTTTCGCTGACTACCCTGATGCAAAGTTTTTTCAGGATTACTGTTCACGCCTCTACTAATGTTTTCATTGAGGTAAGTTTTTTCCCGGGGATAAAAGGTTTTTGGTTGATGTTATACCTATAGAATAAAACAATAATTATAAACAATTTTTTTTAAATTTTATAATTCATCAGGTTACATTGGACATATTTTTCATTCATTTTTATTCAACAGAATATATTTTATTATGTGTTTTTTTTTTAATTTTGTAATCCTTTGCAAGGTAAATGAGAAATACAATGCTTAAATGTGTAATGAACCTAATGTATTTTATTTTTATTTGTTTTAAACCAATTTTCAAAAGACAATTAAATTTACAAGTTGTCCATTTCTTTTTTGTAGCCCTGAAGAAGGAAGAAAGCAAACTACCGAAACGTTGGCAAAAAAATTAAATTACATTAGTAATAAAAAGCTAGTCCAAAAAGCTCAAGATTTTCTTTTTCCCTAAATATTCATTTGGTGCTAGATCAAAATTATTAAAATAAAACATTTAACAACAAACGATCTTAAAAACATTTCCAGAGATGCAAAAAAAAATTTGGTCTCCTACCGACCCCGAACAAACCCGAACAAACCCTAGTCGTCTAGGTAGCTCAAAGTCCAAGTAACCATTGTGCTCATCTATGTCTTTTGCTATAGTCGGATCAACGATAAGATTTTTATAAGAAGCCGGATCTGTTGCAGGAATTAGGTACAAATAATTTTGGATAGGTATGCTTTAGTTTTGAGTCAGCTTTTCCGTTCGGCCAACGGTGGTTCTAAAAACTGAGAAAAGTGATCTTCAAAAATCTATGCTCCTTTTCTTTTCTTATATTAATTTCATTAGATTCTTTCTCGTCACTATAGCATGATTAAAAAAACTTCTTTTTAAGAAGCTAAATTTCGCCAGTTTACAAAATTGACAATAGAGAACCAGATATCCCTGGGCCCAACATGTGTTAGAAATACAAATACAACTCATACGTTGGGATCATAGAGACTATATTAATAATATTAAAACTAAAATTAATTCAAATTCAAAAATGTGGAAATTTATAAAACATAAAAAAAAGCAATTTCAATTTTCCTAACTCTGTATTTTACCTCGAGGGTAAGTTGGATTAATTCACCAACCCTTAGATCGAAGTTAAACTTTAATGTACCGGTTAGGGAATACTTTTAGTATTCCACTAATTCCGAGAAAAACTTCTCCTCTTTGTAGAGCGACTCGTGCCTATAATAGGCTATCATTGGGCATGGAAATGTTGGATATATTAGATTTAAAAATATGTAAAATTATTGCAGTCATTTTAAAAAAATTCTATGTTAACATAAATGTATATTACATACTTAATTTAAATAATATTGATTCCCGCTAGCTAATACTGCAAAGTGGATAAGGTTTGACTTAAAAAAAATGTCTAGAATTAAGTGTAGAATGTAAAAATGCAAAAATATAGATTATATTTCATTAAAAAAATAAAGTTGTTGCATGCAACATTTTTTTGATTCGTTTTTCAAAAAAAAATTATTTTGACGGGTCCGAGTAATTCTTGGACAAGTGGGCGGTATTCTAAATAGAAGGTTGATCCTTTTCATCATAACGCTGTATTGATCTTCAATAATCCGCCTATGTCATTGTATTAATCTTCCAATTCTCAGAGAAACCATTTCTCAATATTATTGTGTAAGTTTCTTCCTCGTTGCGAAGATACTTCAGTTCAATATTGCTTTAACATTAAACAATCAAATATGTTTTAAAGTCAAGGCTAGTGTAAATTTCTCATATTTAAAATATCTCACGAGAACTAGTCACGACGTTTTAAAAGTTCTTTCAGGTAATCGAAAGTGCATTTTTGTTGGTTTTATGGGTATGTGGGAAAATAGATCGCGGTGGGCGATAAAGTCAGCAACCTATTGCATATGTAAGGTTTTTTGGCAAAAACCGCATATTATGTCAATAAGGTAAGATTTCATAAAATCTATATAACCGTATTGGGGAAACTGTTACTTAATCAGCTTATAACCTAAGAAGTCCTAACCTCAATAATTGTAGCTTGATAGAGATGGAGTTAAATATCGATAGCTTGTTAAAAGTCCTATATTCGATTGGTTTTGAATAATGCTGACATTATTATTAAAATAAATTTAATTACATAAAGCACATTTACCTGTCCCTTATCCTTAAACATTGTGTGACAGGATTGATCTGGTATATCACTAATTACTAGTTAATTACGCGGTAGCGTTCTGACTATAATAAACATTATTCATTATCAATGGTAGCGTTTCTGACCGAGAATACCAGACCTGGTCCTTTCACATAAGGGTAGAATTACTAGTATAAATAACTAAGACAATTTTATAGCAAAGGCACTCTTGGAGATGATGGATTTCTTCATGATAACGTCAATGTCGTCTCGTTCTGTTAGTTGTATCTACTGTTAATACCAAACGACTTACCAATGTCGACCAAACAGCAATATCGAGGTGATGATGTTAACAATAACCTCGCAGCGACGCGTCTTTAGGGCGCGAGAGCGAACCGTTCAACCTTTGTTAATGAAACCCTTTATATTGATTGTTACAATAAAACAACACCCAGTTTAAACAACAACTTATAAATCTATTAACAACAATTATAAAGAAAGGTAGAAAGAAAAGTTACTGAACAAGAAAAAGAAAGACTGTAAAACTAATACAAAACATGTATTATGCTAACTAATAAAAAGATATTGTTCTATTTAAATGCGTTTACTGTACGATTCAGAAAATTACCCATTTAATATTTAAAAACCCTGTGAACAGATAAAAATTACTATTTTTAAATTAATACAACCCTGTAATTTAATCACCCAAAGATTAATTTATGATAATCCCCGAAAAATGAAGAGTCTTATAAAAACACTAAAACCCTGGAACTTATAGGTAAAACAACAATTATACTTAAAACCCACAATTTAACTTTACACTTTTAAGAAACAAAGGATTCACTACACAAGAGGTATATCAAAGAGAGAAATGTGTCCGAAAATATGTACTCTTAAAACCCGCCTAATTACACCCGGAAATAGCATCTTTGGTACATGGTCAAACCGAACCCGATAACAGAAACTTCGGAACTGCTAAACCGAAACCGTTAACAGAACTTTAGGAACTGAATTGTGAATCTCCCTGATTAAGCATCTAACTTCTAAATATACTCCTTAATTATGCTAATTCAAATATTTAGATATTCCATCCTATAGAAAGTACTAAAATCAATATTACCCCTCGGTACCACGTCTTAGGGTATAAACAGTTTATTCTATGCAACCAATCAGAGGTCATTTCTCTCTAAGACTCTGCCTTAGGTCATAAAACAGGGTCGTCCCAATATATGATTGTAGACATTACCGCTAGGTGACTCTAGTTATACATTCTTGATATTTAATTATAACCTTTTCTCTCTTTATGGACATTTCAACTTAAAAATCATATCTATAGCTAAACAATACATTCCATACTTATAAAATAACCGTAAAAACGGTCTTACAAATAACATTCCTAAATAACCTTAAATTTAAAGTACAGCAATCAGATTTACTTAAAAAAACCCTTTTAAACTGAACCAGGGAAAATAAAAGAATAAATCTGATCCGACTTTTACATAAGGAATGGTCAAAATACAAATCTGCGTTGCTACCTATATTTTCCAATTTTTTCCCTCAAAATATGGTTCATAATATTCTCATTATAATGGACCACCAGCGGAGTCCCCTTTATTTATTATTCCCACCTGGGGTTAGATTTTAGCAAACAGCCTGCTTTTAGGGTATAGAAAAATAAACTTTATGACATAACGTTGGTTTAGAATAATTTGGGCAATGGTTATTTGTTTAAGAAAAACCGTTGGTATTTGTTTAAAATAGTTGCCTACATTTGGGTTTTATTATCATATTTATGCTTGGAATAAAAGCTTTTAGAGCCCTTCTGTGAATTTTAAAATAGGAAACATATTGTTTTGCCTGAGAACGCACTTTAAATAAAAATAACTTAAAATAAAAACATAGATTTTTGCGTTCTATTACAATTGTATGGGTATTCTATTCTAGATAAGATAATTGAAAAAATTGAACTTAAATTATAAATCGGTATTTCATTTCTGTTCTAGCTAAACCCCTTTTTTCTGTGGCTCAACTCAGTTGACAGATTTAGTGGGAGAGAGTGCGCGAGTGCCTTGCCTATGTTTAGTGGGTTGCCTGACCTATTTTTCCTTTTTTTATATTTTTATTTTTTATCGTAAAAACTCCTAATGGTTCTTAAAAGTAACGAAAAAAAGAGTTTATTTATTAATTTGCACTAATGTCCTAGTGTACTTTACCCCACCCAGCACCACAATTCGCAACAAGGGTTCCGTAAGTTTGTTATTTTTTAAATAGTTCTGTTGTTAATTTCGTCTGCCGTGAGCTGTTTTTTCGGTCTAGAATTATCCCTTACATTTTTTCCTCATCATTTTCGGACACCCTGTATAACGCACTCTCTAGCCAAGTTAACCGTTATTTTTTTCTCACTTTCGTAGCTGGTCGTAGAAAAAAGAAAGTTAGCCATTTTGCCATTCTAGCAGAGGTAAGACACAGTGCTGTCTTTTCGTACTTCGTCTACCGACTTGTTCATATTTTTTGTCGCCGCATCGTTAGTTGTTTTGCGCCGGCAGAGGGCGTATCAGCGCTTTTCAGCCAATTCTTAGTTCCAAGATTATTGACAAGCTATTTGTCTATACAAGTTTTAATTTTATTTTTAAGGAAGTCTTAATTAATAACCACAAGGGTCATACACCGTCCGAATTTCAAAACTTTATTACGGGTTTTCCAAAAATAAAATTTTCAAAATTTGCTATTACGATTTTTGACTCTCTACTGCCCTAGTGCCTTTTACACAGACGTAATTTTAACACAAATTTTGTGCTAAAATTTATGATAAATTTTATTAGTAAAAATTTATACCAAAAATATGTACAAAATTACATGAAATTTTAATGTGTATGACACGGTAACAAATTTGGATGCAATTTTTGCAATAAATCATGCGTACTAAAGACCAGTGATGCATTGTTAAATGTCAATATCAAATTATATCTAAACCAGCTTTTCGGTAAATAAAAATAATAGTATATTAACGTACACGTTTTATAAAGCATCATTTTATAGCACGCGTCCATGTTAAAAAACGAGCCGCTTGCGGCGAGTATTATAACGGGACAAGTGCTTAAAACTGCTTTATATAACACGTACGTTATACTATTTTTTTTAATTTGCAGTTTTTGCAATAAAAAACACATATTTAAAAAGAAAATAAATCCTTCAAATTTTGTAAATTTTTATGTCTAAATTTTATGTTGGTAATACTATTTTTTATCATAGTAGCCTCAGGACAACAAAAATTATTTTGCGAACTGTCATTTTTTGATTTATTGACCCATTTTCACCACGAGATTCTAAAGTTATTTTAGCGATATGAGATTTGAAATTGGACGGAATACGTTGTGTGATCCTTGTACATTTGGTACATATACAGGAGCGTTCGGAAATTCGGGTGATTTTGCTACTTTTTTCGAATTTCAAAAGACGTGATTTTACGTTAGGGCATTGCAATTTAGTATAGGGAAGATGGAAAATTCAAATAAAGTTGAAGTTAAAATCGACATTGGAAGGTTAGTAGATTGAATTTTGGATAGGATTTGGCAGAAAATGATAGCTTGAAGCATCTACAAAAGATTGATTTATAGATTTATGCAACCAACATACATGACTGTTATCCACACAGAATAAAAAAGTAGGTTATCAAGCTATTTTTCCTCTGCGAAAAATGGGTTTTCTCGTAAATCACAAAGGCCGAGCAAGTCAATGAAATAAAACATTTAAATGTTACCAACATCAAATAAAGAAAAAACGCGTATCGAAATAGCTTCATTACGATACGCAAATGCATATCGTAATAGAGTTGTTATGATACCAAATTAGAAAACGTAATTTAAATAGCAAATATAACCTCCGAATGCCAATTTCAATCAAACGTAACCTTTTTTTTTCGACTCTTCTTAAAAGATTTTGACTGCGCATATTTTGGCGCACTTTTATTAATTTTTATGATAAAATATAGAAATGTTTCTATATTTTCGTAAAATATTATAATATTTTTCTAATAAAATTTGTAAAGTGTGTATTACACGTTAAAATTTAGTTGTAAACAAATTTCTGCTTAAATTTATCGTCAAATTTGCTACTGTGTAAAACGATACCTAGATATAAGAATTCTCTGTAGCTTCTATCTATAGGTAAGCATTTTTTGCATATTAACGAAGGAAAGTTGGAATTAAAAAATGACTGGTGTTGAATTCCGTAAAGAGACTACCACCAGAGTTTGTATTCCTTTGGTAAATCTATGGCCTTTTAGAATGTTGGAGTCGACTGTAACTGTGAACAAAGACGTAATATATTGGGTAACGCAAAAATGACATTTAGACGGATCCTAGGATCAGGAATGTCAGGAATTAATGCCAATTAATTATTAAACAAACCGATGTCAACGTCTCGTCAATTTGATGTGGTCCCTGGTCCGCCCAACCACCCCTCTTAAATCCCCTGCCATGGCCTGAAAACTCTGTCTATGTTTTTACGAATGTCGTAGATCGCCATGGGTAAATCGCCAATCGCCAATAATAGGCAACAAGCAGCCATAAAAGTTAAAAATAGATTCGCAGGATAAAACAAGCAAAAATGTCAAACACGAGTCCGCCCTTAAACACTTAAATTATATTTATACGAAGTGTTGTACAAATTAATATAAAATATTTACTTATTACTAACTTAAGAACTATTCTTACAAAATCGCCTGTTGGTTAAATGGGTTCCGTTTTTCTGCTTTTGCAAATATTATAAAAGATCTGAGTATGTCAAGGAAATTATTGAAACTGTACAACAGAAGTAATTTTGTAATTGCGCCGCAATTTGTGCGACAACATTAAATGCAGTGAAATACTAACCATAATGCAGTAATGCCTCTCTACAGAGTCTTTCACAGGTACAGGGTATCACTTCGTGTATCGTGTATACAGGATGTGAAAATTTAATATTTTTTATTCGTTTTTGCGTATGTCCTGCAATAAAAACTATAAAAAAATTGGCCATAACTATTATCTGGAGTTACTAGGTGTCTTTGAAGACAATAAAAATAATTTTTGGAACCCCCCTGAAAAAAATAGAAAATTGAAATAATTTATATTTAAACATGCAAAGGATGATTCTTATATAGTCGAAACCGCTCTGATCGTGCTGATCTTACAATTTATCAACGGTAAACTTTGTAAAAGTTTGTTGTTCTTTTATTGCAGCTGATCATACCTCCAACCAAAATTCGTAGGGTAAATAAGACAGACCTACAATTTCGGCGTGAGAAAAAGAGATAAACTTATAATCATCAGCGGTTCTAAAAAGTCCTGATCAAAAGATGCCGGTTTTGTGACTTTAACAAGATAAAGTGACATACATTTGACAATATGAATAATAAAATGCAATTTTCTGGTTTTTTGCACCCTTAAGGAAAAACAATGGTATTAAATTTGATAAACTAATTCGAGAATGAAAGCCAAATATTGAAGATTTGGGGGAAATATATGGAAGTTCCGAATGTGATTTATGATTTATTTAGATCAATAACTATAATGTAGCTTTTCCAGTTTTCAACGAAACTCTAAAAAAGCAAGGTGTTATGAAAGTTTAACAAGGAAAAGTTAGCTTATTTTTAAAGAAATGTATGGCCTTAAATGGCAAGATACATTGAATCATATTACGTAGAAATATGGAACATACCGAAAAAATTATAAGTGGCTGGTTGGATGGAGAACGAATACTAGATGCAGAGGTAGCACCGACGATCATTTTTCCACGATGAGGACTTTTTAGATTTTATAAATGACGATGAAAGTTTTTAAATTTTATTCTATTACTATAAACGGTTAGTTCCCTGCATTTAAGTTTTTAACTATTCTTTATTATATTGTGTTTTTTTCTGTAGAGGTCGTGAAATGATTTCCAGGGCTTTTTCTACTATTTCCTGAATATTTCCAATTTTCCTTTCATTCTAGAAATAATAATTCAAATTATCTACCACTGTATTTTCAGGTAGTTAAGATAAATCGAACTGTTCATTATTATGACTATTGTTTTTAGGGATTCCATACTGGTAGTTAAGATATCGAAATCATGTTATTTGTGTTTTTTGTTACTTTCCAAATCCATAATATGTATAATACCTACCTTTTGTAAAGTTATATAATCCTTAATTTTAACACTATTTACATAAAATAATAAAACTATTTTTTTTCTCCGAGTGTATTTTTTGTAATAAGTAACATCATTTTATTAGTTCCTGTGGTTTTTGATTTGATTCATATAGTTTGGACCCGACGTCTATTACAATTACCTACGTTACGTTAAAAAAGGTTAGATATATAAATTAATGAAAGCAGAAAAAGAAACATATGCAAATTTTACAAAATTTCCTTTTTACTCTCATTAATTTAATAACTTAAGGGCAGCTGTCAAATATTTATGTATTCTAAAGTATATTTTATTTCATTATATCCCTTGAGCTCACTCGAAATATTTAATGATAAAGTAGGAAAAGAACAATGAAGTTTAAAAGCTATGAAACTTTAAAAAATCTTTCGAACATGAAGATGAATACAATTTTTATTTTTTTATTTTAGTTTTCCTGAAAAATGTAACATTATATCTTTTTTATCAAATCTTAAAAATCATCAAGATTAAAATAACAAAGATCTGCCGATATTATTCATGTGACAAGTAATTCCTTTTAAAGCTATAATTAATTTGTGTTGGGCTACATGCTTGGTGAAACTGTTGTTCCATTGCACAGGAAGAAAAAATAATAACTACTTGTTATATTTCACAAATTTAATCAGTTTCCTGACGTCGTGTTTCGGCCCTTTCGGGTAATTTTCAAAGGAGTACAAGAAGATACTAAATTGTACGTGATATTACAAAGGTATTTATATCATATTATGGTAACTATAAACATATAAAATTAAAATTAGGATTAGAAGATTGAATGGTCAACTGTGGGTTTTCCAAATTTATTAAAGGTACATATACACATTTAGTCCTAAATAAGTGTGCTATTAAAAATTAGGGAAGCACCTGAAGGTATTTCGGTTTGATTATTCACAACATTACATTTGTTTTTTATGTCTTTTTTGATAGCTATTGTTTCTAGTAGATTTAGTTTTCTGCTTTTATTGTGTATGTATATGGGTTTTATGTTGTTATAGATTGAGTTGTCTATAATGCAGTGATCAGCTAACCCTGTTTTATTTTGTTTTTTTTTTTAAATAGATGTTTTGTATTCTTTAAGCCTGGTGTCAAAATTTCTACCTGTTTGTCCAATGTAGATAGCATCGCAGTTGTCGCATTTTATTTGGTAGACCCCACTTTGTAAAAGTTTGTTTTTAGTTTCTATTTTAGCATTGGATATGTGTTCGTGTAAGTTGTTTTTATTGACTTGTATAGAAATGATATTAAGGTTTTTAAGTTTTTTGGAGATTTTTTGGCTTGTGTTGCCTTTTAAAGGTATTTATAAAAACCTATAAAATGGAGAAAAAACATAAAAATATGTCCATATTGTAATATTAATAGCAAAAAATCAAGTAGCAGCGCTTTACTGAATACTTCAATAAAAAAATATGTAAATTGGTAAATACTGGGGAAATTATTAGACAGAAGCACGTGTCCCCCTCTTAAAGCCACCATAGTTGTATATTATTATACTATACCTATAATAAGTATCTAAATAAATGACAAACATTTTAAAATGGTAAAAAATATTTCTATGCAATAACTATTTTCAAATTCTTTTATGCACATTATCTCGGGGGAAAGGGCGCCCCCCGCTCCCTTCCTCTAACTAAATACGCCACTGTACCTAAGTCAAATGATGTTAATTGAAAATAAAAACTTAAATGCGTATCAGTTTCATACGTAATCCATATGTAACATTCTCTGTCTCTGTCAACACAACCAATTTTCTTAAAATTTTGTTAAGTGTTAAGTCTTGTAAAATGAAAGAAAATGAGACATCGGTAATGGGAGAAAGCGAAGTTGCAAAAAATGTAATTAAATCGATTCCATTGTAACAAAATGTTCGCTTTGTATTTGTTTTGCATTTAAAGCAGGTTGCGTATTTTATGGAACATTTTCTGCTTTAATCAAGCATTTTCTTATTAAGTGTTTTTTATTTTCAACTGGCTACGAAAAGCATAATAACTCCTGCATTTCTATTGATGCATTTGTCAAAATGTGAATTTAAACTTGAAGGGAAATAATCATTCGTGTGCTGGCGCGGTTCCAGAACTTTGCTTTGGGGGGTTATCATCATATAAACAAAGTTAAAAAGCGCCACAGGCGAAATTTTTTTGCGACCACGCCCAAAGTTTGACAGAGAATGCGCTATAGGCGAGAAAATTTCGAATGATAAACTTTACATTAAAAGTTATAATATATGCATGTAAATTAATGTTAAAGTGAATTCAAAAAAAGAAAAAATATACAGCTAAAATTAGTATATTTTTCTTTCCTATAATTTGTTGTATCCCAATAATTCGAAAAATTGCCACGTTCGTTATCGACAATACAAAATAGAATATACATATATAAATAGTCGTGTGTTTACTTTTAAAACCAAGTAAAAATTTTGGTTAAACCCCATTTATTCACCAATATTAAGAACAAAAAAAAAATCTACACTTGATAAAATAAAATAAAAAATATACATAACATGGCATTGATTCTTAAATCACGAATTCTAATTTACTTTGTTATTTCCAAATCTGGTTATAACATCATCAACGTAGATGATTATATTTTTATAAATGTTTAACAAAGCCAAGCCAGTGAGGCGTTCCTCTACCATGCTTGTATTTTACAGCCATTTTTTTCTTCACGTTTCCATTTAGCAATCCATAATTGAAATTCTGCCACTACCGCAGAAACCTGTGGACAATTTAGAAGTTGTTTATACGTTTTATCAATTTCTTTTATAGTCAGTATGTCTGCTTCCATAGGTATAACATGTTTTAGGTAAAAAAACATTCAACTGAAATAAAGCCAGCACATCTGGAGAGAGTCTCTCAGGTCGGCAATAATTGAATATAATAAAGGAAGGGCGTAGCCAATCTCGACACCAAATACCTGCCATTTTTAATCCTATAGCCGATCTCGACACCAAACGTTAAGGTTTTAGGTAAACTAATAGCCTTTCTCGACACTAACAGCCAGGTACTTAACCTATAAATATGTAATTATCTTGGATGGATATATTTTTAGGTCAATGAAAATCAGAGTTCCAGAATGAATATTTATTCAGGTGTATGTGCATATTGTGCATATATTCTCACATAGTACAAATATTTTCAAACATGATTGAATATTTAATCAAGTTTATGTTCTTACATACTAAAATATTTTCAAACAAAAATTTCATTCAATTTAAACTAAAACTAACCTAATTTAGAGTAATAAGAGACTGCTTTAACGTATTCTAGTCTACTAATTTGCAAAGCTTCAAATTTCCCTACTAGATTTTCTAGCGCTGTGAGTTTTGACTTAACAGATCGATCTTTGATTTTTGCTGGCTTTTGTAAACTTTGCAATTTAATGTATGAGTCAATTTGAATTTCTTTGAGTTTTTCGATAAAAATATAAATAGAAGGATGAGTGTTATAAAAAGAAGAATTGAATTTTGAATGGAATGATTCGCAACAATTAGTCGTTCTTGATATTGACGGTGTTTGATCTGCCCAAATATGAGGCCTAAAACTTGCAGTTTCACCGATATAATTATCCAGAAGATAATCTGCGTACATGTCTAATTTAGAGTCTAATGGTTTATAGGACATTATATCGAAAACAAAACACTCTTCGACATCCTCTGGTTTAAGATAAGTCAGTCCAAGAGTGTCTTTGATCCATTTGCCAATTTCTGACTGATTTTTATATTCAGCAACTAATCCTAAAGATTGTACTTTCCGGTACCATGCTTGATGAAGATGAAAACGGCAGCCACTAATTTTCACATCTGGCCAAACATTTTTCAAAGCCAAATGAATCCCTATTTCAAAATCAGCATACACTTCTTTGGGATTCCAATTCAACCCAAAATTAGTAGTAATCTGATTTATTAGTCCAAGAAACAATTTACTGTACGTGATTTTGTTTTTATCTGGCAACAAGCAAAATATTAAAGGTACGTAATGTCCGTTCTTTTGGCCGTGAATTGTGAACAGTTGCAAAAAAAACTTGGTACAAAACGAAAATGTACCATCCATATAAAATGTATCCATAGTTAACATTAAATCAATGTTTGTTTTACAAGTAAAAACAATTATGTGACTATCTGGATCGTTTATAAAAATGAAGTTTTCTTGCCTGCTGGTTGTTGGAGCATAAAGCTTTATCACATTATGTACTTCATCGATGTTTTTTGGAAGGACACTTGGAAAACTTTTTCTTCTGGCATGATACATACTTTTTCGAATGAGGCCCACGTCGTCTGAGGAAATATTCTTGGGTAGATCAACACTCAACACTTTCCGGATAATTTTGGATGGTTGCTCTGACAAATCTTCTTGTGCTTTCCTTTTGCATGAATTTGAGATATTTTTTCGGATGACTTTGTTTTCGTCTGAATCATGATTATGATTGAGTTCGCTCCGAGAAACTGTCAACTCTTCACCTACAGTGAATAGTTTGGCACTGCACTTCGAATTCCGCTTACAACATCTCCAAAATGTTTCACCACTTTTTAATATTTTTTGTTTAGAAAACGTAAAGTTTTCTAAAACAAGAACTTCTCCGCCACGAATACTTTCAGTAAGATAAGGTTTCATATTATATAATTTACTTTCTTTCTTAACAGCACAAGAAGGACTGACCAAAAATAGCAATTACTATTATACCTACTAACTAATAAACTAATACTAACTGTTAAATAAGCAAAAATTATCATTAATGAATAGGGACAGGTACCTAAGCCAAAAGTTTACCTTTATTTTATTGTTACCTACCTAATTACTTTTGTTTATTAGAATATCGATTTTAATATTCATGGTGTCGAGAAAGCCTATCGGCTTAAAGGGCCCTTTCTACAGAGTTAGGTACAAGACAAATTTGGTGTCGAGAAGTGACCCGCCGTAAAGGAATGTATATGACCCTAATTTATGTATGGTAATGTTGTCATGAATCTTGTTAAAAAGATGCAGAGGTAGTCAAAACAGTTAATCCATTTTTTTTTCTGTTTGGGGGGGTCATGACCCCTATGACCCCCCCCCCCTGAATCCGCGCTTGTTCGTGTGACTCGTGCACCTTTGCAGGACAAGGCAAAAGACATTCTGGTCTGCAAAATGGCAGATGTTTTCGATGAAAACGCAAATAACGTTCCCTATACTGGATTGTGATGCACTTCGTGGTTTATTTAGTCGTCTACCATTCGATTATTACGAGTGTGACTGCCTTTTATATTGGAGTTAATTCCGCTGAGATGGCGCTACGGTGTATTGATGGCCGCTTGGATTTTGCAAAGAGGCTTTTAGTACATTTTACTGTTGTTCTTGGAACTGCTTGTGGCTTTGGTTATAACTGCCCGTAGAGTCCTGACAAGGACGATACGGCCGTGGTGGCCTTCCCGCCCCAGGGTATTTATTAAACTTGGATCTCTGTGTATTCCAATATAAAAAATAGTTACACACTACTAAACTTGTCCGATATGCCACAATATTATTTTTTAATTATTTTCGGGGAAACTATATCATCTTCTAATTATATATAATTTTTAAGTTAAGTCCTGGAATTCATACCAACTGATAAAAATTCAATAGACCAGAATTGACAGAGTGTCACGTGACTTGGAATCCATCTCGCGAGATGGGATAAAATTTTGATAAGAAAATGAAATGACGAATGAGTCACGAGTATCCTAAATTTTTGATTTGTACGCTTAATATAATAATAATAATAAATAATAAATAAAAATTTCCTACGGAAAATGCTATTTTAAAAACATTTTACTTTTGGATTTATTGTCCGCTAGAATAAAACAACACTAAGTAATTATGGTACAATAACTTATGACAATAATTTAAAGTACCGACAGTACCAGTCACATAACACGAATACTGCGCATAAAAATTAATGCAAAGACATATCTGGACTAAAATGAATCGGTATATTATCCATTAATTAAAATGCGCAATTAACGTTTCATTTTTGGTGTGTGAACTGGTAACTAAATTACTAATTAACTAAATTAGTATTGAAAATTGTTTGCGGCGCGGCGTGCGGACAAAGTTTTATTCTTAAATTGAGAGGTTCCTGGGTGAATGTTATCAAATCGACGTGTATTAGGTGTTGACTTTTTTTTATGTTTGTTTGCGCAATATTTTTTTCTCATTTTGTTTCTAATGAAATCTATTACGATATCGTTTTTAGTATCGAAACAAGTTTATTATAAAACCGTTTTTTTTAAATTTTTTTTTATTGATACCCTATTTTGCTTACTTAAAGTACGCCTCAGCGTGTTTAAATCCCACTTTCAAAAACGCGCGTGTTTTAAAGTTACCATGGCAACATCAACAACCCGTGAAACGTGAAGTCTAAATATGTCAACTTTTTAATTATTGATTTGACAGAATTACCTTTTAACGTCAAATAAAATATTTTTTAGCAATGTTATGGAGAACTAGAGGGTAGGAGGACGATCGACAATGGCAGCATTTTCAAATTCTGTCCCGGTTTTTTGGTTAGTTCGCTATTGGCCGATAGATGCTCTCGCGTCGCAAGTGGGCTGGTGTCGTCTTCTTCTTCTTCGTTTTTTACTTTTACTTTTGACAAATTGACATTTTATTTTTAAAATAACAAATAACCTTTTGAAGTATGGAGGACTTTTGAAGACAAGACGACACAAATAACGTTGTATTGTAATTGATTTCCATATTTATAATGAATAATTTATAAAAGTAAAGTTTGCTTTGTGTCGGGGTGTAAGACAGGAATATTTTTCAGAGAGGAAACGCAGCCAAATAAGTCTCTTTCCAGCTCCAAAGGTATAGCTAGAATGTTTAATACCCTGTATTTTAAAAACCAAGCATCGTTGGAACTTTATACAGGCCGAGTTTACTAATAAGTATAACAAAGTAAGTGTAAATTCATATAAAAGTCCTTATTTGTTCCTTTAAGAACTAATTTAAATAAAAATAGTTATCGCGTCCATAAGAAACCATTTATTTGATAGCCCACTTCGAACACGAGCGCCATCTTACGGCGACTCGTAAAGCTGAATTACCGATGCTAATTTGGGACCGAATCCACTGCATTGCGATCGGCCTTCTACCTCAAGTCCTCCATAAGCAATGTCAACGGTAACAACAATGAATCTTATGTGACAGATTGGAAGTTATTTTTTGTTCTCCTCATTTTCATGACAACGACAGGTAAACACATCACGAATTCGACCATTTCACTTACTTACTAAGTTATTATTTCCATTTTGTGTAATATAAATACCAATAAGTGAACCAATAAAAAAAAATAATGTAAAGTATGCGTGGATAACTGGTCTTTAAAACACTTGCTCTATTTCAAGTACTCCGGCTGCGCCGTCGTGCTTGTAAAATCGCGCGTGTTTTAAAGACCTTAATATCCACTTATACTTTAATATACTATTAAAGGTTGGTATATTAATATTAGAAAAAAGAAAAGCACAAAGTCTTTCTCCACAAGTTTATTAGAAAACTAGGCGAACCTAGAGTAATACATAATAATTTAACATGTTGCGAGTGTAGAAACACTCATCATCAGGAAAACAAAGTAAATTGTACAATGCTGATGTTGTTAGCAATAGAGAAAATAATAAGTGGGATTGAGCCGTAATGGAGCTTTTAATGGTGTACACGAGGTATAAAAAATGAATAGTCAGAAGACCGACATACTGGAAAGTCAAGGGCTAGTGCAC
This sequence comes from Polydrusus pterygomalis, assembly GCA_963969555.1. Classification (NCBI taxonomy): domain Eukaryota; kingdom Metazoa; phylum Arthropoda; class Insecta; order Coleoptera; family Curculionidae; genus Polydrusus; species Polydrusus pterygomalis. The sequence goes on along the minus strand of OZ018381.1, from coordinate 17,283,667 downwards.
AGGCCCTATCTTGGGCAGAAAAATTAAGAGAGTAAAAGAAAAATTAGGGAGATTTAACAGACTTTGTGAAAATCATTTCGGTAAAAGTAGTGAAAAATTTTAAGTTTCATTCAACTTTGTCGGAGACATGTAAAAGTGGTGGGAAGGAAAGAAAAAAGAAAAAATTGTTTTACGTAAAAGTCAAAGCATCATTTAGCTTAAAGTAAAATGCTGTTGGGGTACCAGGCTTGTTACGGCCCAGTTACCCCGGCAGGAGTCAAAACATACACATTGTGTGCAAAATTAATAGATTTAAAATATTTTTAATAAGAAAAAATGTTTTAGTTTTACTAGAACATCTTAGAAAAGTAACCTTTTCTTTGTTAAAGAAGTTCAATTGCAAGCAGCAAGTGTCAGATGTTCTAGTAAAACAAAAAAAAAGTATTTTTAAAAATATTTTAAATCTATTAATTTTGCACAATGTGTATGTTGAAAAGTCCATAGTCAGACTCTGGACGCTTTTCTATAACTGCGCCGTTGCAGATCGCTACGAATTAAGCCGGTGACATACCGGGTGTCCATGGAAGGTGGCTCGCCCCACTAACTTTTTTGTTTTTCAAGATAATGAAATAAAATTCGGGAGATTTGTATACGACATAAAAATGCATTTTTTGATAGGTGACATAAACTTTCGATTTTTAAATGGGACACCTGGTATATTTTTCCTTTTTTTGACTTCATACGACATTCTAAATACAACGATGTGTCACTTGTCACTTTTTGTCACCAAGAAAATATTTTTTTTCCAAATTTATTGTTTTATCTAGAGGGCTATGAATACCTTAAAATCACTTATTTCAGTTTTCTAATCTTTGGAAAAATACAATTTTACTATTTTTAATCCAATGCTATGTGCTATGTAAAATTTAATCTTTAAAGTTGTATAACTCATTTTTTTTAAATGGCAACATGGTGGCTCGTCGGGTTAAGAAAAAAGAGGATTTTATTACGATTATTTTGATACCATACACTAGAAAAGCTGCCATTAAAAAACTTTAAAAAGTTAACTTAGAACTTTCCTAAAATGAAGCATCTTTTGAGGATAAATTTAGATTTAAATGCATCAAGTAGCCTGTGACCAGCAAAACTGATAAAACAAAATCATGCCTTGAAGAAAATTGTAATGCCAACAGCTTCTGCCAAAGTAAATTAGTTTGTTGTTTAAAAAACATGGAAAATAATAGTTTTACAAGAAGTGAAAAAGTTGAAAAAAAATATTTTCTTGGTGACAAAAAGTGACAAGTGATACATCGTTGTATTAAGAATGTCATATGGAGTAAAAAAAAGTAAAAATATACCAGGTGTCCCATTTAAAAATCGAAAGTTTATGTCACTTCCGGTTAAACCGGAAGTTCCATAAGTTGAGTCACGTGTCAAAAAATGCAGTTTTATGTCGTATACAAATCCCCCGAATTGTATTTCATTATCTTGAAAAACAAAAAAGTTAGAGGGGCGAGTCACCTTCCGTGGACACGCGGTATTGTTCTGATGTATTCCATTGTATTGTAATTGTAATATGTTGTGATGTGACCACACAAATCATACAGCTTTAATGTTAAATTTTTCTAAAAACAAAGCGTTTCGACAGAAGACAACGACATTTGACATTGACAGATGATCTGGTTTCGTCGTTCCCAGATCAGCAGTGGGCCGTAGCGAGCTCACGCATCATGTTGCGTCGTATTATTTTCATCCAATTTTGGTGTTTTTTAAATGTTTCTGTGTCTGTTTTTTATATGTAGTATGTGTTTTAAACATTTTACTTTTGAATTTTATATATTTCAGAGACGGCGTTTCTTTATTTTGAATATTTAAGTTTAATAGTGAGTACAAACACCAGTTTGGTTCACTCATCTATTATCAAATCAGTAAAGTGCCTATAGTTAAACCATTTACTTATCGTTATATACAGGGTGTCCCAAATTCGAGCCTCATCATGGGGATCTCGGAAACTATAAGAGATACAGCATCGGTTAAATTGTGGAAAAGTTGCGCAATTTCGTACTGAGCAATATCGCAAAAAAATATCTGAGCTATCTTTTTTAGTTTTAGAAATTTTTGCAAAAAACTAAAATTTTGAGTTTTTGTTTTTTTAAATTGCTCGACTTATTTTTTCCGCTACAGAAAAACAAGCACAACATTGTTAAAGCAACTTTTTACGCTCCATATTGTGACGTTTTTAGAATTTCGTTACAACGTTTCGTTTTTGTGGAACTATTATCAACTTTAATTTTTTAAATACGGACCTGCATTTTTTATTTTATTTTTTGATATCCCTTTAAGCCCTGAATTCAACCATGTACCACACTTAATTATATTTAGACGTTTTGATGTCATTATTACATCTTCAGGAATGTGATCATTATTTTTAAATACGGCCCTGGTGTATATTTGACGCCTGGTTTATTAAAACCACCATACTGGGCTAAATTAGTATCAAGCGTAGCAAAATAACTATAATGAGGCTGCAAGCGTTCAGGATAGTCCTGTAAATAACGGCCACAAGGAATTTGTGAATTCCTATTGGAAGAATAATAAACTCGTAACATGTCGCGCTTTTCTAAAGCAGAAAACATAATTTTGCTGAAATATTCAGTATAAATGGTGACTGCAGTTGTCAAGATAATTAAGGTGGAAGTATCAACATGCTTGCCAACCTATTTCGCGTTTATTTATTTAATTTTTCTAGCTTTTACACAAAATTTAAATAAAATCATTATCGTCTTCATATTTTATAGGTAATAATTGACATATTAAATAAATATCAAGGAATTTCATTAAATACTTTAGGAGAATTTTATAGCGAAAAATGTCGGGTAAGATTTTTTTAAACATTATTATGTCATTCTTTTTTCACTAAACAATTCTCCCAAAATTAGCAATGAAATAAATTGATATTTTTGTAATATGTCAGCTATTACCTAAATATTGTACCGACGATATTGATTTTATTTATAGGTTGGCAATAGATGAAATGACGTTGAGAATTCCACCTTAAGCCAAACAATCAAGTAAAAGTTCTTGTCATAGCAACCTTTGTTTTGTTTGGTTTTATTTTTACTTTGTTACAATTTATATAAAAACTTAAATATAGTAAATTATTTGTATAAAATTCCGGATCCATTTACATGTTGTATGTGGTAAAAAGAGTAAGTAACTAACACCAGGGCCGTATTTAAAAATAATTATCACATTCCTGAAGATGTAATAATTTCATCAAAACGTCTAAATATAATTAAGTGTGGTACATGGTTGAATTCAGGGCTTAAAGGACTATCAAAAAATAAAATAAAAAATGCAGGTCCGTATTTAAAAAATTAAAGTTGATAATAGTTCCATAAAAACGAAACGTTGTAACGAAATTCTAAAAACGTCACAATATGGAGCGTAAAAAGTTGCCTTCACAATGTTGTGCTTGTTTTTCTGTGGCGGATAAAATAAGTCATGCAGTTTAAAAAAACAAAAACTCAAAATTTTAGTTTTTTGCAAAAATTTCAAAAACTCAAAAAGATAGCTCAGATATTTTTTTGCGATATTGCTCAGTACGAAATTGCGCAACTTTGCCACAATTTAACCGATGCTGTATCTCTTATAGTTTCCGAGATCCCCATGATGAGGCTCGAATTTGGGACACCCTGTACAGGATGTCTAATAACTAAGGGGAAAATACAGCCACACTAGATATAATAGTAGACTTGAAAATATGTCATTTATGCTTAAGAACGTACGGTTAATTTTCAATAAAGATATTTCGTTAAGAAAGGTGTTTATTTAAATGGTTGTTGCCATCTAACATTTACATGTACAGGGTCATCCAACCAGGACTGAACAGGGGCCTATTTTTTGAGTTTCCCTGTATTTTTATTTAAACCAATATAGCGATTTAGTTTATGCTTTGCCGTAAAATCTAAAATTACCATTTAAAAAGCGATCTGACTTAAAACAAAGGAACTGTGGCTTAAAGTTTTTGTTTTTTCAATGGAATACCCTGTATATTATTTATTTTTATGAAACGCCCTTTTTTCCTGATTCCATAAATATATAGTTTGCCCATATTAGCTCAAACCGTTTTTAAGATATGAGCAATCAAACATTTAAAAAGCTGTATTCATTTGAGCTTAATACGTATAGAATGCCTTGGAAAAGAAAATCCCCTTAATAGCGATGCATTAAAATACAGCTTTTTAAATGTTTGATTGCTCATATCTTAAAAACGGTTTGAGCTAATATGGACAAACTATATATTTATGGAATCAGGAAAGAAGGGCGTTTCATAAAAATAAATAATATACAGGGTGTTCCATTGAAAAAACAACAACTTTACGCCACAGTTCCTTTGTTTTAAGTCACATCGCTTTTTAAATGGTTATTTTAGATTCTATGGCAAAGCATAAACTAAATTGCTATATTGGTTTAAATAAAAATACAGGGAAACTCAAAAAATAGGCCCCTGTTCAGTCCTGGTTGGATGACTCTCAGAAAGTAATTAAAAAATCACAAACTACGTTTTCAAAAATACTTATTTTATGAAGTTACCTTATACAGGGTCAAAAACAAATCAACTTTGCATCACATGCGACCAAATTTTAATAGCCCAATTTTGATTTTGTAAAAAAACACACATTTAATATGGCGCTACTTTAAAGAAAATGTAGCTGAAATTTTGCATGTGGGCTAGAAAATGCATTTAAAAAAACTTTTTCTAATATCTTTTTTCGATATTTTTAGAAATAACCCCACTTTTGAATTATTGTTTGGAAAAAATTAAAATTTGACAGATAATGCGAATCACTTGACAACTCTTTTTTTGCTTAATTTTCATCTCGATCGAAGCAGAACTTAATGCCAAAGTCAAATCTTGAATAAAGCTATTAATAAAAAAAAAATCCCATATGATGCGGACTTTACCTGCGGACTTACACTGTACAGGGTTATCGGCCACATTTTGACCAATAGGTAACTTTTTTATTTAAAGTTTTTCATATATAGTTTAAATGTAACATTTATAGGTCCTTTTGAGAAGCGCCAGTAAAAGTAGGTTTCGGATATACAGGGTTCCCCATTACGAAATATCAGAACAATGTTACTTTTTTTAAACGGAACACCCTGTATATTATTGAATTTTTAGATTTTCCAGACAATTCTAAGTATATTTCGTGTATAATATCCTATACCTATCTTCAACAGTTTCCGAGATATTCATAATTGAAAATCGGATTTTCTTTTATTATTTATTTCAATTTAATTAAATTAAACAATGAATAAAAAGTTAAAATGAAATAATTGAAAAGTAAAGAAATGAACTAATTCGTTAATAAATGCTCAAAATGGCCTCCATTTTCTTGAACGCAAAGTCGGTAACGTTTTTCTAAGTTCTTCACTGCATCGCTTACCATAAGTGGATCGTTTTTTATAGCATTAATTGAGATTATAAGTGCGTTCTGCAAGACTTCGATGTTTGGAAATGTTGGATTATTGTCAAAGAGACTGCCCTTAATCGTACCCCAAAAAAACCTGTCCATTAAAGTAAGGTCTGGGCTGTTTGGGGGCCATTTGATGTTTCCATATCTTCCTATCCATCTAGGATATTTACGGTTTAAATAATTCGTTACATTTTGAACGTTATGTGGAGGAGCCCCATCATGTTGCCAAATCAACCTGTTCACGTGAACTAAAGGGATCTCTTCCAGATATTCTTCAATTTCGTTGTTTAGGAATTGAAGGTATCTTTCTCCCGTTAAGCTCCCTTCATATAGTAAAGGCCCCAAAATAATATTATTTGTAATACCACACCAAACGTTAATGGATCTTCGACCAGACGACTTTATAATTTTTGTTTGATGCGGATTCGTTTGGGACCAATAGTGGCAATTTTTTCTGTTAAAGATCCCACTTGTTGATAAATTCGATTCATCGGTCCACGCAATTTTATAAAAAAAATTTGGATTTCGTTCCAGCTCCCGCAGCATAATTTGGCAAAATTGTAGTCTTTCCCGCTTATTATCTTCGCTTAAAAACTGAACCTTGGTGAATTTAAAAGGTCTGAATTTATATTTTTTCAGCGTATTTTGTATTTTCCAGTATTTTATATCCAAAGTTTTAACAGCAGTGGGAATGGAATGTGTTGGATTTTCTAAAAAATAATAAATAATAACTAAGAATAATAAACATATCAAGTTAAAATTTTACCTTGGAAATATAATAAGACATTAAGCTCTGTATTTTCATCCACACCACGATAAGCCTTCTTCCTCTGCAATGTTTTAAAGTATTGTAACTGCTTAAATACATTAACAAAAGTGTTTTCAGTTGGTGTTTGACGGTTTCTGTATTCTCTTTGGTATCTTTCTTTTGCCAAACGCTTATTTTTATTACACTTTATGTAAAACTGTAAAATATCAAATTTTTCTTGTTCTGTATAGCCCATCTTTATACAGAATTATGATTGCGAAACGTCAAAACTTTTAGAAAAAATGAAAGTTAATTCTGTTTCTGTCATAATATGATTTCAAGGTAATATGATAAAAACAGTAATAATAGCCCAATTTAAGTCCGAAAATCCGATTTTCAATTATGAATATCTCGGAAACTGTTGAAGATAGGTATAGGATATTATACACGAAATATACTTAGAATTGTCTGGAGAATCTAAAAATTCAATAATATACAGGGTGTTCCGTTTAAAAAAAGTAACATTGTTCTGACATTTCGTAATGGGGAACCCTGTATATCCGAAACCTACTTTTACTGGCGCTTCTCAAAAGGACCTATAAATGTTACATTTAAACTATATATGAAAAACTTTAAATAAAAAAGTTTCCTATTGGTCAAAATGTGGCCGATAACCCTGTACCTATATATTTTACCAAAATTTCACAAAATAGTATTATATTTTGTAAAACTTACACAATGTTTAAACATACTTTATGTTGACAATGACATAACACTTTGTTTATAAACTAGTTTACTTTATTGTTTTTATGTATGTTTGCAAAGGACCAACCCGTTAGCAATGCGGTAATGGTAATATCATGTATGTTTATATTACGTAATGCAAATACACAATACGTGTAATTGATAAGTATGTGTGTCGGCGTATCTGGTTTCTTTCTTGTAATCTTGTAAGATGCGTTTAACCTTGAAGGTTACATACCTAACCTACCCATCTTTGTACTGGAGAAAATGTTTAAAAACCTACAGGGCGTCCATTTTACAGTTACCATTATTATCATGCCATACAGATTATGGCCACGTGCCAGATAGCACAACACATCTTCAGCCCATTCTCTTTACCAACTAGTTAGCTATAAAATGGAGTTAAATATTTGAATGGTTGCATTTACATTTTTTAAGAAATCCAAGCTAGAAATATATTTTTTGTGTGCCCTCTAATATTAACCGCGCGAATTAATTTTAATATTATTTATACAGTATGTCTCCGTAAGTTTGCACCATATGGAAAACTTTTTTATTATTCATTTTACGAAAAAAAGTTATACCTTATAAAAACCTCTGCATGGTCTAAAACCTAAAATGCAACCATCAAATATCGAAATTTTCCAGTCATATACGAGGTTTGTCAAAAAATGCGAATTTTTCCCAAGAATGTGAATTTTTCCCAAGAGTAAAGCACCTTTATTCTTTATTTTTGACATTATCAAAAATTGTTATAAAAAAAAGTTGATCAGAACTAAAAACCACGTCTAAATATGCAATTATACGCATTTATGTTGAAAAATTATTTTATTAATTTATTATTAATTATTTAATTTTTTGATTATTTAATTAATTTAATGCGTTAAATATATTTATACGTCATACTTAGACGTGGTTTTTAGTTCTGATTAACTTTTTTTAATAGCAATTTTTGATAATGTCAAAAATAAAGAATAAAGGTGCTTTACTCTTGGGAAAAATTCACATTCTTGGGAAAAATTCGCATTTTTTGACAAACCTCGTATATGACTGGAAAATTTCGATATTTGATGGTTGCATTTTAGGTTTAAGACCATGCAGAGCTTTTTATGAAGAATAACTTTTTTTCGTAAAATGAATAGGTAATAAAAAAGTTTTCCATATGGTGCAAACTTACGGAGACATACTGTATAAACATTGAATCCGGGTGAGGCGTCGTTTAAAATAAGCCATAGTTTGTTAAATTCGATTAACGCAAACCAAAGTGGCAGTTTTTTAAGTATTTTTAATTGTTAACCTTCTTCACACCGTTACCATGGTAACTACAAAAAATTGTTATTACATAATTTATAGAGGATATTACAAATATTATAAACACCTAATTTCTGACCTACATTGTATTAAAGTTATTAGTAGAAAGTAAGGACTTTGTATCATAGCATTGCGACTACGCCCCTAGAGGTAGAATTAGGAACTTAAATATTATTTCCAGTAATTTTTTTCTCATATTTCGTAATGCATTTTTTACCCCAAAGTCGTAGCATGTATGGTTTTGAAGATACAGCCGCTCTCTACCCGTCGTGGATCACCCTGTATATGACAAAGGGAAGAGGCCCAAGTACGGATCCCTGAGGCAGTTCATTCCTGATAAATCCAAAATCCGACATATCATCCTCGAGAAAAAGACACTGTCACAGAGGCAGATATGATTTTAGTAGGCTCAAACTCTCACTCCCAATTTCATATCGATATAATATCTCAATCAGTAGCTTGCGTATCATGTGTTTTTAAAACGATGGTTTTACTATTTGTATAATTATTTAGGAAAGAAAGAGAAAACTAAAAGTCGTCCTCCACAAAATTTAATAGAATATAGAAATTCTTTAGGGGTCTCTACATGTTTCGAACGTAGAAACCTTTATCTTTGGGAGACAGAAACATTTTTTTATATAGTGCTGATGGTATTAACAGAAGAGAAAATGGTATAAAATATTAATGGAGCTTTCATGGCATTGAAAAACTGAAATGTAGAAGTGACGTAGTTATACAGGGTGTCCCGAAATTAGCGTGCAATATTGCTAGGGCGTAAACTATATCCAAAAATATGACAAAAATGTCCAATAAACATACCCCGAGAAATGCTCCTTTAGGGGGCTAGAGCCCCTCAAAGATGGTCCGGAAGGAAGTCTTTTTTTATAATAGTATGGAAACCCTTAAAGATAATGACATGAAAATTCGTACGTGCCTTCCAATCGATAAACTGTACATAACAGTTAGTTTAGAATGAAAATATTTTTTCCAGTGGTGTCGCACGGAGTGGGGCTGAGGGTAAATATTATCCTATATTTTTTATTTCTAGGATTTTTAAATTTTAAGTACAATATTTTAAGAACCTCGAGTTTTTTCTTTAAAAAAGTACCCCTCGTTTTATTTCGATAGGAGGCACCGTTTTCAAGTAAAATTAATTTTAAAATAAAACGTGTTTTTCAAAAGAAAGGTTAGTCCATATGAGTTCCGGTAAATCCGAAAGTTAGCGTGCAATATTCCTAGGGCGTAAAGTACATCAAAAAATATTACAAAAATGTTCTATAAACATACCCTCAGAAATGCTCCTTTAGGGGACTAGAGCCTCTCAAAAGGGGGCAACAGAGAACTCACAGATATTCATTTTGTGTATGGATTTTGTAATGGTAGTTCTACTGCCGCTGTAATAGAGTACAGGAGGCGATTTCCGCATAGAAGAATACCTAGCCGTAGAAGATTTGCTACGGTCCATCGAAATTTAATAGAAAATGGATCATTTCAAAGACTTCATGCTAGTACGAAAAAAAAAATTTCCCCCCTTTGAGAGGCTCTAGTCCCCTAAAGGAGCATTTCTGAGGGTATGTTTATAGAACATTTTTGTAATATTTTTTGATGTACTTTACGCCCTAGGAATATTGCACGCTAACTTTCGGATTTACCTGAACTCATATTATGGACTAAACTTTCTTTTGAAAAATACGTTTTATTTTAAAATTAATTTTACTTGAAAACGGTGCCTCCTATCGAAATAAAACAAGAGCTACTTTTTTAAAGAAAAAACTCGAGGTTCTTAAAATATTGTACTTAAAATTTAAAAATCCTAGAAATAAAAAATATATGATACTATTTACCCTCAGCCCCACTCCGTGCGACGCCACTGGAAGAAATATTTTTACTCTAAACTAACTGTTATGTACAGTTTATCGGTTGGAAGGCACGTACCAATTTTCATGTCATTATCTTTAAGGGTTTCCATACTATTATAAAAAAAGACTTCCTTCCCGACCCTCTTTGAGGGGCTCTAGCCCCCTAAAGGAGCATTTCTCGGGGTATGTTTATAGGACATTTTTGTCATATTTTTGGATATAGTTTACGCCCTAGAAATATTGCACGCTAATTTCGGGACACCCTGTATAAAAAAATTGAGGCATGCTGAGCATGTAAATAATGTTAGTACAGGAAGTCTAAACAACCGAACTAAATAAGGAAGAAAAAAAGAGGCCTTCCAAAGAGAAGGTGTCGAGGATTTTTTAAATCATATACAGGGTCCTGCAATAGTGCGTCAGGCTTCCATAGCTCCTATACGAATTGAGTTATGACTTTCATTCAAACGCTAACTTATACTGTATCATACGGGGTACTTCAGGAAATATTTTTTCAAAAAAGTGTGGTCATAAAAAGTTGTGATTTTTTAAATGGCATACCCCATATTTTTTTGCATATTTAGATGTATGCTATCATCCTTTATAAATGCCTAAAATGTTGTTTGATTTGCTTTGGTAGTTTAAGAGCAATCAATTAAAAACTGAAAAAAAAATATTTTCAAGTCGTGGAAAAAATATCAAAAAAAAACAATCTAAAATTAGTTTTTTAACCACGGTATTAAGTGAGTTTAATGACAAGATGTTTAAAGATTCTATGAATCACAAGCAATTTTTTTTTGTAGTTGAAGCATATAAGTTATTTCCAGCCGTTTTCGAAATAAATGCAAATTTCATAAATTATGTCGATTAAACAGAGTTTATTTTTAAAATTAAGCGTAGGCGACTAGACTAATAATTAAAAACTACAGTAATTGTTCAACATGTCTTCCATTTTGTTCTGTGCACAAGCCAACATGTTTTTGAAAAGGTCTGTTTATTTTCCTTAACATTCCAGGGGAAATGCTAGCAAACTCGTCTCTTATCCTTTGCTGCATTTTATTAGCAGTTGTAGGTGGATCATTGTAAACAATTTGTTTTACGTGTCCCCATAAAAATGATCTAGTTTTGTAAGATCCGGCGATCTAGCTGGCTGGGGGGTCCGTTTCTACCGATCCATTGGTTCGGAGAGGTATTATCAAGATAATTTCTTCTAATTTATTCACCCGATATTACACTTTTTTAAAATGAATTAAAGAACTTGTCAAACTAAGTATATGAATCCATGTTTTATTTCAAAGCCTACTATGGGTTTTAGAGATAAACCTTACTAATGAACCTCTTTGCTGGTATTGCAATTGAAATGTTAAAAGGAAAATAAACAGACCTTTTCAAAAACATGTTGGCTTGTGCACAGAACAAAATGGAAGACATTTTGAACAATTACTGTAGTTTTTAATTATTAGTCTAGTCGCCTACGCTTAATTGTAAAAATAAACTCTGTTTAATCGACATAATTTATGAAATTTGCATTCATTTCGAAAACGGCTGGAAATAACTTATATGCTTCAACTACAAAAAAAAATTGCTTGTGTATTTTACATAAAATACCGAAATAATATACAGGGTGTTCTATTTGAAAAAGTTGAGAAAAATAGGGTTAAAATGTGTCATTTTTGAAACCTTATTATGAACACCCTGTATAAAATAAATAAATACTATTCGATTCATAGTATCTTTAAACCTCTTGTCATTAAACTCACTTAACACCGTGGTTAAAAAACTAATTTTAGATTGTTTTTTTTGATATTTTTTCCACGACTTCAAAATAATTTTTTTTCAGTTTTTAATTGATTGCTCTTAAACTACCAAAGCAAATCCATCAAAATTTTAGGCATTTATAAAGGACGATAGCATACATCTAAATATGTAAAAAAATATGGGGTATGCCATTTAAAAAATCACAACTTTTTATGACCACACTTTTTTGGGTCACCCTGTATATGAAAAAATATTTTCCTGAAGTACCCCGTATGGTACAGTATAAGTTAGCGTTTGAATGAAATTCCTAACTAAATTCGTATAGGAGCTATGGAACCCTGACGCACTATTGCAGGACCCTGTATATAAATTTTTTTGTAAAATCATTGGAATGTCTGTAAGACAGTATAAAGATAAGAATAGTCTGTGGAAGTCATAATGTCGGAATAGTTGAAAAATGGTTTTTGGAGTACTGGGGGTTAAATTTTTCCTATTCCGACATTTTGACTTCCACAGACTATTCTTATCTTTATACTGTCTTACAGATATTCCAATGATTTTACAAAAATGTTATATAAATGATTTAAAAAATCGTCGATACTTTCTCTTTGGAAGGCCTCTTTTTTTCTTCCTCATTTAGTTCGGTTGTTTAGACTTCCTTTACTAACTTTCTTCACATGCTCAGCACGTTTTAACTCTCCTCAACGTTTTTATATACGTCACTACTACATTTCAGTTTTTCAATGCCATGAAAGCTTCATTAATGTTTTATACCATTTTCTCTTCTGCTAATACCATCAGCACTATATAACATTTTTTTAGTCTCCTGAAGATGAACGTTTCTACATTCGAAACATGTAGAGACCCCAAAAGAATTTCTATATTCTATTAAATTTTGTTTTTTCTTTCTTTCCTAAATTTTCAACACTACTTTAAGCATGGACTACTTCTTCAAATTATTTGTATAATAATAATTATTGTTAAACTTATATTTTGCACCCTTTTACCTGCTAGTTCTAAAATAAAAAATTAATAACACCTAACTCGTAGATTTGCCTTTAACATTAACGGCCTTTATTTCATGTTCAGTAAATTATCCAATAAACTACACATGTCATTATCACTTATAATCAAAAATAAGACCGTCGATCTAAATTTCGCGGAATCATATTAGATTATAAGTAAAAAATTACATTGAGTGAAAAATTGTAAGAAAATCGATTTCTTGTAAAAAAACAGCGGTGTTATGGATGAGACGAATATCGTTTTATTACCGTTGAAGATGGTCTTTTAACGTTTAATAATTTTTTTTGACAAAGAATAAAAATTTCTGCTAATTTTTGCTACTCTCCTCCTATACTCTCATTTTTTGCTTCCGCTGCAGCAACCACTAATTAAAAATCGCAGTGTTATATCTCTTACAGGAATCTGAAATAATATATTGTTTCATTAATTATCAAACCCCGAAATTTAATCATATCTCCATCAAAATAACAAATTAGCTATCTTAACCGCGCTGGCAAAAACGGGCTAAATTTGTCAGTTAATGGACAAACAGACAAGGGTGTAATCATCGAACATGATAAAGCACTTCCTAACATAGATCATCCCTCTGTTTTCATCCCTTTTGCAATCTATACAATTTAGACATGTTTGCCTTACATAAATCTTATGGAGATATGTTTTTAATGTGTCATGCGAGGATAGTGTGCGTACAGAATGTTTTTTTTTCGACTGTCGACTCTCAAGTCGACGTTCTCTTCAAAAAAATATATTGCATAACTGGTATCATGGTTAAAAACTATTGGCAACACTGCACAAGCGTCTTGCCACCTGTCCAGCTGCTAAACTGGCAGAGGAAAAGAACTTTTACCCAAAGATAATTTATAGGGTTAGAAATGTTAATTATCGAGTTAGCTCAAACCATCAGGTATCTTTGTGTCATCATGTTATACTTCTAATCTACTCAGTACAACAAAAATGTTAAAATTATCATTTCAAGAGACTAAACTATTACGATTGTTAGGTATAACCTGGGGCACAAATTATGTGTCGCAGTTATCTGCAGGCTGCCCAGTAATATTTTGTTAAGATTGGCTTGTAAACCAATACCTATTACGTATGTGAAACATTTCATGTTACTTTATTTATTATAAACTTACATTTCCAATATATACAATTGGTATAAGTGTAAAATCAATTTGACAAACAATAAAAAATAATTAGGTACTTACTTTCATAGGATGGAATAATAACTGAAAAATTACACATATCGGCGAAGTTTTCTAGAATAGAAACTAATAGAATAGTATTAAATATTAAAATGATAATAAATAATGAATCTAATTTCGTGAAAAAACGTGGACAAGAAAAATTGACAGTTTTGACATGGCGGGCTGGCTGGTTTGTTCCAATTAGCACCTGGCGCAGTTAGGGAAGCGTTATAGTAGGTCAGAATATAACTGTCCTTCTCTTCTATACGTCAAAAATATGCGACAGAACCCGGTTACTCGGCCAGCTGGCGAATCATCAAGCGACAACAGCGCCAATTTGACTATGGTGGCCAGCTGGCTGCGGCTATATTTCTTACATCCGGTTTAACCGAAAGTTCACACTATTGGAAAGATAATAAAAATCGAAGATAGGGACATGTAAGCTGTTTTGCTCTAAGACGTGCAGTTAGAAAGCTAGACGCTGTCAAAGTTCAAAAATGTAATTTTTCAAGAGTAAATATCTCGGAAACTGTTAAGTATAGACTAATAATGCTTTTATTAAAAAATGTTTAGAATTTTTATGCAGAATCCAAATAAATTATATAAAATAGGGGTATCCATTTAAGATTTAGATCTTACCCCCCCCCCCCCCCACCTTCCGAGGGGCTTGAAGTGACAAGATTTACAATATACGCAAAAGATGTCCCCTTCGAAATAAAAATCGATGGGTCCGAGCGATGTTTCACATTTTCATTTTAAAGCAGAAAAATCGAGGTGGGAAGTTTTCAAATGAACACCCTGTATATATCTCTCGTGTCTTCGTTTTTATCGGGTGGAGCACAGCGAATTATTTTGGAAGATGAACATTCTGATTTTTTTAGTGTTTATATAGGAGTACCTCAGGGTAGCATTCTATTGACATCAAACTTTGTAAAATTTCTCAAATATTGTCTACATCATCTCTATCAATTCAAATATACCTATTGTTTAACCCCAGCGACGCTGCGCTTGCTAACCCCCAACTTAATGAGGATTGGGATACTAAACTTTGCTTAAGGTTTCCAATAATCACCTACTAAAAATTAATCCGACTAAATATTCTGTGGCCTTGCTGTTTGGCTACGAAAATGTAAGAAATTACAAAAAAAAATTTAGCAATTTTTATACGTTCTCAGAGAGAAAACGTAAAAATGTACAGTATTTGACGTATAGTTACTTACAGTGTGATGTCTTTAAACAATTTATATATCCATTTATACTAGACAATTTAAAAAAAAAATCGAATTTAAGATGTTAGTGCTGATAAATTATATACTAATAAATTGAGCTGTTATAAAAATTCATTGAAAACATTCATTTAATTAAAAAATACAAACTATCTGATAAAAAATTTTCAATGTGTGAACCCATGCAAAAAAGTTTCTATTGTAGTAACGTAATGTGGAACAAAATGGTAATTCTGTGTTGCAAAGAATTTGCGACATATTACCGACAGATTAAGCTATTTAATGCTTTCTTTGTTACTTAATACTGTTTCCTTTAATTTAATAGTACTGTCACATTTAGTACACTGTTAATTTCTTACGTGACTGTTCGATAGGACTCTTTTTCTTTATAGATTGTCTGCACAGAAAAATGTCTGTTATCAAGATTTTTAAATGACGATATAGTAGGTACTTACTTACGACCTATGAAGTAAGAAGTAATTTCTAAATATTATTGTATAATATTTAACGAGCATACCGGGTGTCCACGGAAGGTGGTTCGCCCGTCTAATTTTTCTGTTTTTCAAGATAATGGAATAAAATTTGGGGGATTTGACATAAAACTGCATTTTTTGACAGGTGACTCAACACTAGGGAACTTCCGGTTTAACAGGAAGTTACATAAACTTTCGATTTTTAAATGGTACACCTGGTATATTTTTTCCTTTTTTTGACTCCATATGACATTCTAAATATAACGATGTGTCACTTGACACTTTTTGTCACCAAGAAAATATTTTTTTTCCAAATTTATTGTTTTATATTATAGATGGCTATGAATACTTTTAAATCAGTTATTTCAGTTCTTTAATCTTAGGAAAAATACAATTTTACTATTTTTGGTCCAATGCTATGTGCTGTGTAAAATTTAATCTTTAAAGTTGTATAACTCATTTTTTTTAAACGGCAAAATGGTGGCTCGTCGGGTTAAGAAAAAAAACGATTTTATTACGATTATTTTGATACCATACACTATTAGGTTTTAGAAAAGCTGTCATTAAAAAACTTTAAAGAGTTAACTTGGAACTTTCCTAAAATGAAACATCTTTTGAGAATAAATTTAGATTTAAATGCATCAAGTAGCCTGTTTCGGGTAATAGTGCCGGGTTGGATGACGCCGATTAGGATATCTTTGTGCGTAAAGTCGTGCAGCATCGAGTGAATTCTTTCTACATTCTCCGAACACTAATAACATATCAACTTTTTCACTTCTTGTAAAACTATTATTTTCCATATTTTTTATATCATATGGAGTCAAAAAAAGAAAAAATAAAAGTTAAAATTCGAAAGTTTATGTCACTTTCGGTTAAACCGGAAGTTCCATAATGTTGAGTCACCTGTCAAAAAATGCAGTTTTATGGCGTATAAAAATTCCCCGAATTTTATTCCATTATCTTGAAAAACAAAAAAGTTAGAGGGGCGAACAAACTTCCGTGGACACCCGTATATTGTTGGCCATAATAAGCGAGGATGATTATAAGTTTGTAACTTGGAATAAATTCAGTATCCAGTACAATTTTTTTTTGGAAAATGCTTGGGCTTAATTATCTTTAATATTTTAAGTTGTAGTGTTTTTTAAAAGAAAAATACTTATACGGTGTATCTCAAATTAGATATGTGACGATATCAATAGTTTTTTAAACGGCAACTCTAGTTTTTTATTGACTATTTTTAAAGTGCATATTAGGTTTCACATATTATCTAAGTACTAAATATAAAATTTTTATTTCTGGTCATTTATAAAATATTAGACAAGTAATAATTAATTTAATTGAAAAATAAAAAAACCTATCCATCTTTAATACTTTTTCATCAATAAATATTAGGTTTTAGATGAGTAGCAAATATAGAATTTTAATTCCTTATCAAATGTTGAGAAGTTAATGTGTTTTAGGTTAAGTTCTCGCAAAGTACTTAAAAATGTTTAAAACGAGTTTTACTTGTATATGACAAGGAATAAAAATTTGAAATTTGGTAGGTACTTATGTACAATAATAATGAAGTTATTTATTTGTGCCAAAATATAAAAATTATAAGATACCGTGCGAGCAAAAATTATTTGCATCAAAGAGGGCTTGGATTAAAAAACGTAGGGCTTAGTTTAGATCACAATGATATAGGGACAATATATCTAACCAAATCTAGGTTCAAATTTTGTCAAATTCATATTATGACATGATATGCCCAATTAAGTAGAAATAAAATAAGTAGACAAATACAAATTTATTTTTGTTATTTACAAAATTAACAAAGTAAGAATATACAGAAAGAAATAGGAAATAATTACATAAATTGCTGAAATTGGCCACCGCCATGCTCCAAGCATAAATTTTCGATAAACCATTGAGAATAATTCCTGCGTCTTTCAAAATCTGCGGCTTGTATTTCTTGGAATACTTGCACTTTATAAGAAAATAAATTTAGCTGCTTCTTAAGAATAGTCCTGCATGTTTCATAAGATCTTCCCACTTGTTGGGACAGGCATGTTATACAATTTGTTGGCGTATTTTGCATTATTTCACGAACGTTTGCAACAAATTCTTCTGTTCTTACAGATGGTCTTCCTGCTCCTTTTTTGTGTTGCATAGAACCTGTTTCCCTAAACACAGCCACGGTTTTTTTTAGGCAATGATAAAAATCCCCAGCAATAAAAGGTCGTGAAAATCGTCCATTCACAAACCCGGATTGTATTGCAACTCACCATGTACTCTAACCCCGTTTCGAAAATACGCTTCAACCATGAATATTTTGTGCTGTTCCGTAAAGCCCAGTGTGTGAATTGTTCAAGAAATTGGAAAAATTAGCGATGAATCAAATTACTCGTAATGACTGTCAAAGATGACGAAATAACTGATTGATTGTTAATTCAGGTAGTTATTGACACCCAACAGGTATTAACCTCTACGGCTAAGCATTACGTCCTTAGATGCAAGGCCCTCTTTGATGCAAATAGTTTTTGCTCGCACGGTATAATCAAATAAATCTTTATAAAAGTTGTAATTAATTACAATATACCAGTTATCTATCTTTAATTCTAGATCTATAAACACCGCTTAGTTTAAGTTTAAAGATATCTCTTCAGAAACTCGAATCCGCCTCGAGAGATTTTCCTTGATTTATTCGTCTCCCGACTGTATTAATCTTGACATAACTCTGGATAAGGCCTTTCTGCGATCCAATCTCTTCTATTTTCGTCTATGTGTTTAAAACGCCAGTTTAATCCTTTAAGTAAATTGCGCCATTACCGAAAATCCAGAATTCTGCCTTTAGTGAAACTGAAACTAAAAATAGAAGTGCCATATTTTATTTCATTTCTTTTAGGAATTACGACCTCAACATATTTTACGACTACTGACGTCATAGACCCTGAAAGCGACATAGGTAGATATTGAAAATCCGAATTGTAAAGTCGTAAGGCGAATTTATACTTATTTTCATTTTAAAAAATTTATTGGTAGAAAATTTTCATTTTAAAAAATTTTGCCTGACAAGAAATAATTAGTTTAAAAAAAAATCATTTCATGTGGCTTTAAGGTTGAATTCTCAACGTCGTTCAATTTATTGCCAACCTATAACCTAGTTCGCTTTGTTTTTTCAAGTTTATTATTTTTTAAACTAACATTTAAATAAAATCATAAAATCAATTAGGCTCATTACTTACAGGTAATATCTGATATATTACAAAAATATCAATTTATTTTATTGCTAATATTGGGAGAATTGTATAGTGGAAGAACAATGAGTGACAATGACATAATAATGTTAAAAAAAATCTTACCCGATATTTTTCGCTATACAATTCTCCTAAAATAAGTTGAAATGATGAAGATGAAATTCCTTGATATTTATTAAGTACTAGCGTGTACCCGGCCTGCGTTGCAGCCCGGCATTATACGACGTGAGATAATAAGGCGAACAAACCTCAAACTCAACCGTTTGCCACAATTCCACAATTCACATCCATGCATAAAACATAGTCTGTCTTCGTCTATTCCGGCTTCGGTGCTTCGGATCGATCGTTGGACGGGCCGGGGACCGGTTAGGTTGGGTCGTTCGTTCTCCCTACTCTAATTTATCAGTGTTTATCAGTGTTTCTCTATAATATTATGCATGTATTATATATAAAAACCTTCCTCTTAAATCACTCTATCTATTAAAAAAAACCGCTTCAAAATCCGTTGCGTAGTTTTAAAGATTTAAGCACATATAGGGACAGGACGGGCGATAGCGACTTTGTTTTATACTATGTTAAGATTAAGATGTCAATTATTACCTATAGAATATCAAGTCGATACTGAATTTCTTTAAATTTTTTATAAAAGCTAGAAAACATAAATAAATCTACGCGAAATAGGTTATAGGTTGGCAAGCATGTTGATACTCCCACCCAGTGGCGTAACTAGCCCTCTGACCTGGGGGTGGCCCTGTTATTGTGATTTGAAGTGGCGGCTCGTGTAGAGGTGGAGAGCCCGCTGCAGGCGAAATGAGAAAAAAATTTTCTTGACCACGCCCAAATTTTAACAAATTTGGTCAATTATCAACAGTAATATCACATGACCTCGTTTTTATCGGTTATATTTTTCAGCTGTCACGAAAACTTTTTTTGGAAATTTTTCGAGTTGAATTTGGACATGTTTATTCTGATTAGATCCCGAGAGCGTCTTGGTAGGCAGCATTGGATTTCTAACTTTACAGACCTGGCTTGGAGTTCCGATTCCGAGTTTTAGTTGCGCGTATAGGGTACAGACTAGACTAAAAATATAATTGATGAATAAATATAATTAATTTATGTAGGTATTTTGTATTTTGTTTTCAGTTTTTATTGCTTAACAGTTTAACTGATGCCCTACCCCCTAGTCATAGTCAATAGCAAAAATAAAAATATAAAAAAAGGCATACCTACTCAAAGATAAAAATACAAATAAATATCTTACCTTTAATTAAATTGAGCTTTAAATTCTCAGACTCAGAATTTTATCATATAATTTAAGATAATTAAAACAAATAATTTAATAAGGTTAGGATTAGGTTCACGATTCCTTCCTCCAAAGAACTACATAATATTTTTTTCAGTAAAAAATATAATATTTAAAAAAATTCAATTAATCAATTTGTCGTTTGACTTATCGTTCGCATTTGGGTGGTCTGGCAGAATAAATTTGTTTCTCGCGGATTCTGGGGGGAGGGGGGGCAGGCAGACCTCTGGGGGGGGCCGGGCCCCCCTGGTCCCCCCTAGTTACGCCACTGCTCCCACCTTAAAGTAACTAAATGAAGGAAGTTTATGCTTTTTAACACGCTTTTATTAGCTTCACCTGTATGTTTGTTTGTTTGTCCGTAACCGACTTCTTTGAACCCGATTTTGACCCACTTTAAACGGTCAGATTTAATTTAATAATAATAATAATAAAAGACTTTATTGTAAATAAATTACAAAAGGCGAAGTTGAGGCAGAACCTCCTAGCTTAACCTAAAAATATAACCACTATTAATTAGTATAACTGTCTATCCTGTTATACACCAGCGGCCTGGCCTGCTAGATTAAAAAATATTGAAACTGAAATGTGCTGTTTTGTAACAATTACTACACTTAAGAGATACTGGACGAAGACCCAAAATAACATTATCTTAATTAACATATTATATTACATATAATTAATTTTGTAGACTTATTAAGAACCGCTAACAATACAATAATCTACACGCGAAAAATTCTCCTGTCAAATTTTGACAGCTGTCAGGTATAAAACGAAGAAGCTATTTTGACCAAACAAATTATGGGGTCGTATAGTATTTGATGCGGAGACTTCGGAAAAAATAAGCAAAAATTCTCCTGTCAAAATTTGACAGCTGTCTATATGTCAAATCGTCCAAAAAAATGATATTAATGAAAAAACTATAAGGTCGTATGTATATTGACGGTGGAAAGTTGAAAAAAATACGCAAAAAATTCTCTTGTCAAAATTTGACACCTGTCAATATGTCAGAATTATTACAATAACCGATAGTAATGAAACAAACGTGGGGTCGTATAGATATAGTCGCTAAGAATAGAGAAAAATTTTAAAAAAAATTCTACCCTTTAAAATAAATTTTTTTGTCGTTTGTTCGGGTTTGTATGTATGTTTGTTTGTAACCGACTTCTTTGAACCCGATTTTGACCCACTCTAATCGGTCAAATTTAATTTAAATTTTGTAGACTTATCAAGAACCGCTGACAATACAATAATCTACTAATATATAATACTCAATCTACTCAAACAACATTTTTTCTTAACAATAACTTAAACTAAAAAATGAAAAATAAATATAGTTTAAAAAACTAAAAAACACGCTTTAATAATTAATCAAACTAAAAAGCGGAAAATAAATATAGTTTAAAATAATTCTTGAAATTCTTAATATAAGCAGAAAATAATAATGAACGATAAACACTAGTATTATTGTGAAAAAAGCGTGGGTCGCTTTGGGCTATATTTTTCGTATATCGAGCACCTCATGCTTTTTTCACAATAATACTAGTGTTTATCATTCATTATTATTTTCTGCTTATATTAAGAATTTCAAGAATTATTTAAAACTATATTTATTTTCCGCTTTTTAGTTTGATTAATTATTAAAGCGTGATTTTTAGTTTTTTTAAACTATATTTAGTTGACTTGAATTCTCAATTTTGGAAAATATTATCACGTTTTCATGACGTGTTCAAATCCATGTGAATCCACTTTGCGAATTAAAAATTTCCTATAAACGGGTATAAGTTCGATTTGAATCTTATTATCGATTCGATAGTTTTTGGGATCATATCGGGATTTAAACGTCATGAAAAGACAACCGAATGGAACTTAAAATAGAACTGTCAGATTGACGCAACACAACCTAATTGTTTACTTGAATTTATGTAAAAATACCTTTTGTTAAGTTTGAAACAATAATAAAAAGCACATTTATTTGTTTAATGTAATTGGTTTAAATCAAAAATAAAAATAACAAACCAGAAAATTAATTTTAAAATATAAAGTCTGTTCAATGACCGCTGACCGTTACGTCACGAGTAGTGTGCTTATCAAATGTAATACCACAAGATGTTTCGGGATTACCGAATAATACTTTTACCTGACACGAAACGTGTTACCCAGCAACACCACAACTCCGAAGGAGGAGTGGTGTTGCTGATGGTAACTCGTTGAGTGCCATGTAAAAGTATTAGGTAATCCTATGGAGGACTTGAGGTATAGGAGGCCGATCGCAATGCATTGGATTCGGTCCCAAATTAGCATCGGTAATTCAGCTTTACGAGTCGCTGTAAGATGGCGCGCGTGTTCGAAGTGGGCTATCAAATAATGGTTTCTTATGGACGCAATAACTATTTTTATTTAAATTAGTTCTTTAAGGAACAAATAATGACTTTTATATGAATTTACACTTACTTTGTATTAGTAAACTCGGCCTGTATAAAGTTCCAAAGATGCTTGGTTTTTAAAATACAGAGTATTAAACATTCTAGCTATACCTTTGGAGCTAGAAAGAGACTTATTTGGCTGCGTTTTCTCTCTGAAAAAGATTCTGTCTTACACCCCAACACAAAGTAAACTCTACTTTTATAAATTGTACCATTATTTATTATAAATATGGAAATTAATTACAATACAACGTTATTTGTCTTGTCTTGCCTTCAAACATTATTTTTTATTTCGAAAAATAAAATGTCAATTGTCAAAAGTAAAAGCACAGAAAAATAAAGGGTTTAAGTAAAAGTTAAAAACTATGGAGGATCTAGTTTTCCATATTAAAAACGAAGAAGAAGAAGACAACATCAGCCCACTTCGGACGCGAGAGCCATCTATCGGCCAATAGCGAACTAACCAAAAAACCGGGACAGAAATTAAAAATGCTGCCATTGTCGATCGGCCTCCTACCCTATAGTTCTCCATAGGTAATCCCAAAACATCGAGTGCTATTCAAAAGATTATATAACGAACCATAATTTGAATAATTATTCATTTTTATTATTATTGATAACAAAGTTACAATTAATATAATAAATATTATTTACTCCAGTGCGATTTTTCTGTATTTTTGGCTTCAAAGTTTTTATATTTTTATCCACTTCGGACAACGAAACACTTCCAAATCTCGTTTGGTTTGACGTTTTTTTTAAATTATGTCACAATTAAATATTTGATTATGTGTTACCATGACAGTAACAATCGTTCCACCAAAAGCGATAATCCCAAAGGCTTATCACTTATTAAGCCTCTCGAGCTATATGGGAATTATGTATGTACATTGAGTTGTATAATCTTTCTAATATTCTTGAACTAGGTAAGTGTTATTGTAATTTTTGACAGTGACATTTTTAATCAACAATATTTCAAAAATGTCGCGGTATTGTGAAATTGAAGAAGCATTAATTGTAAAAGTATTTGATTATTTTCAAATAAAAAGTGATGCCGGAAACATTCTTTTACCCTTTAACGGAGTTAACGAGATAAGTAGATATAATAAAGCGAAAACATAAATAATAAACATTAAAAATATATGGCAATGTTGTTATAAATGTTTAAATAAATAATGTTTAGTTAGTTTCTGATGCTTTGGAAGTTCCGTGTTTAACACTCCAACGAATTAAGGCAAAGGGGATAGAAAATGATGTAGATTTTAAGAATCGCAATAATGTAACTATTTTGTCATCCAGTAGTCGACAACTTTAGGGAATTTAGGAACATACCATAAAAAAGCGTAGGTATTTATGGGATGTATAGAGCAGGTGATCACATTACCATTCGCTTAATACAACTAAGCCTTAACTAATTGATAGTGTTGAAATATCCACTGGTTCATTAGCGGACTGTTTAAAAAAATTAAAATATAAATGTCCTAAATGTACTATATCAAACAGGCGTTTTAAATAGAGCAACCCCATATAGCCCAAAAACGAGTAGAATTGTTTAAAAAATTTAAGAATAACGGCAGTTCTTAATTTCCCCTAAAACCTGTTTTTCTGGATGAAACCTGGATATAAAGTAAAGGGGTTTTTAGGCGAAGTTGGCAAGATGATACTCTTTATACAGTGTTAAAAAAAAATCGTCAGAGGTTTTACGGTATATTATTCTACCTACATGCTGGTTCAGAAAATGGATTTGTGAATAATGCAAGTTTGATATTCAAATCCGGCCTGAAATCTGGTGATTATCATGATTTGATAAATATTAAAAATTTTGAGAAGTGGTTTGAAGAAAATTTGTTACCAAACTTGGCAGAACCGTCGCTTATTATCATGGATATCGCCACCCATAATTCTAAGCTAATTGAAAAAATTCCAAAAACAAGTTGGTCAAAAAGATTAGGTACTAAAGTCAAGCCTAAGAAAATCATAACCTTTACCGCCGGTAAGTGAAACTGACTGTATTAATTTACGACGTACCGCAAATATGGAGAATATGACGTAACGGTCAGCGGTCATGGAACAGACTTTACCTATCATGCATCTTAATGGAAAGAACGAATAAGACATGAGTGTCAGTTAATTTCTCCCGAAGTAATTACAATTGTTCAGAACGACTTTTTCTTGCGTTTAGGATATTGCCAAATAGTGAATGGGCCACATTTTGAGCATTTATTGGCGAAAAAGTATTAAAGATGGATAGAATGTTTTCATTGTTCAATTAAGTTAATTGTTGTTTAATATCTTTTAAATGACAAAGAATAAAAATGTGAAATTTGGTACTAATTTATAACTTAATATGTACTTTAAAAATAGTCACTTATAATCTCCCTAGCAGCAGAATTATCGGGAATTAATTCTGCTGCGTGGGAGATTCGGTACGAAAATTTCATAAATTGGAGTTTTTTTTTATTGTAATTTTTTTGCTAAAACGCTACAAAAACATATTTCCGGCGGCGTTAGTTAATTGTAACTAATTAGAGTTTTAGAAATGAAGTTCATTTTAGCCGTTGGTAACTTATTTTTATTACTAAAATGTGAGAAACATTAAATAACAAATTTGTTATCTGAAATCCAATGTCTTTATAGTTTTAAATTCAAATAAAACTCTAAAAAACATATTTCCCGTAAGTTTAGTTTAATACGACGCACTGTATTTTTAAAATATAAGTTGATTTTACTTGTTAATAACTAAGGTTTATTATTAAAATGTCAGGAACATTAAAAACATTAATTCGTTTTCAACCATAACATCTGAAATTACATGTCTACATAGTTTCAAATGAAACCTTAAAAAACATATTATTTCCGATGAGTTTAGTTAAATATGACGCACTATATTTTTACAAAAGAAGATGATTTTACTTGTTAGTAACTAAGGTTTATTACTAGAATTTCAGGAACTTTAAAAACATTAATTCGTTTTCAACTATAACATCTGATATTACATGTCTAGATAGTTTCAAATGAAACCTAAAAAAACATATTTCCAATGAGTTTAGTTAAATATGACGCACTACATTTTCAAAATAGAAGTTGATTTTACTTGTTAGTAACTAATTTATTACTAAAATTTAAGGAACATTAAAAACATTAATTCGTTTTCAACCATAACATCTGAAATTACATGTCTACATAGTTTTAAATAAAAACTTAAAAAAACATATTTCCGATGAGTTTAGTTAAATATGACGCACTATATTTTCAAAATAGAAGTTGATTTTACTTGTTAGTAACTAATTTATTACTAAAATTTAAGGAACATTAAAAACATTAATTCGTTTTCAACCATAACATCTGAAATTACATGTCTACATAGTTTTAAATACCTAAAAACTTAAAAAAACATATTTCCGATAAGTTAAGTTAAACATTTTTGACGTGTCTCTTTTAGCCCCGGTGTTCGATATGTAAAGCAAATGGGTTAGTATCAATAAAAATTATAAATTAGCAACAAAATGTATTTTGATTTTATTCTGAGTGACTTTTGCCAATAGATATTGGCATTTTTGACAGAAAAATTATCACTTATTAATTTCATTAAGTTAATTGGAACTAACAAAATTATCGCGATAATCTCCCGTTGCTATAAGCAACGTAAACAAAATGGAGCCTTCTAATTGGTTGAAAATAAATTTATGTAATTTTCAATAGAAAACTAGCGTTGACATTTAAAAAAACGATCGATGTCGTCATATCTCTGATTTGGAACACACTGTATCCATATTTTTGTATATAAAATATCACAACTTAAAATGTTAATACCCGTGCCCAAAACGGCATCGCTGGCTCCGTCAGCTCCGTTGTTAACGCGGCAGTCACTGAGAACTCTAGGACGAGAGTTTGTGGGTTCGTAACCCACTGCTGGAAAACTAGCTCCAGCCCGGTGGATTTTAGTGGTATAAGTCTTGACGTGGGTCCAGCGTCGAGCAAAAATTAGAGAAGAGTGAAAACTGTATCATCCCACAAATCCACCCCATTCACGCCGGTAACCAGGCCGGATGAGATCGGATATTTCGTGGGGTGCGGGGGAAGGAACACACTCCCCAATCGGTAGCTGATAGAAAGCGCAAAACCAAGGGTTGATAGCCCTTAGGGGGTGCTTCTAATGACTAAGGATCGTGGATCGGAGCCCACGTTAAACCGTAGGTCCTTTCGGGAATGGCCCTGGCAGCAAACGAAGAGGAAAAAATCCGAAAATAACAACAACGACAACTCCTGCCCAAGCAATTTTCCAAAAAAAACTGTACTGAATTAATTCAATTTATTACAAGTTACAAACTCACAAAGTACCGTGCGAGCAAAAATTATTTGCATCAAAGAGGGCTTGGATTAAAAAACGTAGGGCTTGTTTTAGATCACAATGATATGGGGACGATATATTTAACCAAACCTAGGTTAAAATTTTGTCAAATTCATATTATGACATGATATGCCAAACTAATGAGTAATAAAATAAGTAGACAAATAGAAATTTATTTTTGTTGTTTACAAAATTAACAAAGTAACAATATACAGAAAGAAAAAGAAAAATAATTACATATATTGCTGAAATTGGCCACCGCCATGCTCCAAGTATAAATTCACACGAATTCACATAACCGGAGAGGTGGAACCAGGCTTCATCCGAAAAAAATGTCAGGTTTAATAAATCATGTCTTTCCAATAAATTTTGAGTAAACCATTGAGAGTAATTACTGCGTCTTTCAAAATCTGCGGTTTGTATTTCATGGAATACTTGCACTTTATAAGGAAATAAATTTAGCTGCTTCTTAAGAATAGTCCTGCATGTTCCATAAGATCTTCCCACTTCTTGGGACAGGCGTCTTATACAATTTGTTGGCGTATTTTGCATTATTTCACGAACGTTTGCAACAAGTTCTTCTGTTTTTACAGATGGTCTTCCTGCTCCTTTTTGTGTTTTATAGAACATGTTTCCCTAAACACAGCCACGGTTCTTTTCAAGCAATGATAAAAATCCCCAGTAATAAAAGCAACGTTAGGAAAACGTTCGTGAAAATCGTCCATGCACAAACCCGGATTGTATTTCCACTCACCATTTACTCTAACCCCGTTTCAAAAATACGCTTCAACCATGAATGTTTTGTGCTGTTCCGTAAAGCCCGTGAATCAAATTACTTGTAACGACTGTCAAAGATGACGGAATAACTGATTGATTGTTAATTCAGGTAGTTACTGACACCCAACAGGTATTAAGCTGTACGGCTAAGCATTACGTCCTTAGATGCAAGGCCCTCTTTGATGCAAATAATTTTTGCTCGCATGGTAGTATATAGTATAAACTATAACTTTGACTTGCCATTTTACGAGGTAGGTAATTATCGAATAATGTTGACTTAGGTGGAATAATTTATTGATAGAAAGCGTGAAAAAGCTGTTTTTTTTAAGAATTGTTATTCAAAAGTAATTAGCCCTTAAAATGCGACCCAAGCGATTTTTATTTGAAGAGCGTTTTACATAATTTGCCACTATGGACCAAAAAGGCAGAAAATGTGGCAAACCGTTTATAAGGGTCACAGTCAAATAAAAATAAGCCTACTTGTTTGTTTTATAAATTACGGTATTAAACGGTGCGTAAAAAAACGACTAAAAAGTGTAGCAAGGGAGTAATAAAAAAATGCTGCAAGAAAATACTTATCGCTGGACATAAACACAAAAAATATTGCCTTAAGCAGCCTTTTAAGCTACAATCTATTAAATATTATATATTATAAAATATAATATTTAGATTATACCGTGCGAGCAATAATTATTGGCATCAAAGAGGGGTTGGATTAAAAAACGTAGGGCTTGGTTTAGATCACAATGATATGGGGACGATATATCTTACCAAATCTAGGGTAAAATTTTGTCAAATTCATATTATGACATGATATGCTAAACTAATGAGTAATAAAATAAGTAGAAAAATACACATTTATTTTATTTATATTTATAAATCATTTCTTTCCAATAAATTTTGAGTAAACCATTGAGAGTAATTCCTGCGTCTTTCAAAATCTGCGGTTTGTATTTCTTGGAATACTTGCACTTTATAAGGAAATAAATTTAGCTATTTCTTAAGAATAGTCCTGCATGTTCCATAAGATCTTCCCACTTCTTGGGACAGGCGTATTTTGCATTATTTCACGAACGTTTGCAATAAGTTCTTCTGTTCTGACAGATGGTCTCCTTTATGTTGTATAGAACCTGTTTCTCTGAACGCAGCCATGGTTCTTTTCAGGCAATGATAAAAATCCCCAGCAATAAAAGCAACGTTAGGAAAATGTTCGTAAAAATCGTCCATGCACAAACTCGGATTGTATTGTCACTCACCATTTACTCTAACCCCGTTTCGAAAATATGCTTCAACCATGAATGTTTTGTGCTGTTCCGTAAAGCCCATTGTGTGAATTGTTCAAGAAATTGGAAAAATTAGCGATGAATCAAATTACTTGTAACGACTGTCAAAGATGACGGAATAACTGATTGATTGTTAATTCAGGTAGTTACTGACACCCAACAGGTATTGAGCTCTACGGCGTAATGCTAAGTTTCTCTTTATTTTTTTGCTGGAAATCAATTATCATAAATCTTCCAACATTTTACGGCTTTAATACGGCATAACTGACGGCAATAGCAGCATGCTCATTTATGCTTTATACTTGTTATGGTATACAATTGGGCGTTTTCACACTAGCCGACACGATACCGGCACGAGAACGACAACGACACCGGTGGACGCGTAATCTCATGTAAGTAAAGGGAATGCTTTCACACTTGCCGACATATCGTTATCGTGTCGTTACAGGCGCCGACAGGTCGGCGAGCAGCAAGCGCTCCACTCGTGTCGTTGGCGGTTTTTCCTTTTCCTAGTTGTTTTGGTTAGAACGGCAGAACGGCAATATTCCTACTTAATTTAAATGATAATTTCGACATACCTACTTAACTTTTAATAGAACTATGGCTAATTTCAAGTATGACATTGTTACTCTGATAGAAGTTGTAGAGTCAAAACCGTGTTTTTGGGACAAAACAAACGAAAATAATAAAAATAAAATACTCAGAGAAAAAATTTTCTTTGCGGTCTTCGCTTATTGAGTCTTAAATGCAATAAATATAGCAAATACAATTTATTTACAGGAGCCATGTCTGCGAATACCGGCACAACACTACGACACGACCGAGATGGCTGTCGGCAAATGTGAAAATACTCGCCGATTTATCGTGTCGGTGTCGCTACCGTGTCGTGATCGTGCCGGTGTCGTTTCGGCTAGTGTGAAAACGCCCTTTGGCTTCGGCTGCCGTCATTAGTTTTTTTACATAGTTTTAGTAAAAAGTATAGTGCCTAACAATAAGGTTTTGTAACAACGAAATTTTCTAAAGAAAATGTTTACTCTGAACAAAGAACTGTACGCAGATTAAAATAGTTTTTTATTCCTCCGAACCGTCGGCCCGTTGCACCAAAAAATTACCAAAACCAGTTGATTAAAAAAAAATTATAAATAATTTCAAAAATCTAGTACCAATAAAATTGATCGTCAGTAACAAAAGTTCTAAATTTACTCGTGTTTGTCTATTGGTAACTTTTTAATAATTATACTAATTATTGCTAAGGGTAAGTAATGTTAATTATTAAATAAGTATGTTTACTATAAAGTGCTAAGGGTAGGAGAAAACCTCAAAATTTAAAAAATAATGTTGCTCCATTTCAATAATACCTACGTAAAAACGAAACGACTTTTTAAAAATAAATTAATATTTCTTACGCTTCCTTAGGCCACTGATTTCGTTTCTTCTGTAAATCCAAAATAAGCCTTTTCAGCAATACTTTAAACCCAATTAGCTATATTTTTTAAATATAATTTTAAAATGTCCATAAATTAATTAAAGCAGAACATTAAATAAGACAAATTTAATTAGGAAATGCCAGTAAGTTATGAATCTGGGTTCAAAGAGTCGAACCAGAGTCGTATTTCGGATAAAAAATACTACAAAACAATATTTGAATAATTAATAATTATAATAAAATAAAATAATTGTGAATTCGCGTATATTATAAAATAATATAGATTATTAATTTAATCAATAAATTATACCGTGCGAGCAAAAATTATTTGCATCAAAGAGGGCCTTGCATCTAAGGACGTACCTAATGCTTAGCCGTAGAGCTTAATACCTGTTGGGTGTCAGTAACTACCTGAATTAACAATCAATCAGTTATTCCATCATCTTTGACAGTCGTTACAAGTACCTACCTAATTTGATTCATCGCTAATTTTTCCAATTTCTTGAACAATTCACACAATGGGCTTTACGGAACAGCACAAAACATTCATGGTTGAAGCGTATCTTTGAAACGGGGTTAGAGTAAATGGTAAGTGGAAATAAAATCCGGGTTTGTGCATGGACGATTTTCACGAATATTTTCCTAACGTTGCTTTTTTTATTGCGGGGGATTTTTATCATTGCCTGAAAAGAACCAAGGCTGTGTTTAGGGAAACAGGTTCTATACAACGCAAAAAAGGAGCAGGAAGATCATCTGTAAGAACAAAAGAACTTGTTGCAAACGTTCGTGAAATAATGCAAAATACACCAACAAATTGTATAAGACGCCTGTCCCAAGACGTGGGAAGGTCTTATGGAACATGCAGGACTATTCTTAAGAAGCAGCCACATTTTTTTTTTCCTTATAAAGTGCAAGTATTCCAAGAAATACAAGCCGCAGATTTTGAAAGACGCAGGAATTACTTATTGGAAAGAAATGATTTATTAGACCTGACATTTTTATCGGATGAAGCCTGGTTCTACCTCTCCGGTTATGTGAATTCTTAGAATACATGCATCTGGAGTAGTAAAATCCCCATTTTTTTGTAGAGTCCACATTGCACCCTCAAAAAATTGGTGTCTGGTTAGCTGTTTCCCGAAGAAGAATTGTTGGTGCTATTTTTTCCATGACACAGTTACAGCACAGCGGTATAGAAACAATATTTTGAATCCATTTGTGGAGCAATAATTACTTGACGACAAACTACGTTTTGGATATTTTCAACAGGACGGTGCAACCGCCCATACAGCCGCCGAAACTATTAGCTACTTACGCAATATTTTCGACGTCAGATTGATCAGTCTTCGATCAGACATTGAATTCCCACCTAGATCACCTTGTTTAACGGTTATGGATTACTTCGTTTTTCCTCATTTAAAGAACCCTATTTTTAAAACACCAGTTGCAAATTTAGAACAGTTACAAGAAAGGATTATCCAAGAATGTGGTAACATTTCTCCAGAGATGCTGGTTAACACTTTCGAAAATATGAAGAGACGTGTGAATTTATGCTTGGAGCATGGTGGTGGCCAATTTCAGCAATCTATGTAATTATTTTTCTTTTTCTTTCTGTATATTATTACTTTGTTAATTTTGTAAACAACAAATAAATTTGCTTTTTTCTACTTATTTTATTACTCATTAGTTTAGCATATCATGTCATAATATGAATTTGAAAAGATTTTAACCTAGATTTGGTCAGACATATCGTCTCCATTTCATTGTGATCTAAACCAAGCCCTACGTTTTTTAATCCAATTCCTCTTTGATGCAAATAATTTTTGCTCGCACGGTATATAGATATCTACATTTTGTAAAGAATTCGTTAGATATTTATGGCATAAATGAAACATCTTCCTTTTATACATGAAATAATTAAAGACAAATTAACAGAATTTTATGCAATTCATTTTAATTTAAGTTTTGCCGTTAAAATTTAGCGAAAATAAATTTTTTGCAAATATTCTTCATTTTTCTCATTTTATATTAATTATATTGAGTCTCTACATCAGAGGACTCAAATTTGCGGTAATATTCTGTGCTCTACATATACCCAAAAAATATGTTCCTAGGATTTTAGTAGTACCTATGAATTCGTCAAAAATAATGTATTCTATTACCTATTAACAAATCTGTATTACTACAGTGAACGGAAGGATGTATTTTTATAATTTTTGTTTGTTAGGTGTCTATATTTTGCAAAGAATTCGTTAGATATTTACCTAACAGGTACAACCTACTTGGTAGTTTTAGTTTTAGTTTCCTACTGGAATTTCTAAAGGAAAATGTCATAATTTTTAACACGCTTTAATTAGCTTCACCTGTAGTTTGTTTGTCCGTAACCGACTTCTTTGAACCCGATTTTGACCCACTTTAAACGGTCAGATTCGATTTAAATTTTGTAGACTTATCAAGAACCGCTGACAATACAATAATCTACACGCAAAAAATTATTCTGTCAAATATAAAACAAAGAAGCGATTTTGACGAAAAAAATTATTGGGTCGTATAGTATTCGATGCGGATACTTCGGGAAAAATAAGCAAAAAATTTTCCTGTCAACATTTGACAGCTGTCAATATGACAAATCGTTTAAAAAAATATGATATTAATGAAAAAACTATAAGGTCGTATGTATATTGACGGTGGAAAGTTGAAAAAAATATGCAAAAAATTCTCTTGTCAAAATTTGACACCTGTCAATATGTCAGAATTATTACAGTAACCGATAGTAATAAAACAAACGTGGGGTCGTATAGATATTGTCGCTAAGGATAGAGAAAAATTAAAAAAAAAAATTCTATCCGTCAAAATAAAATTTTAACAAATTTTTTTTTAATTTTGAAAATTTTTGTCGTTTGTTTGGGTTTGTTCCGGTTTGTATGTATGTTTGTATGTAACCGACTTCTTTAAACCCGATTTTGACCAACTTTAAACGGTTAGATTTAATTTAAATTTTTAGACTTATCAAGTACCGCCGACAATACAATAATCTACTAATCTAGCTCAATCTTCTCAAATAAAATTTTTTTCTTAACAATAACTTAAACCGAGACTTAAACTAAAAAATGAAAAATAAATATAATTAAAAAAAACTAAAAAACACGCTTTAATAATTAATCAAACTAAAAAGCGGAAAATAAATTAATATGCCTATGATTTAAATTTTGGTGTGAAATTTTCACTTATAATCTCCCTAGTGCTCGAATTATTTCCGGAAATTTTTCCGAAGGAACGCATTTTTTGAAAATTTTCTAGAAAAATGCGTGACTGAGGAAGAATTTTCGGATATTAATTCAATGACGCGGGGGATTCGGTAAGAAAATTTCACACCTAAAATTTATTTGAATTATTTTATTGAAATTGTCCATAATTATGGGAATACCTAAACTTTCAAAAAAAGTTTCCTCACCGTTTAGTTAAACGAAATGCAGAAAATATAAGTGAAAATTATCCTTTTTATTTATTTTTACGACATTTTATTTACTAAAACAAAGGGAGAGCATAATATAGTCTAGTTTAGGCTAGTTATGCCAGATAAAACAATTTTTAAAATCTAGGTAGATAGTAGATACCACAGTCAAGTAGGCTTAGGCTTGTGATGTCAAATTCGTCTCTGCTATACGTCACGTCGACAGTTATTTCTTAAACGTGCTTCTTTAGTTCACAATAATTAAATCATGGCAGTAAACAATCAAGAAACTAATTTTAGGCCCTACGGTGGTTGTAAATCTTGCTATGAAATAGGGGACATTAATATGTCTCATAAAAATTTAAAGTATTTGCAATGTTTAATGGAAAAAACTGAATTAAATCCCCATCAAGAAAACCTTTTCTCAGCTATCCAGAAGATTTTGAAGGAAGATATCCCATCCTTTTTAAGAAATACCAGAATTCAGCAGAACAAAATTGCATCCAAATATTACATCTATTATATTAAACATAGACATCTGATAGAAGTGGAAAGGAAAGATAACCATTATCCTTGTTATTCTCCATTACAAAGAGAAGAGTTCGAACCAGAATTCCAAAAATATTTAGCCTTAATGAAAGAAATATTTGGTAAATAAATATTTGTATTTATTTAGTATTATAAAATGAATAAAAACATTAAATACCAAAATTTGATCCTGAATACTGATTTCCGGATCATATAGCTGTCAAGAAAATATTTCCACTTATTAATTTTGTTCGCCTAGCTTGGCAGAAGGAGAAAAATTTCCGAAAAATTTGAAGGTTGTCATTGGTAACTGTCGAAATGAAAGTGTGTGATTGACTTAGAATGACAGGTGTGAAATTTTCTTACCGAATCTCCCACGTTCTTATTAGTTATTTACCTAACAAGTGCGGAAAGTGGTCCTTTACCGCACGCGACGGCAGTTGCACGAACGACGCGAAGCGGAGTTCGGGCAAGCCGTTAAGGGCGGTAAAGACACTTTACGCACGTGGTAGGTACACAATTTTTCCTTCGAGCAATAATATTTGGAACAAAAATCAAATTTAAAAGAAAAAATTTATAAAAAGTAACAAATATTAATTGTTAAAAGCTATAAATATTTTTATATTATGCATTGCGCGAATGCAAGTACATCAATTGCATTTTTTGAATAAAATTAATACAGTGCGGTAAAGAATCTTTACAGCACTGAGTGCGGTAAAGAATCTTTACCGCACCGGTAAAAAAAAGAATTATATTACAAAATTAATACAAAAAGAAACAATATTTTTTAAAAATATTTATTACATACAAACATTATAATATAAAAATATAGCTAACGATAAATATTAAAATTAAATGTACAATTTGTAGCGCAATGCAAATTAAGTGCTGAGCGAGCTTGATTTTGTTCATCAGATGTAGTTGAGCAGTTTTTGTAAATTACAGAAGCGTTATTTTCTTGCGCCATGCATGGTACAGTAGATTGTTGTGACCTGAAAATTGCTAAAGGTGTAGGCGTTGGGTTGTTTCGTGTTGATAGACCAGGAGCATCCTCTAAAGTCTCTGTCACTGCTACTGACGTTGATGTTAAAGTTGAACACTGCTCAGTGCTTCTATTTGGGGTACTAGAGCTTTGCAGAATGTTTTGAGCAATCCTTTTTTTATTTTGCAAGGAATCTTCTATGTACGACTCTGCTACAGAGGTGGATTTCCATCCACCGTGCCTCTTAATGTTTGTTATGTTGCTGCCAGATTCTGCAAGCATAGTTGCCGATGATCTTCTAAAGCAGTGCCCGGTATACATCTCTGGATTGGATAGATGTAAAAATCCAGCAATATTTGCTGGCATTTTTCCGATAGTGTTAATGCCCACGCATTGTTGTGAGCATTTTCCAGCTTTATATTGTATAAAAAAACGTCTATGCGGGGTGGCACCAGGGCGCAAAGCTACATATTTTCTGAATAAGCCTAGGTAACTTATTCTTATATTTCCAGGATCGCAGACGACAAATTTTCGTGAAATATTTGTCTTTGTCGCCTTTATTGATACAACCAGCAAATCTTCTTTATCTTCAACGTCATCAACCGTTAATTTCATTAATTCTTCACGGCGACAGGCGCCTGCAATACCGAAAATGGCAGCTACCTTAATCATAAGGTAAACTTCATTGGGTGCTTCGATTAGAAACTGCTCTGTCTGTTCTTTTTCCAAAACCTTGGATTTTTTAGGCTTATAACCTACATTTAGTCGCTTTATGTATGATGTTAACTTATAGAATCTTTGAATATCAATGTTTTCCTTTACTTGTAACGTTAGTTTTAACATAGAAAACTTTGACCATAAGCTTGAAGGTGAATATTTTTTCGATATTTTATAAAAATATGCCAAAAGTACCTCTTCGTTAATTCCTGACGCTTTTTTTTCTTTGCACCATGTTTGTAATTGTTCATATTCTTTATTGTACCGGTCCTGGGACTTTTGTGGAATTAAAGAGCCGATTGCTGCATTCGCTGCTTCAGATATTTCTTCATCGGAGCTCTCCATCTCTCAAGAATAAACGTTATACCACAGCTTTATATTAGAAAATGAAAAATTTGAACCACGAAACACGCGAAATTAACTGAACTGTTTAGATGGTATCTACAGACGCGAAATATAATAATGAGTTGTTGCTATGGGAATACAATGCAATGCAGTCGAGCAGATTTTGACTAATGCCATCTAGATCAGACGTTTAATCAAATTCCTGTCATAAAAATTATGACATAAAATTATTTATAATATTTTAGGTACAGGGTGTTTCATTATATAAGTAGAGAAGAAACGTATAAAAGTATGAGACCAAAAATAGGTACCTAGTAAAAATATTCGTAATGATGTGATACTTATCGCCGTTAGTTGTGGTTAGCATCATAATGTAGTAAATTAAATAGAACATATTACGCATATAATAAAATTTACAAGAGTGCGGTAAAGAAATTTTACAGCATTGGGTGCGGTAAAGAAATTTTACCGCACTTACCGCACTGAGTGCGGTAAAGTACTACTTACGACATGAAAATGAGTGCTGTAAAGTGTACTTTACCGCACGCGAGTAGGAAAAAAATATTTCCTACTCGCGTGCGGTAAAGTACACTTTACAGCACTCATTTTCATGTCGTAAGTAGTACTTTACCGCACTCAGTGCGGTAAGTGCGGTAAAATTTCTTTACCGCACCCAATGCTGTAAAATTTCTTTACCGCACTCTTGTAAATTTTATTATATGCGTAATATGTTCTATTTAATTTACTACATTATGATGCTAACCACAACTAACGGCGATAAGTATCACATCATTACGAATATTTTTACTAGGTACCTATTTTTGGTCTCATACTTTTATACGTTTCTTCTCTACTTATATAATGAAACACCCTGTACCTAAAATATTATAAATAATTTTATGTCATAATTTTTATGACAGGAATTTGATTAAACGTCTGATCTAGATGGCATTAGTCAAAATCTGCTCGACTGCATTGCATTGTATTCCCATAGCAACAACTCATTATTATATTTCGCGTCTGTAGATACCATCTAAACAGTTCAGTTAATTTCGCGTGTTTCGTGGTTCAAATTTTTCATTTTCTAATATAAAGCTGTGGTATAACGTTTATTCTTGAGAGATGGAGAGCTCCGATGAAGAAATATCTGAAGCAGCGAATGCAGCAATCGGCTCTTTAATTCCACAAAAGTCCCAGGACCGGTACAATAAAGAATATGAACAATTACAAACATGGTGCAAAGAAAAAAAAGCGTCAGGAATTAACGAAGAGGTACTTTTGGCATATTTTTATAAAATATCGAAAAAATATTCACCTTCAAGCTTATGGTCAAAGTTTTCTATGTTAAAACTAACGTTACAAGTAAAGGAAAACATTGATATTCAAAGATTCTATAAGTTAACATCATACATAAAGCGACTAAATGTAGGTTATAAGCCTAAAAAATCCAAGGTTTTGGAAAAAGAACAGACAGAGCAGTTTCTAATCGAAGCACCCAATGAAGTTTACCTTATGATTAAGGTAGCTGCCATTTTCGGTATTGCAGGCGCCTGTCGCCGTGAAGAATTAATGAAATTAACGGTTGATGACGTTGAAGATAAAGAAGATTTGCTGGTTGTATCAATAAAGGCGACAAAGACAAATATTTCACGAAAATTTGTCGTCTGCGATCCTGGAAATATAAGAATAAGTTACCTAGGCTTATTCAGAAAATATGTAGCTTTGCGCCCTGGTGCCACCCCGCATAGACGTTTTTTTATACAATATAAAGCTGGAAAATGCTCACAACAATGCGTGGGCATTAACACTATCGGAAAAATGCCAGCAAATATTGCTGGATTTTTACATCTATCCAATCCAGAGATGTATACCGGGCACTGCTTTAGAAGATCATCGGCAACTATGCTTGCAGAATCTGGCAGCAACATAACAAACATTAAGAGGCACGGTGGATGGAAATCCACCTCTGTAGCAGAGTCGTACATAGAAGATTCCTTGCAAAATAAAAAAAGGATTGCTCAAAACATTCTGCAAAGCTCTAGTACCCCAAATAGAAGCACTGAGCAGTGTTCAACTTTAACATCAACGTCAGTAGCAGTGACAGAGACTTTAGAGGATGCTCCTGGTCTATCAACACGAAACAACCCAACGCCTACACCTTTAGCAATTTTCAGGTCACAACAATCTACTGTACCATGCATGGCGCAAGAAAATAACGCTTCTGTAATTTACAAAAACTGCTCAACTACATCTGATGAACAAAATCAAGCTCGCTCAGCACTTAATTTGCATTGCGCTACAAATTGTACATTTAATTTTAATATTTATCGTTAGCTATATTTTTATATTATAATGTTTGTATGTAATAAATATTTTTAAAAAATATTGTTTCTTTTTGTATTAATTTTGTAATATAATTCTTTTTTTTACCGGTGCGGTAAAGATTCTTTACCGCACTCAGTGCTGTAAAGATTCTTTACCGCACTGTATTAATTTTATTCAAAAAATGCAATTGATGTACTTGCATTCGCGCAATGCATAATATAAAAATATTTATAGCTTTTAACAATTAATATTTGTTACTTTTTATAAATTTTTTCTTTTAAATTTGATTTTTGTTCCAAATATTATTGCTCGAAGGAAAAATTGTGTACCTACCACGTGCGTAAAGTGTCTTTACCGCCCTTAACGGCTTGCCCGAACTCCGCTTCGCGTCGTTCGTGCAACTGCCGTCGCGTGCGGTAAAGGACCACTTTCCGCACTTGTTAGGTAAATAACTATTTCAACACGAGTGTGGAAATACCAAGCACACTAAGATATTAAATTTAAACAGGTGTCAATTTGACGACAAAACTATTTATTAAACATAACAAACTTACGGGACACGTGGAGTGAATTGGGGTGCTGGGTGGGGTAAAGTACACTAGGGCATTACTGCAAATTTTTCGTTATTTTTGGGAACCGAAGAGTACTTATTTATGATAAAAATAATATTATCAAAAAGTGAAAATAATAATATGTCAGGCAACCCACCAACTGTCATGTTTCATGTTTACATGTCAACTCACAGAAAAGTTCTGTTCTGTTCTGTTCGAGGATTGCGATGGCCTCTAGCTTTTCAGCCTCCAGCCAATTTTTATACTCACAGAAAAATAAAGGGTTTATGTCCACTGAGTTGAACCACAGAAAAAAAAAGGGGCAGCTATAGAGCAGAAATAGAATACCCTAGGTTTTGCATTTATTGCGTTTGTACTTTGTCAATTTTTTTTTAACACAATGGTGTACAAACTATTAAAAACCAAACAAACTCTTTTTGATTATTTTGTATGGTCGTAGGAAAAGTTGTGTACATTACTCGTGTGAAAGTGATTTTCTCACACTCGGAGAATTTCCGCACTCGGCTGACGCCTCGTGCTAAATATCTCCTCATTTGAAAATTGCCACTTTCAACACTTGTTATGTAATATACTTTTCCTACTCGCGTGCGGTAAAGTACACTTTACAGCACTCATTTTCATGTCGTAAGTAGTACTTTACCGCACTCAGTGCGGTAAGTGCGGTAAAATTTCTTTACCGCACCCAATGCTGTAAAATTTCTTTACCGCACTCTTGTAAATTTTATTATATGCGTAATATGTTCTATTTAATTTACTACATTATGATGCTAACCACAACTAACGGCGATAAGTATCACATCATTACGAATATTTTTACTAGGTACCTATTTCTGTAATTTACAAAAACTGCTCAACTACATCTGATGAACAAAATCAAGCTCGCTCAGCACTTAATTTGCATTGCGCTACAAATTGTACATTTAATTTTAATATTTATCGTTAGCTATATTTTTATATTATAATGTTTGTATGTAATAAATATTTTTAAAAAATATTGTTTCTTTTTGTATTAATTTTGTAATATAATTCTTTTTTTTACCGGTGCGGTAAAGATTCTTTACCGCACTCAGTGCTGTAAAGATTCTTTACCGCACTGTATTAATTTTATTCAAAAAATGCAATTGATGTACTTGCATTCGCGCAATGCATAATATAAAAATATTTATAGCTTTTAACAATTAATATTTGTTACTTTTTATAAATTTTTTCTTTTAAATTTGATTTTTGTTCCAAATATTATTGCTCGAAGGAAAAATTGTGTACCTACCACGTGCGTAAAGTGTCTTTACCGCCCTTAACGGCTTGCCCGAACTCCGCTTCGCGTCGTTCGTGCAACTGCCGTCGCGTGCGGTAAAGGACCACTTTCCGCACTTGTTAGGTAAATAACTATTTACAACACGCGTGTG
This sequence comes from Polydrusus pterygomalis, assembly GCA_963969555.1. Lineage (NCBI taxonomy): Eukaryota > Metazoa > Arthropoda > Insecta > Coleoptera > Curculionidae > Polydrusus > Polydrusus pterygomalis. Next base: position 17,242,751 of record OZ018381.1, on the reverse strand, counting down.
ATATTTGGCACTTTCTAGCCAAGTTAACCGTGTTGTTATTGTCATTTTCGTAGGTGGTCGTAGGAAAAATTAATAACCGGAAATATCTTCTCGAGAATGGATTTTTTAAAGAAAATTATTCCTCGACTTCGACTTCGGAATAATTTAAAAAAAAATTCATGCTCTTGGAAATATTTCTAGTAGCAATTCAAGTACTAAGGAGATTACTATTAATGGTATTTCTTGATAATAAAATAGATTTAACAATAAAATTGTATTTTATTTATATTTTTTCCATTTGTTATTCAAAAGCTTTAAAGCTCTAAATGGGCAGCCTTGTGAATCTCATATTAGCTAAAATTTTACATAATTTTTCACTGTGCATTCAAAAGAGGCGAAAAGGGTAGCCAAGTCATTTATTAGGGTCAAAGTGAAATAAAAATGAAAGGGGCTTGGTTGTTTAAATGATCATATTAGCCCTTGCGGTAAATAAAAAGTGGATTATACATAAATTGTGGGGTCGAATAAAAAATGGGCGCTGAACAATTGAATAAGTCATGGCTTTCTGCTTTATGTAACTTTATTTAGGGTTATAAAATAAATATTTGAAATATTATTACCCTAAAAACACGTAAAATTCATTGAAAAAATTTTTTTCAAATTTTATTTGGACACTGATGGCGAACCAATCACGCGAAATATTGCTACTTCAACAAAATATTCACAGGTTAAAGAATGTTTTCTTGATATCTGGTGCTCCTAGAGGCTCATCTTCGCAGACTTTTTCTATGGGCTTAATTTTTTTCCGGAAGGTGAAGTAACTTATCACAGACAAAAATATTGCATATACCGTGGTTTGGGTTTAGATCACAATGATATGGGGACGATATATCTAACCAAATCTAGGTTAAAGTTTTATCAAATTCATATTATGACATGATATGCCAAACTAATGAGTAATAAAATAAGTAGACAAATGCAAATTTATTTTTGTTGTTAACAAAATTAACAAAGGTAAGAATATACAGAAAGAAAAAGAAAAATAATTACATAAATTGCTGAAATTGGCCACCGCCATGCTCCAAGCATAAATTCACACGTCTCTTCATATTTTCGAAAGTGTTGACCAGCATCTCTGGAGAAATGTTACCACATTCTTTGATAATCCTTCCTTGCATTTGTTCTAAATTTGCAACTGGTGTTTTAAAAATAGTGTTCTTTAAATGAGGAAAAACGAAGTAATCCATAACGGTTAAACAAGGTGATCTACCAGAGAGGTGGAACCAGGCTTCATCCGAAAAACATGTCAGGTCTAATAAATCATTTCTTTCCAATAAATTTTGGGTAAACCATTGAGAATAATTTCGGTGTCTTTTAAAATCTGCGGCTTGTTTTTCTTGGAATACTTGCACTTTATAAGGAAATAAATTTAGCTGCTTCTTAAGAATAGTCCTGCGTGTTTCATAAGATCTTCCCACTTCTTGGGACAGGCGTCTTATACAATTTGTTGGCGTATTTTGCATTATTTCACGAACGTTTGCAACAAGTTCTTCTGTTCTTACTCTACTTAACTTACTCTAACCCCGTTTCGAAAATACGCTTCAACCATGAATGTTTTGTGCTGTTCCGTAAAGCCCATTGTGTGAATTGTTCAAGAAATTGGAAAAATTAGCGATGAATCAAATTACTAACGACTGGCAAAGATGACGGAATAACTGATTGATTGTTAATTTAGGTAGTTACTGACACCAAACAGGTATTAATTAAGCTCAACGGCTAAGCATTACGTTCTTAGATGCAAGGCCCTATTTGATGCAAATAATTTTTGCTCGCACGGTAGTTTAAGATTTAAAAAAAGAAATATTTCTTTTCCTTTAGAAAGTTATGTATTTTTATTACTAAATGTCTCATGTAAATGTATTTATGATAAAGAAAAGAATCAGCCTTTTATATAGAATACCGCCCACTTAATCAAAAATCGCTCGGACCAATGAAATTTATATTTTTTAAATACATTTTTTTAAATCATAAAATGCAACTTTAATTTTCTTAAAGAAACGTATTGTATATTTGTACATTTTTACATTCTACGATCAATACTAGACATTTTTCATAGATCATTCCCTATACCTATCTTCAACCGTTTAGAAAAGATTAACGTTTAAAACAAAGTAGACAAACGAGAAAATATGAATTGAAACTATTTCATAAGATATTGAAAATGTCCTCCACCAACAAACTGTTCCGCATTAGCTTCGGTCACTCCGGGCGTTCGTAAGCAACCTATGGAAGTTACTCATCTTAAATATGTGGGTATTGTCATTGACAGGCACTTTAAATGGGATGTTTTACATTTGTATAAAAAAGTAATACACATGTTCTGCATTTTAAGAGAATTTCTTAACAGATCTTACTTCGTTTTTCTTTATTTCCCGCATTAAAAAAAAATCATAATAGTATGTGTCCTTTTTCTAAGTTTAATACTTTACATAAACTTATTTATTAATATCTCAAAGTTGTAAACTAAACACATACAGGTGTTTCACACGTAGGTGCAATTAGATTATGTTGTGATATGTTAATTTCATTGTTTTAAACCTACAAACATGTTTTATGTAAAATATATTTTTTGTTTCAATTAAATAAATTCAAATTCAATTTAATCAACCGTATGTTTTCCCAACTGATTGGTGATGCACAATGTGGTCAACTGTCAAAGTAATTAATTTGGATTATCTTGTAGATCAACTGAAATATCCAGAAGCTTATCGCTACCAGTAGTTGTTTTTGGTCTGCCTAACCCATGGTCATCTTTTCATATATCTCATTTCAATTAGTTTTCTTTCTAGTCATTTTCAGTCATTTCTTAGTCATCTTTTCATATATCTCATTTCAATTAGTTTCCTAACCAATAACGCATACGTGACTCATATATTTTAAAATATTTGGACATAAACACTTGATATTTTCATTTAATGCCCTTAATTTCTATCAATATTGTTAAAACATATATTTTGTATGGTAATTTAACAACTATCGAATTAGAACGTTACTTTATGCAAATTATTTTTTATCAAATCGATCCAACTGGTTTGCTAAACGCACATGTGAATGACTCATTACTAAAGGTTAAGTAAGTGACATGAATATTTTTTCATATCTTTTTTTTCTTTAATTCATAATTTCCCCTTGACAGGTTTAGACCCTTACTTCCTGGTATGTTGTAATAAAAACGTTTTCAAGGTGATTATAGATTTCATCGCGTGTAGATTATGTTGTTATGTACCTACTATATGTATGTGCTAATAAAATAATATGAACATTGTAAATCCGAACTATAACTAATAACTGTAATATAGGATTCGATTTAAAGTTTAACAGGTTATGTTAAAAAATAAATATTGTTTAAAATATTTGAAAATTATTGTAGATACCTACTTACTCAGAAAGTTAAAAAATAAGATGTACATTTTTGTTTCGTTGTTGTAATTTTCACCCGTCATATGTCATAATTTTTTCTAGTTAAACGAAACTCTTTAGAAATAGAAGCTAAACTTATCCTAAAAATATGTTACAAAATGTACAATGTAAATATAATAGACGATTCATAATTTTCAATATTTCATTAAACTAAAAAGAGATCCCGGTAAAAGTACAAAAAAAGGCATTAAGCAACTTAATAAAATTCTCCATACACAAATATCTAACCCCTTTAAGGCCGATACTCAATTACAAAATAAGCAATATTTAATAAGAAATAGGTATTAAAAGTTGTAAATATGTGACGAATTCAGAAAATGCAGAATGCCTGTATAAGGTGAACTTGTAAGATTTAACATAGGAAGTTTCGTATAAGCTGAGTGAACTTGGTTGAATATTCTTCAGAGACGCACCTTGCACTCACCATGTTTCTTTTATAAAATAATTAAATTTAAACATCCATCTTACCTACCTTTTTAATAAGCTTACATTCTGTCCCGATGTTGATAATATAAATATGCGTAGAAGGCACATTCTAACCATTCCCACGCACAGTAAAGAATTAAAAAAAAAAGGTTTAACAAATATAAAATAATAAACTTTTCTGGATCTCTAAAGGCATTCAAGATGAAAACTAAATATAAACTACTGCATGATTAGGTTGAGCGATTTGTCAGGCGGAGCTCTTCTATTTCTCTTTTTCTCCTACTTCTTCAGCTCCTTCCATCTCTCACCACATTGTCTTTTTCGTCCTTTTTGTTGTATAGAATATAATAACTTAATTATTATTATTTTAGGTAAAATGTAATCTATTTATTTATACATTATCCTATTAAGTTTCGTTAGCCTCAATAGAGCACATGCTTGCGTAGGAGGTTGCAAATATGGCCCTTTATTTCCTACGTTATATTGTTTATTATTTTGTGATTTAATTGTATATTGGAAATAATAAATTTAAAAAATATATTAATGAAAAAAAAAGGCAAAAAATAAAAGTTGACTCTGACATTATTTGGGGGTATGTCAGGGGGGTGAATGGTTAATTTATAAAAAGTCAGCTGTACATTATTGCCTTTGTTGTTTCTATAATTGTTAGGTTTATAATCTAAAGGGATTGTTTGATTTTAAAAAAAGTCAGCTGTCAACAGGTACTTTAAAAGATTTCTACCTTTGAAAAAATGTAGTGCTGCATACAATACGTTTGAAAATACCTTTATCTACACTGGCTATGAAAAGTGATAAAAACATACGAATTGCTCAAATCGAAACTACCGTTTTGTACACAATTAATATCCAACACAAGATAATTTTGACTTTCTGCTGGCGTGAAATTAAAGTTCTAATTTACAACAGGTACTTTTAAAAAATTGTCGATCATTCTAGAAACATTACAGTGCCTCGTTGGACTTGTAGCCTTCGTTTTGTCTTCAGGCTCACAAAACGTCTCACTTGTATGAAAGGAGACATGTTCAAAACTAATATAATATACTATATTTTTCCTAGATTTTTATTGTTCTGTGCTGACGTAATTATTTCTTCTAAGCTTATAAAAAAAAATTGGGTTTCCAGTCTTGCGAAATATATTTTTTCACATACGTGTGGAAAAATCAATTTTCTGCACTGATATCCGTCCGGAAACTTGGTTATTCCACGCGTCTCGCGTCTGTAGAAAAAATATACATATTTCGCAAGGCTGGAAACACCATTTTTTTTATAAGCTTAGAAAAAATAATCACGTCAGCACAGAACAATAAAAATCTAGGAAAAATATAAATAAAAATAAACCAATTTTCCGGACGGATATCAGTGCAGAAAATTGATTTTTCCACACTAGTGCGGAAAATTTTTCGGCACGATTCTGCCAAAATTAATAATATATCAATAATCGCGGTAATTGATATTTTTTGTATTAACAAAAACTATATAGCTGTCCAATTATGCATTTCGTTTTTCTTACAGTGACTTTATACAAGACAGTGGCGACAATTAATTAATACGAAGTTTTTAGTTGTATTATGCAGTTAAAATTTGGAACCGTTGCCATTTGTCAAAAGTTTTACTCCATTTAAAACAAGTGTAACAAAATAATTTCCCGCAACATGGCGGCTTGGGCCACTATTGTCGCCACTGTCTTGTATAAAGTCACTGTAGTTTTTCTTAGCTACCAGGTTACTAAGGAAGCTTACAGTAACAAGATAATTTCTTAGTAATTTGTGCGTATATTTCGTACTGACTTTTCTAATCTGGAAATGGAAGATGGAGTTCCAGAGTACATTAGGAGTGCAGCAAAAAAAAAAATAGATTTAAATTTGCTCCCAGAAAATTTAAAGTAAGGTACATTTAAAAAAATGAAAGTTTACAAAATGAAACAAGAAAATAAGCAACATTAGTAAAGAAGAGGTGCTCTTGTTTTATTTCCAAGAAATTTCAAAGCATTTTCAACCTTCTATAATGTGGTCCAAGTACTCAATGGTAAAATCTATGCTGAAATTGAAAAAAAAAACGTTGGTATTAGGAGGCATTTTAAATTACTTTTTTATTTAATGCTTTAAAAAAAAAGAAAATGGTGGGTTTTAGACCAAAACAGTTTAAGTTAAAACGTTTTTAAGCACTGCGCCTGACAATATTTATTTGCTTATTAAAGTTGCAACTACGCTACGCGTCGTTTGGTGAACGACAGACTCGTGCGGAAAATTTCATTTTCCGCACTTGTTAGGTAAATAGCTATTTTTGTACAACTGTCAAAAAACTAACTTTTTCTGTTGCTATGTAATGATGTTTTCGTATAAATTCAAAAATTATTTTCCAAAAAACTTTTTATTAACATTCTTTATAATTAAAGTAAATCAAATTAATATTTTCGATTTTTCCTCCAAATAACTCAGCAAAACAGTTTCTGATACAGTTTTTACCTTCTTTATGTTACACAATTCACGAAACTGACCGTACACTTTCTCATATTGTATTTTTGATTTAGCGGGCAAAAGATTTAATACAACAATCTTGGCCACATCCGTTATTTCTTGAGGTGTTTCTGGACACGAAACACGAAAAACGATAGATTTGACAATCAATAAATTTTAAACAATTGCAGGTTTTCATGGCAATCAGAACAGGCGTAAGAAAAGATACCTTAAATTCTATGAATTTTAATTTTAAATCTATGTTTTAAACACGATAAATAGTCTAATATACATATAATTAAGAAAATAGTTAATAACAAACTGTACAACCTAACAACCTCACAACCTAACGGTCTTGGTAAAAATTGACAATCTCATTAAAAAAAAAACAGTTATTTTGCGCACTTAATACAAAAATAACTACACTGCCGAGCATTAAATTAGGGTCACCCCGTAATTTAAAATTATTTCACACACTTTTAGTTTTTTCGAATTTTTTTCGGTTGTAACAAAGTTTACTAACTTTATACGATTATTTGTTCGTGATTGCATGTGTAAAAAAAAGTTGTTGTTGTTTCGATAAGCGTTTGACAAAAAGAGTGCCCCTTACCCAAATTCCTAAAAACCATTATCAGCATATTTTTTTTTGGTTTCTGTACTTTTATCTGTCTATTGCAAATTGTTTGTGTAATGTTGGTATTGTGAGTGTATTGAAATGGCTATAAATCCTGTTGTTGCGGCACGAATTGTGGCGGCTATAGAAGATGGCCGCGGTCAGCGCGAAACTGCGAGAAACGTTGGTGTAAGCCTCTCCAGTGTGCAACGAGTATTTCACCGGTACGAAGAGACTGGTCTGCTCACTCGAAGACCTGGTTCAGGACGAGGAAGGACTTCAATAGCTAGAGATTACCGCTTTCTTGTTTTTAGTGCTTTGAGAAACCGGACGGTCACGGCAGTTTCCCTTCGAAATCATCTGCAAGAAGTGAGAACTGTAAACATAAGTAAGTGGACAGTTAGGATGCGACTTTATGCTGCTGGATTATCTTCCCGAACTAGAGCTACTGGACCGCCGCTTTCCCGTAACCACCGGATTGCAAGGTTGAATTTTGCACGAGAACACTTGGCTTGGACAATAGAGGATTGGAGTCGCGTTTTGTTTTCCGATGAATCGCGATTCTGTCTTACGGGCTTAGATAGACGTATAAGAGTGTGGCTACGACAAGGCAAGAGATATGCGCAAGCGTGTATTGCCGAGCGACTTCCGTTTCGTGGAGGCTCAGTTATGGCATGGAGAGGCATATCTTTTGAAGCTCGCACGGAGTTAGTCTTTTTCCAGAATGAGACGTTGACTGCGCATAGGTACCTAACAGAGGTTCTAGAAGACCATGTTGTACCGTTCATGTTTATTCTTGGAGAAGATGCAAGCTTTATGCATGATAATGCACGGCCCCACACTGCTCGGTTTGTTTCTGCTTATCTTGACGAGGTTCAAATCACGCGATTTGTTTGGCCTGCTCGCAGTCCAGACTTAAATCCCATCGAACATGTTTGGGATGAGATGGGGAGACATTTACGGAGACATCTGCCGGCCCCAGCAATTCTAGAGAGCTTCGCGACATACTGACGCAGGAATGGGACAATCTTCCGCAGGATGTGATCCAAAATCTTATCCAAAGCATGCCTCGTCGTTTGCAAGCTGTTATCACTGCCAGAGGAGGGAATCATCGCTACTAAAGTCCTTAAAATTTCTTTTGTTTGAACTAAAAGCATCAAATTAAAATTTGCATTTTCATTACTTTCAATAAACTTTGAACAAAACAACAAACACTTTTTTTTATTCAAGCAATCATGACAAAATCATCGCATAACGTTAGTAAACTATGTTACTACCGAAAAAAAATTCGAAAAAACTAAAAATGTCTGAAATAATTTCAAATTACGGGGTGACCCTAATTTAATGCTCGGCAGTGTATTTATGTGTGATCTCGGTATGAATACGTTTTGCGTCGTCCAAGCATCCTTTAGAAATACTACTACTTTATTTCTTCATGCGATAAGGTGATAAAAGATATTGTAAGAAATATTGTTTAAATAATTTTATCACAGATAGTTAAACTGTTATTAAATGTTGTTTTATTTATTTTTCAGATCTTCCTCGCAACAATATTAAAAGGTATGTATGTAACAAAATCAAACTCATTAAAATCTTATTGGAAAATAATTTTTCGGGTGTTTCGCCCGCCACAGAGCAGGAACATAAAATATTTGAGTTAATAACAGCCCTTGCGTTTAAATATACAAAATGGTACAAAAACTACTTTTTGCCTCAAGCCTGATCTATTATTCCTAGCGTGGTATCTGTTTTTGCAGAAACTCAATCTACCTAAAACATATTACTACAAAAGTTTTACCACTAATTCTAGTCATATAACGTCATACTACCCAAAAGAACTTATATCGTCTTTATTTTTTTAAACTTTAGAATGCATTTAGACCAAACTAACTTTTACAATTTATTATATGCAAAATGAGAAAATAACATAGTAATAATAAAAATACATTAAAAAAAGGAAGTTAATCCAATTTAATTTATCAATAAAATCAATTAAGAAAAATAGTATATAATTTAATTTAGTAAATACTAAATAAATAAATATTTAGTATATCCTTACCTGTTTTTTAAAAGTTGCCAATTATGTAATTTTTCTAACATGTTTTGGAAGATTGTTTAATTATATTATTCCATCATGTAAAAGCTACTTTTTCCGAAATTTTTTGTTCATATTAAATGAAGGAAGGGCCTTCTAAAGAGAAAGTGTCTAGGATTTTTTAAATCATTTATATACATTTTTTTGCAAAATAATTGATATGTCTGTAAGACAGTATAAAAATCGCCTGTAGAAGTTATAATGTCAAAATAGTTGAAAAATGGTTTTTGGGGTACTGGGGGTTAAAGCAAAATATAACCCCTCGAGAGGTTAATTTAGATATTATGCTGAAATTAGTAATGTAATCGCACATTTTAGAAAATTAAATAATTTTTTTTATGTTTACGTCCACGTGTAGCGGTGAGTGAATGAATTCCTCATTTAGTTTGGTTGTTTAGACTTCCTATACTAACTTTCTTCACATGCTCAGCATGTTTTAACTCTCCTCAACTTTTTTATATACGTCACTTCTACATTTCAATTTTTCAATGCCATGAAAGCTCCATTAAGGTTTTATACCATTTTCTCTTCTGCTAATACCATCAGCACTATACACATTTTTTCTGTGTCCTGAAGATGAACGGTTCTACGTTCGAAACATGCAGAGACCCCTAAAGAATTTCTATATTCTATTAAATTTTGTGGAGGAAGACTTTTAGTTTTTTCTTTCTTTCTCCTTAAATTATTAAAATAAACAAAGCTTTGACTAAATGTTATTTAATTAGCGCTCAGTGTCATTTATAGGTGAAACGCGATCACTGTTTTCCAACAGGCTAGGCGGTGCTATAAGCAATGCACGATGCACTGTTAATAATTTAATAATATTCATGCACACGAAATGCATAACGACTCGCTTTGCAGGAGCAAAAGGACTTTAGAGGAATTAGGTACCAGAGATTAGGCAAATGCTGCATATTTAAAGAAAAAGCAGGGACGTAGGAGGTTTGATTTTAACGAATTGCCTTAACCGGGTACTGACAAAATTTTAAAAGTTTTATAATACCTACTTAGGTAAAGTCCGTTCAATGACCGCTGATCGTTACGTCATATTCTCCATATTTGCGGTACGTCGCAAATTAATTTAGTCAGTTTGACTTACCGGTAGTAAAGGTTACGATTTTTATTAGGCTTAGGCCTTTTGTACCCACTCACGGCGACCGTCCTAACGGCACCGTTTATATGGTTAAAGCCTCGTTCTCAGAGTTACGTTGTGTCGCCAGCGACATCATCTTGACCAATCAGGAGCATCTTACGTCATTACCCCTAACCCCCACCTAAGTGTCGCAAAATCGGTGTCGTTGTCGTTCAATTATTTCAACTTCAACGTCGTGCCGTTTATTTGCAGCAGCTATTTTTAAATTTTGCTTGTGTTTTGATATTGTTTTGTGAATTTCCAGTTTGGTTTTAAATAGAAATTAACATAAACATAGCCTAAATTAATTTTGGGAAGTACCTTTTACCTCCTCTTATTTCCTCTTTATCTGGTTTTCCTTAGTACTGGAGCGTTTGGCTTTTCGCCAAAGATAATACGCTATTAATAAGTTACGCCTTTTCATAATAAATTATTCAAAACAAGTTTACAAACAACAATATATTACAAACAAACAAATCAATTAGGGTTATGTTGGACAGACAGCGACACTGTGCGACAGTCGGTGCTTTCGCTTCACGGTCGCCGCGACACCCAATTGATAAGAGTGGGGGTGTGTCGCTAGCGACATCCGTAGCTCTGGGAACGAGCCTTAAGGGATTAGGTAGAATAATGTGACCTTTCACACGCACCTGCACCGTTTACACGGTACACGGTTCTGTTCCACCGCGATGTCACCGTGAGCCCCCACTATAATTCACGGCGATCGTTACCGAAGAGACATGCCCAGAAGATTTTAAAATTTAATTGGCCCTTGCATATTATGTACCGCGCTTAGGATATTTTCTTGGTTCATTGGCGGGAACATTGTTTTATTTAGTATATTTTTATCATAATCATATTTTTCGTAATGGCAGTAGATATAGATATGGATATGCTTATATCTTTGGTGGAAACAAGGCCGGGTATTTGGGACAAAACAAGTTCTATAAATAAGAACAGAAACTGCACAAGAAGTGTCTGGAAGAAAATATTTTTGGAGGTCAATCCTGATTTTGATTGTAACAGCCAACATTTCCAGAGGCTGTATGCACTCTCTCATATAATATGTATCTTGACATTGAAGCGAATTTTTTATTCGTTCGTGTAGGTCATCAAAGCTGGATATGGACATCCTAAAATAATTAAAAAAGTTTTTTTTCGTCTTCCCTCAACTGACCAAATAGTACAAAGAATGCACCGAATTGTTTCCTTCCCATATTGAGGGGATGAACCCACAAAATTCTGTTTCGTGCCTTTCTTCGTTTTTTGATACGCACGTAAGACATTTAAATCGCTATAGCACGTCTATGATCCATACTCGAATCGAATTGTTTTTTCAAACCATTTCTTAAAGTTTTCACTATTCATCGAAATATGATCCCCAGATTTCAGGCCAGACTTAAATATCAAACTGGCATTATCCACAAATCCATCTTCTGAACCAGCATGTAGAATAATATACCGCAAACCCTCTGACGATTTTTTTAAACGGTATGAAAAATATCATCGTGCCAACCTTATTCTTAAATTCTCTTAACAATTCTACTCGTTTTTGCGCTATATGCATGGGGTCGAACACGAGATGACAAAATAGCTTCATTATTGCGATTCTTAAAATCTACCTCCTTCTCCATCCCCTTTGCCTTAATTCATTGGATTGTTGAACACGAAACTCCCAAAGCATCAGAAACTCTCTAAAGCAGATAGGTATTTATAAAAAAATTGTTATAATATATTTTTTATGTTTTATTATCTATTTACCTCGTAAACTGCGTTAAAGGGTAAAATACTCTTTCCGGCGTAACGGTCAACAGCCATTGAACAGACTTTAGATCAAAATCGCATTGACATAAAATAAAATTAAGTTCTGCAAGCCTTCTGTTGCCTGGTGCGACCTGTGCGAATGTTAAAAATCAACTACCATTTTGGTTTGCTTTTCGGTAACAAGTAAAGTTGGTTTGTGTATCTACTAGCCGAGTGGTAGAATGCTGTGGCCGAAGACTGCCCGGAGACAAAATTTCACTTGTTTTTTTAATGAATAGGCCTGTATTCTATTTCACTCACTTCTTCTTAAATCTCGGAAGTCCCTGCCTTGTCTAAACTTGCTCCGACTACATGGGGAAAGCCTCGTAGATGGCCTAAGTGACAAAATTTTGTCTTTCATTCCCAAACACAAAAAGCAGTTTTCTACGCAAAAAACAAATGTTATCAAACAAAATTTTAATCGTTTTTGGCAAAATATGATTGATTTACAATCGCTTAAAAATTACATTTTAAATTGGGATTTATTTGGAAGGTTTTTTCATTAAGGCCCTTTTTCGACAGTCACAGAATTTAAAACATTCCTGAAGAGGATTCCGGGTTCCTAACAAAATGATAATACAGGACTATAAATACAAAAATAACTGGTATGTCCACAAGAGATTCAGCGTAAAATTTCAAAAATAATGGAAAATAAAGGAAAAATAACATTACTTTAATTAATCACTTTGCGATACATCGTAGATCTGGATTTCACAGGATGGCGAGAATAATTCCAGAAAACCATTAGGTCGTTGGCCGCCTCAAAAAGGTGCTTAGTCAGAATCAAAACTGACAAATAAAACCGGGATGTTCAAACAAAGTTTGTTCAGGCTATTAATAACCCGACTCTGAGATTTCGATATCGACCCAAAAGATAATACACTATCTGATTTTTTGGCTGCCTAACCACCAACAATATGAATAAACAAAACCATAAAATAAACGGAATACGTAATACAATATTAAAATATGTTTCAAACCGATTTTCGTGACGAACCTTCTTGCTAATAAATTAGCATTCTCCTATTTTTCTTGTTTCGAAATTTCATCGTGTTACCTTTACCAAAACTAGGTTTCAAAATAGAATGGGAGCTCGACTGCTCCATTTGTGTCCACCGATGTGAAGTTGCTGAGCAACACCCTATAAAGTGTTTGTTAGAAGATGGTAGATAATGAAGTATTATCAAGAAAATTACCTTGTCGGACTTAGATTGTCTTTATATTGTTACTTAACAAAGCGTTTCGGTTAGTTAGAATCTCTAACCGTTTATGTATAAACTAAATTATAATTCTAAGGCTACTGTCTTAAATATTATCCATGTGCAATGAAGCTTGATGACTCTGCCTACGTGCTTATTGGAGGGTGAAGTTTGAGCTGTTTGTTTTGGACAAGGAAAGGCTTCTAGATATTGGGGATATTTAGCTGTTTCTTTGAGTTTACGTTACCGCCAGTGCTGTTCTGTGTCTAAAACCTTTACTTCTATGACCCCTGTATAGTATGTTGGTTGGTAAAAACATGTTCCGCTATACCTAATTTCGTTTCACCTCTTTGGGTATGTTTTAAATGTTATCAAAATAGCTTTCAAATTCGGAATATACGCTTCTTAGAAGTTTTCTTACAAAAGTAAAACCCCCACGTAAAAACACAAAAAATTGCATGTATCGAATCCCTTGCTAATGAGGCGAATCGTACATTGGAGAAACAAAAAGACCTCTTCCCGTACGAGTTAAAGAATATCTGAAATATACCCAAAGAGGTAAAACTTCGAAATCAGGTATGGCGGAACATGTATGGGCCAATCAACATAATATACAGTGGTCAGAAGCAAAGATTTTGGATACGGAACAGCACTGACGGAAACGCAAATTCATAAAAGCAGCTTTTATGAAACAAAATACCCATATACGTAGTAAACCATAAGTATAAATATCTCCAATATCTGGAAGCCTTCCCTTGTCCAAAACAAACAGCTTAAACTTCACACTCCAATAAGCACCTGGGCGGAGGCGGAGTCATCAAGCTACATTGCACACGGATAGTATTTAAGACAGTAGCCTTAGAATTATTATTTGCATTTTACTGTTTACATTTGAAAACGGTTAGAGATACTAACTAACCGAAACGTTGTGTTAAGTAATAAAATAAAGACAATGGAAATCCGACAGGGTTATTTTTTTTTAATACCCCATAAAATGGCGCATATTTCAACAAAATAAAACAAATTAGCTCCATGTTTCATGTCCGGCCCCTTCCACAGAATATTTATATTTTAAATACACAAAAACATCGAATTTGAATTTATTTATTTAATTTAGATTCATTTATTTTAGACTCAATTGTCCGGTAAAACGTTAACAACAAATATTGTACCGTCAATTTAAAATTGATTTATAGAAAAGTCGGCAAAAGTTCTATTTTAAATTGTACATTCGCCGATTGTGTTTTAAATGAATACCTTTCATGTTTTAAAGTATCGAAAAATTATTTAAAACTATTTAACTATAATTTATTTAATTATATTAATTATTTTAAAAGTTGGATTTAGGCTTATTTTATACATTAGACCGTACTATTTATTTGGTCTTCTGTTTTCAAACAAATACGCTTTCGAGGCGTGTTTTTAATTGATTCCTTCGGTGTCTTACCTATAATTATCTTCGAAGTTGCTCTACTCTATTAATATCGTTAAGATATGAATTTGCCCATTTATTAATTTGTATAAACTATCGGTGATAGGTTAAAAGTGAGTGGGTTACAGCTAGCCCTCCACTGCGACCATGTAGTCTATTAATTGTGGCTCACACCTTGTTTATATTTCCCCCAATAGGTCTAAATTTTGGATGAAGTTAATGATGGTATTGGGAGAGACATTTTTCATGTCATCCGGCAGCAGAGTCACCTCGCCAAATAGGGCGAATCTGATTCTTCCTGCTGCGGGGCAGGCGCACTTTAAGTGTTCTGCTGTTTCTGCATCTTTCATGCAGAGCCGACATTCATCAGTTGGGGCTATACCAATTTTGTACATATGGTGTCGCAATCTGCAGTGGCCGGTGTACAATCCCACTAGTGCTTTAAGGCATGCCCTGTTGAGCACTAGTAGTTTGTCAGTTAAATTTGACCAGTGTCTTTCCCATTTGCTTTTTGCTTCAGCTAGTATTGTTTTCCTGGTCGTAGCATGAGATATACTAAACCTATTACCGGCTCGGGTCCTGTGAATTTTAGTGCAGCACCTCTCTTTTCGAGCTTATCGGCAGCTTTATTACCCTCCAGATCCATGTGTCCCGGTATCCCTATTAAGGTTATTTTATTGTTCAAACTTAGTTCGGATACACTGAGAAAATGAAGTTTCCTAAGTTATCGGGCTGGACAAATTTAGCAGCTGTTACTAAATCTTCTTCTTCTTTGAGTGCCTATCCGTTCCGGATGTTGGCTATCAACCCAGCAATTATCACCTTGTTGACCGCAGCTCGAAAAAGACCAGTGGTGGTCATTGCAAGCCATGTTCTTAGGTTTTTCAGCCATGAAATTCTTCTTCGTCCTGATCCGCGTTGTCCAAGGATTTTTCCTTGTAATATCTGTTGAAGTAACTGGAATCTGTTCCGGTTTCTCATAATATGTCCTAAATATTCGAGCTTTCTGGACTTTACCGTGATAAGTACTTCCTTTTCCTTGTTCATCCTCCTCATCACCTCCTCGCTGGTAACGTGATCGGTCCATGATATACGTAGCAATCTACGGTAAAGCCACATTTCAAAAGACTCCAGTTTTTTGCTTGTAGCTTCAGTCAGCGTCTACGACTCTACCCCGTACAGAAGAACGGAGAGCACATAGCAGCGCAGTAATCTTATCTTTGTTGTAAGGGTTAGATCCCTGCTTCTAAAAACATTTCTCATTTTCAAGAATATCGCCCTGGCCTTCTCTATACGACATCGAATTTCCTGTGAGTGGTCCCACTTGTCGTTAACGGTAGTTCCAAGACAGGTGTAGTTACTAACTCTTTCAATCTGCTGCTGGCCTATTGTTATTCTTCCTGCTGCCACTGCGTTTTTACTGATCACCATAAATTTTGTTTTACTAATATTCAGATCAAGGCCATATTGTTTACTTGTTTGTGTTATTTTGGTTTTGATTTCTTGGAGATCTTCCAAGCTGTCCGCGAACACTACAGTATCATCCGCATATCTAATGTTATTAATGCGGTTTCCGTTAATTAGTATACCACATTCCGTTTCCTCACATGCTTCTTTAAATATTTGTTCGGAGTAGATGTTAAATAATAACGGTGAGAGTATACAACCCTGCCTTACACCGCGCAGTATTTCTATTTCTTCTGTTTTCTCTCCTTCCACTCGAACAAAGGCAGACTGGTCCCAGTACAGGTTGATAATTATTCTAATATCCTTGTCGTCCATACCAACGTTCTTCAGTATTTCAACCATTTTTCCATGTTGAACTGTATCAAATGCCTTTTGGTAATCTATAAAACAGGCATAGACATCGCAGTTAACATCTCTACTTCTCTGGAACAGTACCTGTATGCAAAATAATGCCTCTCTTGTTCCAACAGCATCTCGGAAGCCGAACTGTGTATTTGACATTTGCCCTTCACAAAGTTTGTATACTCTTCTGTGTATGACCTTTAGAAACACCTTTAGAAACTTACTAAATAAACCGCTATATTAGTTAACATATTGTTTAAAGGTGACATGATGATCTTGTAGTCGTTGCAGTATATATTTTGCTGGGTTTTACAAATCTTATAGTGTTGTTATTACAACATATTTGTTAACTGCTGCTATATTATTATGTCGATACCAGCTAAATAGTTTTATAAAGAGATCAACTTAAACGGTTAAGTAATTATTGCTATCTGAGTTAGCAATCCTAGCGTTACAATTTTTAATCGTAACCCTAATGCACTTTGCCAGGTACTTAAAGCCAGGATAACTCGATCGCGGTTCAACTAGAGCAAAACGGTTTTTTAAGATTCGTTATTTGGATGTAGGAAAGGGTAAATTCGGTCGAACGTCAGCCAATAAGAAAGCGCTTGCTCTGCCATTCGGACATTAGAAAAATCAAAATTCCAATCTGTGATCGTATCTTCCGCGAGATAGTAGTTGTGTGACGCGATACCCATTACGCGCATTATTTTTCAGTTCTATATGCTTGTGCATGCTGTATACCTAAAGTATTCGTTGTTTTTTTATGTGATTATTGCGATCATATTATTATATACATGACTAATTTTGTACCTCCTGTTAACTTTTGTTCTAATAAAAAATTAGAAAAAAAAAATAGCTGATGGGGCATAATTTAACGGTAAGTTTTTTTTAGCCATAAATTATAATCAGTTTTAAAAAATATATGTCTTTTTGTAATAAATACAATTTATTAGAATAAAAAACTGAATAATTTCTTTAATTTCATTAAAGTTTTTCGCTAAAAACATGTTAACGTTAAGTATAAAGTGTCCTCAGTTTATAACATGCACACCAACTTTTTTTTTAAACTTTTTATTACAATACAAGTTAACAGGGGGTGCAAAATTAATTATGTGAATCCTTATGACCCGCGTTTAAAAAAACTTAGCGTATATAAAACTTTCGTTTGAACAGCACATATTTATGGAATGCCCTGTATAACTTGCTAAACAAAGAAGCAGTGATTACTAAACAATCATGCTGCGATAAATAAACAATTATACTGTGATTACTAAACAATCATGCTGTGATTACTAAACAAGTATGCTCCTTTACTAAACAATACAATAATTACCACACGAGTACATTGATATCACACGATCATGCAACAGTTACTAAATAAACTGGCTAGGACTATTCATTATGTGTTCTTTACTAATATTCAACTATGCTGAAGCAGCCAAATTTTCTAGTAAGAGCAGGTTTTCATGGATCATATTGTTAATAAAATATGTAGTAATGATTACTAAATAGACTCTGCTTAATATATTTGGCAGTCACAACACGACGTTAGGGTTGGCGCTATATTTACTCTAATATTTAGCCATAGTTGCTTTATATAAAGCCATCATAGCTAAATAATTTTCTCAGTGTAGTGTTTCGTAACAGCTCCACACCATTTTTGAGGTACACCTTCCCGATTCAAGAGCTTTTAATGCAGCTTGACTGTCGGAAAATATCTTGATTGACCTATGTGCATACCGTCGATCTATCAGCAGTCTTGCACACATTTCAATTGCATAAACCTTTGCCTGAAATATGGTTGTCATATAGTTCCCAGGCTGATAGTTCTATTTTTGGGTTTTTGCCATACATTCCTGCTCCAATACCTTCTTTAGTTTTGGAGCCGTCTGTAAATATTCCAAATTCCGCCTTTAGCAGGTCAGTTATAAACTATAACTAGTCTTTCTTCACACGGTATTTGTTATAATTATCTATTTATATCTATTATATATTTATTATGACATAAAGCTTAATCGCGAACTAAATTTTTTAAATTTTTTCCTATTGCTAAAAATGAGAGATAGATCGGATAGCTAAGCAACTTGCATAAAGCAGATGGACAGAACTAACAACCTGTGACATCTCCAAGTAATTGTGACCCGTCGTTGATAACAGGAAAACGGCAGCGTTATTAAAGCACAGTCGGAAGGACCTAAGAAACATCACTGCCATAGTCACCGGGCAACGTATGCAAACACCAGCTAACAACTTCTGCAGAAGTTGCAGAGATGAAAAAGAGGAGGGAACTCTTGTGTGAATGCCCCGGCCTCGCGAGAAGAAGGTTCAATGCATTGGGCGAATTATTTCTTAATGATCTGGAGGAAGTAAGCATCTTACATCTGGACTGACTCACTAAATTTATTGACAGTAAAGTAGCGGTTGGTTTAAACTAGCTGCCATCAAGATTCGCGAAAATGGAAAAAGCTACAGCATTGCAGAAGCGCGTTTTTTTTTTATTACGTGCCCCATTGAGCTAAACTATCTATTGCCGATTTGTCGCAATAATGATCTCACTATATTTTGCTTTTGTTCATAGTAAGCTCTCTTTTGCCTATGTCATCTGGAATCCTCAATACGCCACACATGTTAATAGGCTCAATTTATTCCTCTGTCTGACCGCAGAAAAAATTCTGACATATCTTTTCTATATAAAATAATGAACTCGAATTTCAGCGTCTCAGAACTATTTTCAGCACTAAGCTTTAACATTCCCACCAGAAAATTAAGACATACAACCTTATTTAATTTACCTTACAGACGAACTAACTTGGGTTTAAATATACCTACCATTGGATAAACTGCAAAAAACTTTTAATTCATACTGCCATGAATTTGACATTTTCTGTGCATCCTTGCCTAGTTTTAAAATACTTTTAAAAGGATATTATTTTGTCCAACAAGTATTTGGATAGCCCCAGGTAGAGTTAGTTAGGTTAAGTGCCTATTGCTATGTTAATCAGCAAAATGTTTGTTTATTGTATATAGTGGATGCTTCTTTGGAACTTCCAGTTCTGTCTGCATCCCAAATGAGCGATCACCTCTACCCCCCCCCCCCCCCCCTAGAACCGCTCCTGCCAATATACCTATATTAGGTTCGTTTTTTTTTATTAGGAAATTTTGCTTAAACTTTTGGTGTTTAGTTTTATTTTTTATAAAATAGCTATTATGTTTGTACAAAAATATTATCATTTCAAAGTATTTTCATAAATAATATCGATTGAAACTTACCTATACACTAATATTAAAATAACTTAAATATATCGTATTAGCATTCTAGGTTACACTACAAAATATTTTCTCTCTTCAACTCTGATTTGACTCACACTGAGAAAAGGTCTTCTATTCACATACTATATACACGGTGTCCCATATAAGAATGCACAGTACAGGGATCTCGTAAACCAAAGGAGATACAGAGATGGTTAAATTAGAGAAAAGTTGCGCTTTGCTAAACCCTTCAAAGTCACGATTCGAAATCTAAAAAAATCCGATTACTTCCGAATATATTTGGGAAATACCGAATTTTCCCGATTTCGTTTTTATTTTTTTCTGACTCTATTTAAAAAGATATGACAAAATGAATTTCACATTCTCATTGCCACTTTTTCTGCTCTACAAGCCGGTGTTCTTAAATTTTCAATTCGACGTTTCGTTTTTCCGCGACTATCATCAACTTTGTTTTTTTAAATAGTCGGAAAATTTAATATTATGCTTAGTAAATTCTACCTTTTATTCTGAATTTAACGGTATATCACACTTAATATTTATAACATGTTTCGGACTTAAAAAGTCATCATTAATATTATTATTTTTTTATTTAGTAAGTAGTAAACAAAATGTTATTATCAAAAAACAAAATATTTTAATTTTACGCTACAAAAAGTTCATTGAACAAGCTTAATTAATCAAATGTTCAAAAAGTCCTCCCTCATTCTCTAAACAAACGTAGCCAACGGTAAACAATTTCATTCATTACGTTTTCTAGCGTCATTGGAGTTATCCAGGTTATCCTTGCAATAGCGGCTTGAACCTCGGCTCTAAGTGCTTCTACATTCTCGTACGTTTTCCAGTAGACTTCATCGTTGAGAAAGCCCCACAAGAAAAAATCCAACGGAGTGATGTCGGGAGATCGTGCAGGCCATCTTATAGGACCATTAGTGGCGATTGCATTGTTCTGGAAACGTTCTGTTAGATATTCAATGTTGTTTCGAGAATTATGTGGAGGTGCCCCATCTTGCTGAAACCAAATACTGCTGTTTTCTGCCAGAGGAATGTTATCAAGAAAATCTTCAATATCGTTATTCAAGAACTGGAATGCATTTAAAGTACCTTCATAAATTATTGGTCCGATAATCCTTGTTCCTAAAATACCACACCACACTATATTGCCTTTCAGTGTCGAAACAATTTTTATGGCTTTCAATATAACAATATAACATGTCCGATTTTTCTTCATTTGAAAAATGTGCCATAATTAAAAAACACATCAAGAGACAAGAAAAAGTTTAAATTTAATCGGTAATTTCCGAACTAAGTTTACTTCTTTACGTAAAAATTTCGATTTATCGGCAATACTGACAGATCGCCATGATTTATTTAGACAAATGCGTTTCAAAGCCTACTATTTCAAGACGATTTCCCCGAACTATGGATCAACCGAGTGGAAATGGCGCTTCTCAGCGCCCATTAACGAAGCACATCGGAACTTTTGTGCGAATATGCCACTTGTATTTTGTATTTTACATACTTCTTTTGTACCGTACTGTAACCCCATACGCTAAATAAATAAATAAATAAATAAATCAAGACGATATAAATGGAATAACTCGCAATTAATTATTTGATGCTAATATTTTGCTTACTTGCCCTTATAGTAGTTAAAACTTAAAATTTTTGATCCGACGTTTCGTTCCTTCGTAATAATCATCAAATAATATTGATGACGAGTTTTTAGGTCCGAAACATGTTATAAATATTAAGTGTGATATACCGTTGAATTCAGAATAAAAGGTAGAATTTACTAAGCATAAAACTAAATTTTCCGACTATTTAAAAAAACAAAGTTTATGATGGTTGCGGAAAAACGAAACGACGGATTGAAAATTTAAGAACACCGGCTTGTAGAGCAGAAAAAGTGGCAATGAGAAATCGGGAAAATTCGGTTTTTCCCAAATATCTTTGGAAGTAATCTGATTTTTTTAGATTTCGAATCGTGACTTTGAAGGGTTTAGCAAATCGCAACTTTTCTCTAATTTAACCATCTCTGTATCTCCTGTGGTTTACGAGATCCCTGTACTGTGCATTATTATATGGGACACCGTGTATATACAACTTTTTACTTCTATATGTGACTGCAAAGCGCTTTTCCACTGTAAGACAACAAAAATTGCTAGACCGTTGTGTAGTGTAACTTAAATACAAAGTAAAAATAAATTAACTGAAACATATACAGTGTCCGCAAGAAAGTTCGCATCAATTGGGATTTTTTTTATTATTAGGTATAGGTAAAAATTGAAAAAGCAGTTAGTTTGTGCTTACTTTAAAACCAAAAATGACGTATACTGAAGCAGATGCACGACTTGCATTACCTGTCAAATTTGACATTTTTAATAAAATAGGTTCAAAAATGCCCTTATTTATCAAAATATCAAAAAACTTTATTCGAGAAAGTTGTTTATTTGGGCATTTTTAGCCTCTGTATGAAATTTGATAGTCTAATACAATTTTTATTTTTTGCCAGATTCTTGAAAATGTTGATCAACCCTCGTAGATTAACTTTTATACATCGATGTAAAACCATTTGCCTTTACTTCATTTGTAATCTTAATGCAATTTTGTGTAAAATTTTTGTTTCCAATTATTTATTTTGCTTTAAAAACTAAAATTGTTATTGATCAGTATGTAATGTTTGATGCAAAGTTTATCTAATTACATCAGTTTTGCCAAAACCGACGTTTCTCTTTTTTATTAAGTTAGTAAACAGATGTACAAAAAGAAAATATTAGGAAGGTTTCGTTGAAATTTTACTTAATTAATATTAAATTAAATTAATTATATTAAAGTATATTTTTGTTGAATAAAATGTTTCGAGCGATTAATATTTATTCTTTTTGATCCAATATTAATTAAGTAAAATTTTAACGAAAGCTTCCTAGTATTTTCATTTTGTATCTTAACCTTAACCTTAATCTGACTTAAGAAAAATGAGAAACGTCGGTTTTGGCAAAACTGATGTAATTAGATAAACTTTGCATCAAACATTACATACTGATCAATAACAATTTCAGTTTTTGAAGCAAAATAAATAATTGGAAACAAAAAAATTTTACACAAAATTGCATTAAGATTACAAATGAAGTAAAGGCAAATGGTTTTACATCGATGTATAAAAGTTAATCTACGAGGGTTGATCAAAATTTTCAAGAATCTGGCAAAAAATAAAAATTGTATTAGACTGTCAAAATTGCGTATAGAGGCTGAAAATGCCTAAATAAACCACTTTCTCGAATAAAGTTTTTCGATATTTTGATAAATAAGGGCATTTTTGAACCTATTTTATTAAAAATGTCAAATTTGACAGGTAACGCAAGTCGTGCAGCTGCTTCAGTATACGTAATTTTTGGTTTTCAGTTAAGCAAAAACTAACTGCCTTTTCAATTTTTACCTATACCTAATAATTAAAAAAAATCCCATTTGATGCGAACTTTCTTGCGGACACTGTATTGGTACGATCAATAAAATTCAAATTCAGACAGGACAGCTAAAAGACTCCAGACAACGATGTGACCTGCGCAACAAATACGTTAAAATAAATTTTCTACGGCGCGCGGCGATTGCCGATCGCTACGAATCCCCGTCAACGTCTTGGTGGATTATAGGTTTTAACGGATACAATTCGTTTTTGGGGACGCTGTTCTGCTTTCTTAATTGTAGAGAAAGCGCTTTACTGGGAACAAAATGCGTCGCATTGAGAAGATACAATGTATTTCTTAATAAAATTGCTGTATTAAAACTTGCTCATTATTCAAAAAGACTGTGCTTCTAATGGAACTGATCACTACCAATAAAAACAATGTTCTAGCAAATCTGGAAATGATATAACACTAAAGCGGGTTTGATACACTAACAATTTATTTAATATGGATAAAAAAAATAACTATCATTACAAACTATGTCTTAGCTAACCTGTTGTATTAGATCATTTTCCTCAGTGCATAAGTCTCGGTATAAGCACTGGCAAATGTTTTTTTTAAGACCGACCAGAAAATATACACTTTCTGGACAATTTTTCCGTTCAGAAAATAACGTTTTGTCGCTCAAGACCGGAAAATGGACGTGAGGGACCGGCAAAGGATTTTTCCGGTCCCTGTTTTTTTTATTTTTCCAATCGTTCTTTAACAACATTTCTACCATATATTGCCAGTAAAATCGAAAGCCCGTTACAAGAAATCATACGACGCATTAAAAATTTGTGTCGAGAAAAAAAAAGTGAAAAATGTAAAAGAAGAAGTCCTTTTGGCATATTTTGCTGAAAAGTCCCAAAAACTGGCTTCTTCAACATTATGGAGCTTTATTTTTTTTATCTGGTTTTAGTATTGTTAATCACTTTGTTATATAAAATAAAGAATTAAATGTATATTTAACACATCCAATGTATGATTGAGACGTGGAAGAGAACCATTGATCATGGGGAAAATGTTTTAGCTGTATTTTTGGATTTTAAGCGGGCATTTGAAACAATTGACAGGGCTAGATTATTGAGTAAATTGTATCAGTATGGTATTCGCGGTAACGTTTATAAATGGTTTAAAAATTATTTAAGTAACAGGTCACAAAAAATAAAAATATCAAAAACATATTCAAATAAAAAAATAAATAATACCTATAGGAGTTCCTCAAAGAAGTATACTAGGTCCAACATTAATTATTTTATACATTAACGATATTCCTTTAGTTTTAAAAATGTGTAAGTTACAAATGTTTGCTGATGACACCTTAATTTACATTAATGTTAAATATTTTTGATGGTCTAAATACTCTCTATTCTGAGATAATATAATATTATTAAATTGGCTAAAAGTAAATAAAATTAAAATTAAATATTTCAAATACTAAATGTATGGTTATGGGTAATAATTTAAATTGTCAAAATATAAATGTTGTAATTGATGGTGAAAAATTGGAATTAGTAAACAGTTTTAAATATTTTCGAATAATTATTGATTCAAAATTAAAATTTTAAAATTATTTTGAAAATATCATATCGAAGATTGCCGGAAAAGTAGCTTATTTTAGAATGTTCTAATTTAAGTTTTTTTCTAAAAAAACTGTATTTAATACTATTATATTACCATATTTTCTTTATTGTTCTTCCATTTAATATTGTGCTAATGAGGAAATATTTAATAAATTACAAATTTTACAAAATAAGGCAATGCGGATTATTTTAAATTGTGACAAATATAATAGAAATTTAATTTTTTATTTAGCATGTATCCTTATACTTAAAATAAAAAATTATTTATTGCCTGATTGTTAAAATTTTTTTCGTTCTTTTAAAGGTTTGATAGAATATTATTATAATAATTTGGAAAATTCTATTAAATCTCAAAAATCATTAAAACTGTTTACAAAAACTTTTAAAATTACATTTAATTAAAAAACAAAATGATACTTATCTAATATTTGATACAATTTACAAAATGTTTAATGTTTTTTTAATGTTTTCTGTCTGTTTTTGTTAAAAGAAGGTTGCGTTTTAAAATTTAAAAATAAATCTATAAAAATGTGTTTAAAAATGTATTAAAAAATATTTAAAAACACATCTATTACTCAAGATACATCATTGTCTACAACCTTCAAACAAACACTAGAATCCCGGTATGGACCCGGTATAAGTGACATATTTCGCAGCTACGAGAAATCTAAAATCAAACTTACCAGAGAAGAAACGCATATTAAATTCTTACTACAAGCGAGAGACCAAGGAATTATTCCTGACGGTTTTAAGATCAAATCACCTATTCCAGGTCAACGAGCGAAGAAGATTTTAAAGAACGCCAGCAAGGCCCTAATGCGCTCCCAAATTAGCTACAACCGCTACAACAAATTCATTCTACTCACCGATGTACAACAACGGTTTGAGGAAATCAAAGAACTCACTTTGGAAGAAGACCACGGACCCATTTTTCGAAAAATCGACGTCACTTGCGGCAAAATTCGAACTAAATACCAAACTATTCATGAGAAGAAATTAAGAAAACATCAACAGGAAAGACCTACAATAATACAAGGACAAAGTCAGAAAACCATCGTCAATATCTCGTCCAAACAATTGAACACCACGGAAGAATCGCTGCTCGCAAAAGGCCTGAATTTCACAATTGCCCCAAAAGAAATCCCACTATTAGATATTATAAGCGCGGCAGACGCAGTAACCATTGAAGCAACCCAAGCAGAGGAATTCCGATGGAAAGTGAGAGAAGTTTTACAGAAATCAAAACCTCCGAAGCCAAACATTACCAAGGAAGAATCCATCACCCTGTCCAAATTACGGAAGGATACGACCATCAAGATTCTACCCGCAGACAAGGGAAATGCAACCGTCGTGATGGATGTGGACACCTACAACCAAAAAGTCGAAGAAGTCTTGAAAAAAGGAAACTACCAGAGCATTCCAAAGGACCCCACTACCACCATTGAGGGAAGAGTATACCGAACACTCAAGAAGCATGAACGACACATTCCGGAAAGGACACGAACACGCTTAACACCGCATCACAGCAAACCCCCACATCTATACGGATTGCCAAAAATACACAAACACAACATGCCTCTACGACCCATTACAAGCTCCCGAAACTCTCCAACTTACGAACTTTCCAAGTATCTGCTTCCAATATTACAACCGCTCCAAGGACACAGCGCATCATATGTAAAGAATTCACAGCATTTCGTCGAGATGATAAGTGGAACGGAAATTCAACCAGAGGACCGATTGGTAAGCTTCGACGTGGAAAGTCTCTACACTAACGTCCCAGTGAAGGAAACACTGCAGATCATTAGAAGAAAAGTTGGGGAAGACCGAACACTCGAAGAACGAACGTCGCTACCCATCAATGCCATAATGGAGCTTCTAGAATGCTGCCTAAATAATTCTTACTTTCAGGAGAAGAACAGATTCTTTAGCCAAAAGGACGGACTACCAATGGGCTCATCCCTATCACCAGTAATAGCCAACATTTACATGGAATGGTTCGAGGATCAGGCGATAGACAAGGCGAATATCAAACCAAAGCTATGGCTTCGTTACGTAGATGACACATTCATCATTTGGAATGGAAGCGATGACGAACTTCAAACCTTTCTACAACATATGAACAACCTGGTACCTACAATTAAGTTTACCATGGAGAAGGAGGATAACGACAGATTACCGTTCTTAGACGTCGTAGTACAGAAAATCGGGAGCACCATCCAAACATCGGTATATAGAAAACAAACCCACACAGGTCAATATCTTAACTACGCCTCAAACCATTCAACAGCACCAAACATGGAATAGTCAAAACACTCGTCGATAGAGCATTCACACTTTGCAACTCGCAGGGGACTTTGACGAAAGAACTTAACAACATCAAGCAAGACCTTGGCATGAATGATTACCCTACGAAACTAGTCGATCAGGCCATCAAAAAGCGTCAAAATCACAAAACTAGAACGAACAAAGATAATGAATCTGGACCCACCATGAATGTACCTTATGTCAAGGGAATCTCCGAAAAAATATGAAGGATAGGACAACAGTACAACATCCGAACAGTCTTCAGCTCCAAAGATTCCTTAAGAAGCCACCTGACGAAGACAAAACCAACAAATCAAAAGGACACGAAGAATTGTGTATACAGAATACCTTGCGAATGCGGACAATCCTATGTTGGTGAAACTCTACGACCTCTCCAAACAAGGATCAAAGAACATCAAAACCACACACTGAAAGGAGAAACAAACAGATCCGGTGCAGCAGACCACGCTTGGACCCACGGCCATCATTTACAATGGGAAAACGCAAAAATTATACTTAAAGAAGAGCATTGGCGGAAGAGAAAATTCAAAGAAGCAGCTGTCATAATCCAGAACCCTGACTGTTTCAGTAAGCCTTCTGCAGATATAGGAAACATTTGGAAGCCCTTGTTAAATAGGTGTAGGCTCAGATTGAGTAGTGATGCAAACGTGATGACGTAAGCGGATGACGTCAGCAGATGAATAATCATGGTGACGTAAGCAGACGACTCACGACTGCACCCGAATTCGTCACTAGCTCCGCCCCCCCTAGGTAGTATAAATAGGCTCGTAGCTTTGTAACTTGTTTAGTATTCACCTGAAGACGACTGGAGATACTTACCAGTTGAAACGTTGTGATATGAAAAACTAAAGGCAATGGAAGTCCAAAACACATTTATTACTCAAAAAATATTTAATTGTAGCTTTTTGATAAATAAAACATGTTACTACTACTACTATATCGAAGTGTCGCTCTTAAAAAATATATTGTACGCACGCCTACGGCTCGCCCTGGAAATGCTTGTCTCGACCTGAAAAACACTACTTTCCGGTTTTGTAACGTAAATTACTATTTCCTTCATTAATGTTGATGTAAAACGCTGGCCAATCAGCAGCATCGTAAAATCTATTCAATGGTTAAAACTTTACTTTAATTTTTAAAATGCACCAGAAGAATTTCTATTTTCCTGCTAAAAAGTGGTGCTTAATCGCGAACTAAAGGTCTTAGTCAAAAGATTTAATTGCCAAAGTTATGAAAGAAATGCAGACTTTCCATAGAATTTTATTGCTGTAAGTTCTTGATGCTTGTAAAGTTTGGATCTTACTATTACTAATTAAACTCATTGCTTAGTGGTATCAGGGGCGTCGCGAGGCACTTACGACTTGGAGGAGGGGAACTGTATAAAATCCAACTCATATACAGGGTGTTCATTTGAAAACTTTCCACCTCGATTTTCCTGCTTTAAAATGAAAATGTGGAAAATCGCTCGGACCCGTCGATTTTTATTTCGAGGGGGACATCTTTTGCGTATATTGTCAATCTTGTTACTTTAAGCCCCTAGGAGGGAGGGGGGGGGTAAGATCTAAATCTTAAATGGATATCCCTATTTTATATAATTTTTTTGGATTATGCATAAAATTCTGAAAATTTTTTAATAAAAGCATTATTAGTCTATACCTCGGTCTATACTTAACAGTTTCCGAGCTATTTACTCTTGAAAAATTACATTTTCGAACTTTGACAGCGTCTATCTTTCTAACTGTACGTCTTAGAGCAAAACGGCTTACATGTCCCTATCTTCGATTTTTATTATCTTTCCAATAGTGTCAACTTCCGGTCAAACCGGAAGTACTATATTTCTTACATTCGGTTTAACCGAAACTTCACAATATTGGAAAGATAATAAAAATCGAAGATAGGGACATGTAAGCCGCTTTGCTCTAAGACGTACAGTTAGAAAGCTAGACGCTGTCAAAGTTCAAAAATGCAATTTTTCAAGAGTAAATATCTCGGAAACTGTTAAGTATAGACTAATAATGCTTTTATTAAAAAATGTTCAGAATTTTATGCAGAATCCAAAAAAATTATATAAAATAGGGGTATCCGTTTAAGATTTAGATCTTACCCCCCTCCCTCCTAGGGACTTGAAGTAACAACATTGACAATATACGCAAAAGATGTCCCCCTCGAAATAAAAATCGACGGGTCCGAGCGATTTTCCATATTTTCATTTTAAAGCAGGAAAATCGAGGTGGTAAGTTTTCAAATGAACACCCTGTATAATGTTGGATACAAATTTTGCTAAATCTGGTCAATATTTTACACCTAGTAAATAATAGTTAGTTCAACAGAAGGTCCTTATTCCGTTAAAAGTTAAATAGAAAAACCTTCATCAAAAAACATATTTAATTTTCTTGCAAATTTTATAATACATTTTTATCTGTCACCATACATAACTAAAGTAACTCAACCCTCAACTAAGGACAACAAACAACAAAATAACGTAAATAATAAAAAATGTTCTCCCAAACGTTATAGCACAAAATATACAGTATGTCTCCGTAAGTTTGCACCATATGGAAAACTTATTTATTATTCATTTTACGAAATAAAGTTATTCTTCATAAAAAGCTCTACATGGTCTAAAACCTAAAATGCAATCATCAAATATCGAAATTTTCCAGTCATCTACGAGGTTTGTCAAAAAATGTCAATTTTTCCCAAGAATGTGAATTTTTCCCAAGAGTAAACTACCTTTATTTTTGACATTATCAAAAATTGTTATTAAAAAAAGTTGATCAGAACTAAAAACCACGTCTAAATATGCAATATCACGCATTAAATTAATTAAATAATAAAAAAAAATTAAATAATTAATACTAAATTAATAAAATAATTTTTCAACATAAATGCGTATAATTCCATATATAGACGTGGTTTTTAGTTCTGATAAACTTTTTTTAATAACAATTTTTGATAATGTCAAAAATAACGGTACTTTACTCTTGGGAAAAATTCACATTCTTGGGAAAATTCACATTTTTTGACAAACCTCGTACATCACTGGAAAATTTCGATATTTGATGGTTGCATTTTAGGTTTTGGACCATGCAGAGCTTTTTATGAAGAATAACTTTTTTTCGTAAAATGAATAATAAAAAAGTTTTGCATATGCTATATGGTGCAAACTTACGGAGACATACTGTATATAGCAGCTATACAAGGTGTTTCTTAATGACGTGCTAATATTTTAGGGAGTGATTTCTCAAGTCATTTTATAAAGAAAAGTTCATATAAACATATGTCCTAAACGGCTTAAATTTTTTGCTACAGGGTGTTGAATATTTTCTTTTTTAATGCGTTTTTTGTAATACATATCTCCGAAAGTAGGTACTTTAGATAATATTTTTATTTTTGGCATGTGCTAATAGGACATAAAACCACATATTTTAGTTAAAAAAGTTATTTTTTTGTCCCACCAGTGGCGTCCCCGCAAACATGTCCTCTGATATTTTTTAGAAAAAAAGTGGTACACCACTGACATTTTTCCATGTGGATATTATTCCTGATTAGCCTGGTCAATTCTACATAAAAATGGTATCTTGAGATTTCCTCCTCAGGCACACCCTTCTTAATTAAAATAATTAAATTAAATTAGCTCTACTATTTAACATTGATAATGCAAAATTTTGTTTTATAAAAATTGTTGGAAATGACCACCTTCACTTAATAGGCATGCTTTCGCCAGTCTTTGCATCGAATAGCGCACTCGTTCAAATATTGCATGCGAATTCCGTATTGTTCACCGAAGGCAATTATTAACTCCCGTAAATTTTCTAAAGTGTTAATGGGAGTTTTATACAGTAGAGTTTTAAGATGACCCACAAGAAAAAATCCAAACTGTTGAGATCAGGGGATCTTGCTAAGCATTGTTAAGCTCCTCCGCGACCTATCCAACGATTCGGATAAACTGCATCTAAATAGTCGCGAACGATTACACTGAAATTAGCAGGAGCTCCATCATGCATGGCATGTACCACATTTGATTCCTTAGCGCATAATAATATGGTACATCTTCAAGTAACACAGGTAATTCTTCTTGGAGGAAATGCAGATAAGACTGCCGTTAAGGCGTTAATTATGTTTTTAAGAACGTCACCGTTCCAGGATAGCATGTGATCAAAAATTATTCGTCAATACTGCAAAATGAAGCTAATTTAATTAAATTATTTTAATTAAGAACAGTGTGCCTGAGGAGAAAAACGCAAGAGACCATTTTTATGTAGAATTAACCAGGCAAATCAGAAATAATATCCACATGGAGAAATGTCAGTGGCGTACTACTTTTTTTCTAAAAAATATCAGAATACTTGTTTGCAGGGACGCCACTGGTGGGGCAAAAAAGTAACTTTTATAACTATCATATGTGGTTTTAAGTCCTTTTAGTACATGCCAAAATTGAAAATATTATCTAAAGTACTTTCGGGGGTAATACCACGAGTGCTTAAAAATTACCGATAATTTTCATGAAAGCTTGTTATTTATAATTCCACGAGTTCGAAGAACAAGCTTGAATGAAAATTATCTGGTTAATTTTTATGCACGAGCGGTATTTAGGGAGAATATTTCTAGAATGAAATATACATAAAAAAAATTTTTTGTCATACAATTTTCAATTTCATATAACATAATTAAAACTGTAACTGAAATCCAATAACAATTTTTTTTTTATTTTATAAAAAAACTTAACAAATAGCAACAAACAATTGAAAAATATTAACTAATTATTGATTGAATAATAAAAATTAAAAAAACTGTCTCGTCAAATAGGTTCGATTGTTGTGTGTTGGATATACAACGTTGTCTAGGCAACGTTGTATATCCGCTGATATTTTTTTATTTTTAACGTTTCTTATGGGAAAATCTATACATGAGTGAAATATTCGGAGATATTACCTGTTATCTATTACCCTGTAGCAAAAAATTTCAGCAGTTTAGAACATATTATATGTTTATATGAACTTTTCTTTATAAAATGACTTGAGGAATCACACCCTAAACTATTAGCACGTCATTAAGGAACACACTGTATTTTCTGTGGTTATAGGCGGGAGAGCCCAAATTCCGACGCGCTTTATTGTCGGTGTGCGTGTCACTGTCATGTGCCAGGTGACAGTGCAATTCATACTATTGACAATCCAATTCATACTATAGGTCCGTCACGGTCTAATCACAAAAGCTATAGAAAGTTAGTAAAAGTCAATAAACTATTAGTTAAGGAGCTAGCGTGCAAAAAACGCCATAGTTGGCTGCCCGTCAGTCGAGTTTGAAAAAACGTTGCCATTACTCCACTGAACTGTGCTTGAAGTTTTGCTTTTACCCATCAACTTTAAGATTTATTGGCGATAATGACATAGGGCGATTGGCCATAGTGAGGAGCCCGTCAGTCAGGTTGAAAATTAGGTTCTGTAGGTTGCCAAGATCATGTATCTAAAATTTCGTTGCGATCTAACCACTAGATAGTGAATTAGGCCAAATGGAAGATTATAATTTGTTTTTTGACCGCCATTTTGTTGGCCATAGTAAGGAGCCCCTCCAAAACTTGTTTCTACCCCTTCGTTTGGATAAAATGACAGGAAAAATGCACTTGACTGACAAATCGAATCACGACGTTCTTCCCTGGGTGACCTACAAAATCTCGAAAAATCCAATTTTTCAGTCTTTAGCATGGCTTTTTCAGAAATTCAACCAAAATCATCAGTCAATCATTTTTCCTGATTTTTAGACATCCAATTAAGTAGAAATCACAAACGACTGACATTTTCCTCGAATATTTTCAATTTGGCCATACTTTGAAAATTTTCTGATTTTGGACTTTTTTATAATGGCTTAATAATGCTGTTCCAAATGGACTTAAAAGTAAAACAATGTATGACGATGATGTTTGATGACCTAAAAAACGTTTCAATACATAACTATCACCTATTTACCCCTTCCTTCACCCCTCTGCTACCCTCCACCCCTATTCATTCGTTGAATTTATGTTATATTATATTGGATTCAATAATCAAAAAATATAGAATTTTTGCCACAAAAAGATACGATAAACAATTTTAGCAGTAAGAAATGAATAATTACTGAAGAAAATCGAAAATTAAACGGTTATTATTTATTGAATGAAGTTGTTGGCATATTTGGGTTGAGCAAGCTGGGTTGTGTTGGTAACATTTCAACTTCAATATAGAAAAAAAAACAGATATTTAATTGTTGATTATATTTTAACTATTACTTTTACTTAATATAATCATTATATATTATATATATATTATATATATAGTAATAGTTATAATATAATCAACGTTTTTTAGGTCATCAAACATCATCGTCATACATTGTTTTACTTTTAAGTCCATTTGGAACAGCATTATTAAGCCATTATAAAAAGTCCAAAATCAGAAAATTTTCAAAGTATGGCCAAATTGAAAATATTCGAGGAAAATGTCAGTCGTTTGTGATTTCTACTTAATTGGATGTCTAAAAATCAGGAAAAATGATTGACTGATGATTTTGGTTGAATTTCTGAAAAAGCCATGCTAAAGACTGAAAAATTGGATTTTTCGAGATTTTGTAGGTCACCCAGGGAAGAACGTCGTGATTCGATTTGTCAGTCAAGTGCATTTTTCCTGTCATTTTATCCAAACGAAGGGGTAGAAACAAGTTTTGGAGGGGCTCCTTACTATGGCCAACAAAATGGCGGTCAAAAAACAAATTATAATCTTCCATTTGGCCTAATTCACTATCTAGTGGTTAGATCGCAACGAAATTTTAGATACATGATCTTGGCAACCTACAGAACCTAATTTTCAACCTGACTGACGGGCTCCTCACTATGGCCAATCGCCCTATGTCATTATTGCCAATAAATCTTAAAGTTGATGGGTAAAAGCAAAACTTCAAGCATCAGGGTGTTCAGTGGAGTAATGGCAACGTTTTTTCAAACTCGACTGACGGGCAGCCAACTATGGCGTATTTTGCACGCTAGCTCCTTAACTATATGTCTTGCCAAGTCATTCTATTATTGGCGCCTGCGGAGTTGCTGGTCACATGGGACAAACGGCCCCAGTAGATTTGTGCACTGAGGAAAATGACCTAATACAACAGGTTAGCTAAGACATGGCTTGTCTTGATGGCTTATTTTTTATTTACCCATATTAAATAAATTGTGTGTATCAAACCCGCTTTAGTGTTATATCAATTCCAGATTTGCTAGAACATTAGCAGTACAGTCTTGTTGAGTAATGAACGCCTTTTAATATAGGTAAAGCTCTTTCTCTATAATTAAGAAAGCAGAACAACGTCCCCAAAAACGAATTGTACCCTTTAGAACCTATAATCCACAAGACGTTAGTGAGGGCTCGTAGGGATCGGCAATCGCCGCGCGCCGTATTGTTAGTTTTAACGTAATTGTTTTGCAGATTACATCGTTGTTCGGAGTCTTCTAGCTGTCCTGTCTAAATTTGAATTTTATTGATCTTACCAATACCTGTTTCAATTAATTTATTTTGACTTTGTATTTAAGTTTTTTTAAACTTTGCATGTCAGATAAAGCAATAGAAGATTCTTATTTCGCACAACCCATCATTAGTATTGGACTTTATAATCTATGGACGAATTTTACCATCTCAGTATACCATGTTGCATAATAGATAATCATATGCGATGTTAAACGACAAGAACACTATCACCCTAGAAGCTATTTAAATTTTTGAGAACTACAATACAAATTTTTAGTGGTAAATGCTTTATTAACCGTAGCAAGCAAATACTATTATAATTTGAAGAAATAGTCCACACTTAAAGTGGAGTTGAAAGCATGAATAGGAAAGAAAATCACAAACTCTTTCTCCACAAAATTTAATAGAATAAAAATTTTTAGGTTAAAGATCTCTACATGGTTCGAACGCAGAAACGTTCATCATCAGGAGACAGAAAATGTATATTGCTGATGGTTGTAGAAAGAGAGAAAATGATAAGTGGTAGGCGTAAAACCTTAATGGAGCTTTTATGGCATCAAAAGTTGTATTGTTGAAAATACATTATAATATGAAGATATAAAATTAAAATAAGTTAACACATACGGAGTATGTGGAAAAATCAGTTAAAAGGGGTCTCGAGCAACAAAAAAGAGGAACGTGGAGTTAGAAAAAACTCTTCTAAAAAGAAGATGTCAAGAAGGTCTTCAAATTATGTCTTGTAGACATTGCAAATAATTTTTTGTATATAAATTGTGCAATGTAGGCATCATGTATCAAATTGGAGTATTATTTCCAAAAAGGTTGTTTGGGGCACTGAATTTTACGGTCCAGTAACCCAGTGATCTTTTATTGTATTCTCTGCAAAATTCTAAACCAGAACTAAACCACGAGCACCTACGTATGCCGGCAGTCACCTCTCCGCCCATAAAGGAATAATCTAAAATATTAACCAAGCACCTGATATTTTAAGTTTTAAAATAATATGAAAGTTCATAATAGTTTTTACTGTAACCCCTATCCAGAAAATTGCATGAAAACTGTTATGGCGTGTTTGCAGCGCGACTCGGTTTTAAACCGGGCTTATTTGCATATTATGCAAAGTTATATGTATTTTTGTATTTATCCCGGATTCGCAATGGAGCATATGCAATCGGGATTAGCATATTTTTTGTCGATTCTTTTTTATTTTCTACTTTATTTTGCGGAAATATCGTGTGAAGTGGTATCTGATAAGCGGACAATAACATCCTAACAATCATAATTTATAACTTATAAGGAAAAAATTTGCTTAAATCGTTACTTTTCACTACTTTACTTTACTACTGTTGTTAGTAATTTACCCTGTAATTTTTTTATATGGTGAGATCGAACCTTTGGTACAAAAAGAAAAAATATAAAAAGAAACAAAAAAACGTTAATTTTCTAATTAAAACCGAACGATATTTAAGAACTGCTGGATCTAAAGTTAACATTTAACTAATAACAAAAATCACAAACATGGTTTACTGGGCCGTCTTTCTTGGTTTCTCCAACATAAAGGGCATATTTTTTCCTTTAAATTCTCCACTAAATTCTTCTTCACATTAATAATCGTTATCATCATCACACAAGACTTCTTCGTCTGCTTCCTCAGACGATGATAATCAAACTTTACTTGTCTTTTGTACGACTAAACTTTTGGTTTTACTTCAACTTTAATTCCTTTTTTGCCTTTATTTTAAGCCTATTTAATTTTTTTAGTCACTTTAGCCTCTTTATCTTCCAAAACCAACTTCATTAAAGTCGTTGTTAAAATTTGTAAATAATCTTGGAGCGCCCTTTACCTCTTTCGTTTCTTAATTTACTCAATTCTTTCTTGTGTTGCTAAGGAGAAAAGTGACTAAAAGGTACTTCCGATTTCATATAAATGTTTACTCGGATGTGCTGGGTTGTGGATCGTCGATTGTTAAGGTCGTAGTTTATGCGATAATAACGTTTGTTCCAGATGTGCTAGGTTGTGAATTATGGCTGTGTTATTTATCGTTTGTCTTGTAGAGATTCAGGTGTTTCAGGCTCAGTTTCAATGGTATCTGTTGTTGAATTTTGTGGGATAACATATTACGATATAAGATAGTGTTTAGTATACCATGTACCTTGGCTTGTTGCCGGAGGTAAAAAGTAGGGATTATGCATAAAAGTAAGAGAACTAGTAAATTCAGTTCTTTATCTAGAATATATCTCGCGTACGGTATTACCCGTCGATGCCCTAAACATTAAAAAACTAGAAATATGATTTTTTTTTTAACTTTGTAACCTAAATCTTTCAATCTTTAAAATACTGTAAAGTACAAGCCTATGCTGATGACACTCAGATTTATTTTTGTTTTGATTTTGATGAATATTAAAATTTGGAGTCTGAACAACTCATAAAAATGATGACTTGCAAACTCTAACTAGTCTGGCGTTTAATCATAATTTAAAATTAAACCCCACTAAATCATATTTGATGTTATTTGGCAATAAAAATAGGGTTGCTTATCTTAGGGATAATATTACTCTGAAAATAAATGAAATTAGACTTACGGTAGTTGATTCTACGAAACAATTGGGAATAGTTTTAGATAGTGAATTACGGTTTTGAGACCATTACAAAAAAACTATTTCAGAGACCTTATCTCGCTTTAAAAATTTTATATAATAACAGACATATTCTAAATGTTAAATTAAAAAAGATGCTTGCAATTTTGTTTATGGTTATTGTAAAGACAATATTGGTAAGTTTCGTATTCAAAAAGTGAATTATGACCATATTTCACATACATTCTCGAAACTAAATTGGCTAAAGATGAATAACCGTAGTTTTCTGCATTTTAATAGTTTTATATATAACATTTTAAATGAACCTGACTCTCCCACCACTCATCGTGAACGCCTAACTCCTCGCTCTAACATCCATAGGTACTGTTGTTAACATTCGCTATAGGGATAAGTTAACTTTACCTCACTATCTGCCTTGTTTCAGAGGTCTTTTACTTATAATGCTGTCGTCTCATATAATTCTTTGCCTGAAGAATTAACTACTGTCTCTAATGGTGTACTATTTAAAAAAGAGTGTAACATTTTTTTGGGAGTACAAAGTAAGTAGTTTTGCATTTTAATTTGCTGGGGTCTTTGAAAACTGTCATACTAAAATGTCCATAAAGTGTCTATATTTAATTTTTATTTAGTCATTGACAGGCAGCCAATAAACGATCTTTCTTTTTAACATATTTGGTCAAAATTCTTATTAGTATTTATGTATTTATGTTACTTTGGTGTTTGTAGTGTGTTTGCTAGTTAATAATAATATTTTTTTTTGTTGTCATGCGTGGTTCAGTAGAGTAGCTATTTGCAGCTATAGACTGCGCCATGCTGCAGCAAATACCATAAAAAATTATAGAAATTCTTAAAAATTCTTATTTTTCTTATTGTTTTAAATTTTTTTTTTCTTCTTGGTAAAATAAAGGCATTATTTATTTATTTATTTATTTAAACGAGCTGTAACTTGTCAAAGTCCAAAAAGGTAATTATTTTTAAATGTATTATATCGTTTACGATGGCAAAAGTCGTTTGATTATTTTTTGAAATTAGTCCAGGACACAGTAGCGATTTTTTAGTATGTTGTTAGGCTTGGGGCCCTAATGAAAAATCCAAGTTTTCGACCTCGAGGCGCATGCGCTCGAGCCGCCATCTTGGATTTTAGGTACAAAAATTAGGGTTTTTGATAATAACTCAAAAACGGTGGCGTTCACGACAAAAGATGTTCTATACAAAGTTAAAGAGGATAAAATTTCCTACATTTTTTGTAGAAGTTTTTTTTTGTAGCACACATATGTTAGGAGTTACAACTCCGTGAAGTTGCACTATTTGAAAAATAAATAATCAAAATCAAATCAAATATATATTTCGAGCCAGTAAATTACAAAATTTTTACTCACGTCATACAAAGTCATATATGTGTAAAAGCTAATCTCTAACTAAGAGTAAACAGATTAAAAATTTTTATATTCTAATTAAATGACAAACCTTACATATCACTAACGTACCAAACAAACAAGACACAAATCTCACTTTAAGATACACATTAGAATCATCATTCCAAATTAAATTTCTCCCAATCCACAATCTAGACTTCAATGAAATTCCACTGCAGAAATTCGTCGATGCTGTAGAAGGCACTTTTAAGTAACAATTTTTTTATTGCAATCATAAACCCCCGTTCGGACAAATCCCTATACCGTACTGGCAGTCTGTTAAACAAAATAGGTGCATAGTAATTTAAAGAGAACCTTGTCCTCTGCAGACGTAGATACACGGGCCTGATATCGTCACCCCGTCTTGTTGGATAGCTATGAAGGTTAGGTTAGGTTAGGTAAGAGTGGCAGACCCTTGGTTCTGACCAAACGGTCTCACGTAGTCCTGATTAGGTCCGTTGTGATACCACACGTGTTCCGTAGAACCCACCTTCATCAGATCACTGATGGTTTATGCGACGTAACCGCGGAAGGATTTTAACAACTCATTCAAACCAGCCACTACTGTTCAGAAATCTGCTCAGCCGTCCAAGTTGTAAGTTGTTTAGTTCCTCCAGGCTATCGAAAGATGATTCACCCAGAGTAGTGAACCTCCTTCTTGCGAGGCCAGGGCATTCACACAGAAAATGTTGAATACTTTCTTCCTCTTCCTCATCTCTGCAGCTTCTGCAGAAGTCGTTAGTGGGTATTTGCATAAGTTCGGCATGTCTACCGAAGAGGCAATGTCCGGTAACAACCGCAGTAATATTTCTCACGTCTTTTCGACTGTGTCTCAATAGCTCTGCGGTTCTCTTTTTTTCGAATGTGGGCCACAGTTGCCTGGATGTACTACAAGTTGTCAACCCTGTCCATCTGTTCTGTGCAAGCTGCTTGGCCGTGTAGTCAATCTCCTCTTTGACCAATCCCAGTGGTTTGTTCACTGTATTGTCTGCTAGATCAGCTGGCATGCCTGCGCCCTCTCTTGCGAGCGCATCGGCAGCTTCGTTGCCATCTATTTTGGAGTGTCCAGGAACCCAGCACAGAATAACCCGATGTTGGTTGCCAAGTGTGCATAGATTGTTGCGGCATCGCTTTACGAGCTTTGATTTGACGCTGCTGGAACAGATTGCCCTAATCGCCGCCTGACTATCACTGAAGATGGTGATTGACGAGGCTACTCCCAAGCCAAGGTGTTCCTGCAGGATATTGACCGCCTTCTCTACCGCCAGTACTTCCGCTTGAAAAATACTACAGTAGTTGGGGAGTCTATACGATTTCTGTATTTGTAAACTTTCGGAAAAGACCCCGGCTCCCACACCAACGTCCATCTTTGAACCGTCTGTGAAGATTGCGTGATCTGTTTTCGTTATGTTCTGATTGCTTTCCCAATCTTCCCTACTCGGAATGAGTATAGAATACCTTCTATCGAAGCATGTTATTGGGACAGAGTAATCAGTCGGGTCTCGTAGATTATTCCCCGGGTGAATCTTTAGTATACTGCTGTGCCCGTAGTTAGTTTCCTTCCAGAATTTCGACTCTTTTAGTCGCAGGGCACTTTTTGCAGCTATACTTTTTCCATAGATATCCAAGGGGGGTATATATAACATGACCTCTAGCGCCGCTGTCGGGGTTGACTTAAGGGCTCCGGTTATTCCTAAACAAGCTGCCCTTTGTATCTTTGTTATTGACTTAGTGTGCACTGCCTTTTCCAAAGCGGTCCACCAAACCAGGACCCCGTATATTAATATAGGTCTTATAATAGCTGTATAGATCCAGTGTACTATGTGGGGTTTTAGTCCCCATTTTTTTCCAATTGCTTTTTTGCAGGCATATAATGCTACCGACGCTTTTTTAACTCGTTCTTGCAAGTTTATGCCCCAGTTTAGCTTGGAGTCAAGTACCAATCCTAAATACTTTGCTTTTTCCTTAAGCACTAAAGCATTATTGTCGAGTACTGGGAGTCTAAAGTTCTCGATCACCCTTCTGCGTGTGAATAGAACTACCTCCGTTTTTTCGGGGTTGATTTTTAACCCGCATTTCATGGCCCACTGTTGTAGTATTCGTAGCGCCATTCCTGTTAGGTCGCTGATTGTGTTTACAAATTTACCTGACACTAGTATAACTATATCGTCAGCGTATGCAATCACTTTTATTCCAGCCTTCTCCAACGCTATGAGAACTTTATTTAAAACTCTCAGCCAGAGTGTTGGTGACAGAACCCCGCCTTGCGGAGTTCCTCTTCCAGCAAATCTGACCATCTCGCTACTTCCCAAACTGGAGCAGATTTGACGGCCTTTCAACATCCTCCTAATCCAACGGCAGATGTAGTTGTCGACCCCTGTTTCTATTAGAGCGTCGCACACTGCCTCGGTCGTGACGTTATTAAAGGCTCCTTCAATATCCAAGAAGGTACCTAGGGTGTACTCTTTATTGTTAAGGGATTTCTCAATATTGCCTACTACTTCGTGTAGCGCCGTTTCCACTGATTTCCCTTTGGTATAAGCGTGTTGAGACGAGCTTAATTCTCGCTCTCTCACCGAGTTCTTGATATGCAGATCCAGTAACCTCTCCAATGTTTTGACAAGGAACGAAGACAGGCTTATTGGTCTGAAGTCTTTGACGGTTACATGACTGCTCTTACCAGCCTTAGGGATGAAGACTATTTTTATCTTATTCCAGTCAGCCGGCATGTAAGTAAAATGCAAGCTGCTTCTGTATATCACCAAGAGCCAAGGGATCAGGATTCTCTTCCCTCTTTGTAGCATGGCGGGCATTATCCCGTCTAATCCTGGTGATTTGTAAGGTTCAAATGAGTCAATCGCCCATTCTAGTTTATCGTAAGTGACTACTGATTTGATGCTATTCAAATCCGGAACGTCTCCTTGATCGATAAGGGGCTCTATGGCCGATGTATTACCAGGAAAGTGGGAATCCATCAGCAGTTCAAGGGTTTCCCCACTACTCTCTGTGTATGTCCCATCATCTTTTTTTAGAAAAGAGGGAGCACTAGGCTCCTTTGATAGAACTTTTCTAAGTCTAGCGGCTTCGTTTGTACTCTCAATCCGCTCGCTGTAATTGTGCCAAGCGCTTCTTTGAGATTTTCTAATCGCTTTCTTGTACGTCTTTAGAGCCTCTCTATAAGAGCTCTCATCTTCAGTACGTTTGCTCTTTGCTTTGTTAAATAGCCTTCGCATGTCCCTTCTTAGCTGACCCAGCTCTGCGTTCCACCATGGTGGGTATGGCTTTTTCGCTGGTCTGCTTATCGGACAGCTTTTGAAAAATGCTGCTACCAGGGTATTTGTTAGTTTATTAACTGCTTCATCAATTGAAGCCTTATTTGGTAAGAGATTATTGGGAGGATTTGCCAGTTCTCCAGAGATGATTCCGCAAAATTTTTCCCAATCTGTTCTTTTAGGGTTACGAAATGGTGTAGGCAAGTACGTGGACTCACTGATATCAAATAGAATCCAACGATGGTCCGAGAACGAATCCTCGCTGGACACTCTCCAGTTTTGTACCTTTAGATCGTTGGATTCATTTGTAAGCGTGACGTCCAGAACTTCCTGTCTGTTCGCAGTAACAAATGTAGGTGTATTACCGTTATTGCATAAGCTAAGGTTAGTATTTATAATAAAATTAAAAAGACACTCACCTCGGTCATTGATGTCCGTGCTACCCCATATTGTGTGATGGGCGTTGGCATCACATCCCAAGATTAGGCTTTGCTTAGAAATCCTGGTAGATTCCACAATATTTTGGACATCTACCGATGGAGTTGGAACGTCATGCGCCATGTATACGGATGACAGTATTATTGGTGTCCCTCCTTTGCGCTCCAGTTTGACCGTTGTTATGTCCTGGTTACTAAAATTAGGCATTAGGAATACTTTATTTTTAGCTAAAATACAAGTTCTTGGCTTACCATTGCCCCTGGCGTAATAGAGAGAGTAGTTTCTTAGCCTTAATCCACATATGGCGTAATTTCTGACCCAAGGTTCCTGGATCAAGGCGATGTCGAGGCCCTTCTCCTCCATGAGAAGAGCCAGATGGCTAGAGGCCATTTTACTGTGGTGGAGGTTGATTTGGACCACTCGCAACATCGCTGGGCGTCTGTTGTGGTTCAACTTCCATTTCTTGAGTCGGCTCCTTCTCTGGAGCCGCACTCTGTTCATCTTCCATTACCGTGGCAGATGTCACTGTCTCCTCCTTCCTTCCGACATCCTGCTTGGGTTTGGCAAGATTAACTTTCTGGTCAATCCCCTTATGTTTGGGGATGCCCTTATATATATTCACAGCGATCGCATTAAAGCCGCAGTGAAGCTTAAACTGAGCTTCCTCTAGGGCTGGTAGCGACTCGTCTGTGAGCTGGAGGATTACGCTCCTCCCTGTGGGTTTTGGGTCCTCCATCTTTAGAACCTTCCATTCCTTACAAGGAATCTTCGGGTTCTGGGCTGCCAAGAGTGGCAGCAAGGACTTCTCTGGAATGGTTGGCACTGGCAACCAAATTCTAGCTCTCGGACACTCTGGAAGTTCCGAGCGGGGGATGACCTGTAATTGGGCAAGTTCCCAAGGTTGTCCGATCTTTTTGACACTCTCTTTCAGAAATGCTAAGGAAAAATCATCAGTGCAATTGATGATCTTTATTCCTCTAGTCCATCCTGAGGTGTCGTACTGAGGGATCCTGTCGGCAGGATTGGCTATTAGAAACTCCATAAGGATTTCCGTTAGCCTCCTTTCAACCAGGATCCAGCGGTCTGCTGTGATCTTCCAGCATTTATTGCCGGCATCAATCACAGCCACT
This sequence comes from Polydrusus pterygomalis, assembly GCA_963969555.1. Taxonomy (NCBI): domain Eukaryota; kingdom Metazoa; phylum Arthropoda; class Insecta; order Coleoptera; family Curculionidae; genus Polydrusus; species Polydrusus pterygomalis. The sequence continues at coordinate 17,199,330 of OZ018381.1, read as the reverse complement.
TGGAGGCTGCTGCGGGTCACTTCCGACATTGTTCTACTGTCGGACCGCTCCCTGAAAGCAGACTTTTTCTGGCCCCCTCCACTACTAAGCGCAGCGGAACTCTTCGTTTTTGAAACTTCCGCAGAGACTTTCTTGGTCTCCGCAGTAAGTCCCCTAGAAGACATTCCAGCTTTGCCTTGCTGTGGAAAGGACTTCCTTTTCTTTAGTTCTTTTGGGGTGCTCTCATCGTCTGTAGAACGTGTCCTCTTTCCAGCGACACTTCTCTCGAAGGTTGCACCCGGTTTTTGGTACGTATAGGGAACGTGGAATGGGTCTTGGGCCAAGAGTTCTCTTGCCCACTTTATCGTCCCATTGTCCCTACTTGAGAGTTCAGCTGGCTGTTTGCTATCCAGTTTTACTAGAAGATGCCTAGCCCTTTGGCACTGTCGCATCTTTCTTGTACCAGCTGATACCTTTCTGTGAGGTTTGCTGTCCTTAGGATCCGCCTGCTTTGTGTCAGGTGATCGTAGCAGCTTTTCCTCCTCGCTTCCATTAATGCTGTATGGGCTACCCTCGGTGACCAAATCACCGCCTGGTAGCTTGAGCTGATTATCTTTAGCGTTCTCTTTTGGTTTTTCTTTTTCGTTTTCCATGTAGGTCCCACGAGTAAGCTCGGAAATAAAGGTCGATCCTGGCAGAGCCGGCATACCAGGACAAGGCGCTAATACTGCGGTGATTGCCTGGTCCACCACAGGAGCTCGTTAAAGGCTGATTTCACCCTCAGCCTTCCATCCTAGGCACGGTTGCTCACACCACCTCGGATTTAGGTACCTCACAACACGACTGAGCGAAGGCAATTGATGTGCCAGACTCAGTCTTAGCTGACTTTCGTCATTACCGGCGGGCGCCCGCGGGGAGGACTCGAAGTGAGGATTTTGCCCGCCTGGATAGCTATGAAAGAAATTATTTGGTGTATATCGTTGTTGATTTTTGTAACAATACAGGAGGCACTCATAAATATATCTACCTGGCAAGGTCAATATACCCAAATCGCTAAATGTCTGTCGGACATCATCCCTGTATCCAAGTCCCGCCACGATACGCACCGCTCTCCTCTGGAGTGCAAATATACGCTTTGCTTGGCCAGAATGACCCCATGCCAGAATAGCATACACACTCACCGACTGGAATATTGCATGGAAAGTCATCAGCAACGAGGTCCTTGGGAGTATTCGCGCCAGGCTCTTTAACAAAAAAATGCTTTTTAGCAGGCGTTGCGCCAGGTGGTCTACATGAGCCTCAAAAGTTAGTGTTGGATCCATATACACTCCAAGAAACCTCACCCCCTCGGACCCCTTTTCCATCCCACGTAAGGTAAAACACATACTCTCGGTCTTATTAACATTTAGGGTTAGTTTATTACTTCTAAACCAGTCCGTAAGATCACCCACACGAGACGACACCCTTTCATTCAGCAATTCAGCATCCTCATCTGTCTCAACTAGTGAGGTTTCATCAGCGAAAAGGAAAAGTTTTGAATCTGGGCAAGCTTTATTTATATCGTTGATGTAGATAAGAAAGAGCAGTGGCCCAAGGACTGATCCCTGCGGCACACCATGCTTAACTTCCTCCCAAGCATTCGAAGAGCTGCCATTATATAGTGCCTTCTGTTTCCTGTTCTTTAAGTAGGTGCCCAATAGACCAAGACTCCCCCGGTCCAGGCCATAGAATTTAAGTTTGGCCAGCAGGATATTATGGGATACACAGTCAAACGCCTTTGACAGGTCACAGAAGGTGGCACCGACATGTCTCCCCTCCTCAAAGGCGTCAACTATGTACTCCACGAGCTCCAGTACAGCATCCGTGGTAGAGTGTCCAGCCCTAAAACCGAACTGACTTTTGGAGAACAGATGATTTGCCTCAAAATAATCACAAAGTTGCTTTTTCAGAATGTACTCAAAGATTTTTGCAAATACGGGAATTAATGAAATAGGGCGGTAATTGTTAATATCGTCTTTTGCACCCTTCTTGTGAACCGGGATTACTTTTGACAACTTCAGACAGTCCGGAAAGATGCCCTCCCGAATGCTAGAGTTTATCAATTTTGTTAGTGGGATAATAAAGACATCCTTCAGAGACTGTATTAAGGGAACGCTCAGATCATATATATCCCTATTTGAAAAAAAAATGCGGAAACTTTTTGGTTGTTTTTTTTATTTTTCCTATTACTATAACTATAGTTTTACATAATTATAAAAAAAAAACTATAGGCATTTGAATATTATCATATAATAGTATACTTTTCGTAAACAAAGTTAAAGGCGAGAAGTATATAGCATTTTCTTTTTAAATTTAAGGATAGTAAATTATGATTTTAGAGCGTTACAAAAATTAATTTCTATTACATTATTTTGGTACGTTTCGATGGTCCGGATTGGATATTGTCGGTGTCCTGTAGTTTTTTCCTGATTGAATAGGGATGACGTTCCACTGAAGGCATGCAAGAACAGAATGTGCTTGGTTGCTTCTTGGTATTTGAGGCTACTTGCTGAATATAACCTCTCAGCAGTTTTTCCTCTTTCAGGTTTACGGAAGTAGATAGAACTTTCGGCTGGTGCTAAATAGCCAAATAACAAAATATAATACTTTTTTTCAAATAGTGCAACTTCACGGAGCTGTAACTCCTAACATATGTGTGCTACAAAAAAAAAATTCTACAAAAAATGTAGGAAATTTCATCGTCTTTAAATTTATGTAGAATATCTTTTGTCGTGAAAGCCACTGTTTTTGAGTTATTATCAAAAAACCAAATTTTTGTACCTACAATCCGAGCGCATGCGCCCAACAACGTATTTTATTATCTAGGAGTTATTGATGCGCCTCGAGGTCGAAAACTTGGATTTTTCATTAGGGCCCCAAGCCTAAAAACATACTACAAAATCGCTACTACCCCACCTTTTGCATTCAAACACCCCGGAGTACCTACGAGTTTTGGCTTTAATTTTTTTAAATCGAACTTCCAATGATTTTTTGAAAATTCTGACCTTCACCTTTAGTCCGCGCCTCCAGAGTCAATAGTGAAATTAGCGCGTTTAGCGGAGATTTAATATACTGCACTACATCCTAAACGACTAACACATTATACGTTCAAACACCTTTTAAACTTAGATTAAAATTAAACGATCTGCCAATAAAACGATGTCTGCGACGGAGCTCATTAATCTAACTCTGATAAAAAGGTTTGACGGGCTGGCGTCAAAAATGCGTTCATCTAATAGGCAGCTCTTTATGGCTAGTAAACTTTAAAAGTGTAATCAGCTGGAAGGAGAAAAATGACTTTATTAGTGTCGTAAAAATTTGTTAACATAATGAGTTCAACTCTATAATATATTTTAAAGATTAGATTGTGAGGTTATATTTTTGTTATGCAGGATGTTTTGGAAGTATTGAAAATGGCGATCCGTGGGTAATAAAATAGGTGAGGCCAGTGACGGAGGCTGAAGCACTGCTGGTAAAGTGCCTCAGGCAATGCGTCGCAGGCAAAAAAATTCTGAGACACGCCCAAAATTCGTTGTTTTTAGACTTTGAAACGCGAAAAAAAATTATATAATCAAATCAAATCAAATCAAAAATATCTTTATTTGAATTAAAAAAACAAATATAGCAAAATAGTGATATGGGGTGGCGGTATCCAACATGGTTGCTCATATACAACCACCCAAAACTAAAATATTTGAATGTTTATTTAAAAAATATAAACAAATCCAAAGCAAACTCCTAAACTAAGAAAAAGAGAGAAAAAAAAAATTATACTATAATACTAAAAATCTAAAAAGAAAAAAGCATTTTTAAAAACATTTCCTTAAAAACCTGAAGGAACATAAGGATCTCTTCTTTGGACTGGGTGCCATCTTCACGTCGATGGACAGGCGGTTATAAATTAGGGCGGCGTTATAGCTAAACGATCTTTGAAATAAGGATAAGTGATACTTTGGAACATTAAAAAGTTCTCTATTCCGGGTTTCGCGATTGTGCACATCAGAGCCTTTGGTCAAAAGCTCGCTTAAATAAATTGGGATACCAGACGAAATAATACGAAAAACTAACCTAGCCAAATGTAGCTCAAAGCGCTCTTTAATGCTAAGCCAGCCAGAGTCGATAAGACTGGGAGTGAAGTGATCAAATTTTCTTAATTTGTAAACAAATTTTAAACAGGCGACTGTTTTTATTTTTTTGTAATAAAGCAGGCCAATAAACTACGTCACAATAGGTCAGGTTAGATAAAACCAGCGAGTCACTTAACATTAGCTTTAGCTTAGTGCTTAAGATATCTCGGTACATACCGGGTCCGCCAACGAAGCGGGGACGGGAGATTAAGTCCTTATCGACGAACTTATCAAAACTACGAAAACAGCATAAGGTATGGACTTAAAAACGGCATATTTTAAAAATATTTTACATTATACAGCGTGTATTCGGAAGTTCTTACCAAATGGGAAACTTTTTTATTATTAATTTTACGAAAAAAAATTATTCTTTATAAAAAGCTCTGCATGGTCTGAAACCTAAAATGCAACCATCAAATATCGAAATTTTCCAGTCATCTACGAGGTTTGTCAAAAAATGTGAATTTTTCCCAAGAATGTGAGTTTTTCCCAAGAGTAAAGTACCTTTATTTTTGACATTATCAAAAATTGTTATTAAAAAAAGTTGATCAGAACTAAAAACCACGTCTAAATATGCAATAACACGCATTAAATTAATTAGATAATTAAAAAATTAAATAATTAATATAAAATCAATAAAATAATAATTTTTTAACATAAATGCGTATAATTGCACATTTAGCCGTAGTTTTTAGTTCTGATCAACTTTTTTTAATAACAATTTTTGATAATGTCAAAAATAAAGGTACTTTACTTTTGGGAAAAATTCACATTCTTGGGAAAAATTCACATTTTTTGACAAACCTCGTATATGACTGGAAAATTTCGATATTTATTTTAATGGTTGCATTTTAGGTTTTAGACCATGCAGCGATTTTTATAAAGAATCATTTTTTTTCGTAAAATTAATAATAAAAAAGTTTTCCAATTGGTAAGAACTTCCCAAGACACGCTGTACAGGGTCTCCCAAAAAAGTGTGGCGGACTAAACTTGAATTTTTTTAAATGGAACACCCTGTATATTTTTCCATTTTTAAATTCCACATAAAATTATAATTATTTTTTATTAAATGCATTATTAGTCTATACTTTATAGTTTCCGAGATATTGACTTTTGAAAAGTGACATTTTTGAACTTTAACAGCTTCTAACTTTCTACCAGTACGTCTTAGAGCAAAACGGCTTATTTTCAATTTTTATTATCTTCCCAAAAAAATCAACTTCCAGTTAAACTGGAACAACTATATTTCCTGCTTTCGAGTTACATCCGGTTTAACCGGAAGTTGATTTTTTCGGGAAGATAATAAAAATTGAAGATAGGGACATGTAAGCCGTTTTGCCCTAAGACGTACTGTTAGAAGGTTATAAGCTGTCAAAGTTCAAAAATGTCACTTTTCGAGAGTCAATATCTCGGAAACTATGAAGTATAGACTAATAATGCAATTAATAATAAATAATTATAATTTTATGTGGAATTTAAAAATGTAAAAATATACAGGGTGTTCCATTTAAAAAAATATTCCAAAAGCGGACCTAGCTGTCATCTTGACATTTAAAGCTGTCATTGGTATGTCAAAAAGTGCAAGACTTGCTCAAATATTATCGTTCAAAACTTCATTAAAATATACCTAACGGTTTAGAAATTAGAGGGGGGGGGGGGACGGACTTTAGGTCCTCACTGTATATATTTATAATGCACGGTTAAACGCTTCTGGACTGGGTGCCATCTTTACGTCGATGGGCAGGCGGTTATAAATTAGGGCGGCGTTATAGCTAAACGATCTTTGAAATAAAGATAAGTGATGCCATTAAAAAGTTCTCTATTCCGGGTTTCGCGATTGTGCACATCAGAGCCTTTGGTCAAAAGCTCGCTTAAATAAATTGGGATAGGTACCAGACGAAATAATATGAATAACTAACCTAGCCAAATGTAGCTCATAGCGCTTCTTAATGTTAAGCCACCCAGATTTGATAAGACTGGGAGTGATGGGATCAAATTTTCTTAATTTGTACACAAATCTCAAACAGGCGACTTTCTTTTTTTGTAATAAAGCAGGCCAGTAAACTACGTCACAATAGGTCAGGTTAGATAAAACAAGCGAGTCACTTAACATTAGCTTTAGCTTAGTGCTTAATATATCTCAGTACATATTATAGAGAAGTCGCAATTTGTAAAATGACTTTTTAATTAAAATGGAAACTTGACTGCTAAATCGAAGATCAGAATCAATGAGTACACCCAGGTTTTTGCACTCGTTAACAGGTTTGAGAATATTATTGTTATTTTTAATTTGAAATAGGGGGTTATTTATTAAAGCTTCTCTATTTGCACCGAATAACATTAACTGGGTTTTTAACTCATTAAGAACCAACCCGTGCGCTCTTGAAACCTGTACAATAGTTTCAAGGTCATGATTGATTTTGTTAATAGCTAATAGAAATAAACTATTCAGAAAGAAGAAATAAATTTGGGTGTCATTGGCATACTGGTGCGATCTACAATATTTCAAAAAAAGCCCAAAATCCGCAGTATAAATAGAGAAAACTAGGGGACCAAGAATGCTGCCCTGAGCAACACCCTGATTATTTGTAATCAGATCAGACCTTTTAAAATAACGCGTTGTTTACGATCTTTAAAATAACTATCGAAAAATTTATTATAGGAGTTACCAAATCCGAAATATTCTAGTTTCTTTCTTAAAATATTATGTACCATAGTCTCAAAGGCTTTGCTATTTGCTAGATAGTCTAGAAGTATAAGGCATGTATTCTGACCATTGTCACTGGCTCTAAATATTATTATGTCGTCTGTAATTTTTAAAAGAACAGTTGTCGTGCTGTGATTTTTACGGAATCCAGACTGAGTTGGTGGGAGGATTCTTTTTGTTTCTAGATATCCTTTTATTTGTTTCGCAACTTCCGAGGAACATATTTTTTATTATTTACATGGGTTAGTCTTTCCGCATCCAAGTAGATGTACTATCATAAAGAAAACTGAAAATTCGTTAAAAATAAAAAAAATTGAAAATGTCGTTTATGTTTTATACAGTGCGTATTAGCCTAATGGAATAAATTCGATAAAAAAATACATGGGGGCGTGTCTGAAACGACGCTCGGACACGTCGATTGGTATTTCTAGTTGCGCATTTTTTTTCAATATTAACTTTTTATACACGATTTGTGATGTAACAGTGTCCAATACCAACTTTCTTATTTAAAATGCAACACCCTGTATATTATTCAATTTTTGGATTCTTCAGAAAATTTTAGACATATGTCATGTGCAATATCGTATACCTATCTTCAACTGTTTCGGAAATATTAAGTGCTTTCAGATTTCTTGCATTTAAGCGTTTCCTTTTACTGATATGAAATAAAAAAAGGTATAAATAGTTTTGTTTACTTTTGTTTAAAACTTCTGCCCTTAGCAAATTGTTGTCTGTCTGCATGACAGTAGTTGTCAGTGTTATAGTCGTTTGAATTTCGTTAACTGCATATCAAAAAAATGGTTTATTTAACAGAAATGCACAAAATAATAGTTATTCTACAGATGATTGGTTATGGAGATAAAACACGGACACAAATGGAAGTAGCTCGCTGAAATCATGAAAAATTTTCAAATTTGCCGCCTATAACTCAAGGAAAAATTAGTAAAATAGAAAAGCAGTTTCGCCAGCTTGGACATGTAAAGCAAATAAAAAAAGTAGCTGCTAATGCAATAACTGATGATACCAAAACATATATTATGCTTGAGTTTGAGGAAAACCCAGATACTTACTTCTAGTCGAAAAATAGCCCCAATGTTCGATGATAGCCATTCATGGATTATTCGAACATTACAAGAAAATAAAATGTATCCCTATAAAATAATACCTACTTATGAGCCCATTAAAGACGATTTTGATTAGAGAACGTATTTTTGTGAACAAATAATGGCAATGTAATCCATTTAGAACATAATTGTATTGTTTTCTGATGAGTGCACCTTTACACTTCACGGTCCTGCTAATTGTCAGAATTACCGCTGTCCGTCTAAGGAAAATCTTCACTGGATTAGAGAAGAACATACGCAATATCCTGAAAAGGTTAATGCTTAGGCAGGAATAGTTGGAGATCATATCATAGGTCCCTTTTTCATTAATGGAAGTTTAAGTGGCGATAATTTTAGCACTGCTTCAAAATAATGTCTTGCCAACTTTGACAACTTATATCCTGATCCAGCAAACCCACAACTTCCAGCGAATATGATATCGTTTCAACAAGGTGGAGCACCGCCCTATTACCAAATCAATGTCGGGCAGTACCTCAATCGAGTATTTCCAAATCGGTGCATAGGGAGGCGTGGATCGATGAAATGGCCAGCACGATCCCCTGATCTGACGCCATTAGACTTCATCTTATGTGGTTATGTCAAAAATATTGTATATAAAACCAAACCCCTCAACTTAGCTGACTTAAGAAGGCGAATAACGCTTGCGATTAGATCGGTCCCGCCTGAGATGTTCAGTAATATTAGAATAAATTTCTATTTAAGATTAGGATGTTGTCAAGACGTTTGTGGCGAGTATTTTTAACATCTCCTACATTAATGTTTTTTTTTTGTTTTTTACATTATCAAGAAATAAACAGTATTACTTATTAGTTTTTGAGTGTGTTGTTAATTTTTGCAATAAATCTGAAAACACTTAATACTTGCAAAACAGTTGAAGATAGGTATAGGATATTGTACATGAAATATGTTTAAAATTTTCAGAAAGCTACAAATATTGAATAATATACAAGGTATTGCATTTAAAGTTGGTATTGGCCACTGTTACATGACAGACCCTGTATAAAAAGTTTTTATTGAAAAAAATGCGTAACTAGAAATACGAATCGACGTGTCCGAGCATTTTTTCGGCAGTAAATCGGGCAGTGTGTTTTGAAGAAATAGTAAAACTGAATGACCAGTCAAATTTTCTGATAAAATTACTGATGTGGATAAGATTAGCAATATTTAGTTCTTAGGGAAATTAGAACCTACTACAGGTTTTTATCTGTACGCCACTGTCTTTACATTGTTTTTGGCTAGTCCTTTGCTTTCGGTATTGTCACCTATTGCAAAGTTTTACTCTAATTTTAATTATATCTTGTGTTCACAACAGCTGACTTGGCTTAGCATTTGAAAATTATAAGGTTATCGTTGGCATCAGTTAAGGACCCATACTTTTCAAATTATCTCCAAAACGCATCATTTTATCGAAATTTTATAAGGGACAAAAAATAATCAAAACCAATTAATTACTTGAAAAATTTAGTTCGGAAAGTGTGGAAGTGTCGGCGGTTTAATATTTGATAATTATTTTTGTTTTGTTTTTTTTCAAAAGCTTTAAACTTTATGTTGAAGCAATGCACCAAATTTTAAATTAATATCTTATTAAATACTCGAATTATTCAAAAAAATCAGTTTTTAATTTCAAACTTTGACGCCCTGTATATTGAACATGAGGGTCAAAAATAAAAAAGACATTATAAGTCATAATATTTTCGCTCATAAAATATATGGACACCCTGTATAATATATGTATCCACTAAAGCGCTGCTCAATAATTTTATAAGATTAATATTTAAATATGGATATATTTTTAGATGTTTCCTTCCTTTTATAGGCATTTTATAAGTGCCTCTAACAGGAATTACTTGTTACATGCATAAAATATCGGGATATTCTTATTATTTTAATCTTAAGAATTTTTAAGATTTGATAAAAAGCTATAAAATTATAATTTTACAGATAAACATTTAAAAAAAAATGCTTAATACCTTAATGGTCTAAAGATTTTTTAAACTTCATTGTAATTTTTCTGCGTTAAAAATAAATTGTCATGTGATATAAGTTGGTGGGCCCGTGTTTCCCTGGATTGAAACTTGATGCTTCCTTTTCGGGAAATTTAAACACAAGTTATATTAAGTGGACTGTATTACTACTTTTTTATAAAAAGAAATTATAAGAGTAAAAACATGACGTTCTTCATGCCACGTCTTGTCAAGTAGTTGTCTTTTCTGTTGCGCAGCAACAAAAGCTTTGTTGCCTCAACTCACATATTTTTAGTTATATGAAGATAAAACTTAACATATCGCCTCCCTTGAAAGGATAAGGCTTTCAAAACAAAACATTCAAAATTAAAACTTTATAAAGAATATTAGAACACTAAAATAGTTCATTAATTACTGTGTCCTCTTTCTTTAGCTTATTGGTAACAATGACAGTTTTGACACAGCTCGTTTTAGAACACCACCCTTTGTCTTAACGCTGACCACACGAACTGCTAAGTCCCTTCCTGGATGGATTTCGATTATTCTACCCAAGGGCCAAACCATAGGAGGAACGTTGTCTTCTTTAATTAATACTAAGGAGCCGATATGCATCTTAGGATCGTTGTCGAACTGCCATTTGGTTCGGGTTTGAACCTGGTGCAAGTATTCCTTAGCCCATCGCTTCCAGAAATGTTGCCTGATAAGTTGAAGATGGCGATATCGATTGACAAAGTTAATTTTGGAGTTGGTTAAATCCCTTTCTGGTATGGTTGTTAATTGTGTGCCAATTAAGAAATGTGCCGGTGTGATTACTTCAAGGTCATTAGGATCGGTTGTGAGAGGAATCATAGGCCTAGAATTTAAAATTGCCTCGATTTGGGTTGTCAGGGTATAAAATTCTTCATAATGCAAGTGAGTGCCATTTAATACACGTTTTAAGTGGTGCTTACACGACTTAACCGCCGCCTCATGTAAGCCTCCAAAGTGAGGTGATCTGGCTGGCATGAAGTGCCAATTAATTTTTGAATGTGTTAAATAATTCTTGAATTCACTATCTTTAATTAATTTTTGCAGCGACATCAGTTCATTGTTACAACCCACGAAATTTGTTGCATTATCTGAATAGATATCCGTGCAAAAACCTCGCCGTGACACGAATCTTTTTAACAGACTCAGAAACCCTTCACTCGTTAAGTCTGATATGACTTCGATGTGAACGGCCTTTGTTCCAAGACATACAAAAATACACACATAACCCTTTATTAATTTGTTACTTCGAGTTTTGCTAGATTTAAGTTCAAACGGTCCCGCGTAATCTACAGCAACAGATAAAAAAGGGCGTGAGGGTGTAATACGAGCCTTAGGTAATTCACCCATTTTAGGAATTACACTAATATGTGGACTAGCCCTAAAACATTTTATACATTTTTTAATATATAATTTTACCGAGTTTTTGCCATTAATAGGCCAATATTTTTGTCTAATGTGTGACAATGTACATTGTACACCAGAGTGAATAGTTCGTTTATGATTAAAATCAATGATTAAATTGGTAAATGGATGTTTTGCCGGTAAAACTATTTGATGTTTTATATCATAATTGTAGTTTGACAATTTTAATCTGCCACCGAGTCTAATTATACCGTTTGCGTCTAGAAAAGGACATAATGCCCTTAGTTTACTTTTACGAGAAATGGAATTTTTTGTCTTTAAACTGTGAATTTCATTAAAAAATGAACCTTGCTGCACTATTTTTAGTAAAGTTATGGTGCTGTTTTCAATTTCTGAAATAGTTAATTCACCGATTTGTCTATTTTGTTTAAGTGTCTTTAAATTATTAATAAATCTTAGGCAATACGCAGTAACATTTATTAATCGAGTTAACGTATCGAACTTATTAAACATATCTAAATTTTCGTGATTTGATTCTTGTAGCACAAAGGCATTAGTTTTAAATTCAGGCATTTCCGTCTTTGAACGTGAGAAATTCGCTATATTACAGTTTTCAGGCCAATCGTTGAGGTGCACTAAAAACTGTGGACCATGAAGCCATAACTCTGAATTAATTAAATCTTTAAGATTAGCTCCGCGAGATATTATATCAGCAGGATTATTTTGAGAAGAAATATAATTCCAATCATTAATTTCTGTTATTTGTTGAATTTCTGCTGTCCGATTTGCGATAAAAGTCTTCCATGTTTTTGGTTCACTGGCAATCCAACATAAAACAATAGTAGAGTCTGTCCAGAACATGGTACGGTTAAAATTGATTTTTAAAGCTTCTTTACATTTTATAAATAATCTGGCAAGTAATAATGCGCCCAATAATTCTAATCGCGGCAGGGATAAAGATTTTAATGGACTTACTCGTGATTTAGCACAAACTAAATAACTTTTAATTTGATCATTTTCATCCAATGAACGCAAATAAATGCAACATCCATAAGCTTGCTCGCTGGCGTCGCAAAATCCATGCAATTCGATAAATTTCGGCCTTTTGATTAATATATGACGTGGTACGCGTATTGATTTTACTTGAGATAATTCGGTTTTTAAATTTGACCATTCTAATAGTAAATTTTCTGGAACCTTATCGTCCCAATCGATATTTAACTGCCATAACCTTTGTATAATTAGTTTAGCTCTTATAGATAAAGGACCTAAAATGCCAAGAGGATCAAAAATTTTGGCAATGAATGACAGTATTATTCTTTTTGTTGTTTTATTATTTTCTGTTGACATATTTTGATAATTATACTCAAATTCATCAAGACGCGGTATCCAAGATACGCCTAAAGTTTTTACGCTGAAATCATCCGAGATTGTATATTCCTTATTTTGTTCAGTGCTCGAGCTGATTTGTACAATATTAGGGTCATTTGATTGCAATTTTCGAAGATCAAAGCCGTAACTGGATAAAATTTGACATATATTCGTTTTTAATTCTACAAGCAATTGACTACTGTCGGCACCCGTTAACAAATCGTCTACGTAAAAGTCAGAACCTATTATGTCACTTTCGACAGGCCATTTATCAAAATTGTCAATCGCTATTTGTCGTAAACAACGTGTTGATAAGAATGATGCCGATGCTGTACCATAAGTTACGGTATTAAGCTGAAAATATTTAACTTCCTCATTTGGAGTGTTTCGCCAAACAATTCTTTGCAGGTTTCGCTCATTTTCGTCTATCAATATTTGTCGATACATTTTTGCCAGGTCGCCTATTAAAACAAAATTATGTTTACGAAATCTAATTAAAATAGAAAACAAGTCGTTTTGTATTGTTGGGCCAACCTTTAAAACATTATTCAATGAAATATTACTGGATGTTTTACATGCCGCATCGAAAACAACTCTAAGCTTAGTTGTTGTACTTTCAGGTTTCTCAACATAGTGATGGGGTATATAATAAATTGGTGTTTTCGAAGGAGCATCACGTGATATTTCTGACATGTGCCCAAGCTGTAAATATTCCTGCATAAAATGTTTGTAAGACATTTCAATTTTAGAATTTTTAGCTAAACGCCTTTCGATAGAATATAACCTATTAAGCGCTGTTTGTTCGGAGTCACCTAACTGATTAAAATTATTTTTTAAAGGAAGCTTAACAACGAATCTTCCGTCTTTATTTCGAGTTGTGGATTCAACAAAATGATTTTCGCATTCGATTTCTTCTTTATTCATAACAGATTGAGGCCTTGGATCAACCTCTTCTACCAACCAAAATTTCTCGATATTTTGGTTTAATGAATTTTTTATAAAAAAACAATTTGATAACATAACATCTGATTTTCCTTTATTACCATTACCGCATGGAATTTGACCTGCTACGATCCATCCCAACAAAGTTTTTTGTAAAATTGGTAGATTTTTACCTAATTTTATTTGACCTGTACATATAAGCTCGAAGAATATTTCGCAGCCCAAAAGCATATCTATTTCCGAAGGAATATTAAAGTCAGGATCTGCTAGTGGTAGGTCAGATGGTATATTTAATTTAGAAATGTCAAAATATTTTTGCGGGCTTAGATCTGATATGTTAGGTAATACTAAAAATTTTAATTTTGTTTCAAAATTGCTATGTTTTGACTTAAAATTAACTTCAATGCGCTCTGAAATGTTTGTCTTTATTTGATTTATTCCGACCACTGGAATATGGATTTTTGATGAATTTAATTTTAATTTATTAACCATTGATGAGGTAATAAAATTAGATTGAGACGCGCAATCTAGTAATATTCTGCACGAAACAGGATTTTTATCCTTGTCATATGCTGTTACAATAGCCGTGGATAGTAAAATAAACTTATTTAAATCATTTTGACAAGTAATTGACATGATTGATTCAGAAAAATCAGCTCCTTTATTTTCTGTATTTATTAAATTGTTATTTTCAGTTTTTGTTATGAACGATTGACTACTACCCGGGTTTTGATTTGTTTGAATAATTGCTAATGAATTTGTATTTACAGGATTTGTGTTTTGGCCTGATTGATAATCGTACGATTGATGTAATAGAGTAGCATGATGTCGTTTACAGATTTTACAGCCAGCGGACTTACACTCTACGGTTTTATGTCCGTATCGCAGACAATTTGTGCATAATCTTAATTTTTTTACTTCATTTGTACGATCTTGTATAGAAAGTTGTTTAAACTTATCACAAAAATAAATAAAGTGCTTATCATTGCAATAAGGACATTTTGGCTGATACTTATTATTATTATTATTTGTAGTCATGAATGACTTGGATTCATACGATCTTTTATTACCATATGAGTTAGAAATATTATTATTGGCAGGCACTGGTTTTGTGTCTAAAGCTTCCAAAATTTGGCAACGTTGGGATAAAAAAGTGTTAAAATCATCGATTTTTGGTGATGGCATATTTTTACAAAATACTTCCCACTCGCGCCTTGTATTATTGTCTAATTTTAAGACTATAATATAAATTAAAATGCTATTCCATTCTTTCACATTTTCTCCCATAGATTCAAGCGATCGGTAACTTTTAAAAAATGTGTTAACGAGACTGCGAAGTAACACATGTGATTCCTTTGCGATATTTGGTATATCTAATATGTCCTTGATATGCGAATTTATAATTATTTTTTTATTTTCATATCGTTTTTGTAGCAAGTCCCAGGCTATTTTATAATTTTCGTCTGTGGCCGATAAAGATGCAATAATATTTTTTGGCTCGCCCTTTAACGCACCTTCCAAATAAAAAAATTTAGTTACATCTGGCAATAAATTGTTATCATGAATAATTGCTTTAAACATGTCCCTAAATTTCTCCCAGTCGCTATAATTTCCACTGAACTCCGGTATTTTTAACATAGGTAATTTCGTAGCTATGTTTGGCAACATCGCGCTACCATTAGACACGTCCGCGACCCTTCCCGCTTGTTTGTCGCGCCAATGATCGTCTAATAATTTTTGGGCCTGTACTAACGTATCAAAAAATTTATTTTCAAAACTTTCGCGTTCATCGTGTATTTCATTTTCGTTATAATTTTCGGGAAAATCACTTAATAATAATTCTTCATATTGAGTTTGTATGTCTCGGAATCGCGACAAAACTGATTTTATACTTTCAAAACGTATTTGTACTGATTCAATCGGTTGATTTTGAATATCAGTTTTATTTAAAAATGACTGAAAGCGTGTTAGCTCACCCTTTATTTGGGATCTGCTATTTTTTATTCGTTTTAAATCAAATTCAGGATTAGTATCGCCTACACTAGACATTTTCTACTGTTTTTATGAAACGTTTAATTCATAACTTTATATCGTGTATGATATTAAAGTACTTTGCACGAATATCCTATCAATATCGTGTTTAGTCATATAAAGTTTTAATTATAAATGTATCGGTGTAAACTTATACACTTGTTGGGTTGATGCAATGAAAGATTTGGCTACAATGCAATATTAAACAAATTTTCGTGTCAAAAACTACTGCACCCCATACAAAGCGAGATCCCCTATTTGCTTATCAAACTTTTCGTGAAATCGTTACTGATTATCGTGTAAACAACAGTTTAAACCGTGACCAAAAGATTATAGGTACTAAGTAGGTACGTGATTCCCGAAGGAATTGTTTGGTATTTCCAAAAAGGTTTTAACGTAAAAAACAAGATTATGCGAGATTCCCAAGGGAATTGCTTGGTATTTACACCCAAACTAACGTGAAAACGAGATTATACGAGATTCCCGCAGGAATTGCTTGGTATTTACACCCAAATTAACGTGAAAACGAGATTATACGAGATTCCCGGAGGAATTGCTTGGTATTTACACCCAAATTAACGTGAAAACGAGATTATACGCGATCGTGGCAACTTTAAATTAGTCTAATCGGTTTGATAGGCATTTATTTTAGGGATAAGGGAATAATTGGAAAGGACTGACCTTTTTTTGATTATAACCACACTCAAATGTCTGTCTATGCACACACAAAATCACAACGCCATGTTTTTTTTTTGGTGATTCAACTGCATTTTTGTCGCTGATGATCCGGCTCGAAGGACCAATGGTGGGCCCGTGTTTCCCTGGATTGAAACTTGATGCTTCCTTTTCGGGAAATTTAAACACAAGTTATATTAAGTGGACTGTATTACTACTTTTTTATAAAAAGAAATTATAAGAGTAAAAACATGACGTTCTTCATGCCACGTCTTGTCAAGTAGTTGTCTTTTCTGTTGCGCAGCAACAAAAGCTTTGTTGCCTCAACTCACATATTTTTAGTTATATGAAGATAAAACTTAACATAAGTAATGATATAATAGTATATTAACGTACACGTTTTATAAAGCATCATTTTATAGCACGCGTCCATGTTAAAAAACGAGCCGCTTGCGGCGAGTTTTATATTTTTTCTAATTTGTATTTTTTTCAATAAGAAACACACATTTAAAAAGAAAAAAAATCCTTCAAATTTTGTAAATTTTTATGTCTAAATTTTATGTTGGTAATACTATTTTTTATCATAGTAGCCTCTGGACAACAAAAATTATTTTGCGAACTGTCATTTTTTGATTTATTGACCCATTTTCACCACGAGATTCTAAAGTTATTTTAGCGATATGAGATTTGAAATTGGACGGAATACGTTGTGTGATCCTTGTACATTCGGTACATATCCAGAGCGTTCAGAAATTCGGGTGATTTTGCTACTTTTTTTCGAATTTCAAAAGAATTATTTGAAATTTAGTATGGGGAAGATGGAAAATTCAAATAAAGTTGAAGTTAAAATCGACATTGGAAGGTTAGTAGATTGAATTTTGGATAAAATTTGGCAGAAAATGATAGCTTGAAGCATCTACAAAAGATTGATTTATAGATTTATGCAACCAACATACATGACTATTATCGACACAGAATAAAAAAGTAGGTTATCAAGCTATTTTTCCTCTGCAAAAAATGGGTTTTCTCGTAAATCACAAAGGCCGCGCAAGACAATTAAATAAAATATTTAAATGTTATCAACATCAAATAAAGAAAAAACGCGTATCGAAATTGCTTTATTACGATAGGCAAATGCGTATCGTAATAGATTTGTTATGATACAAAATTAGAAAAAATATATTCTATGATACATAAATATTTGACAGATGCCCTTTAGTTATTAAAACCTCCATTATGAGCCAGTGCCGGATTTACACTAAAAGCGCCCCTAGGCACGTTTATTGAAAGCGCCCCCATTTTGGGTATTCGTGTAGGAAAAGCGCCGCAGGCGAAACATTTTTTGGACCACGCCCAATTTTATAATTCACTTAACACCAAAACTGTCTAAAAAATGAAGAAATATAAAGCCAGAATTAGTTGTCCCTTCTCTTGCTGTGGGGAGAAGGTATCTTGTATTGTTATGGCATGGGCAGGGAGTTTAACCCGCTTATCTACGGTCTTGCTTTTCCTCCATTTAGGTATGGAAAGGTAGGTACATTAGGAGAGCACTGAGCTTAACGGTAAAAGTATATTATAGGTCCCTAACTAAAAAGGCGTAAACAGATAAATTTATCATTACCACTACGCATAATATTTAGAATAAACGTAAACATAAATGAAAAATTAAAAACAATAACCAACGAAAAGTAATCCTTTTTAATTAAAAAAACACATAACACAAAAGGATTTGAAGAAACAGGTAGAGATATTATTACTATACCACTTTACCTATATATAATATGATGATTATTATAATAAAAATAAAACAAACCGCCCTTTTACGTAGTTTATTTAGTATAGTATATCCAGATCCCGGCTGGCGTCCCTCCGGAGCTTGGCGCCCCTAGGCAACTGCCTAATCTGCCTATTGGTAAATCCGGCCCTGTTAAGAGCATACACTAGTGACGCACATGCCATTTTCTTTGCTTATCAACATTTCGTTTATTTTTTGTTATTTCCAAAACCGGACATGCTCTTTGGGGAGCAATTACCTGCGGTTTTAAGTAAAAAGAATTAATGGCTAAATTAATAAAAGCAAATAACGAAATTTTGTCAAACTTGCCCATATTCCTTTTTTTGCTTGTACAGTGTCACCAGTAAAGTCCGCATCATATGGGATTTTTTTTTATTAATAGCTTTATTCAAAATTTGACTTTGGCATCAAGTTCTGCTTCCATCGAGATGAAAATTAAGCAAAAAAATAGTAGTCACGTGATTTGCATTATCTGTCAAATTTAAATTTTTTTCATATATAATATCACAAGAGATAAAATTTTGTCGGCAAAATTTTCGAAAGGTATGAAAGTTTGTTGCTTGGCAATTTCGCGAATGACAGAAAATGTCATGAGCGAAATTGCTTAAAAGCAACAAACTTAAATAAATCCTTGAGAACAATTTTGCTTACACAATTTTTTCTCGAGTGGTATTCGACATGACTATTTAACTAGAAAAAAGACAAAATTTTGCCGCGGCAAAAATCACATGTGAATTTTGTCCAGGTAGGTGCAGGTAGTAATTTTGCCAGTAGAAGACCGGCCGTTGCTATGACATTTTGCCAGTGTAAAACACTCTAGTTAAATAGTCAAAAAAATAATTCAAAAGTGTGGTTATTTCTGAAAATATCGAAAAAAGTTATTAGAAAAAGTTTTTTAAGTGCACTTTCTACCACACATGCAAAATTTCAGCTGCATAAGATAATTTTCATTTTTTACCTATATTTTGTAAATTGCACCACTTTTGCAAAATAAGACTCAACGCAACTTACATAAAACTTCTTAGTTTTGACAATGCTTTATTTCAGATAACTTTTTCTTTAAAGAAGCGCCACAATAAATGTGTGTTTTTCTACAAAATCAAAATTGGGCTATTAAAATTTGGTCGCATGTGATGCAAAGTTTATTTGTTTTGGACCCTGTATAAGGTAACTTCATAAAATAAGTATTTTAAAAACTTAGTTTGTGTCTGAAAGTAAAAAAATAAAAAATAAAGTAAAGGTGTTTTAAACTAAATCGTTGAAAAGAGATAAACTTTACGTTAAGTTAAACTAAATTTTATTTTTCACTTAATGAACACTTTACTGATGTCACTGTGTTCTTTTTTGTCTAAATATTAAGATGTATTACCTTCAGACAAAAACTACGTTTTCAAAAATACTTATTTTATGAAGTTACCTCATAGAGGGTAAAAACAAATAAACTTTGCATCACATGCGACCAAATTTTAATAGCCCAATTTTGATTTTGTAGAAAAACACACATTTAATATGGCGCCACTTTAAAGAAAATGTAGCTGAAAAAAAGCATTGTCAAAACTAAGAAGTTTTATGTAGGTTGCGTTGAGTCTTATTTTGCAAATGTGGTGCAATTTACAAAATATGTGTAAAAAATCGACAATATCTTACGCAACTAAAATTTTGCATGTGGGCTAGAAACTGCATTTACAAAAACTTTTTTTATTAACTTTTTTTGATACTTTCAGAAATAACCCTACTTTTGTATTATTTTTTGGAAATAATTAAAATTTGACAGATAATGTGAATTACGTGACCACTATTTTTTTGCTTAATTTTCATCTCGATCGAAGCAGAACTGGATGCCAAAGTCAAATTTTGAATAAAGTTATTAAAAAAAAATCTCATATGATGCGGACTTTACTGGTCAACATAATATTGATTTTGCAATCAGATACAGAAAAATTATATCCTCTCTTAATTTCTTGAAAATAACTTTTTGGAGCTTTTTCTATCACTATTTTTTTTATTGTATAACTCAACTCCCCCAATGGTCAATTGGTGATTTTCTATAGCTGTATAGAAAATGTCTTAACATTTTTTTCCTTGACCAAAAATATTGCATTACCTTAGAATTAGCACTTATTTATTAGTAAAATTATACTTATAAATATCTTGCTTCTGCTCGGTTTGTTCATTTAAAGTTTTAAAGACTCGTTTTCAGATAAAATTAATTGACTGCCAATAATTAACTGTTGGGTATAATTATCATTTTTTAACACATCCATCATCCATAACGATAGTGACATAATCGATACAACATTTTTAATTAACATTGAAATGTTTTATTACCGCTTTTATAGGATTCATGTCCATTCATCCAGTATCAACAAAATAGAATTACGGTATAAAGAATAAGTATTGCGAAAAAAGTTAATTTAATAATGATACTAGATTCTATAAACTTAATAGTCCATGGCCGAATGTAACATAAAAATTTGCCCGTTTATATTGGTAATAATTTTCTCAAAAATGATTGAATTTATTTATTTTGTTTACTCAAAAACGAGTTTCTTTTATGGTACCTATTATATCAATTTTTTATTTGAGAATTTTGCAATTACATTTCTTTTGTAACGAGTAAACGTACTGGTATCATTGTAACCTAAAATAACTTTAAAAGTAGATCATAAGAGACACGACATTTTTATTAATTAAAATGTAAAATAAACGCTATTATCTTAAAAACAAAATTTTAAGGAGAATTCAGCGCCTACTAATATTTTGGTTAAGTCAATTTCAAGGCCTCCATAATGAAGATTCTAGGCATAGAATCATTTTAAATGGCTAACATTAATTTCTTTGGGAAAGAAAGAAAAAAAAACTAAAAGTCTTCCTCCACAAAATTTAATAGAATAAAAAATTATTCAAAGGTCTCTACATGTTTTGAACGTAGAAACGTTCATCATCAGGAGACAAGAATAATTTATTTTATGCTGATGGTGTTAGCAAAAGAGAAAATTAGAACCTTAAGAGCAGTAACCCCCTTTACCACAATGAAAATTGCCGAACGTTTTGCTGATCAAACGAAAAGAAAAAATAAAAATTGATATTTAGAAAATAAATTCTACTTTAAATACCCCATCCAGAAAAGTAAATGACGATCGAAAATATTCCCAAAATTTTTTTTAGAATTTTTTTTTATTTTTAGTAATTTTGTAATATCTTAAACAATTCTTTATTGGTCAAAAGCAAAATGACTTTCCCGGGTGTAGAATGTTGTACCAAACAATTTTTCCCAAAGCCATTTTTCAATATCGGCCTTACTTTTTTCTCAAAAACTTTGGGCGCTTAAACCCACTTTACACGCTTAAATTCACTTTACGCGCCCAAAGTTTTTGAGAAAAAAGTAATGCCGATATTGAAAAATGGCTTTAAGAAAAATTGTTTGGTACAACATTCTACACCCGGGAAAGTCATTTTGCTTTTGACCAATAAAGAATTGTTTAAAATATTACAAAATTACTAAAAATTAAAAAAAATTGTAAAAAAAATTTTGGGTATTTTCGATCGTCATTTACTTTTCTGGATGGGGTATTTAAAGTAGAATTTATTTTCTAAATACCAATTTTTATTTTTTCTTTTCGTTTGACCAGCAAAACGTTCGGCAATTTTCATTGTGGTAAAGGGGTTACTTTCTCTTAATGAAACTTTTATGGACATAAAAAATTAAAGTGTAGAAGAAACATGATATGAAGAAAATTGATAATAGTTAAACAATACTGAGTATTTGAAAAAGTGGGGAAGAAAAAAAACCTTTCTAAGAAGGTGTCGAAGATTATTTAAATTTTAAAAAACTTATCAAACATGTGTCTGTAAAGACATTAAGAGGATAAAATTGTAGTATCACAATAAGATTACTTGGTAAAAAGCGTTTTTGGGGTACTGAGGATTAAACCGCGAGAGGTTAATTTAAAACCAATAAAGGCAATTAAAAAGTTAAACATTTTTTTTTAAATCAAAAGGTTATTCACGTTCACGTTTCCACGTGCTGGGGCAAAAGTGGACGTGAATAACCTTTTGACTTTTTAAAAAATGTTTAACTTTTTAATTGCCTTTATTGGTTTTAAATTAACCTCTCGCGGTTTAATCCTCAGTACCCCAAAAACGCTTTTTACCAAGTAATCTTATTGTGATACTACAATTTTATCCTCTTAATGTCTTTACAGACACATGTTTGATAAGTTTTTTAAAACTTAAATAATCTTCGACACCTTCTTAGAAAGGTTTTTTTTCTTCCCCACTTTTTCAAATACTCAGTATTGTTTAACTATTATCAATTTTCTTCATATCATGTTTCTTCTACACTTTAATTTTTTATGTCCATAAAAGTTTCATTAAGGTTATAATTTTCTCTTTTGCTAACACCATCAGCATAAAATACATTTTTCTCCTGATGATGAACGTTTCTACGTTCGAAACATGTAGAGACCTTTGAATAATTTTTTATTCTATTAAATTTTGTGGAGGAAGAATTTTTTCTTTCCTTCCCATACTTTAACTCCACTTTAAGCATGGACTACTTCTTCAAATTAATTTCTTTGTCAAAAAATAAGGTTGTTTGGAAATAACTCGAAAACGAATAAAGATTATCAAAACGCGGTTTTCGCCAAAATATAGGTATTTTTGTGCTTTTCTAAAATATTTTGCAGAAATTATATCATTTTATTAATTTTAAAAATCCACAGATCTTGCATCGTACGCAAGTATCATAGGCGTATTGAAAATACCTACCACATACAGTGGCGAGAAGTAAACCATTATGTCACAGATTACTCCTATCTGTGAGTATGTAACGTGTTGACACAATGGAGCCGCTATCACGCGTTATTATGACGGCATGGATGCTCCGATTTAGTTTGAAATAATAATTAAATTATTATACTTGGAAATGTGTAAATTTGACGGTTGTTATAATAAAAAATATAGGATATTCTGTATATTAGTACATATTGAAGAGAGCTCAAAACCACCTTTCCAAAAATAGCGACAAAATTATTATTTTAGCTATACACAGCCATTTACCTGCTGGTCCTTGTACTCTTTGTTCATGAAATGTTTAAATCTTAAGTCGGCTATGAAATGTTTTGGATTGATATATCCATATAAATGTAAAAATAATAGGTTCATAACTTCTAAATAACATTTCACAGCCGACTTCAGTTGTTGGCCAATCTTATTTTTACCTACGTGTCTCTCTAATGGTTGGCGATGAACTGCGACTGCCTCCAGTTGATCCGTAAAACGTAGGGGAAGCAGAAAGAGTTATGCTTAGCATTACCCCAGCTGATCTAACTTTCTTGGATGTGTTTGCTTACGGCAGTAAAAACAGTAACATGGTGGCAAGTTTCGTATGCTGGCAACACAAGCCCTGTGTAGAGAATCTGGAATTCTTTTAAACAATTTTCCAGCACTCCATGCCAAAATCATTGTTAGGTGGGTTGTGCAGAAATCAAAACGTAGTTTAATTTTCCTAGCCTAAACAAATCACACCCATATCAAATAACATAATAATATTATGCTCTAGCGTGACGGCGTCACGCATGACGCTTCCTGCATGTCGTTCATTTTTCATGAAATGGACCCCTATATACCAGACCAGTAGTATTTTTAATACTAAAAAAAAATAAGTAAAACTGTAACTTTTATAAATACTCTGTAAAACAAAATAGGAGTTAGCGACCATCAACAAAATTACTGTTTAATTAAACATGGAATTTTCCCCCAAATTGTTAATGCATAAAAGATATGAAGGATAAGGTATTTACTTATAGCAACAATTTATTAAACAGCTTCCCCCACCCTTATTATTGGTACAAAAAAAAATCCTTAGGACCAAACTGCCGTAAAAATGGATACGATTTCCATTTCCAATATCAAAACAGTACCTCAACGGGGATATTATGGCAATAACTTGATTGTGAATCTCGTCCTGTCAGTTAAGCCCTCTATAGCGACAATCGTACCACTTTAGAAGTAATTTCCAATGTTTTCTTTTTGTCGGTTTACCTATAAAAAAAAATTCCGAAAATGAATGACTAATAATACTTTTCGAGATACAGCCGCTGGCAGATCTTAGCGGGATATCCGGTTTTTGGAAAATATTGACATTATTTTTGTATAATTGACTGTTTTGCTTTCAACTAACAGGAAATGTTTCTTAATGAATATGTGCATCAGTAATATTTATTGAAACAAGCGTAATGGCCCCAACTAGTGTCCGACCGAAACAAGCTTATCAGCCGAAACCGAAACCGAAACTAAATCTTCGGCCTTGGTCTCAGTTTCGGCCGAAACCGAAACTTATTTATACATGTTAAAAATTGTATTGTATACTGAAATCGAATTTCTTTTATACAGGGTGTCCATTTAGTGTGTAATTCTTTGATATCTCAAATACTATTCTATATAGAGAAAAACTTTAAACGTAAAAAATAAAGGACTGTTGAGGGTGTATATTATGAAAATTGTTTTAAATATACAGTGTGTTTCACAAAAGCCGGACCACTAAAGTTTTATTATTTTAAAAAAGAACACCCTATATTTTTTAAAATTTTTAAATTCCACATAAAATTATAATTATTTTTTATTAATAGCATTATTAGTCTATACTTCAAATTCAAATTCAAATTCAAAAACTTTTATTTGTCAAATAGAAAATATTACAATTTTGTGATTGCAATAAGTATTATAACAATATGACAAAATGGACAAATACCGCGATTATAAAAAAAACCGGTAGTTCTGGAATGCATATTTATGCACCCAGAATGGTACTGCCCATGCATGTATTAATATCTAAGATATTTATTAAGATAATATAATAATATAAAAAAAAACTTTAGCGAAACAAAACAGTATCAACAGATGATGATTAAAAAAAAAATATATATATATATAACCTTTGTGGCATAGGCTGAGAGACACAAGTAGAGGCGCAGGAGACAAGACGCACGCCAGCCGCCGGCAGCGGCCGGTAACCCCGAGAAAACAAAACCGCGACAGGGCGAGAAGATAGACGTCGTGTTAGAATTAACCAAAAGTAGGCAGGTTTATGACCAACATTATAATATATTATAATAACAATAATAATACTCGTATGACCTACCTTTGTTGTTGCATTAACATGTCTTTAATGTACTTACCAAATCGGTAAGGAGATAAATCCTTTACGTAATTTGGAAGACTATTCCATATGGAGGGCGCTACAAAGGAGAAAGACTTTTGAAAGGGGGCTGTCCGATGAGGTGGTATTTGGAAGTCGTGAGTATTTCTTGTAGCATGGTTATGATCAAAAGGTACAAATACGTTTTTTAAGTATGGTGGTTTACCACTCTTAATAATTTTATACACACTAAGGTACATATGATAACGTCTGCGATTTTTCATGTTTAAGATTAAATTATTATTTAGATAAGGAGTAATGTGATTTCGGTATGCAATATTATATGAAAACCGCATGCAGCTATTTTGTAGTTTTTGAATTTTATTTGATATCTGTAGTGTTAGCGAGTCGCCATACACTATGTCTCCGTAATCGAACAAACGATACTTCATAGTTTCCAAGATATTGACTCTCGAAAAGTGACATTTTTGAACTTTGACAGCTTATAACTTTCTAACAGTGCGTCTTAGAGCAAAACGGCTTACATGTCCCTATCTTCAATTTTTATTGTCTTCCCAAAAAAATCAACTTTTGGTTAAACCGGATGTAACTCGAAAGCAGGTTTAACTGGAAGTTGATTTGTTTGGGAAGATAATAAAAATTGAAGATAGGGACATGTAAGCTGTTTTGCTCTAAGACGTACTGTTAAAAAGTTAGAAGCTGTCAAACTTCAAAAATGTCACTTTTCGAGAGTTCGGAAACTATTAAGTATAGACTAATAATGCTATTAATAAAAAATAATTATAATTTTATGTGGAATTTAAAAATGTAAAAAAATATAGGGTGTTCCATTTAAAAATAATAAAATTTTAGTGGTCCGGCTTTTGTGAAACACACTGTATATTTAAAAATATTTTTATAATATACACCTTCAACAGTCCTTTATTTTTTACATTTAAAGTTTTTCTCTATATAGCGAAGAATTACACACTAACTGGACACCCTGTATAGGATGAGATCAATCTTGGGCACGGATTGAACTCTTCCCACCTAAAAAAAAAGGTCGGCAGAGAAAAACTTTATTTACATAGACAATACTGCCTACGAACTCACCCAAAGTTAGCCTAACGGTGCGCGACAATTCACGAACACTGAGTTGCAGCGCCGATTTTTGGCCGAAACCGAAACTGTCACCGAAACTAGATTTTTTGGCCGAAACTAGCCGAAACTAAATCTTCTGGCGGTCACTAGTCCCAACGTTGTTTGTCATGTATTTTCTTTTTAATTAAGGACTTTGAATTTTTATAAAATTGTTCCTGAAGCCAAAAACTTCAAGAAATAATTCAATAACTATAATATAAAAACCGTTTTTTTTTAGTAGTAATGGGCTCTTAAGGAATTATTACCGGTAAAGTCTGTTCACACGATCGACTATGCAGGATGCAGGAAAAAAATACTTGCGGCTAACGCAATTTATTAAATTATTCATTGAAATCAAAATATCAGAACTACTAAAAAAGTTCTGTTATAACTGGTTTTGCAAATATTGTATAAAGAATTTAAAATTTAAGAGACAGGTGCGCTCACGCCTTTCACAGTCTGAGCAACATAGCAACATGGTAGTCACAATGTGCAACTTCCTTTATAGTGCTAGACGGATGTACCGTGCGAGCGAAAATTATTTGCATCAAAGAGGACGTAATGCTTAGCCGTAGAGCTTAATACCTGTTAGGTGTCAGTAACTACCTGAATTAACAATCAATCAGTTATTCCGTCATCTTTTACAGTCGTTACGAGTAATTTGATTTATCGCTAATTTTTCCAATTTCTTGAACAATTCACACAATGGGCTTTACGGAACAGCACAAAATATTCATGGTTGAACGGAGTTAGAGTAAATGGTGAGTGGAAATACAATCCGGGTTTGTGCAGGGACGATTTTCACGAACATTTTTCTAACGTTGCTTTTATTGCTGGGGATTTTTATCATTGCCTGAAAAGAACCATGTCTGTGTTTAGGGAAACAGGTTCTATACAACACAAAAAAGGAGCAGGAAGACCATCTGTAAGAACAGAAGAACCTGTTGCAAACGTTCGTGAAATAATGCAAAATACGCCAACAAATTGTAAAAGATGCCTGTCCCAAGAAGTGGGAAGATCTTATGGAACATATTCTATTCTTAAGAAGCAGCTAAATTTTTTTCCTTATAAAGTGCAAGTATTCCAGGAAATACAACCGCAGATTTTGAAAACGCAGGAATTACTTTCAATGGTTTACCCAAAATTTATTGGAAAGAAATGATTTATTAGACCTGACATTTTTTTCGGATGAAGCCTGGTTCCACCTCTCCGGTTATGTGAATTCTCAAAACACACGCATGTGGAGTATTGAAAATCCCCATTTCACCCTCATATTGCACCCTCAAAAAATTGGTGTCTGGTTAGCTGTTTCCCGAAGAAGAATAATTATTGGTCCTATTTTTTCCATGACACAGTTACAGCACAGCGGTATAGAGACAATATTTTTAATCCATTTGTGGAGCAATTACTTGACGACGAACTAAGTTTTAGATATTTTCAACAGGGCGGTGCAACCGCCCATACAGCTGCCGAAACTATTAACTATGTACGCAATTTTTTCGATTACAGATTGATCAGTTTTCGATCAGACATTGAATTCCCACCTAGATCACTTTGTATAACGGTTATGGATTACTTCGTTTTTCCTCATTTAAAGAACACTATTTTTAAAACACCAGTTGCAAATTTAGAACAATTACAAGAAAGGATTATCCAAGAATGTGGTAACATTTCTCCAGAGATGCTGGTCAACACTATCGAAAATATGAAGAGACGTGTGAATTTATGCTTGGAGCATGGCGGTGGCCAATTTCAGCAATTTATGTAATTCTTTTTCTTTCTGTATATATACTTTGTTAATTTTGTAAACAACAAAAATAAATTTGTATTTGTCTACTTATTTTACTACTCATTAGTTTGGCATATCATGTCATAATATGAATTTGACAAAATTTTAACCTAGATTTGGTTAGATATATCGTCCCCATATCATTGTGATCTAAACCAAGCCCTACGTTTTTTAATCCAAGCACTCTTTGATGCAAATAATTTTTGCTCGCACTGTACATAGCCTGAGGCGACATCTAGTGGTGTATGACAACTCTAAAGTATTCCATGCCCTTTAACACAAACTTGTTAAAATAAGTATTATACAATATTTAAAGAGGCAAAACAGCAAATGATAGATACAGGATTATAAAGTTAAAATTTTAATTGTAAATTTAAATTCTCCAAAATTTTATCCATGTTTGAATTTTTAGGTAGACCGATTGCTCATTTGTTTTTGGGATTATCACGCACTCTAATAAATAAAAACATTTTATTGCATTCCATTAGATATATTTTAAATTAAAAATGGCTCTAAAAAAGGAAAAGGCGAACAACAAGGACCAAATTTTATAAAATATTGCTTTCTTCATTTATTTTTTCTCCAAAACTGCATGAAAAAGGCTGATTTAACAATATCCCAATAACTATCGTTTTCGCCACAAAGGGCATTATGATTAGTAATCAGCCCTCCAAAACACATAAAGTATTCCATGACAAAAATAATCGATTTTGGTGTGGTAAATTACTACAAATATGTAGGTATAGATCGACGATTGAAAACATAAATGGGTAGTGTGCCTTTAAGTTTATTGGCGTATTACTCTAAATCATGAATTACTACTTGTAAAACTTAAATAAATAGGATTTAATAAAGACCTACACTTGTGAATGGTTTGCAAATTATTTATCAAATAGATCTCAAATTTCAGAAATTTCAAACGAATTTCTTTATGATGTTTCAAATTCATAGATGTTATTAAAAGGAGTTCTTTAAGGATCTGTACTGGTCCTTTAATATTTATAATTTGTATTTATAATTTGGTATTTTATTAGCTTTTGCTGACGATAAACAAATCTTTCTAATGTTTCCAAAGTAATAAAAGATCATGGCTTGAAATTTAATGAAAACAAAACAAGTTTACTTTTAATCTATCCAAAATCTATTTATTCAAAAATAATAATCAAGACAAAATTATGTTGTTAACATCCTCTAGAAATCTTGGTATCATTTTTGATCAATATTTGACCTTTGAAGCTCATATAAAAAATGCTTATAATAAACTTAGAATTTTTTAAAATTTTTAATTTTACTTACACGCTAATACAAAATTAAGGCTTGTAAATTCTATTATTTTATGTGGTTTAGATTATAGTGATAGTATATATTATCATAAAATAATAAATTATAAAAACAAACAAAAAATACAAATATTACAAAATAATTGTATAAAATTTTCGACTAGCCTTCAAAAATACGACCATGCGTTACTTCAACCTATAGACAACGTAATATTATTATAAAACTTGAGTTTAGTTGTGAAATTCAATTAAATTGTTTTATTCATAAAATAATTTCTACTAAAAAAAACAGATTATTTATATGAAAAAATCCAATTTAGAATTATCCACAACATGCACAATAGAAATTTGGAAATACAAATACATCATAAAGAAGAATATAAATCTTCTTTTAAATATAATAGTTTAATAATATATAAAACAATATAAAATCTGATATAAAAAATAAACTATTCGGCTTTTCAAAGTAATTTTAATAGTTATTTATGTACCAAGGCAGAAAAGTGATTCTTTATCGGACGAGTCTGAAATTATGAGATAAACGAGCGAAGCGAGCGAGGCGAATAACAAGCGATTCGATAAAGACACTTTATTGACGTGGTGCATACAAAATTTTATCGCCAACCGTTCAAAATTTATAATATAAAAAATTGAGGTATAACTCATCGCATTTTATTATAACAAAGTAAACAGCAAATATAGAACAAATCTACTTATTATTTGTTATATTAAAAGTGAACGTACACCCTGAAGTATTATAAAAATTAATTCCTGAAGGCGAAGAAGTTCCAACTGAAAACGTTTGAGGATTATCTATGTTAAAATGTGGAAATCATCTCTATTAGAATTTTCATTTTGAGTATCGCCTAAAATTCTCTTCGCAATTTTTGATTGATTGAGCACAGATTCTTCAACATAGGACTTTGCAATGTGCAAATCCTCAAAAAATTTGACCTAAGTACTATAAGAAATGGCAAATTTTGCCCGTTTGTTGAGCATAGAGTGAAAATTTGCGGAGGGTAAAATACTTTACCTGCCGCAAATGCGGCAGACAAAATATTTTATTTTACAATAAAATAAATTCTTTGTTTACTTCCGGAAATCACTATGGTAATGTACGGTTTTACTGACGGTTGACGATAATAGTTATTTATGTATCAAGGCAGTAAAGTGATTCGTCATCGGACGAGTCTAAAATTATGAGACGAGCGAGCGAGGCGAATAACAGGCGCAATAAAATAAAGTGTTCGTTTACTTCCGGAAATCACTCTGATAATGTACGGTTTTACTGACGGTTGACGATAATAGTTATTTATGTACCAAGGCAGTAAAGTGATTCTTAATCGGACGAGTCTGAAATTATGAGACGATTGAGCGAAGCGAGCGAGGCGAATAACAGGCGCAATAAAATAAAATGTTCGTTTACTTCCGTAAATCACTCTGATAATGTACAGCTTTACTGACGGTTGACGATAATAGTTATTTATGTACCAAGGCAGTAAATTAATTCTTTATCGGACGAGTCTGAAATTATAAGACGAGCGAGCGAGGCGAATAACAGGCGCAATAAAATAAAGTGTTCGTTTACTTCCGGAAATCACTCTGATAATGTACGGTTTTACTGACGGTTGACGATAATAGTTATTTATGTACCAAGGCAGTAAAGTGATTCTTAATCGGACGAGTCTGAAATTATGAGACGATTGAGCGAAGCGAGCGAGGCGAATAACAGGTGCAATAAAATAAAATGTTCGTTTACTTCCGTAAATCACTCTGATAATGTACAGGGTGTCCCAAATTCGAGCCTCATCATGGGGATCTCGGAAACTATAAGAGATACAGCATCGGTCAAATTGTGGCAAAGTTGCGCAATTTCGTACCGAGCAATATCGCAAAAAAATATCTGAGCTATCTTTTTTAGTTATTGAAATTTTTGCAAAAAACTAAAATTTTGAGTTTTTGTTTTTTTTAATTGCTCGACTTATTTTATCCGCTACAGAAAAACAAGCACAATATTGTTAAGGCAACTTTTTACGCTCCATATTGTGACATTTTTAGAATTTTGTTACAACGTTTCGTTTTTGTGGAACTATTATCAACTTTAATTTTTTAAATACGGACCTGCATTTTTTATTTTATTTTTTGATAGCTCTTTAAGCTCTGAATTCAACCATGTACCACAATTAATTATATTTAGACATTTTGATGTCATTATTACATCTTTAGGAATGTGATAATTGTTTTTAAATACGGCCCTGTTGTTAGTTACTTAATCTTTTTACCACATACAACATGTAAATGGATCCAGAATTTTATACAAATAATTTACTATATTTATGTTTTTATATAAATTGTAACAAAGTAAAAATAAAACCAAACAACACAAAGGTGGCTATGACAAGAACTTTTACTTGATTGTTTGGCTTAATTATTTTGACAACTGCAGTCACCATTTATACTGAATATTATAAATAATAATATCGTTACAACGTTTCGTTTTTGTGGAACTATTATCAACTTTAATTTTTTAAATACGGACCTGCATTTTTTATTTTATTTTTTGATAGCCCTTTAAGCTCTGAATTCAACCATGTACCACACTTAATTATATTTAGACGTTTTGATGTCATTATTACATCTTCAGGAATGTGATAATTATTTTTAAATACGGCCCTGGTGTTAGTTGTTAGATTGAAATATCGTTTAGCGGGATTTTGGTGGGTTACAGAATCTAAAATATTTTGTTGTTCTTCCGGCTCCATTCGTGTACCATATTTGACTCTTGGTTTATTAAAACTACCATATACTGGGCTAAATTAGTATCAAGCGTAGCAAAATAACTATAATGAGGCTGCAAGCGTTCAGGATAGTCCTGTAAATAACGGTCACAAGAAATTTGTGAATTCCTATTGAAAGAATAATAAACTAGTAACATGTCGCGCTTTTCTAAAGCAGAAAACATAATTTTGCTGAAATATTCAGTATAAATGGTGACTGCAGTTGTTAAGATAATTAAGCCAAACAATCAAGTAAAAGTTCTTGTCATAGCCACCTTTGTTTTGTTTGGTTTTATTTTTTCTTTGTTACAATTTATATAAAAACATAAATATAGTAAATTATTTGTATAAAATTCTGAATCCATTTACATGCTGTATGTGGTAAAAAGATTAAGTAACTAACAACAGGGCCGTATTTAAAAATAATTATCACATTCCTGAAGATGTAATAATGACATCAAAACGTCTAAATATAATTAAGTGTGGGACATGGTTGAATTCAGGGCTTAAAGGGCTATCAAAAAATAAAATAAAAAATGCAGGTCCGTATTTAAAAAAAAAAAGTTGATAATAGTTCCACAAAAACGAAACGTTGTAACGAAATTCTAAAAACGTCACAATATGGAGCGTAAAAAGTTGCCTTAACAATGTTGTGCTTGTTTTTCTGTAGCGGATAAAATAAGTCGAGCAATTTAAAAAAACAAAAACTCAAAATTTTAGTTTTTTGCAAAAATTTCAAAAACTAAAAAAGATAGCCGAGATATTTTTTTGCGATATTGCTCAGTACGAAATTGCGCAACTTTGCCACAATTTGACCGATGCTGTATCTCTTATACTTTGCGAGATCCCCATGATGAGGCTCGAATTTGGGACACCCTGTACAGCTTTACTGACGGTTGACGATAATAGTTATTTATGTACCAAGGCAGTAAAGTGATTCTTTATCGGACGAGTCTGAAATTATAAGACGAGCGAGCGAGGCGAATAACAGGCGCAATAAAATAAAGTGTTCGTTTACTTCCGGAAATCACTCTGATAATGTACGGCTTTACTGACGATAAAAAACATTATCTTATGTTCGGATTGGAAGACTGATTAATTGATAATCAAAATCTCTTCCTTTTTGTGCCAGCTAGTATGTTACTTACGCCAAGAGTTATTTTTAATTGTTATATTATTATTATTATTATTATTATTATTATTATTATTATTATTATTATTATTATTATTATCCCTTTTTATCGTCAGGCATCGATCTGTATTTAGAAGAAATGATTTACCAACACCGATTTCGGTATAAATCATTCATATCTACAAAAAAAATACTAAATAATGACTTTAATAGGTTATAAGTAACTTTTTTACGACTTCTTACGCCACTGGCTACTTCTTTTCATTGTTACCGGTAAGCTTGACCTTGACTTGCACAAGAACATTAAAATAATGTAACATTTTTACCGCAATCACTCTCACTATTTAAGGGCAGTAAAACTAGCGCTCGGCGGTTTCTTTTCTTATCCGACGTTTCTATGCCTGGTTGTTTCAAATTCGATGCCTTAGCATTGCTATTTTGGTAACTATTAAATACAGAGAGTTTGTTAAATGAAGGCAAAGTTGCGTATTTAAATGCTGAATAATTTGTTAAAAAGAAATTAAAAACATTCCAATAACATCCGGAGACATCCGACTAAACCAATTTTGGTTTTTATTTTTTTACGACCAAATATCCTTCGTATTTTTAGAGACTTTAATAATCACAGCGGCAGCCACGCTTTGCCAAGTAACCTACACGCAACGGTACTTATCGTACGACCACGATACACTGTTTCCTTTAACTGACAACTTTGAATGCGCAAGCGTGCAAGAGAGAAATAAACACAGGAGACAACCGAAAGGAAAAACAAAGAAAAATAATCTGTTGCAGCTAGAAGCCAAATAAAATTTCGATCAGGTTCCGATCAACGTTTCCATTTTGCAGAAAGGTGTGGGAAGAACAGCCTAGGAGTTACATCGTGGGAGCAGTTCTTAGTTTATTTCCTAGGAAAATTTGTTGGCTCAAGTGCTTAATTGATTTTTCCAGTAAGGAGCTAATTATTGAATTTACGTACTGGTACCCGCCTGGCTTATTATTTGTAGGTTTTTTCTTTAATTATTTATAGTACTAAGAGTATCAAGTAGTAGTAGGAATAGTAGTATTTTTTTTTATAGAGGACTAGGAATCTTCAAAAGACCTTACAGACGGTGCGATCTTCTGTGCCTGTAGTGTGTCGGATTCATGCCCTTTTGAGGGTCACGCTTACCGACTAAACCCTTCCCTCTCTTGGCGTTGCAGAAATATCTTCTTGGGACTACCTGTTGGCACTACTTCAAAAAAATTCGCCATTTGTTGGTTGGATAAAGTTGAGCCTATTTCCAAATATTTCCGTTTTCTGCCCTTATTTGTCTCTCCTCGCTCTTTTTATTTTTTATTATATCCTTTGCCATTTTGCACACTTCCTTTCAATTCTATTCCGAAGCGAGCATCTTGTCTACTAGGTTGTTTGGGGGTAGTTCATCTGTAAGTTGTTCTGTCCTTTGTCGTTGCTCGTCCCATCTTATACAGTGAAAGACGGTATGTTCCGCATCATCTTCTCTATCACAGTAAAGGCAAACGTTCGTCTCTGCTAATTTAAACCGGTGCAGATACGATTGAAACGCTCCATGTCCTGTCAGCATCTGGGTGACGTAGAAGTCAACTTCTCCATGTTTTCTTTGAAGCCACGGTCCTATATTTGGTATTGACTTCTTTGTCCAGATTGCTTTCCCGTCGTCATTTTCCCATTCCTCCTGCCATTTATTCCTGAACCCCCTGGTGTTCGGGGACTCAGACCAAGTTTACCTCTTTCCTCCTCGAGATCGAGTCTCTCCAAATCATCGATGCATTCGCTGACAACGTTGGCTGTAACTCTTGGTTTAGAGTGTTATGTTAAATAGTTGTTTGAGTAAAATGTCGGATATGCAAAATAATAAATACTTAAAAACGAGTAATAGGGACCTAGTTGGAATTATGATCAATGGTTTATGTTTAAAACAATAGGTTTTGCTCAACCCAATTCATCAATTACACAAATAAGTAAGGACAAAAATAAGGAAGTATACTATATAATGTTATTATTTATTTACAAAAAATGTTAAAAGGACAAAAAATGCTTTTATGGGCGTGGCATCCATCCGCCTTCAGCGATTGGCCTGCGGCGGTTTTCGTGTTTGCATAGAATACTAAATGACCCTCCATTTGAAATAACCACGAGCTGCCACTGTGTGTAACTATCTTTTGTATTGGATCCCTGTGTATTCCAATACAAGAGACAGTTACACACTAGTTGCTCGATATACCACTACTTTGTTACTTGTAATTATTTTACAAAATATTATGTTTCATACTACATTGTAGATAACTGGGAAAATTTAATAGAAAAGCCGGTAAATAATGATTTTAGTTTAGAAAATAATTTCAAGTTTTAGTAAATATTATGGTGTGGGATTGTAACGTGGAATAAATTCAGTAAATCCAGCACAGTTTTTTTTGGAAAAATGCTTAAACACGGGTACTAATATTTTAGGTTGTGGTCTTTTGTATAAAAAAAATATCGATACGGTGTGTCCCAAATTAGGGATATGACTACCTCAATAATTTTCTTGAAGGGTAGCCCTAGTCTTTTATTGACTATTTTTAAAGTGTTATGTTATACATAAATACCACATTTCAATTTTTTATTTCTTGTCCTTTATAATTTTATAACATTAAACAAACAAAAATTAACTTAAACAACCTTCTATGCATCATTAACACTTTTACGCCAATATAATTGCTTAAAATGTTGTCAATTAACTATTTGGCAATATCCTAAACGCAAGTACTTGTGTTTAACACGCTTTTATTAGCTTCACCTGCATGTTTGTTTGTATGTATGTTTGTAACCGACTTCTTTGAACCGATTTTGACCCACTTTAAACGGTCAGATTTAATTTAAATTTTGTAGATTTATCAAGAACAGCTGACAATAAAATTCTACACGCAAAAAATTCTCCTGTCAAATTTTGACAGCTGTCAGGTATAAAAGGAAGAAGCGTTTTTGACGAAACAAATTGTGGGGTCGTTTAGTATTCGATGCGGAAAAATAAGCAAAAAATTCTCAAAATTTGACCGCTGTCAATCTGTCAAATCGTTCAAAAAAATTATATTAATGAATATTTCACTCATGTATAAATTTTCCCATAAGAAACGTTAAAAATAAAAAAATATCAGCGGATATACAACGTTGCCTAGACAACGTTGTATATCCAACACACAACAATCGAACCTATTTGACGAGACAGTTTTTTTTTTACCTTTTTACTGCGAACGTGATCGTTATTGTTATGAGTTCCCTTCGGGAAATTCATTGCTTTTGAAAAACAAACCCTCTCAACAGATAACGACAAAGATATAATTATGGCATAAATGAAAAAATATAAATATTATTTACCTAAAAAAAAAAAAAACCCCAACCCGGGTTTGAACCCGGGTCGTCCTGGCGAAACGCAACTCCTTAACACTTGAGCCATCAAAGGCTTTACATATTATTCGTCAATTATTCAAGAAGAGTTGTCTTAGGTGCAGCATTGTAAAGCAGTTTGACAACAGTCAGGTTTGGTCGGGCGAAATACTGTATCCTAGATACCTGTTTGTTTGTATTGTTATTATTAAAAAAGTCAAAATGAACCGATTTGGTCATGCACTTAATGAACAAATAGACAAAGAAATTATAAAAACGACCCCAAAAAATACAATCAAATCAAATAAGAGTGTTTGGAAGCAGTTCATGGAATTTTGCACCGAAAAAAAATATACTTTTAGCCGTGATACTTCGGCATCCGAGCTCGCGTCAATTTTAAAATGTTGGGCTTTTAATATGAGAAAAAGAAACGGCGAAGAATATAAAGAACATACAGTAAAACTCCTTGGAATGTTACAGCGAAATTACTAATGGAAAAGTACTTTAATGAGTACAATATTAAAATAAATCCCTTCCATCAAATTGAATTTAAAGTGGCCCGAGACGCAAGAGATACAAAAAGAAAAGAATTACAGGGTATGGATGGTAAGCGTAAGGAATCAGCAAATTTCTTGACCTATAATGAGTTTGAAAAACTTATCCAAACTTGCGATGAACAAACCCCAGAAGGTATCCAAAAAAAAGTATTTTTTTTGTTGTCTTACGAACTTGCTTGGAGAGGTGGAGAGGGCGCAAGAGCCGATACAACATTTTTTAAAGAAGAAACCGACAATAGTGGAGAGAAAACAGGTAGGATCGAATATAACCCTGTATTTTCAAAAACTACGCAAGGGGGTAGCCGAAAACTAGCCGATTCAAAGTGGCTGGTGAAAAATGACACAGATCCTAAAATTTGCCCCGTCAGAATGTTTTTAAAGCTCCAAGAAAAAAGAAAAAATGTCACCAACACCCGACTATTTTTAACTCCAAATCCATATTGGAAAACATCCGGAAATTGGTTTAAAAATAGCCCCGTAGGGGTTAATGAGATATCGGCTTGGACAAAAAGGCAAGCAAAAAAAACAGGGCTTGACATTACCAAAAAAATTACAAATCATTCATTTAGGGCTACTGCCGTATCAAAACTGGCCAAAAGCGGAGTTTCAGAACAAAACTTGATACAAATCACGGGTCATTCCAATGCAAAATCCATATCCAGCTATTTACAAATGGATGAAGACCACCACAGAACTATCATCGAGAAAATGAGGAAACGCGGAACGGAACTTCAGCAGACTCCTCAGACTCCAACTTCTTCTATGACGAGCAGCAGCAGCAGTTCCATGTCATCACAAAATCAAAATGTAATTAACAATTACAATAATTGCAATTTTTATTATTCAATCAATAATTAGTTAATATTTTTTAATTGTTTGTTGCTATTTGTTAAGTTTTTTTATAAAATAAAAAAAAATTGTTATTGGATTTCAGTTACAGTTTTAATTATGTTATATGAAATTGAAAATTGTATGACAAAAAAAATTTTTTATATTATGTCTCTGTAAGTTTGCATCATATGGAAAACTTTTTTATTATTCATTTTACGAAAAAAAGTTATTCTTTATAAAAAGCTCTGCATGGTCTAAAACCTAAAATACAACCATCAAATATCGAAATTTTCCAGTCATATACGAGGTTTGTCAAAAAATGTGAATTTTTGCCAAGAATGTAAATTTTTCCCAAGAGTAAAGTACCTTTATTTTTGACATTATCAAAAATTGTTATTAAAAAAAGTTGATCAGAACTAAAAACCACATCTAAATATGCAACGACACGCATTAAATTAATTAAATAATTAAAAAATTAAATAATTAATAATAAATTAATAAAATAATTTTTCAACATAAATGCGTATAATTGCATATTTAGACGTGGTTTTTAGTTCTGATCAACTTTTTTTAATAACAATTTTTGATAATGTCAAAAATAAAGGTACTTTACTCTTGGGAAAAATTTACATTCTTGGCAAAAATTAACATTTTTTGACAAACCTCGTAGATGACTGAAAAATTTCGATATTTGATGGTTGCATTTTAGGTTTTAGACCATGCAGAGCTTTTTATGAAGAATAACTTTTTTTCGTAAAGTGAATAATAAAAAAGTTTTCCATATGATGCAAACTTACGGAGACATACTGTATATTTCATTCTAGAAATATTCTCCCTAAATACCGCTCGTGCATAAAAATTAACCAGATAATTTTCATTCAAGCTTGTTATACTAATTCCACTCGTTCTTCGAACTCGTGGAATTATAAATAACAAGCTTTCATGAAAATTATCGGTAATTTTTAAGCACTCGTGGTATTACCCCCGAAAAAACTATAAGGTCGTATGTATATTAACGGTGAAAAGTTGAAAAAAAATACGCAAAAATTTCTCTTGTCAAAATTTAACACCTATCAATATGTCAGAATTATTACAATAACCGATAGTAATGAAACAAACGTGGGGTCGTATAAATATTGTCGCTAAGAATGAATAAAAATTCTACCCGTCAAAATAAAATTTTGACATTTTTTTTTTTTAATTTTTTAAAATTTTTGTCGTTTGTTCGGGTTTGCTCGGGTTTGTACAGGTTTGTATGTTTGTAACCGACTTCTTTGAACCCGATTTTGACCCACTTTAAACTTTGTAGACTTATCAAGAACCGCTGTTAATACAATAATCTACTAATCTAGCTCAATCTACTCAAAAAACATTTTTTTTCTTAACAATCACTCAAACAAAAAAATGAAAAATAAATATAGTTTTAAAAAAAACTAAAAAACACGCTTTAATAATAATGAATCAAACTAAAAAGCGGAGAATAAATATAGTTTAAAATAATTCTTGAAATTCTTAATATAGGCAGAAAATAATAATGAACGATAAACATTAGTATATAATAGTGAAAAAAAGCGTGGGGTGCTTTGTGCTATATTTTTCATATATCGAGCACCCCACTCTTTTTTTACAATAAAAGATACTAATGTTTATCGTTTATTATTATTTTCTGCCTATATTAAGAATTTCAAGAATTAATTTAAACTATATTTATTTTCCGCTTTTTAGTTTGATTAATTATTAAAGTGTGTTTTTTAGTTTTTTAAAACTATATTTATTAATATTTCTAATTACTTCGGGAGAAATTAATCTCCACTCATGTCTTATTCGTGCTTTTAACACCTCAACATAATATCTACCTTATAAATGACGAGCACTAAAAATTGAAATTTGGTTCTTAGGTATAACTTAATAAACACTTTAAAAATATGAATATGAATACCTTTAAATCACTATCAGTTCTTTAATGTTGGGAAACTTTACTATTTTCGGTAAAAGGCTATCTGCTGTGTAAAATTTAATCAACAACGCAACCTGCCGTACGAGCTCACTACGACCAACTACTAAACTGGGAACTTTTTAAAGGAACCAGTACCAGCTGTTGATGTCATCTGTTGTGGTCAACTATCAAAACGCGGAGTTTTATCGCAAATATTTCTTTACAGAAGTGAAAAAACTGGACCAGTCCCCTTTAATTACTCATTGGTACCTAACTGCTGCGCGCAAATCATCAACACTATTTTTAATGGCAACCTGCTGTCTGATGCAAAATACTTTTGCTTTTCTTTCTGTTATTTATGTTTTACTTTGATTGGGTTTGTCGGATAGTAATTTCCCAATCGCGATAAATACTTTTATAAACGTGATTTCCATTTAACGAACAAACTGATACAAGAAACAAAGAAGATCAAGAGAAAGAAGTGGAGCCAATGGAAATAGGTCGACTTGTAGAAATATTTTAAGTAATAATTATGTCATCAATGACATTAGCAGATATGATTGTCCGTACAACCAACTCACTGTTGCCTGGTTAGTGAATAAAAGAGATCAATCGGAATGTAGGGATGCACAAAAAATATTTTAATCAAGAACTAACTAATATAATTTGTACAAAATGTTGGCCGTCTCCATCGGCTTTACCCTATATACGAAATCGATCCAAGCACTTATCCTTCAACCAACAATCTACTATAAATGGACCTAATTAGTAGGGGATCCAAGGGAGGGGGGGGGGCGATGGGGGCAATTCCCCCCTCCCCCCTTGTACATTTCGATTTTTTAAAATATTGATACAGAAAATATAATCAATCATGAAACATGGATTACATTTTGTATTGTAACTAGCGTGGGTTGCAGCGCTTTCTCTAAGATAATAAGGCGAGTTCACCATCACGTCAAGATTTATAAATACAAACCCGAACAAACCTCTAAATTTATCAGTGTTTCTCTACAATATTATGCATGTATTATACATAAAAACCTTCCTCTTGAATCACTCTATCTATTAAAAAAAAACGCTTCAAAATCCGTTGCGTAGTTTTAAAGATTTAAGCACATATGAAAGGGGACAGACGGGCGACAGCAACTTTGTTTTATACTATGTTAAGATTCACCAAAAAGTTATACCGTGGGAGCAAAAATTATTTGCATCAAAGAAGGCTTATTGGACTAAAAAACGTAGGGCTTGGTTTAGATCACAATGATATAGGGGACGATATATCTAACCAAATCTAGATAAAAAAAAAATTTGTCAAATTCATATTATGACATGATATGCCAAACTAATGAGTAATAAAATAAGTAGACAAATACAAATTTATTTTTGTTGTTTACAAAATTAACAAAGTAAGAATATACAGAAAGAAAAGAAAAATAATTACATAAATTGCTGAAATTGGCCACCGCCATGCTCCAAGCATAAATTCACACGTCTCTTCATATTTTCGAAAGTGTTGACCAGCAAAATATAAAAATATTTCACGAACGTTTGCAACAAGTTCTTCTGTTCTTACAGATGGTCTTCCTGCTCTTTTTTTGTGTTGTATAGAGCCTGTTTCCCTAAACACAGCCACGGTTCTTTTCAGGCAATGATAAAAATCCCCAGCAATAAAAGCAACGTTAGGAAAATGTTCGTGAAAATCGTCCATGCACAAACCCAGATTGTATTTCCACTCGCCATTTACTCTAACCCCGTTACGTTAAAATACGCTTCAACTATGAATGTTTTGTGCTGTTCCGTAAAGGCATGGTGTGAATTGTTCAAGAAATTGGGCAAATTAGCGATGAATCAAATTACTTGTAACGACTGTCAAAGATGACGGAATAACCGATTGATTATTAATTCAGTTAGTTACTGACACCCCACAGGTATTAAGCTCCACGGCTAAGCATTACGTCCTTAGATGCAAGGCCCACTTTGATGCAAACAATTTTTGCTCGTACGGTATATGTACAGGATGTCTCACGGTGATCGTTCATTGGAATAAGTTTGAAAGTAATGCGTTTTTAATCCTGCAAATTTGGTTAATGGAATGTCGGAGACGCTGTCTTTAAATGAAATAACAGTGACCAGCTGCGACTTTCGTTTATACCGGAAGTTGTCTGAAACTTGCTAATTCTAAATGGAGCACCCTGTATAATTAATTTTTTTGTGTTTCTTTCTTTATTTCTAATAACAATGTAATAAGGGAAAAAGTAGTGATTGCTGGTATTTTTGATGGCGGCTGCCAACCTATTAGATTTTGAGGCTACAAAATTGTTTTTAGTGTTTTGTCTATAAAATTTGATTTAACCCATTAGGTCCAAAAACTATTTTTTTTTGAAAACCTTTAATTTTTTAATCAAATGTAGCTTAAAATGATTAGATTTATCCCAAAAAAATGTAAAAAAAAATTATTTTGTCTTACAGTAGCTAGAATTCGCTGTACTTTTAAAAGGCCGGTAGGACAATATAGGGTTTTTATGTTCAAAAATAAATTTTATCTGAAAATGTAACAAACACTAAACTATATGATATGATAATTGAAAAAACAATTTTTGGGATAAAGAGTGACCTGGCACTTATCACAAATTAAATTAGATCTTTTGTGGCAAAGTGCGCATCCACGTTGGTTCTCGCAATAAAATACTAAATGGTTTCTGCCATCGTAACGGGAATACTCATGCTGAATTTTAGGTGCTTTTGACGGTCCCCTCTTTGTGGTACGTTTGTATGTTTCTAATAGCTCCAGGGCCATAGACTTTCTAAATGAAAACTGGTCCTGAAAACCTCCATTCAGTTTTTGTAAATGCCATGCATTGAACTTGTAGCCCCAACGGATTGGCGTCCCCCAGATAAACTGCTTACAACCATGACGCCCAAAATAGAGTATCATGGCCTCATCAACACTATGATGTTCTTGTATGGGGGCATATTCAATAATGTTTTTATTTAGTGTATCAAACAATGGTCTCATTTTTGAAAACTTATCATTTTTATTTAGTTGACTATTATCATTGAAGTGAATATTATTCATTATAAACTAAAACCTATCTCTGGATATTGCTGCAGAAACAAGTTTGTTATGGGTGTCATCCGAATTCTGCCAGTACATTTTTCTTCTCGAGACAGATGAGTAGCCAGTAGCCACTAAGAAGCATTACACCAATAAAGCAGTAGAGTTCATCCCTCGTAAACTCGCCAGGAAGATTTTTTTGTTGAGCATATAAGTTTGTGTAATAAAGAATCTGATCTATAACATCAGTATCCGGTGGGAAAATGGTTATATTATTAGGGACGTCTACTGCATCGTCGTTTTCTTACTCCTCAATGAGTTCTGCTAACGTAGGGGCCTTTTGCCATAGTAAGAAGAAAATAAATAAAAACACTTAATAATATTGCTTTGTCCTACCGGCCTTTTAAAAGGACGCTCAATTTTTGATGAGTGTATATTTGTTAAATATGAAATAAAAACTTCTAATACATTATGAGCAATATCTTAACTTATAGTCTTTAGAAAGTGATAAATATCTCAATATAAACTTACGAAAAAAATATTTAAATCTTACCTCCAATAGTCCATTGTAAAATGTCATTTAACAATCGATTTACAAAAGCTAACCAAGACACTAAAACCGCGAGCGGGAATAATAAAACACGTGTTTTCCAATAAACACAAACATATTCTTTGAGTGTCTACTAGCGAAATCTCAAATTGAGTAGCGCAACTATTTATTTTAATTAAGTATATTTCCTGGCCTTTATAAAGTACAGTAGGACTAAATGGGTTAAAATGATTCGCAGTCGTGTTTTTAGTTCGAAAAGCAAGATGACAACTTAATTAAACTTACTTTATAAAATCGAAAATAAAAATCAAACAAAACAGTAATCTTCTATGGTATCGCGTACCTAACCTCAAGTCAAATATTAGTTGGTAACATTTAACAATTTGCCAGAAACTTGGGTACGTGTAAAACAACATTTTCAAGCACTACTTCTTGATCAAGAATTTAAAAAAAATTTCGGTATCAGTCATTGTTTATAGCACAGACACCATTCACTTAACTACACAATACAAAGGTATACAAAAACTAGAAAATCGAAATAATAAACACACAATCAGCAATAACCGAGTTCCTTTTAGATGCTTTTAAATAGCAACGCAAACGGCTAAGTTGAACGTTCATTTTAAAAAATTAACTCAGATTTTTTCTTCCTCCCTTGCCGTGGTTAAGTATGCTCATCTATATTTCTCGTACGATTTGTTCGCGAAACGTTCCTGTTACAACTTATCTAAGTAAAGATAATTACTTAGCTACGCTGTTGCAAAGAAGAAAAAGGAAAGTAACTGATACGCCGAGTTGGTTCTGGACTTTATATAAAGTCGATAAAGAAGGAAAATATAATAACAAGAGGGTTGTGCGCATGCTCATCCCTATTGGACGCTAATGGATCTGACCGATGAGCCGTACGGATCTAAAGGTAAATGCATAGACAATTCACCTTTAGATACCTACAGCTGATCTCCTGCGCAAACAAAAGTTACGTTTTATGGGTGAAAAAATGCGTCCGAGCGCATGAC
Organism: Polydrusus pterygomalis; assembly: GCA_963969555.1. Taxonomy (NCBI): domain Eukaryota; kingdom Metazoa; phylum Arthropoda; class Insecta; order Coleoptera; family Curculionidae; genus Polydrusus; species Polydrusus pterygomalis. The sequence continues at coordinate 17,154,595 of OZ018381.1, read as the reverse complement.
TCGTCGGTCAGCTGTCTTCATTCGGGGAACCTTCGTGCATGCGCACAAACCTCGTGTTATCGGCCGTCCTACTTTATCGACAATAATCGACGCGCTCAAGAATACTCTCCAGAACCGGCTCGGCAGCCATTTTTGTTGTTGTGTTTTAAGGTTTCTCTTCTCTGCGGATTCCTTGTAGTTTTCTAAAGTTTTCAGCTATCGGATCGGCTATCGTGGATTGTGGGACTGGTGTTTAATATTTATGGATTTCTGGTTTTTGTGTAGTTTAGTTAGTGAATTGTGTTTGTGCTTTTAGTGACTCGGATTGTAATATAAACAATGACTAGTACTAGTTGCAGCCGTTGTATAATTGTATTATGCCCAAATAGGGGTAAAATAAACCCTCTGTGGTGGCATATGAGCAAGAATTTAAATTTTAAAGCCCGGACCTGTCTATTTTCCCATTCGTCAAACGATAATGTTGCAGTGCGCATGTCTAATAGTTCCCAGTTTTGTTTACATGCGCGAGGCCATAAAACTGCCACATTCGTGATTATTGTTTGTTTATCTAAAGGTAAATTGTCTATGGGTAAATGTCTATGTTTACCTTCATTAGCTCGCAGTCTAAGCTCTTTTGCCAGATCCTCCAGGGAATCCTTCTTTTTGACAGATGCGAACATTTTTTTTCTGAATTCAATGTACTTATACAATAAATATAAATTGACACGTGTACAGGGTCTTCCAACGAGGACTGAACAGGGGCTCATTTTTGAGCTTCCTTGTATTAAAAGAAAAATCCAAAATAGCCAATCGATGAACTTTTTCCTGCAGAATTGAAAAATGAAACCAAAAATTTATTTGAACCAGAAACAAAAGAGTTACGCTATATAAGGTGTTTTTTAAATGGAACATAGCTTTTTTTTATACGATTTTTGGAACGAGTGATTTTTTTTTGTCCGTTCTGATTAAAATATTTAATATTATGACAGCTATTTTTATTAAATTTTAATGTTTTATTCAGTATAATTTAACTTTAACCTGTTTGAAACATACACTAGGTAATAAAGGTATAATCACCTTTGAATCCTTCAAAGTCAACAAAATTGACAAATTTACTATAATATTGCTGAAATGACTTTGAAGGATTCAAAGGTGATTATACCTTTATTACCTAGTGTATGTTTCAAACAGGTTAAAGTTAAATTATACTGGATAAAACATTAAAATTTAATAAAAATAGCTGTCACAATATTAAATATTTTAATCAGAACGGACAAAAAAAAATCACTCGTTCCAAAAGTCGTATAAAAAAAGCTATGTTCCATTTAAGAAACACCTTATCCATGGCGTCACTCTTTTGTTTCTGGTTCAAATAAATTTTTGGTTTCATTTTTGAATTCTGCAGGAAAAAGTACATCGATTGGCTATTTTGGATTTTTCTTTAAATACAAGGAAGCTCAAAAATGAGCCCCTGTTCAGTCCTCGTTGGAAGACCCTGTACCTACATAATCTTCTATCTAACATTTTTTTATTTATAACTTTAAAGCTGCAAATTATATATTTTTAGTATGTGTCTAAGTGACTACTTATGGCGCAAGGTGCAAGTCAGTAGGTTCCGCGTGGGGTTTTAATTTTTTTGTTGGTTTTGTTTTAATTGACAATGCTCATAACGGAAATGGAAAAAAAGAATTGTACCTAAGCATTCATGAAACTATATTTTTTGTTAGAAACAATTATGATCACTATATAAGCGCTTTGACTATTTTTATCTAAAATGAAAACTGATTGCAGAGAGACAAATTATTGGATGACCAAATTGCTTGGAAAGTTGCCTAGTGAATGGGCAGCTTCTGAGCAACCAGATTGCCAGAAAATTTTTAAGCAATTTGATCGCATCACTTTGTTGCTCGGTAACCGCCTAATGAATTACAATTGTGATCTGTTTTGTCTTCAACTGTTATGAGGTGATCGCATTTCCTTTATGAAATAAATAAACCTATCGTATTCCATCGTATTTCCAAAGTAAATTAAGTTTAACTTTGTAAGTTGGTTATCAATAAATCCAAAATGTAATGTACTGTAAAATTTTAATTGTGCTAATAACAAAATTAATGGAAGGGTCAAAAGAGATTATATACACCAAACCACGTTAGGGTATATTTCGGGTAAAGTTTAGGAAAACAGTTTCTAAAGTTAATTAAGTTTATAAATATGTAGAAATGCCCCATTGTCCTAATTTCATTAAATGCGGGTTTTAGAACAAGTAGTGTTATTTGAAATATATTAAATTTATGTTTGTATTAGATTCTAAGCGAAGGTGGCTTGGACGGAACTCAATGCCGATGATGCTGTTGTCATTAGTAGCGACATAAACGAACTGAGCGATATGGAAGAGAAAAGAAGGCATCATTGCAAATCAGACTTAAAATGAATCTATACGAGACCAAAGTAATGACCGGTGAAGAAACAGATATAACTATAGATGGTCACAAAGTCGAACAGGTTGGGGAATATGTATACTTGGGCTACACCATCAAACTGGGAAAACAAAATCAATCATCAGAAATATCCCGAAGAATAAGACTAACCTGGGCAGAATTCGGCAGACTCGGCTATACTCTGAAATCTCAAGCAATTCCAGTCAACCTTAGAAGGAAAGTGTATGCCCGTTGCAAAATACGGACTAGAGACTGTATCTCTAACAAAGAGGAGTGCAGGTAGGCTTCGAACAACTCAGAGAGTTACGGAGCGGGCCATGCTGGAAATCAGTCTCAGAGATCACGTAAGAAATGATGAGATTCGAAGAAGAACAAGGGTTTCGGACATCTTAAGAAGAGTGACGAAACTTAAATGATGCCAGACAAGACCCATCCAGATGGTCAAACAAAATAATACAGTGGCACCCGAGGATAACAAAGAGAAAGGCCGGAAGACCACCAACACAATGGCGAGACGACATACAAAGAACAGCAAAGAAACTGGGTTCAGGTGGCTTTAAATAGAAAACCATGGAAATGACTGGAAGAGGTCTACGTTCAGGAGTGGATGAACATGGACTAGGAAAGAAAGAAAAATGAATATTAGATTCTGTTTTCAAATTGGACCAAGTTACATCTTTATCAGCTTCTCAAAAATGTCGTTGATCAAAAGAGGAGCAACCAGGCAAGCGTTAAAAATTTCCTTTTTGTCAATAATTATAAGTAATTCTTAAAAATGTATTGATGATGATATAATAATAATATCCCTAACCTAATGGAGCAATAGAATTAAACTAAACTCCATACTGGACAACAGAATTTAGGAAATATAATAAACATATCAAAAGATATAAATCAAGGTGACTCGTTAAGCTCCCTTTGGTTCATTTTAGCCATGAACCCACTATTCCCACTTTTGAAATCAACAACCTATAAATACCGTCCCAACTTAACAGAACATTTTTAAATTAACCATTTTCTATCTATGGAAGATATCAAACTCTCCGCCGAAAACAAAACTTATTTACAGTCCCTAATTCAAGTATATAACTAATACATTTAGCGACGATAAAATGTCTCTTAGATTAGATAAGTAGGTACGCAATCTTGAATGTCGTACGTATAATAACGGATAAAACAGTAGATTACTACTGTCCGGATATTCTTCTAATCGAAAAGAATACCCAGAAAGCGTTCATAATCAATGTTGGTTGCCCACTAACACACAACATCTCTAAAACAGAATCGGAGAAGAAAACCAAATATCATATTTCATTCACTCTCCGCTACACGTGTACGTGAACATAAAAATTTTAATTTTCTAAAATGTGTGATTACATTACCAATTTCAGCATATTTAAATTACCCTCTCGAAGGGTTACGGGGCTTTAACCGCCAGTACCCCAAAAAACTATTCTTCAACAATTTTGACATTATGACTTCTACAAATGATATTAATTATTCTTATCTTTATACTCTCTTATAGACATATCAATAATTTTACAAAAAATTTAAAAAATCCTCGACACTTTCTCTTTAGAAGGCCTTTTTCTTCTTCCTCATTTTATTTCGTTGTTTAGACTTTCTTTACTACCCTTGTTTTAACTCTCCTCAACCTTTTTTTTATCAATGGCACTTCTACTTTTCAATGCCATTAAAGCTCCATTAAGGTTTTATAATAATAATAATAATAATAATAATAATAATAATAATAATAATAATAATAACATACTTTATTGTAAACATAAGTTACAAAAGGCGAAGTTGAAGCAGAACCTCCTAGCTTAACCTAAAAATATAACCACTATTAATTAATACCAATATAGTTCTGTTATACTCCAGCGGCCTGTTAGATGAAAAATATTGAAACTGAAATGTGCAGTTTAGTAACAATTACTACGCTTAAGAGATAACTGGACGAAGGCCCAAAATAACATTATCTTAATTTATACTACATAATAATATAACTGTCTATCGAAGCTTTAATTAGTTGCCTAAACTTATAACCTGTTAACAATTTTACTTCTGGTTTAAGTTTATTATACAATTTTGCAATATTAAATGAAAAAGATTTTTGAAAATAATTTGTTCTGTAAATTGGTGGGGTAATAATGAGTTTATGACGTAAACAAGGTAAAGTATATCAGTTCGAAACTTAATTTTATCATAAAGATAGTCTGGACATTTTTACATATGATTTTATTTTATAAAGTAAGCGCATGCAGCACCCGTCTTTCGTCCATCTTCAACCATTTAAGTTCCCTTATTTTGGCAGAAACATCCCGATCATACTTTCTGATGCCACCTATTAGTCTTACACAACAATTTTGTATTAACTGAATACGACGAACATCCTCATCCAGAAGACCATAAACAACATCCGCATAGTTAAAATGTAACAAGACTAGGGATTCACATAACATTACCTTAAGCGAAGCATTAAGTAGATTTTTCTGACCATAAATCAGTTTTAGATTGCCAATAGCCAAATGCTTTTTCTATACAATTGCTAATGTGCGCAAAAAATCTTTATCCAATCCCAAATTCTTGTTAACGTCAGACAGTTCCAACTAAACATCATTAAGACAAACACCAACACGATTCATATAATAATATGTCTCTCTACTATGACTTTTTCCAAACAATAAAACCTGAGACTTGCTGGGATTCAGACTCGAACAATGAGAATGGGAAACATTCAAGAGGACACCCAAGTCGGCATTTATTTTCCGGTTCGCTTCATCAATACTATCAGGTGTATATGAAATATATATTTGAGTGTCATCCGCATAGAAATGAACTGAAAAATGTTTTAGGTGTTATACCATTTTCTCTTCTGCTAAAACCATCAGCATTATATAAATTTTCTGTCTCCTGATGATGAACGTTTCTACGTTCGAAACATGTAGAGACCCCTAACGAATTTCTATATTCTATTAAATTTTGTGGAGGAAGACTTTTAGTTTTTCCTTTCTTTCCTATTTCTACCTATGTTTCAATTAAACAAACTTACTACGCAAATAACATTAAAAAAAAGCCTCCATCAACACCAAAATATTAAATTTCTAACCTAAAAAGTTTTTTAAAGCATGACTGACCTTCAGTTTTGCACGAAATATCAACTTTTTCGGATATCTGATCCAGCAGCGCCATTACCTGAACGCGCCTTAAGTTTTCGTCCACACACAGGTTGATTAACCTGCAGAAACCATAAACAATTTACCTTTAGATAAGGAAACAATAATCACGAAAGTGACAGATTTATGGCCTCGCGCATGTAAACAAAGCTAAAGTTGCCACAGTGGATCTTTGCCCGTGCGTCATCAATCAACGATCAGGACTCGACGTGGTTAATAACTCTGCATCCTTGTTTATTACAGTAACAAGTTTGAATAAAAGCATAAAAGAACGTCTCCAAAATTCCGCAATAATATAACGTGCTAGACAAGGATAAAACTATAAACGTCAGTTAATTACTTTCTTTATTTGTTTAGTTGACAACCGTTGTATTTTAGAACGTCATTGTCAACCTTATTTTGATCTGCCAATCTAATTCGTATTTTGTAAATCTGTGTGCCTTAGAACTGTTCCTGTTTCTAAAACTAGTTCTTTTTAGAGGTAATTATGCCCACCATCTGTTTTGGCGGTAAGTATTTATGGATTTTTATAATAACTAATTTATTTATTTTAAATATTCTAACCGTGAAAGTTCTTTGAAACGTTTACGGCAGTGGCTAAATTCCCTTAAATGAAAGGATGTTAAAAATTTGACTTTTGCGATTTTAATAGTCAATAAAACACCAAACTTTTGTAGATTTTAAGCGTTAAAAATAGTATTAAATGTATCAACATTTGTTTGTCAAATTTCTTTTAGATAATAGAGAATGCCGGGCAAAACTTAAAATAAATAATAATTTTTCGTGATATTATTTAGGTACGTCAAACGGTAGGCAGGCACGTCCATTTTATGAACTTAACTTAGTTTTGACTTTTTTCGTCTCGTAATTTTGATTTGATTCATACGATTTTGATGATGTAAAAGTGATGACGCACGGGAAAAGAACCACTTTAGACTTTAGACACTATTAGACATGCGCACTGCAACATTACCGTTTGACGAATTGGAAAATAGACAGGTCCGGGCTTTAAAATTTAAATTCTTGCAAAAAAATTGGACTTTAAGTCAAGTTGGGAAAAAAGGTAGTGATTTCTGGCATTTTTAGTAGTAGCAAACCTATCAGATTTTAAGGATAGAAAATTGTTTTTAAGGTTTTGTTTTTAAAATTTGTTTAAAAATCATTCGTCGTCGTGTTTTTAGTTCGAAAAGGAAGAGAACAAGAACAAGTAAATTAAACTAGTCTCATAAAATCGAATATAAAAACAAACAAAACCAGCAAAATAGCCAATCTACGGTGTTATCGCGTGCCTAACCTCAAGTCAAATATTAGTTGGTATATAACTTGTATTGATTTTTACAATTTGGCAAGAACCTTTCCCAAAAACGTTTTCAAGCAAAATTTCTTGTTCAAGAATTTGAAGTGTTTGCCCGAGAACATGACCCGTGGAATACTGGGTTTATTTATTAAAAGCTTTATGTCGGGGTGTACAGATTTTAACCAAAAATTTAACCAACCAGCACCTTTGACAGAATTAATTTTCCCACAATCAGACACAATTCACTAAACTACACAAAAACTAAAAATCCGTAAATATTAAACACCCACAATCCACAATTGCTAAGAAAACTACAAGGAATCCACAGAGAAACCTTAAAACACAACAATAGAAATGGCGGCCGAGCCGGTTCTGGAGTGAATTTTGAGCATGTCGCTAAAGTAGGACAGGCCGATAATACGAGGTTTGTGCACACACAGAAAAATAAAGGGTTTATGTGCGCATGCCCGAAGGTGTCCAGAGGGAAGGCAGCTGACCGGCGAGTCATGCGCTCGGACGTATTTTTTCGCCCATAGAATGTAACTTTTGTTTGCGCAGGAGATAAGCTGTACTTATCTAAAGGTAAATTGTCTATGGCAGAAACCGAGGCTCGCATGCCGAACTTCAAACCAAACTGTGTGTGTGTGTGTAGCTGCCCGACGAGCCTTTCGACAAGTCTGTGGGCTACTTTATAAAGGACGAAAGGTATATAAAAAAATCGAATTACACCCAGCTTAGGAAACATAGATTATATATTTCCGCTATATAATAAAAAAAAATTATAACTTTCATTTTCCACCTTTTAACCCATATTTTTCTTTATTTACCTTTAAACTTTTTTATTATTAAATTGCGTTCTGCATTTGCACACTTATAAACAATATGCAACGCTACATGACATGAATACTAATTGGGGAGTTGTTGCGCATTACACAAAGTACTTTTAAAAAGCAAAAATTCACATACAATAGGGAACTTGACAAAAATTTTAAATGGGGAAAAAATTTTCTAAATCATAAGTACATATTGTCATAAAACATATGGCAGCAAAAAAAACAACATATTTCGTCCCAAAAGACCGCTAGAAAGATTTAAAAATGGCCCAAAATTCGAATTATTCCAAGCGGGTAAAAACGCGCTGCTACTAGTCGTGACGTCAAAGGGTATCATTTGTCAGATTTGTGTGTGACATCCACGAAATAGGTTATAGGTTTTCAAAAAATTTGATGATTTGTCAGATTTGACATCCACGCGTCAAGCGACACGACCTGTTTAAATGCAGGTGATAGCTTAAAACAACAATACAATAACACGAACACACGGCAATCCAAATGCAAATTGGGTCGCTCGGCACCTGTCAGGAGTGTCAGGATGACGGATGGTCATCCGTCATACCCTTTGAAGTCATCGGGCTTGGCGCGCTTAAAAGGTCGTTTGAAATGCTTTTGACACGCGCGAAACTTTAAAGAATTTTTACCAAGTTATTTTTGATTTTTTAGGAGTAATAATTGGGGAATACTTTTTTCAGGCCTAACTAAATCATATTATTGAAAAAAAAAAATTGGAAAGTTCCCTATTATAGATAGGTACCGACTAATGATCTGGTACCTATAGATAGCACATGTCATTCATAAAGCTATACAAAAGCGTTTGTAGGAGAGAGGCAGTAAAGAGCTGGGTGGGGCAGTAGAGATAACCGTAGGTTTACCTTTGAATGTGACTATGCTACTATAGTTTAACCCTAACCTACAAAAAAACAACATCCTATTTACTTACTTATGAAAAGTAACTGCAGAATTATTATTTTTTAAATTCTCGCATATAAGGTACTTAAAACTTGCCACCCATCTTAACTAGTCTCCAAAAAATATCACAAAACACTAAACACATCCATTATCGCACAAAAACGATAAACAGAAGAAAATTTCAGACTGCTGTTAAAGAAACACCAAACAGAAATAGGGATGTTTGATATACATCGACGCATCGAAAAATCGATATTTTCTATGCGATACATCGTTTTTAAGCGATGAATCGAGGCTATTTGATATTTTGTCGATGTATCGATGTATTTTAATCGATGTATTAGGCTTTATTTTTTTTTTTCGTAAATAGTTTGCCGTTCATTCTCGATCTTGATTATACCTTTGCTTTCAGTTAAAGTGTGAGAATAATTAGATTTGTGTTTTTTTTTTGTAACTCTGATTCTATTCAAAAAATTATTTCGCAAACATCAATGTTTTTCCGCGATGTATTTTTTTGTGGACATCCCTAAACGAAAATGATTGAAACAACGTCTTTATGGCCTCAGACCAATGTCGCGGCGGTCACATCTTTGGAAACGGATCTCTTACTGCTGCGTTGCCATACTGCAGACTTAGTATAAGGTTTTAGACGACGGAAAACCACAGCGCTAGTACAGCTCAGTCGGAAGGACCTAAGAAACATCACTTCCGTAGTCATCGGACACTGCCTGTTCTGTAGACACGCTGAAAGTAAGCAAATACCAACTAACGACTTCTGTAAAAGTTGCAGAGATGAAGAAGAGGAGGAGAGGAAAGTACTCAGCAGTTCTTGTGTGAATTCCCCGGCCTGGCGAGAAGAAGGTTCAATGCCCTGGGCGAATCATTCTTTAATGATATGGAGGAAGTGAGCAGCCTGCAACTGGGTCGACTCACTAAGTTTATTAACAGAAGTGGCTGGTTTGAATGAGCTGTCAAGATTCTTTTTGTGTCTACTTTGCGTTAACCATCAGGAAGCTGATGCGGATAGGTTCCGCGGAACATGTGTGGTACCACAACGCTCCTTATAGGACTACATGTGACTGTTTGGACAATGCCAGGGGTCTACCTTTCTAACCTAAGGTAACCTAACCTAGCAGTCAGACATTTAGTTGTCAACGAACTTTTTATTTAAGAAAAAAATATATTTGTTGTTTATTAAAATAAAATTTTCGCTTACCAAGTAAATAATTATTATTAAGCAAAAAGAAACGTTATTTACTTGGCATTTTTATCTCAATTTCGACTATAGATTTGTTAAAAATTTTCAACTGCGACCCTTTTTTTATCTGCCACAATTCTGCGTTAAATGTCAATAACACAACTCGGTTTACAAACTTTGCACTTTTGTTGACAGAAAGAATTAATTTACCTCTTTTAATATTCCATGCCAAATCACAAAGCGCCGATGTTGTTACATCGACGAAATATAATTTCAATCTTTTTTCATAAAGGGCTTTTTCATTAAATTTTGATTTTTACTCTTTCGCATAGAAAAGTTGAAATTTTGTAGGTTTTAGTTTTTAAAATTTTGAAATAATTAAACAAAACAGGCTCACACGCGACTACTCTATCTACATCACAACACAAATCAACCAATCGCAGGGATTGGGGTTGAAGGTCGACCCCCCGTCATCCACCTGAATGATATCTCGACTCTGTCCCTTCTTGTTTATTTAATTTATCGAAACATGATGACGCTACTAAGTATGTAGTAGTAGTAGTACCATGTTTTATTTAGCAAAAAGCTACAATTAAATATTTCTTTAATAACTTTTTTTAAAAATATTTTTAATGATATTTGAGATTCAATAGAATTTTCCAAATTATTATATTCTATCAAACCTTTATGAAAAATAGACTTATAAGCTAATGTTTTAGACACTCTATCCACAAAATTTTTTTGATTAGTTCTTGTTTTATAATTATGATCGTCATGATTAAAAGAACAAAACATTTTTAAACAATCAGGCAACAAACTATTTTTAATTTTATGTATAACCTCCTGACACCTGGCGTCCATTTAAATGGACATTCCCTTTTTATTTATTATTTTGGTAACAGCCGCAATTACAGCGTAAAGTCCCGTGGTGGACATACATATAAACGCGTCAACACCGCGACAGCTTCATTTCAAGAATATTTTAAGGCGTCTACTGCTGTTGTAAACAGGTGATAAAATGGCTTCATTTCGCAGAGAAACAATTGATGGTAAGTAGCTAGTAATATTGAGTTATAATTGCATTTTTTTTATTAAACTTGTTGTTTAGGATATAGTGAATGGAGACAAGCAGTATTAAGGTTTTGGCAAAATATTATCTATTTTTTTAAGCCTAAAACTACTACGTCCATTTTAGTGGACGTCAGGTCGTTTAGCATACAAAAATTATACTAGTATTTTTTTCTGTTTTAGCTATCTTTGGTAAGAAAACCTATTTAAAGCCTGGAGAGGATGACGAAAAGCTTCTAGAATGCTTAGAAAACTCTGACTAGTCCGATTGTGGAAATTTTTCAACTTTTTCCACTTATTTGACATGGCGATTGCAAATTCTTGGATATTTTACAGAGATGATCGAAAGCAACTTGGGTATACCAACAAATCCGTTATGAAATTTTTGGTTATAAATGGTTACTTAAAGATACCAATAATGAAAATTCTTTGGACTTTACCAATACTCTAACTTTGGTCACAAGAAGCACTTCAAGTACCAGACGATTACCTCAAAGCCGTTCGTCAAAAACAAGTATTCAACACTTTCCTGCAATGGCTTCTGACTTAAAGAACTCTGTTAGATGTAAGAATCCTGGGTGCAAGCAAAAAACTAAAGTTTATTGTGAAGCATGTGATGTATTTTTATGTTTTACAGGAAACAAAAAGAATTTCACATAAAATAATTTGTAACGATACCGCCCTAATGTCCATTTAAATGGACTTAATTTTTTTTCAATAAAGGAACAACAAAAAAATTTGAAAAAATTCACATGTGTTTTTTTGACCATAATTAATATAAATACTAAACTTTTATCGAAAAATTTGAAAAACTAAAGGCTCGGGTCTCAGGAGGATAAAGATACATACTAAATAAAAAATTAAATTTTTGACATTCAACCAATCTAAATTTTTTAACATAAAATTTATTTTTGTATATTTGTCACAATTTAAAATAATCCGCATTACCTTATTTTGTAAAATTTGTAATTTGTCAAATATTTTCTCACTAGTACAATATAAAATGGAAGAACAATAAAGGAAATGTGGTAATATAATAGTATTAAATAAAGTTTTTTTTATAAAACAAACTTAAACTAGAACTGATTCTTTTAAAATAACCTACTTTTCCGGCAATCTTCGATATGATACTTTCAAAATAATTTAAAAAAATTAATTTTGAATCGATAATTATCCCTAAATATTTAAAACTGTTCAGTAATTTCAATTTTTCACCATTAATTACAACATTTATATTTTAAAAATTTAAATTAGTTTTTGAGATATGTGAGATACATTTAGTTTTTGAAATATTTAATTTTAATTATTTACTTTTAGCCAATTTAATAATATTATTTATCTCAGAATTTAGACCATCAAAAATATTTAAAACATTAATGCTAATTAAGGTGTCATCAGCAAACATTTGTAACTTACACATTTTTAAAACAGAAGGCATATCGTTGATGTATAAAATAAATAATATTGGACCTAGTATACTTCCTTGAGGAACTCCTATATTATTTATTTTTTTATTTGAATATGTTTTTGAAATTTTTGTTTTTTGTGATCGGTTTCTTAAATAAATTTTAAACCATTTTATAAACGTTTCCGCGAATACCATACAGATACAATTTACTCAATAATCTCAATTGACAGGGTAATTGTTTTGAATGCCCGCTTAAAATCCAAAAATACAGCTATAACATTTTCCCCTTGATCAATGGTTCTCTTCCACGTCTCAATCACACACTGAATGTTGAATGGCTGTCTCTGTAGAGTATAATATAATATCATGATTCCAAACTTTATGCTCTCGCTGCGTCATTTTATTTGTTTCTAGGATATGTTTGTAATAATCAAGGAAGATTTTGATTATTGGAATATATTTTCAATAGGTACTAATAAGTAAGTAAGTAAGTAAAATATAGTTAGAGTTAACTTTTTCTTAAAACAAGGTTTGACAGGAAACAATGAGATATGACATTAACAGCTGATCTGGTTTCGTCGTTAAAGTTCCCAGATCAGCAGTGGACTGTAGCAAGCTCACGGGCAGGTTGTGTCATATTATTTCCTTCCGATCTTGGTGTTTTTTAAATGTTTCCGCGGCTGTTTTTTGCGTAGTGTGCGTTTTAAACAGTTTACTTTTGAATTTTATATATCTCAGAGACATATTTTCTTGGTGTTTATTATTTAAGTTTAATAGTGAGTATAAACACAATTTTGGTTAACTCATCTATTATCAAATCAATAAAGTGCCTAGTTGAACCATTTTCTTATCGTTATATATACAGGATGTCTCATAACTAAGAAGCAAATACAGCAACAGGAGATAGTACACTTACAAATATGTCATTTATGCTTAAGAACTCACGGTTAATTTTCAATAAATATGTTTCGATAAGAAAGGTGTTTATTTAAATGATTATTGCCGTTTAGCATTTAAACGCAATTATCGCAAAAACTAATTCATAGATCGAGATTAATGAAGTATAACTTTTTTAATATAGGATCCTTCCATAACTTGAGGTAAAGCTGTCAGAAATGTGAGAGACAAAAAATATATGCGAGAATCTATCAAACTCATATTGTTTCCTAGGAGGTATCTTTAAACCCATTACGGGATCCTCCTTCTTGCCCTCAAAAACATAACAACACCAAATTTGATTCAAATTCGCTTAACATCAAATCATCGCAAATTTTAAAAGTAAATATTTACTTGGATCTTTATGTACCTATTTCTTTCACCGTATAAGAAAATTAATTAAATGACATATTTTCAAGTCTATTATCTTCTGTCGCTGAAGAGCCTCTTAGTTACGGGACACCCTATATATATCCATATATAAAATTCCCACAAAAGTAACATACAACAAGGGTTCCCAATATGATGTTTTAATTAGACTTGCGCCACAAAGCTTACACCTCGCAAAAATGTATTACTTTTTTCCTTGTATAATAAATACATAAATACCTATATTTGCTTTTTATAAATAAATACTAAAAGAAATAAATGTTTTTTTTTCCTTTAGTTTTATAACGTTTACACATACTTATTTTGGTAGGTACGGGTCTGTCAATATTCTATTTTGAAAATAAGAAAATTAGTATCTACGCTATATCTTTACAAATATTAAGACTCCTTTACAAAAACAGATGGCAACTAAGTCCGGTTCTGTTTCTGGAGCCAACCGCTTAACGTAAAATATACCAGACTTCAACAAGATGCCAATATAATGACAGGGGATGCGGCGAATTCTTAGATTAATTTGACTTTACTTATATTCCTGTAGGTATCTATGCATTTTTTACAAAAAGCTAGGATTTGGATAAACTTAAACCAGTTTTAAAGTTTTTACATTTTAACATCATTAGCGTTGTTTGCAAACAGTCTCTAATATTTTTTAAGTAAAACCGCAAGATGTAAAAACTGGCACACGACTATCGACGGCAATAAATACAACGATTTAATTCTTTGTCTACTTAATTGATTTGGTTCAAGGTATGAATATATTGTTGAATGTATTCTCCTTATTTGCAAATTCTCATAATAAATGACAATATACAGGGCGCCTCGCAAGTCTGTTAAGTATGCATTGGCGATAGATAAATTAAACCCAGTGAGAAAATAAGTTTGGTGGTAGCAAGTCTGACTGATAGGCGAGTCGAGCAATTTTTCACGAACTTATAGAAACTAAAAATTTTATTTTTTGTAAAAGTAATCTTCACCAATGATCCTTGCCCTTCGGCAGTTTTCGCAATTTTGGCTGTCAACTTCTCACTGGTAAGAATTAGACTTAATTTGATTATTCGGTCTATTACACGGAAAAAAGAACATTCTTATTTCAAGCACATAGATTTCCTTGTCGATACCGTGCTAACAAAAATTATTTGCATCAAAGAGGGCCTTGCATCTAAGGACATAATGCTTAGCCGTAGAGCTTAATACCTGCTGGGTGACAGTAACTACCTGAATTAACAATCAATCAGTTATTTCGTCATCTTTGACAGTCGTTACAAGTCTGGCTACAATCGATATAATGGACTGTATAATAATAATAAATTTAAACTTTAGTACTTTTGATAGATTAATTTAATTTTTCATTTCGTTGACATATTATCTTAATAAATTTTTTTTTATTTTTACATTGGTATTTTCGTCCTGGTCTGCTGGTATCCAAAAAAGGTAGATATTCTCAAAGTTAATTGTCCAAAGTCATTTGATTCATCGCTAATTTTTCCAATTTCTGGAACAATTCACACAATGGGCTTTACGGAACAGCACAAAACATTCATGGTTGAAGCGTATTTTCGAAACGGGGTTAGAGTAAATGGTGAGTGGCAATACAATCCGGGTTTGTGCATGGACGATTTTCACGAACCTTTTCCTAACGTTGCTTTTATTACTGGGGACTTTTATTATTGCCTGAAAAGAACCGTGGCTGTGTTTAGGGAAACGGGTTCTATACAACACAAAAAAGAAGCAGGAAGACCATCTGTAAGAACAGAATAACTCAGAAATAATGCAAAATACGCCAACAAATTGTATAAGACGCCTGTCCCAAGAAGTGGGAAGATCTTATGGAACATGTAGGACTATTCTTAAGAAGTAGGTAAATTTATTTTCTTATAAAGTGCAATTATTCCAAGAAATACAAGCCGCAGATTTTGAAAGACGCAGGAATTACGCTCAATGGTTTACCCAAAATTTATTAGAAATAAATAATTTATTTGACCTGACATTTTTTTCGGATGAAGCCTGGTTCCATCTCTTCGGTTATGTGAATTCTCAATCCGGGCAAATCCCCATTTTTTTGTAGAGTCCACATTGCACCCTAAAAAAATTTGTGTCTGGTTAGCTGTTTCCCGAAGAAGAATTGTTGGTCCTATTTTTTTCAATGACACAGTTACAGCACAGCGGTAGAGAGGCAATATTTTGAATCCATTTGTGGAGCAATTACTTGACGACGAACTACGTTTTCAATATTTTCAATAGGACGGTGCAACCGCCCATACAGCCGCCGAAACTATTAACTACTTACGCAATTTTTTCGACGACAGATTGATCAGTTTTCGATCAGACATTGAATTCCCACCTAGATCACCCTGTTTATCGGTTATGGATTACTTCGTTTTTCCTCATTTAAGGAACACTATTTTTAAAACACCAGTTGCAAAATTTAGAACAATTACAAGAAAGGATTATCCAAGAATGTGGTAACATTTCTCCAGAGATGCTGCTCAACACTTTCGAAAATATGAAGAGACATGTGAATTTATGCTTGGAGCATGGCGGTGGCTAATTTCAGCAAGTTATGTAATTATTTTTTTTTCTTTCTGTATATTCTTACTTTGTTAATTTTTTAAACAACAAAAATAAATTTGTATTTGTCTACTTATTTAATTACTCATTAGTTTGGCATATCATGTCATAATATGAATTTGACAAAATTTTAACCTAGATTTGGTTAGATATATGGTCCCTATATCATTGTGATCTAAGCCAAGCCCTACGTTTTTTAATCCAAGTCCTCTTTGATGCAAGTAATTTTTACTCCCACGGTATTCGCACATTTTCAATTTACTGCTCTCGGGCGCTCTGAGCGTGCTAGCTCTCCTCGAGATTTGCGTCTTCGATTTTCAAAATGGAGTGATCTCACTTGGAGTAACATGTTCGATTTAAACATTGGGTTACTCTGAATCCTCTATTTACTATTAGTTATTGTACTGTGGCACTCTGTTCCTACCAATTCGTCAGTGTCGAAGTTGAGGGATTATCCTGGGCAGCCGGGTCGGTGTTTTGTCTTCTTGGACTCATCAGGGACGCCTGCTCGCACACGCCAACCATCGTCAGACAATGCAATTGTTGTCATAATCCAAAATCCTACTTTCGCGAGGACAGAAAACGGTGAGCCAGGTACGCATGAGCGTGGTGAATTCCTTAGCCCGATTTTGTTGGTGATCTAACCAACATTCGGGAGGTGCACGGAACCGCTAATCCACACTAGTGCGTGAACAACCCAAAGGGCGGGTTAAAGCTCTCCTAGCCTTCAACACAGACTCATCCTCTGCCAATATCGGTATCCGGTCCGGTCCACCCTCACGTATCTCCCTTGGGAGTTCGGGGTTTGGGAGCCCGAATGCTCGTCTACGGCCGTTTTAAGTAGAGCTCATGTACATTGGTCCTCTATTGCCAAGGACATGAGGGGAATTACCCCACGCTGCGTACCTGGCTCACCGTTTTCTGATGTTTTCCTGGTCTAATAAATAACTATTTTGTGTGTTCTATAAAAATAGTACCCGCTAATGACAACGATGGACTGGAGATGGCAACATAAATACTTAATTTATTGTACCATTATTATCTATAATAGCTGTCGATTCGTTATCTCAAACACCTTTAAGCGGTGGTATTTCGACTTTCGTGCAATCTGTAACAAACCGGAGCGTGTTGGCCTTTAAATTGCGTTAGTACTTTAGTACTGCACGTTGACCAATGTGGGGAACGCGTTACGACAATAACAGCTTTGCACGTTGCCAAGTCGTATTAAAAATATTCGAATGCGGTAATTATTAGACGTATACGACTAAAACTGACCAGAAAACGACGTCATTTAGACGTCATTTTCGTTATTCTGACAACTTGAGCTCCTATATGCAAATAGGCATTGTTTCGATGTAAAGCTCAGAAAATTGTTGTGGAATACATTGGTGTTGTCCTTATTCAATTATGGTGCTGTTCAGTACGGCAACTATTTGAACGTTTAAAATACGTATCGTATAAAAAAGTTCAGAATATGTCGATATATTTTTGACCTTAGGAAATGTGATCATGTTTCGCCACTAATATGGAGAATAGAAGGAAAATGTTTTTCTTAACGTTGGCACACCAAATAATAAAGTCAAATACCTAGTGCTCCTTTCTTATAAGTATACTTTTTAGGCGACAGGATTACAACTCTGTTAACGTTAGATCTCGCTCTTCTTTTCATATTCCTAGACATATATAGGACTGATTTGTTTCAGAGATGCTTTTCGTATTGTTCGTATTGCGAGTCTCTATAATAAGCTTACTTTTTTCCAAACAATTTAAGCGTTGTATTGTTTAAATAGAAACTAAAGAGTGAGTTACTTCTTACTCAGTCTTAGCTTTAAGTAACTTCGATTAAATCGTGGTTTTGTTGTTAAGAATTATTCTATCTGTTTGCGCATTAGGATTGTACAGGGTGTTTCATTAAGGGTGGCCACCAGCTATATCTCCAAAACTACTAAGCATTGAAACTTGGGGAAACAATTGTTATGATTAAAGTGGTCATGAGAAAATTCTGGAAATTATTTTTAAGTTCCGCATTTCGCCACAAGGGGGCACAATTGAAAATTAATTTTTTAAATTCTAAATTTCTCCGAAAATTCCTATATTATGGTATACCTCTGGTTACATCATTAAAAAAATAGATAATTCTGCATCATTTTGGTTTGAGGCTCATTGGCGTACCGACCTTGATAAGAGTGGCGGAAGCTATTGAAAGTGTAATAATTAAAATCGCTATAACTTCTTAATGACTTATCCGAGTTTACTAAATTGAAGCTTGTTTGGAAGAGAAAGGTAAGTACCTACTTTTATTTGCCGCATTCCACAATACACGATAGTTTCTAATAAAATTGCTAGAGGGCGCAATTTGTAATAACAACAGTTTTTTCGATTTTATCCCGAAAATTTAAATCATACGGTTTAACTATGACATCATAATAGGAAAGAAGATTAAATTTACAAGAAAAAATGTGAAGACTGCAGTTCGATATCTCTGTTGTTTCAGAGTTATTGCCAAAAGAATAATTTTTAACACTTTTATCGAAGAAATTATTGTTTTTATAGCTTCGTGGCCACGACAAAAATAAAAATATTTGTAAACTTTATGATTCCTTTATATGTAGGTTTGTTACTCATCATTCCAATGGCCCAAAAACTACTTTAGAATTAATGACATTATCATGGAAAACTTCTAATTTAGGCATAATATGATGTTTTAAAAAAGAAATCTAGATAGCCGTGAAACAAAATCGGCAGATTTAATTTCGATAGGTGCTGAACAAAAGTTTCTCCTTGATTCTTTTTGAATTACTTCTTACCTAATCAAAACTATAGGCTTGCCGTATATTTTGAATGTTTTCAATGTTTGATGATGATTTTCATTACACATCTCTCTTAGCCAATAGCAATAGTCGAGCCGCTTATCAAAATCAGTTTTCGATAGGGCCTGGTGTAAATCTACATGATAGGGATGCAGTCTAAAATCCCTAAATCCCTTATAATTCGGAACACTGTAATAACACTTATACCTAGGTCTATAGAAATTTCCCATGAACTTAATTGCGGATTCGATAAATTTAGAATTTTAAAAATTAATTTTCAATTGCGCCCCCTTGTGGCGAAATACGGTACTTTAAAATAATTGTTTTTCCTAAGTTTTAATGCTTAGTTAGTTTCCGAGATATGGCCAGTGGTCACCCTTAATGAAACACCCTGTATATAAATGTATGTATATGTACGCTTCTAATAGTTAGACGCATTATGATTGAGTGAAGAATAACAGATTCCCCTGGTCTCTGCTAAACGCCTTGTTCTATCTAATTATAGATTTTGTATCAAGTTGTGTTTTTATCAAATAAAAGTCAATTGTTATTATTATTATTATTATTATTATTATTATTATTATTATTATTATTATTATTATTATTATTATTATTATTATTATTATTATTATTATTATTATTATTATTATTATTATTATTATTATTATTATTATTAATGTTACAACGAAAGTAATAACAACTCTTTTCGTAGAATATTACACTACAACTTTGCTCTCAGGTAAAATAATCCAAAGAAAACTTTGGCGAATTAAACATTGATACCATTTTGTCTTCGCATTCACGATTGGCGAGATATTTTTTCCTGTTATAATGATTGCGGACGTTGCGTCAGCGTCACATAAAAACGCCAACTTGCGTAAAAAGTGAACTATTGACTGAATGTTTTACTAAACTGTACTTCTAGAGAGTTTTTTTGGGAATTATAGTTTTTTTTTGTGAGGAGGTAAAAGATTCGGATGCGCACCTATCCAAGATACGCCTACCGACTAAAAAACTTCCTCCTCAGATGGACTTTTAGTCTCCCCTCTTTCTTCTTTGTTTTTTTTTTGTGCACCCTGAAACCGTCCAGACAAACATAACATCAGGATGGCAGGCACTATTCTTTTTTTCTCTTTCACTCTTTCTCCTTTTTCCTTTTTCTTCCCTTCTTTTTTTTTCTTCCTCACAATCTCTCCCATTCTTCTCGTTTAGTTCGTAGAATGGTTCTTATCATTTCGCCTAAAATTCCTCACTTTTGTTCTGATTCTATCATTTGAGCACATACATTATTTATACCTATGCCACAACCCAATCTCCTTTCAGCATTCTGTCTAATTTCCAGCGACCTAACACACTCGAAGAACATATGCTCTGGATTGTCTATTCCATTACAGTACTTGCATGTATCTACCTCAATTATATTCATTTTCTTTAGGTAATTTTAGGAAATTCTAGTTAATTTAAAAGCACTTAAAGCAGTTGAGCTGGCAACGTAGCTTGTAGTGGTATTGCTGTAAAATTAGCGACGGTCCTGCTTTAGACGATAATCTATTATTGTGGTACTGCCGACCGAACCCTCCTTGGTTACATTGTGCGATTTATTTCGGATAAGGAATAAGATCACGGGTTGGTCAATAAAAATATTTTATGTGGAATCTATTTTTTTTTCACCACTAGCAATGTGGAATGTAAAAATTAATACTTAATTTTGTTTAAATTAGTCAAATATATTTATAAAGTGAGAATAATTGTGGTGGAGTAAAAAGAATAAAAGTTGAGCTACTGAAAAAAACCATGCATAAAATGGGCAGTTTTACTATAACCGAATTTATCATATTCAGCACAGATGACATCCTGAATTAGAACCTATTGATATTACATTCCAATAATAAAAATCTTCGTAGGCTGTCACAAACCTTTCCTAAAAATAATAAAAAATACGCCGCGAAAGCAAAAATTGAGATAAGATACTTAGTATCATCTTCCCATTATCCGCGCAATTCTTCTATTTATTTATTTATTAATTAATGTGGAGGATTTATGTGTTAATACAGCAGTTGATAATATGATCGAATATTTAGGATTTCTAAATTGTAGAGAAGCGTTTTAGCACAGAATATAATAATAATAATAATAATAATAATAATAATAATAATAATAATAATAATAATAATAATAATAATAATAATAATAATAATAATAATAATAATAATAATAATAATAATAATAATAATAATAATAATAAATGTCTTTATTGTAATTAAGGACAAAATTACAAAAGGCGAAGTTGAAGCTAGGCTTCCTCACTTAATAATATACCACAGAATATATAGCTACGGCTATATATTCTGTGGTTTTAGGATATAATTTTCAACGACATTTAGAGAACTGGTGTAGTCATGATTCGGGTCTAAAGGCCGTCGTCGGTTGGAATCGCTTCCTAACGTTTCGCTAGCACGAGTGGCGAGCTTCTTTAGAGGTCCTTCCATCTCCGGTGCTGGAAGCAGTATACTTCTTACTTGCTAGCGAAACGTTAGGAAGCAATTCCAACCGACGACGTCCTTTAGACCCGAATCATGAGACACCAGTTCATCGACTGGCCGCGAAAGCCTAAACCAATTTGACATTTAGAGATTTTAGTGAGTTTTTGTAGATCCCACCCCACGCAATTAAGCCGTATCTTATAAGAGATTCTACTAAAGTCTTAAATATGGAGAGTAGGGGAGAATGGCCCAAAATGATCCCCCTAACGGGAAAATTCCTCGCAAACCGAGTGTATGATTTAGGGAGATCCATAATCATAGTTATGGGATTCCCCAATTCTTATGCTTTCAGATTTGGATGCGCAGAGTGTTTAATAAAAAAACCTAATAGGCTTATTTATATAATTATGAACTTGGTCAAAAGAATCATTTTACCCTACCTGGTTGGGTAAAATGATCCCCCAATTTAATTTACGAAAAAATGCAAAATTGTTGATCATAAGTCAATATTTACAAAAACAGATAGGCCGTACTTTATTATTTAAGAGAAAACAGTAAGAAAATACAAACATTTGAACCATTTCTTATAACTGAAAACAAAATAATTTTGTTGAGAAAATAAAATTATTATTAAGTATCTCGATAACCTATGACTCAAAATTATATTAGTACCTATTGTTAAAACTTGCATCTTCAAAGAATACCTAGATAGGTACCTAACTTAACACTATATTATATAATATTTCTTATATAAAACCAAAAAAATCGGGTAAAATGATCCCGGAATCGTTTTACCCCTCATGAGGGATCATTTTGCCCGAATGTGCAAAATTTACTAATCGCCATGTTTATCACTAAGTCGTTGAGTTTAAACACTTTACAAATATCTTAAAATATAGCTAAAGTAGTAAGCTTCTAAGAAATATACTACATTTTAACATTCCTGTTATCTGTCAAAAGCTGTTACAAAAGTCTGTAGGTACGTACCTTAGACCAGAATAAGCAAAAATCACTTTTTTATTGACAGCGCACCAACCGCTAACAAGTTTCGATTCAACTGACAAGCACAACTCGGCGAAAGACAAGGAAGGTATAGTGGCTTACGAAACCCATAGATGGCACCATTCGTATTAACGATAATAGGGGGGAATCGTTTTGCCCGCTGGGATCATTTTGGGCCATTCTCCCCTACTAGTTTTCTGCCAATAATTTCCCTTAAAATATAGAATTTATGAATTAATTTTCTAATATTGTTTGTCAAATAACTGATATGGGCTGCCCATTTAAGATGTTTATCAATAGTAATTCCTAAATATTTTTTTAAGGTTACCTCACAGATAACTTCTTCAAGATTTTCCATTTTTATGTTGTTAAAATTGGGACGATTGGAAGGAGTAAAAGAGAATGCTATGTAATTAGTTTTGGAAGTATTCAATGTTAATTTAAAGAAATCCAGCCAGACCTTAATTTTTTTTATACCATCCATAGCTGACTCTTTCACTTCAGTCCAAGTTTCACCCTTAAATACCACAACTGTATAGTCTGTATATGATATGACTATTCCGTTATTATTATTTATATTAGCTAATAGGTAATAAATAAAATTGGTCCTAAGACGGTACCTTGAGGTATTCCAATTTTTACCTTTAGCGGATCACTGTGTATGTTATCAATTTTCACTACTTGTTGACGATAAATGTCCCTTTTACATACGGGAACTTTTATCTCATTTTCCCCTCGACTATTAATAGTCACGATGTGCTACTGGTAATGCATTAAAGGCGGAGGGTTAGGTAGATAGCCTAGACCAGCCCGGTGAGACAAAGATTGGCGGAATGGAAACATGTGACGTCAGAGTGTGACGTCACATGCCAGACAATTGTCAATAGAACCGCCCTACCTTTACCGTCCCCATCCTTGTCGTCTATCCTTGTCTAAGGTCCTCATAATTTATAAGTTAATATAACTCCTACGTCGTTATTTGTTTAAACTGAATGTGTTTACTAAGAAACGCGACGTTTCTTCGTTCGAGCTATACTTGTCTCTCTTTATATATAGCGAAGGTAACTTGATGCAGACAGGGACAGATCTATGCTACAAATTACCCGAGCCATTAAATTATTTTTAAACGTTCAGTGTCTTCTTGGACTCGGCCACAAATAATGAAATCGCCCAGCCCAACCTCGCCTTTATAAAATAAAATGATAATGGCCGACAAAGTTTATGAAAGAGTTTGTTTGATCTTTTCTATTCAATTCAATTCAATTCAAATTCAATTCAATTCAATTCAAATTTTATTTATTTCTCAGTATACAATAATAATAATACATAAAGACTTAAATAATATACTTTAAGAGAGATAAATAAAAACTTAACCCACTAAAGGCTACGCTGTGCGTGGGTACGTTTTAATTTATAACATGAACATTATTACATTAATCATAAACACCATGAACGAACTAATATAAAACGAATAAGCCTGATAAACCCTATCAAGGTTACCAACCCAAACCAAAATCGTCCAACCTAGAACCTAGCAACAAAATAGCACATTCTTGATATACTGTACACATACACTATACAGAGCAGAGAGTCAGCTCACGCATTCAAAATTGCATTCAACAATAAATTATACGTATACATATCAAATACAAACGATAGCAGTCCATTAAGTAGACCATATGGTACAGGTTTTTAAAATCAATATATTGGTGTATCTAATATCTAGGCAATGAAAGTATCCATTTTTTTATATTTATTTTAAATAATGGAAAATGGGTTACATTTTTAATTTCCGAAGGTATAATATTAAATAACTTGGGACCCAGATAATAAAAGTTTCTCTGTAAGATTGATTTTTCTGTCCGAGGTACAAAATTAGACCGGTTGCTATATCTTGTGTTATAATCATGTTCTATCCTAAGCAACTCATTTTTGAAAATGAATTGTCTGGAAACGCATGCTAAGAAGTAAAGCTGCCTAATGTCAAATATACCACTCTCTGAATACAGAATATTGGAAGGATAAGTAAAAGGTTTTTTGAAAATTATCTTAAGAACCGATTTTTGGATAACTTCCAAATTATGTACATGAATCTTGCTTGCCGCGCCCCAAGCTATAATTCCATAAGTTAAATGGCTTTGTATTAGGGAGTAGTAAAGAATTTTTAGTTGCTTGGTATCTAAGATTTTTGAAAGATGTCTCATTTTGTACAGAATGAATCTTATTTTTTTGACCGTACTATTTATTTGAATTTCCCACTTAAGGCCACTATCAATTATGATGCCGAGATATTTTATTTTATTTACTATTTTGAATTTAATTTGGGAGTTGTTATTACACGTAATTTTAATAGTGTCATAAGAAGGAAGATACTTAGAGTAAGATGTAAAGGGAACACAAAACGTTTTATCAAAGTTAACTGTAAGGAGGCGGCTACTGAACCAGTCATATATAGTTTTAAAATCTTTTTCGATTTTGTTCCGTAAAGAAGCCCAGCACACGTCATTATAAAGCACGGCCGTATCGTCAGCAAAACTCATAATATCACCGGAAACCTCCAATGAAAACAGTTCGTTCAAATATATATTAAAAAGAATCGGTCCCAGGACAGTGCCTTGAGGTACTCCGTATTCTATAATTTGCATGTCACTGACGCAGTTATTAATTTGTACACACTGTTTTCTGCCACTTAAATAACTATTCATAAGCTCATAAGTAGTACCTCTAAAACCAATTCCCTCCAATACACGAAGCAACAATCCGTGGTCAACAGTATCAAAAGCTTTAGCCAGGTCGACAAAGATGCAACATGCCGGTCTTTTTTCATCAATAAATTTACATACTTTTGTTGTTAGATCGGTTATCGCATCCTGTGTCGACCGGCCCTCCCTAAACCCGAACTGTTTCTCCGACAAAATTTTGTATTTTTTGAGGTAATCAGATATACGCGTTTTTAAAAGCTTTTCAAAAATTTTGGCGCAAGCTGGAATCAGAGAGATAGGTCGATAATTGCCAACATCAGACTGGTCACCGCTTTTAAACAATGGCCTCACGAGGGCTGTTTTAAACTGTTCAGGATATTGCCCGCTCTCTATAGATAAATTGTAAATATGAACTAGAGGGGGAGATATTTCCTTGTTAACTAATTTCAAAATATCTGATTTTAAATTATCTATTCCTGGAGCTTTATTGTTTTATAAATTTTTGATTTATATATATTATTAATATTGTTCATGAACACGAGCCTGTTTACATTTCATTCTGCTAAAGGTAAGTTTGCTAACTTTGATTAATTATTTCTAGGTATGATTATACAAATCAAAACCATAACATAAACTGAATATTAACCAAAATGTGCCAACACTTGTTTGATTATTTTCTCCTAAATTTTGGTAAATCTTTAAATACGCATATTTTAATTACTAAAACCTACGATACTAATTTAAATCTTGCTGATTCTTGATTACTATGTATGTATATTATACGATCTATTTTTTTGATCTTTTTTAAACCTTTTGTAGATTCTCTGCCTACTAAACTCAAGTGGAAATAATTTTATTTTAACCCACTCGGAATTGTTTTTTCCATGATCTGATCATTGGTTTTTTTACGTTGTGGTATTTTTGTTTTAGATCAGCTGTTCGTTATGTGAAAGAATTAATTTTGGAGACAAGATTTTGTCTTCACCTTAAGGTTAGCTATAAAAAGTTTTTACCCAGGCCTTTCCGCTTTTCCAGGCTGACAATGGAAATATGTATTCTTATTCAAAATACCTACTCATTGCTTAGAAAGCTTCAAGTAGAGAATGAATGAAAAACCAGTTAACGAGGAACTCGATCAGAAGTTTACGAGAAATTATAAGACATACTCAAATGGTAATTATTGTGATTTTCATTTAATATTTTAATAAAATTATGTCATGGGCATTTTTGAGTTTTATTTTTTATTTTTTTCGAGGCTAGACCAACAACAATATAGAGTATTTTATTTTAAAGTGATATTTAGTCGAAAAGGTTATTCAGAATGCTGCTATTTCATTTTTACTACATATAAAATCAACTAACGGGATTTTGAATAGTTTTTTTGGCTTAAATATTACTTTAAAATATTTCGCCAGAAAAAAATAACAAAACTATGGGCGTTTAAACGTCCCGCCTCTAGCCTCGAGGTTCCAACCAGACCCGATGATGGCGCTCTTTTTGACAGTTTTGACATTTCCTTAATGACATTTTTGCTTGGACCAATTAACATGCTTGTTTGTCTTCTTTCTGGTGTAAGTATTCATTGGCCTAGACTTGTACTTAGCGTTATAGCTAATTAGGTGTCCTTGTTTTGTTATGAAAGATATATTCCTTTGACCAGGTTTGTTCCTTTGCAGGCAATATCGTCTTCCTAGCTTCCTCCAAATATTTTGAGTCTTTTGCGATCACCAAAAACAAAATTTATACCGTCGCCTTCAATAGCAATATTTTTTTTGTACAATAAAGTTTTTTCATTTAAATACCGGGCGATTCGAAATTCGTCACAACGGTCAGGTAGACGTGACCTTTGAGTACGATATTCGTCACATAGCATTTAATGACCCTGTTTTGGCACTACGAAATTCGTCACAGTGGTAACTATTCCTATAATAATAACAATATGATTAGTTAATATAATTTCGTGCAATATTGGAATGTTCCATCAATGTAAATAAATTGCGACTTACATAAAAATTGTAAATTTGTCTTGCAACCCAAAATTATGATACCTTTTTCTAAATCATTTTCTAATACAAAGTTTTCCTCTCTTGAGGTTTTATAAAAATGTTTTGTCAGAAGCTGTGAACCTCATGGGCAGAGCGAGGCAAAGTAGGCAATGTTTTGCGACGAGCATTGTACATATTTTCTTTTATACACTTTAAGTCTCGGCATTTCAATGTTTCAGAAAAATTACTGGAAGTTAACTCCTTGTGCACAATTTTTGTTGGTCTTTCTGTAAGATCCTCTTCGGCTTTTCTTTTGCCAGCAACACTAAGTATTTGTCGTCCAATATTTTCTTCAGGTCCGTGGTTATGTTCGTTTTTTACGGTTGTAACAGAAAAGCCGCCAGGTTCTCCCACAGTGTACACTTCGGTCGTTTAATGCACCTCCAAAGAGTTTTATTTTGAGGTGCATCGATGTTTAGAAAACTTACTAGAATACACAAAATAATATCGGTAAAAAATTTAGATATAAGTCTGTTAGATTTTCATTGTAGATTACTAAGACCTGCCAATTACAGGTAAAATCAATATAATCCTTCTATAATGACCAAACTTAATGCTATTAACAGGAATATTCCACATTTGCCACGTGCCGTTTTGCCACGGCAATAAAAAAGTGCTGTTTCGCCAAGCATAATTTTCATATTTTCTAACGAGTGCTGTTTTGCCATGCATACTTTTATTTCTTACCTACCTAGATTTTATGCCTTTTCTTGCAAAACTATCTTAGAATAATTATACAAAAGTTAAGTATTAAAATATTTATTTTTGTATAGGTACCATGTATTGGTTCTCATAATTTTTAATTAGAAGAAGATAATAAACATATTAGAAAGCTTGGCTAATAGACCAGGCCTTTGAAAATGGTAAAAAATGAAAAAAAATAATAGTAGGATGAAACCCATTGAAAAAGGAAGAGAATATAACAAAAATGAAAGAAAAAATAATTTACGGGCGATCCGAGGTCGTGAAGTGGAAGGGGGTGACTTTTTAAAGGTAGAAAACGATTTATCTCGATTTTCGGCAAAACTACAAGTTCTATGGAAAAACGTTAAATAGCAAAGTTGTAGATAGTAAAAAGATCTACAACTTTTGTATTTACACTTTTTTATATAACCTCAAAATTTATGTGAAAGATTCAATTAACCAAGTTTTTGGTTTTTTATTTTTATCTTTTACAAAAAAAAAATTTTTTTTACAAAATTTGGTGAAAACTTAACTTTTTATGTCCCAAACATACTGTAATTTTTTTGCTTTGAAATATTTATTTTTTCACCATATTTTCACTTAATATTTAAAAAGCACCCTAATTTTCAATCGAAAATTCTCACGTCAAAATATCTGCTTTTTTAAAAAAGTCGGTAAACTTTTTGTTCGTTGAAATCTCTACTTTCTGATGGTGTAAAAAAATATACATTACTATGGTAAATATTCTCAAAAAATGCAAAGAAACGAAAAAAATTCGAATCCGAAATTTTTTTAAAATCATTATGTACAATTTTGAGTTATTTATTAAAATTTATACTTTAATTACTCGAAAAACGTAAGATTCCATGTCAAAGTCAATTTTGAAGTGAATCGGATTAAAATACACAATGGGATTGACCCAGGTAGCCTCACTGCCGTAATAGACGAAAGGACGAGTGGCGAATCTGCACTGACGTGTTAGGTTATCTAATTACCATGGCAAAACGCTACTAAAACAGGTAAATTTTTTTTTCGTGGCGAAACAGAACGTGGCGAACCAGGAAATTACCTAACATTCCTTAAAATGTAAAGTTTTACAATTATTATTGAAGAAAGGGTTTTATGACGAATTTCGGATACTCTTTAATTTTACCTGTGAGCTTTACCGGTCCAAGTAATAAAATTGTGAGGCATTTCATATCGCCCAGTATGCCCTAAATAACATAACAACGTAGACCTAAATATGCTAATTAATAGAAATCACCAGGAAAATGATCTACCATTACCAAGGTCGCACGAACGCTCATTTTCATTGTTGATGTTAATAACAATTTTTCAAATTGATTGTTCGAGAAGGTGTGTTTATTATTGAGAGCAGTCCATTGTATTAATTTTAAACAGGAAAAAGAAAAAAATAATTGATCAACCGACGCGACGACGTCACGAACAGGAATCCTAAATATTCATTGTCTTTTGTGAAAAGCAAAATTGATTAGCAGATGCCTTAGGAAGAAAAAATTAAGCAACTTAGTTATGGTTTTATTATAGTTATTAATGATACTAAAGGATTTTCCAATAAGAACGATATGATTTTGAAACGGTATGGTAACCATGGTAATAAAGTTATACCTGTCACCAGTCAGTTATTGTCAGTAAACTATAACTTTTTATTATGGCTAAATACGCGCTTCAAGAACGTTTGGTTATTATCCAAAAATTTTACGAAAATAGACGATCTTTTGTGCGTGCACTTCGCGGAAACTTTAGTGTAAATAATCGTCCTCCTTTGCTTGCCATTCGTCGCATCGTTGAGAAATTTGAAAATAATTTTACTCTTCACGATGTAAAAACACCAAGAAGACATCGAAACGCAAGAACTGTTGAGAATATTGCTGCTGTAAGAGCTAGTGTTGCAGTGGATCCAAATTTATCAATTCCTCGTCGTGCTCAAGAGTTAAGGATTAAAAAAACGACAACTTGGCGTATTTTGAAAGAATACTTGAATTTACACCCGTAAAAGATTGTTTTGACTCAAGAACTTAAGCCACTGGACCATAGTCGGCGCAGAGAATTTTCTGCTTGGAGTTTAGAACAACTTGAAAGGGATCCTAATTTTGCCAAAAAAATTATCTTTTCAGATGAAGCTCATTTTCGGTTAGGTGGATACGTTAACAAGCAAAATTGCCGTTTTTGGTGTGAAAACAATCTACAACAGATTCATGAGAAGCCTTTGTATCCGCGAAAGGTAACTGTATGGTGTGGTTTATGGTATGGTGGCATCATCGGACCATTTTTTTTCAAAATGAGGCAGGATATACAGTTACAGTGAATGGTGAACGATATCGACAGATGTTAAGAAATTTTTTGTGGCCAAATTTAGATGCACTTGATTTGAAGGATATGTGGTTCCAGCAAGACGGTGCCACATGTCACACTGCTCATGAAACTATCGATATACTGCAAGAAAAGTTTGACGAAAGGATAATTTTAAGGAATGCTACTGTTAAGTGGCCTCCATGAAGCTGTGATTTAACTCCTTTAGATTACTTCTTGTGGGACTATTTGTGGGACTATTTAAAATCTAAGGTTTATGAAAACAGACCACAAACACTTGATGCATTAAGGTTGAACATTGAACCCTGCATTCGTCAGATCACGCCCGATTTATTGCATAAAGTCATCGAAAATTGGGTTCGTCGAATTCGCTCGTGTACACGAAGTCGCGGAGGACATTTAAACGATGTGTTATTCAAAACATAAATGTTATCGACTATACTTTAAGATAATATAAAACGTTTTGTTGTATCTGAAATTATTTTAATTTTATTTCATTTTGAAATCATATCGTTCTTATTGGAAAACCCTTTAGTTCGATAGGAACACTATAATGAAACGTGCGCAACGTTAAACCACGAGGCGTTAGCTGAGTGGTTTAATTGCACAAGTTTCATTATCAAAGTTCATTTCGAACGTGTATCATTCAAAATTTAATCTACGATAGTGCAAATAGATTTTATTCGTCTAAATTTCATTGATATCAGATATACACCAGTCAAGTTATCAAAATTTTAGTGCAAAATGGAAAAAATTGATATCCAAAATTTTATTTGCTGGAAACTGTTTATGGGGTAAGTATAAACGTAAAAAACCAAAAATAGACAACTGGATCGGTCATCCCTTCCCGTGGGGGGTCGAAAGGGGGTGAAAAATGGTGTTTCGTGATTTATGGTAAAAGGAGACGTCCTAGAAAAAAATGTTTCATACAAAACTTGTAGATCATGTAAAAATCTACTACTTTTGTGAAAAGCACTTTTTCACATAACCTCAAATTTTTTTAGATAAGTGCGAAAACCCGGTTTTTGTGTTTTTTAATTTTCATTTGAAAACGTGTCAACTAATATTTATGAAATTTTAGGGAGAAATAGCTTTTCTTATGACAAATAAGGAAACATTTTTTTGTTTTTATTTCATGGGGTGTTTTGAAGATATTTGCTTTTTTTTTTTTTTTTTTTTTGTATTTTTTTCAAATAAAATTTGTCCTTCGAAAAATCAATTTAAAAACTTTTGGTTGTGCTCATTTTTTTCGTTTTTAGTTGCACTTTAACATGAAAAAAAAAAGTCAGGGCGCAAAAACATCCTTTAAAATGCACAAGAAGCCAAAAGTGAGTTATACGAAAACGAATATTTCAGTATAAGTTCATAATTCGTTTAAAATTACGAACATTTTTTAAAATCAAGTACTTATTTGTGTTCTATGGGAAAAAAATACTAAAAAAATTATTAAGAAATTTAGGTTAATTAAAATTTAAATTAGCAAGAATTTTAAAATACGAATTTTTGTAATTGATCGAAAAAAGTATAATTGCGTAAGCGAGTCACAAAAAAAATAATTTTAGGTAATTTTGAAGTACTATGGTTCTTTTTAACTAATAAAAATAAACTTAAACTAGATTCAAATAACAAGTATATATTTTAACGAAATATAAATTATTGATTCAAAAAATTTCTTCATGTTAACATAAAGCATGGTAATGATGGTAACATTGAAAAAAAGTGGTATACAAAACCTATTTGGTCTAGTAGATACTTTACCTATAACTCACGAAAAAACCCAAGAATTGCAAAATTATTACATTATTATATTTTAAATAAATATTTAATATAAGTGCTAAACCAATCTACGTTTTTTTGGTACACTTTCATCATTTAAATTATAAGATTCTGATTTAGAATTTATTTTTTCCGCAAAACGTTTTCTTCAACTTCATTGCCGTCTTCATCCTCACTACTAATGTGAAAAATATCTTCAAATATATGTTTTTCAGCATTTAAGCAAAGGGTTGGTTCTTTGTTTGCAGCTAAAATATCTTCTACATCAATAAAGCCATCCAAATTTTCTCGCTCTTCAAAATTAGTACAATTACCAGCACTCTGACATTTTGCACATAAGTCAGTGCATTGCAGACCATGCTTTCGGCATCCGCACTTAGTTCTACAGCATTTTTCACAGCTACAAGAAATTGATTTAAGTAATGTGTCCGGAATAACTGGATCGTCTGTGAAATGAGGTAACAGCACGTCTTTCTTATTAGCTGTTATTTTATTCCAGCCCCATTTAGTAGCAAGTAAAGTATTGTTTCCAAGCCACTTTTGAACCTGGAAATAGCATCTGTAAGAGTGTTGCGTAGCTGCCCCAACAGTTGGTGGTATTTTTTCTAATTTGAAACCTTTTCTAGTCGATAGTTTTTTATACTGGCTGAACCTCAATTCATCAAGTGATTCTTTGGATTTTTCACATTTGTAAATTGATTTTATTAAAGTACAGCCGTTAGCAGGAATGATCGTGGGGTCTACATTTTCTTTTTAAAAAGGTTGGGTTTTTCGTGAGTTATAGGTTAAGTATCTACTAGACCAAACAGGTTTTGTATACCACTTTTTTTCAATGTTACCATCATTACCATGCTTTATGTTAACATGAAGAAATTTTTTGAATCAATAATTTATATTTCGTTAAAATATATACTTGTTATTTGAATCTAGTTTAAGTTTATTTTTATTAGTTAAAAAGAACCAGAGTACTTCAAAATTACCTAAAATTATTTTTTTTGTGACTCGCTTACGCAATTATACTTTTTTCGATCAATTACAAAAATTCGTATTTTAAAATTCTTGCTAATTTAAATTTTAATTAACCTAAATTTCTTAATAATTTTTTTAGTATTTTTTCCCATAGAATACAAATAAGTACTTGATTTTAAAAAATGTTCGTAATTTTAAACGAATTATGAACTTACACTGAAATATTCGTTTTCGTATAACTCACTTTTGGCTTCTTGTGCATTTTAAAGGATGTTTTTGCGCCCTGACTTATTTTTTTTTTTTCATGTTAAAGTGCAACTAAAAACGAAAAAAATGAGCACAACCAAAAGTTTTTAAATTGATTTTTCGAAGGACAAATTTTATTTGAAAAAAATACAAAAAAAAAAAAAAAGCAATCATCTTCAAAACAGCCCATGAAATAAAAACAAAAAAATGTTTCCTTATTTGTCATAAGAAAAGCTATTTCTCCCTAAAATTTCATTAATATTAGTTGACACGTTTTCAAATGAAAATTAAAAAACACAAAAACCGGTTTTTCGCACTTATCTAAAAAAATTTGAGGTTATGTGAAAAAGTGCTTTTCACAAAAGTAGTAGATTTTTACATGATCTACAAGTTTTGTATAAAACATTTTTTTCTAGGACGTCTCCTTTTACCATAAATCACGAAACACCATTTTTCACCCCCTTTCGACCCCCCACGGGAAGGGATGACCGATCCAGTTGTCTATTTTTGGTTTTTTACGTTTATACTTACCCCATAAACAGTTTCCAGCAATAAAATTTTGGATATCAATTTTTTCCTAACTATTTCCAGTTTGACTGGTGTAATAACGTTTTCGTAATTTTTAAAATTTTTAGGTGTCCATATTAGTCGATATCATGGTAGCCGCATTTTTGATTGTTTCAATTTCGATTTTGACAACGTCATTATTGCCGTCTAATTTTTTATTGCATGCAAAGTGTTGGCAAAAAATAATTTAAATATGGAAGATTCTGAATCCGAAAGTGTCCCTTCGGATGTTTACAATAAATAAATGCAATCCGTTTTTCTAAGTAATAATAACAAATAAATAGTTTGCACCGACTTTCTTTTTGTTTTTGTATCTTAACATTTGGATGTTATTATGAATTCATAATGGCACTGAGTGCTATTAACGTCAAAATGGCACTGTCGCAGATTAAATAACTATAATAGTATATTGTTAAAAAAAAACGGAATTTTGATTTTATATAATAACTTTTTTATTTACGGACTGATTTTATTGATTTTTGTCTTGTTTAAGAGAGAATGGATCAAGACAGACCGCTAATCTCATATTTTTTAACATATGTTGACAAAACAAAAAGGGGGGACATACCCCAACTTGGTTAAACTTTTAAACTAGCTGTAACTTTTTTTAATAGAACTGTATATCTTTACGTGCAAGATTCTGAAATGTTCAACATTTCTGAACAGAATAAGAAGTGGTAGATGCAAATATGTTAAATAATAGGTGACGTATGAGAAAATAAAGACATGTATGTTTTAACATGTTGAATTCGATTTTTCTATTATTAATTTTCAAAATCAACATGACATAATAATATGGTATTATTTTTCTCCACGACCATTACTGAATGCAATAATTCCAAAATCATTTTTGATAATTGAATGTAAAAATTCTCGCTCTTGAGTTGGAATATTTAATCTGAAACACGTGCTACTTATGCGTTTTGCGTGTATTTTCATTCCATAACAAGATACGGAATGAATATTCTGTAATTGATATAAACGACATAGGTTGCCCTGCATTTCGAAACTGTCAGTGTCAGATAAAAATGGCCGCGTTGTGATAATTATTTTCAGACAAATTTTAGTGCAAGTCAAAAAATAAGTGAAAAATCGGATGAATCAGATATGGAACTGGATGGTCGTGGAGAAAATATAGTCTGCTACTCGGTTAGAATGAAAATTCGATACTCGTGGTTAAATATAATCTTCCACTCGGATCGAATTTTCATTCCAACCTCGTTACAGAATCTACTATTCTAACTTGCTTAAAAGATAAATAAAAAACAATTATTTTTAATTTATTTCAATTAATTCTAATCTAATTGAATTTTTAACATTGCACATTTATTTTGACCCATAATAATTATTGAAAGCAATTTTATTTAAACAAAAGGGTAAACGATTTAAACAAGAAACACGTTTGAAATAGAGAGAAAAAATTAGATATTTATATGACCCTCATTAGTTTTAACTACTAGTTCCACATGTTGTCTCCAACTATTGATTGCTCATCTCCTGTGATCTTGACTAGTTTCCCCTCTAACATTGAAGAATTCAAAGAAATTACCTTGTCGGACTTCCATTGTCT
This sequence comes from Polydrusus pterygomalis, assembly GCA_963969555.1. Classification (NCBI taxonomy): domain Eukaryota; kingdom Metazoa; phylum Arthropoda; class Insecta; order Coleoptera; family Curculionidae; genus Polydrusus; species Polydrusus pterygomalis. The sequence continues at coordinate 17,119,204 of OZ018381.1, read as the reverse complement.
TTATTTTGTTACTTAACACAACGTTTCGGTTAGTTAGTATCTCTAACCGTTTTCAAGTGTAAACTAAATTATAATTCTAAGGCTACTATCTTAAATACTATCCATGTGCAATGAAGCTTGATGACTCCGCCTACGTGCTTATTGGAGTGTGAAGTTTGAGCAGTTGGTTTTGGACAAGAAGAGGTTTTCAGATATTGGGGATATCTATAGGTACTTGGTTTACTAAATATATGGGTATTTTGATTCATGAAAACTGCTTCTTTGAATTTTCGTTTTCTCCAGTGCTGTTCCATGTCCAAAACCATGGCTTATGACCACTGTATATTATATAGTAAAAATCTTGAATACTCTCGCAAGGTGGGGGCAAAGTCACGTGACACTCTGTCAATTTTGGTCTATTAAATTTTTATAAGTTGGCATGAATTACAGGACCGGACTTGAAAATTATACATGTGATACCTTCTAAAACAATTTATGCAATAGCCTCATCGGTTCTACCGCTTTAATATTGCCAAATAATAAGTAATAGGTAATAATTTCTTTTGAAAGTTATGTTTTATAAATATTATAATTTAAGGTAGGTAGTAGGTAATAAGCATGAATTTCTATATGGTTTAAAGATAAAGTGTCAAAATAGATTTAAAAAGTTTATAATATTATAAATATAAAAATACTAAACTAACTGAAACACAACTTAAAATAGGATTTTGTCACTCATATTTAGAATAGATTTTTTTTTGTTTTATTTGTTCAGATTATACCTATAGGTAAAATGCCTACAGTTCAACATAAACTAATTGAATTCAAGTTATTACATTCACTGTCAAGAAAATCCCCATATATGACTTACGTAAGGTACGTAGACCCAAATATGGTTTTTATAGAATTTGTTGGCTATGGTACGGTTACATTCCTAAACTTGTATGTAGGCTAACATAAAGTTAAAAGCTTTAGTTTAGCCAGGGATTAAATTTTTCTGTCAGTGGAAACCCTACTTTAACAGTTTTTGACTTACGTAAGGTACGTAGACACAAACGTGGTTTTCATGGAATTTGTTTGTTAAAATGCAATTTATTGATACAGTTACATTTCTAAACGTGCATGTAGGCTAACTTTATGTTAAAAACTTTATTTTATTGTCATACAAACAATAATAATAGTAATATCAAATAATAATTTCACTTATGTAAGGTACGTAGACACAGAAAATAGAATTATATATTTGTTCGCTATCCTATTACATATTAATATGGTTAGCTATTTTAACTACTATAGTAACATAATGTTACTTACTATTACCTTACTATTGCCAAACAATAATAATATTTACTAATAACAATAATAAAAATAATTCCTTCAAAATCAAATAGCAGCTTTTTAAAGGTTAATAATATGGAAAGCTGTTTTGGCATATGGTAGAACTAGGCGATACACGGTTTTATCAACCTACCCGGTTTTGTCCAACTCTCTCCTACCTACCTAAGTCAGGGAAATACTTAATTTCTACTTATTTTTCTTAAAACAGAAAAGGATACCTAGATAATGTAAAATGCGAAAATTATACATTAGAAACCTAACCTTAACGAACAAACATTTTAAGAACAAAAATTTTACAAACTAACTTTTCGACAAAAACGGCGTTCAGATGAAATAAAACTTATTACTTATCGATGAAATCAACTTAACGAGCAAGGCACACATTAATAATTATGATCCTTAATGAAAAAGAATTAAAAAATTTAAACCTGTATCGAAATTTTTGGTCAAATGAATAATAATTGTAGGTACTTTCACAAAAGTAATTAAATTAAAATTTTTAAAATGTAATTAAATGTAACAAAAACGCAATTCATAACTCGGTGTTGGGGCTCATTACGGTCCGATACAAATCTAGGGATATTATTATGTCCCAATATCAGCTGATCGATGACAAATAACCGCTGTCATCTGTTTTAAAACGAGACTATTCGTGATATTTAGTATATATGTTGGTTGGTCTATACATGTTCCGCTATACCTGATCTCGAAGGTTGAGTATGTTTCAGATGTTCTTTAACTTATACGGGAAGAGGTCTTTCTGTTTCTTCAATGAACAATTCGCCACACTCGCAAGGCATTTAATAGATACATTTTTTTGTGTATTCATTACGGGGCGGGGGGGTTAACTTTTGTAAGAAAGCTTCTAAGCGTATTTCCGGATTTGAAGCTGTTTTGAGATTATAGTTTTTGGCTATCCTTCTAATCTTTTCAGAAATCCCCTTAACAAAGAAGAAATGCTTGCTCCTTTTTCGTTTCTGTATTAGTTTTTACTTCGCGATTTTTAAGTGTTGAGATGGTATTAGTTACAAAGGTTTCAGGGTAACCGTTCTGTTTTAAATCTTTTTTGATATTGAAATGTCAATATTAAGGTCTTCTGGATTGTTGCAAGCAAACGTTAGATGCTCTGTTATAAAAAGTTTTAATTATTCCCTGTTTTATGGAGTTTGAATGATTCGATCCATGATTAAGGTATTGCCCCGTGTAAGTGGGTTTCCTGTACACTGAAGTTTTTATGTTTTCAGCACTTCGTTTGACAAGAACATCGAGAAAAGGTAGAGTGGAATGTTTTTCTGTTTCCATGGTAAATTTAATGGATTGTCTTACACTATTAATATGTTCCAAAACCCGTATTAGCTCTTCGTTGCTGTCTGTCCAGATAATAAAGGTATACCTTTTAATCTGTTCAGAAATGTTGAAGATTTCAGAATCTTCATTTCAGTACATAAGAATATACAGTCCTTTTCAAAACAGTTACAGCAAGTTTTAAAGTTTAACCAAGTTGAAATCTATCCGCCATTTTGTTTTTTCAAAAAATGTCAAAAATGTGAGGTTGACTCTCAAACAAGATAAAAATCAATAAAATCGGCCCATAAATAAAAAAGTTATTACATAAAAATAAAATTCCTGGTTTTTTAAACAACCCTATATAACTGGAATAATAGTTGAAGAGTGGTCAAGCGAAGTGATCTAAGTGCCATAATCGAAAACTACCAGAAAATGTAAAAAACTGTTTTAAAGCTAAGAATAATACAATAGTATATTTTTTCATTGATATTGTGTTAATAAACATACCCAAAAACATTCGTAGGAGAAAATTTTAATATCAGTTAATCGAAAAAACGTTTGTACAGGGTTATTTTTTATATTTGCGTACCTACCTACAGGGCTTAATATAAGTGACAGAAAAAAACTTTTAATATAAAAGTTGCATAATGTTTCCCGTAATATCTTTTAGACTTATTTAAAAAAAACATCTGCACATCGGAAAGTTAAAAACAAATGAAAGTATTCTTTTTTTAAATGGAACACCCTATATATTTTTTACCAGGGCGAAAGATCTTTTTCTCCTGATTTCAAAAATATATAATATGTCATCATTTAATCCAGTCGTTTGTGAAATATTTGAGTTTTTGATTAATTGAATTGACTATAATCTAGTCGGCGTTCCGCGTACTTCAACGTGACATATTTGTCACTTTAATTTAAATTAAAACATGCAACAAAGAAAATAACTTATGATTTATAATTTATGATATAAAGTAAAGTAAATTGCTGTTGAACTACAGCTATTCGGTTGTAATTAGAGTAAAAAAGACGCACTATTTGAAGATTGTCTTCTTACGAATATCCCATTTTCCTTACTGAATCTTTCAATTTAAAGTAAAGTGACAAATATGTCACGTTGAAGTATGCGGAACGCCGACTAGATTATAGTCAATTCAATTAATCAAAAACTTAAATATTTCACAAACGACTGGATTAAATGATGACATGTTATATATTTTTGAAATCAGGAGAAAGAGATCTTTCGCCCTGGTAAAAAATATATAGGGTATTCTATTTAAAAAAAGAAGACTTTCATTTGTTTTTTAACTTTCCGATGTGCAGATGTTTTTTTTAATAAGTCTAAAAGATATGACGGGAAACGTTATGCAACTTTTGTATTAAAATTTTTTTTCTGTTACTTATATTAAGCCCTGTAGGTGGGTACGCAAATATAAAAAATAACCCTGTACATAAATTGAACAAAAAAATTTAGAAAAGGTCTAAGGCTTCTTTTATACTGGGATTCTGTATGCGAGATACAGTATCTGGGATTTAGATTCTCGCCATCTATGAATGCTTTTTATAACGAATAGGATGAAATTGGCACTAAGATCTTCTAGTGGGACATTGGCATAGGTACATAGATCATATAAATGAAAAATTTTTTTTTTGAATTTTGGCACACAGATCACTTAGCTTGACCGCTCTTCAGTTATTGGCATAAGAAAGTCTTTATTTTTTAGTTGTTCTATATTTAAAAAAGGGACCAGATTCTGGTGATATTTAAACTTCGCCACTTCAAAAAGAGAAATGCCAAGTAGAATTTCTTAGGTGTCAACTGATTATAGAGTCAACTCTTTCTAAAAATAAAGCATTTTGACAGTCGACACCCACATTTGACATTGACAGCTGATACTGGTTTCTTCCTAAAAGTTTCAAGTTCAATAGTGGGCCGTAGCAAGCTCACGCGTCAGATTTCAGAGACAAAATTTTCTTGGTGTTTATTATTTAAGTTGAACGATGACTAGAATAAACCAGTTTGTGGTAATTAACTCTCCTATTTCCAATATCTGTTTGTATTTAAAAACACATGTCATTTTGTCGGCTTTGTGCTACGCCTCGAACGTAAATTATAATATGGCAACGCAGCATTGAACGCAAAACATGCGCAGACTTGCCGCTTGCCGCTTGCCGCTTGCCGCTTGCCGCTTGCCGCTTGCCGCTTGCCGCTTGCCGCTTGCCGCTTGCCGCTTGCCGCTTGCCGCTTGCCGCTTGCCGCTTGCCGCTTGCCGCTTGCCGCTTGCCGCTTGCCGCTTGCCGCTTGCCGCTTGCCGCTTGCCGCTTGCCGCTTGCCGCTTGCCGCTTGCCGCTTGCCGCTTGCCGCTTGATTGGCTCGTGGATACAATATGTGGACGGCGAAACTCTTGTATGTTGTCAGGGTTGTTCATAACGTTTACCATTGGTACGTTTAGTGCATTTCAAATGTATTTTAATGTTTTATAAATTAATAACGCCATACCTTTTAGTTTATCGTACGTTGAAATGCGGTTGTAAAAATACTTAGACCAGTGATGATTTAGTTAGGCCTAAAAAAAATATTCCCCAATTATTACTCCTTAAAAATCAGTAATAACTTGGTAAAAATTCTTTAAAGTTTCGCGCGTGTCAAAAGCATTTTAAACCACTTTTTAAGCGCGCCAAGCCCGATGACGTCACGAAGTTTGACTTTTCCGTCATCCGTCATCCTGACAGGTGGACGAGCTACCGAGTTTGCATTTGGATTGCCGTGTGTTATTGTTATTGTATTGTTGTTTTAAGGTGGAATTCTCAACGTCGTTCAATTTATTGCCAACCTATAACCTATTTCGAGGATGTCATACACGAATTATACTTCTTGACGTCACAGCCCGTTTTTATCCGCTTGGGATAATTTGAATTTTGGGGCATTTTTAAATCTTGCTAGCGGTCTTTTGGGACGAAATATGTTGTTCTTTTTTTGCTGCCATATGTTTATGACAATATATACTTATGATTTATAGAATTTTTTCCCCGTTTAAAATTTTTGTCAAGTTCCCTATTATGTAATTCATTGGTGTGTGCATGTGTTCTGAGTTTCTGCATTCCAAGGTAGAAGCCGCTGTTGGGCTACTAACACTCAAGGCTCCATTAACTGGACCTATTTTTCGAGCAAATAAAAAAACACTAAATAGGACATAATTTTTCAAATCCGTGTAAATGATCGCTCTTTCCACTACATACTTTTCCAATTTGGACACGATCCGATATACTGTCCATAAATTACCGGAATTTCCATTTAATCCTATTAAGCTAATGACAAAGCTTTTTGGTTTGTATCAAGAGTTATACGATAACTCAGGTTTGTTTTGGTTATTTATTGGTGGCCCAAAATAATAGTGTTTCATGCTTGTTAGAGCGCTGCGATTTTTTTGACGTTAAATTAGTTATTTGCATAATAATAAAGTACCGTGCTAGCAAAAATTATTTGCATCAAAGAGGACCTTGCATCTAAGGACGTAATGCTTAGCCGTAGAGCTTAATACCTGTTGAGTGTCAGTAACTACCTGAATTAACAATCAATCAGTTATTTCGTCATCTTTGACAGTCGTTACAAGTAATTTGATTCATCGCTAATTTTTTCAATTTCTTGAACAATTCACACAATGGGCTTTACGAAACCGCATAAAACATTCATGGTTGAAGCGTATTTTCGAAACGGGGTTAGAGTAAGTGGTGAGTGGCAATACAATCCGGGTTTGTCCATGGACGATTTTTACGAACATTTTCCTAACGTTGCTTTTATTGCTGGGGATTTTTATCATTGCCTGAAAAGAACCGTGGCTGTGTTTAGGGAAACAAGTTCTATACAACACAAAAAAGGAGCAGAACGACTATCTGTGAGAACAGAAGAACTTGTTGCAAACGTTCGTGAAATAATGCAAAATACGCCAACAAATTGTAGAGGACGCCTGTCCCAAGAAGTGGGAATATCTTATGGAACATGCAGGACTATTCTTAAGAAGAAATTAATTTAATTTTTCTTTTTCTTTCTGTATATTCTTACTTTGTTAATTTTGTAAACAACAAAAATAAATTTGTATTTGTCTACTTATTTTATTACTCATTAGTTTGGCATATCATGTCATAATATGAAATTGACAAAATTTTAACCTAGATTTGGTTAGATATATCGTTCCCAAATCATTGTCATCTAAACCAAGCCCTACGGTTTTTTAATCCAAGCCCTCATTGATGCAAATAATTTTTGCTCGAACGGTGGTATGTATGTACGTGGTAGTATCTATCATAGATAGTTACCTTTAGATAAGCAAACAATAATCATGAAAGTGGCATATTTAACAAAGCTATACACGATTAGACATGCGCACTGCAACATTATCATTTGACGAAAGGGAAAATAGACAGGCCCGGGCTTTAAAATTTAAGTTCTTGCTCAAGAAATTGTAAAAGTTGACCTTAAATTTTTTACGTGTAAACAGCTAAAATTTGCCCCAAATTCTTGCCAAAAAATTGGAATTTCATCTCAATTTTTGATCAAGTTGGTATTAATAGGGTAGTGATTTCTGGCATTTTTAGTAGTTGTAAACCTATCAGATTTTCAGGATAGCAAATGGTTTTTAAGGGTTTGTTTCTAAAATTTGTTTAAAAATTATTCGTCGTCGTGTTTTTAGTTCAAAAAGGAATTGAACAAATTAATTAAACTATAAAACTTCTAAAATCGAATATAAAAAACAAACAAAACCAGCAAAATAACCAATCTTCGATATTATCGCGAACCTAACCCCAAGTCAAATATTAGTTGGCATATAACTTGTATTGATTCTAAAATTTGGAAAAAATTTGGGAGTTCCATCCAACGAATTAAGGCAAAGGGGATAGAGGTGGATGTCTATTTTGGGAATCGCAATAATGTAGCTATTTTGTCATACCGTGGTCGACAACTTCACGAAATTCATGAACATACCATAAGAGAGCGTATTTTTGGGATGTATAGAGCAGGTGAACACGTTACCATTCGCTTATTACAACTAAACCTTAAAATCATTGAAGGTGTTGAAATATCCACTGGTTCATTAGCGGACTGTTTAAAAAAATGTAGATGGCGTAAATGAACTGTATCAAACAGGTATTTTTTATTTTGGAAACCCGTATAGCCCAAAAACGAGTGGAATTTTTAAGATAATTTAAAAATTACGGCAACTACCAATTTCCCTTAACACCTGATTTTCTGGATGAAACCTGGATATACATACAGTTCGTCAGAGGGTGTACGGTATAGTATTCTACATGCTGGTTCAGAAAATGGATTTGTGAATAATGCAAGTTTGATATTCAAATCTGGCCTGAAATCTGGTAATTATCAATATTCGATGAATAGTGAAAACGTTAAAAAACGGTTTCAAGAAAAATTGTTACCAAACTTGGAAAAACCGTTGCTTATTATCACGGATAACGCCACCTATCATTCTGAGCTAATTTTAAAATCCCAAATACAAGTTGGTCAAAAAGATTACTTATTGCATGGTTAGAACAAAGACAAATTCCGGTTTCACCTTTTGCAATGAAGGATCAGAACTGGATGATTTAGTTTTGGGTCTGTGGAATGAAGCCATAGAAAATGTAACATCGGAAAAATGTAAAAATTATGTAACAAACAGTAATAAAATTGAGCTAGTGTAGTCATTATTCGGATCCAAAGGCCGTCGTCTCTTGGAATTGCTTCCTAACGTTTCGCTAGCAAGAATGGCGAGCTTCTTTAGAGGTCCTTCCATCTTCGGTGCTGGAAGTAGACTGGACTAGAGTTGTTAAGAAAAGAACGGAACAGGTTCTTTAGAACAGGTTAGAGATAGCCTGTTCAGTGAACTGTTCTTTGTAAAAGAACTGAACCGGTTCTTTAGATAGAGTTATGACAGATGATTGCGGTCGAGTGATGTTAAAGAGCAGGGAAATTGCTGCGGGAGTTCAGCAGTTCTGACCACTCGGGAACCTGTTCTATTGTCACAAAAATCGCATTTTGTTAATCACTTTGTAAAAAAAAAAAAAAGTTCGTCAGTTCCGTAAACAAAGTTAAATCACAGAACACCGCTGCGTCCGCGTGTATGCTCTCACTGCTCTCTGTTCCCTGTTCCCTGTTCTCTGTTCTCTGTTCTCTGTTCTCTGTTCTCTGTTCTCTGTTCTCTGTTCTCTGTTCTCTGTTCTCTGTTCTCTGTTCTCTGTTCTCTGTTCCCTGTTCCCTGTTCTCTGTTCCCTGTTCTCTGTTCCCTGTTCCCTGTTCTCTGTTCCCTGTTCCCTGTTCTCTGTTCACTGTTCCCTGTTCTCTGTTCCCTGTTCTGCTCCAAAAAAAGAACAAAAAAAGAACAGCCTGTTCTTTTTATTCTGAAACGACGACCCGCAAGCCATCTTTCATAAATCACCAATCACACAAAAGAACAGGCTGTTCTTTCAACAATCACACATAAAAAGAACAGGCTGTTCTTTCAAGAGGAATGCAGCGGTGTGTATGTATTACATTTACTGTGGCATCTTGTGTGTGAATAGGCCTGCACTATGTCGCCCGTTCTACTTGTGACACCCTACACCCGGATACGACAGCAAAATATGTAATATAACGACCTACGGTTAATGAAATTTAAATTTGGATATATTTCCCGCGTTTTTGTAGGCTCTCTCTCCATTCGGTAAGGACCAATTGGCGCTAGCTTATTTAAAACCGTTCCCGCCAATTGTGTATGATGTGCCACTATTTATGCCAGTTCACATCTTACTTTAACCTAAATTGTGGTATCCGCCGTACGGTGGCGCCTTCTACAATACACACTTGAACCATTTTATATTATTCAATACAACGCGCAAATAAGAGTTTAGCGTTCAGTAGCCAGTGCATCATAACGAGGAAGGAATAGCAAGTTAAGTAACTGAAAATTAATTTTATTAGACTTAAATACCGATTTCTATAGAAATGCTATTATTTAGTAGATTTATTGGCACCTGTGTGTAATTTATGAATTATTAACTTATAAAATTGAATTTGGAATATAATTATGGCCAAACTGAGCCTATACACAAAAGCAAGAAAAGTAAACTAAGCTTGGCTGTATTTTATGTAAGTATCGGTTAATATGTAGGTAATATACAGTTTTCGAGGGGGACACAAAATTGGCAAAAAATCACGTTAACACGTGCAGCCCCCTAGGCGGGGGGGGGGCAACACCCCCAAATTCTGAAGTGGATAGGGGGGTCGGTGATGTAAAATGCATGCACTTCAGTTCAATAGTTTTGTAGATTTATTGATTTAAAGCTTAGAGTAGACTTTAATAGGTACATCGGATTAGTTTGTACTACTTTCAGAAGAAATTTAAGTAACATCATTTACCTAATAGTAAATGCTTTTCTTCACTACGCCCATGGTTTGTTTATCATTTTGGTGTTGAAAATAGCGATTGGAGCGTTTTTTGTGGCAAAAAAAGTGGTTTCTTCAAGAAAGATAAGAATGGAATGTCTCGTACTTTTTTTTTAATAGGAACTTAGTACATAGTTTGCGATTGATTCGACCAAACTTTGTTGTTAAAATACCTTTTAATGCTTTATACATAAATTAACCATGGTATATTCCACGGCAGAAAGGGTTGAAATTATCGAAATATTTTTCGGAAATAATTAGTGTGTTAATAGAACAGCACAAATATTTAATGAGCGACATAAGAACAGTAACGTGCATCGGAAATATGTTCTAGAGCTTGTAACTAAATTTCGGGAAACTGGCTAAGTCGGATTCAGGATGGTGCCACACCACATTAAGCATTACGTGCTTTGACAATATTTAGATTAGACGTTTCCAGGTTGATGGATTGGTAGAAGAGGTGCCACTGAATGGCCCCCAAGATCGCCAGATTTATCACCTTTGGATTTCTTTCTGTGGGGTCACTTAAAAAGCAAAATCTATGCTACTCAGCCAACATCGTTAGAACATTTGCGACAAAGAATTGTGAATGAGTGCCTTCAAATTACTCCTCAAATATTGCAAAATGTGCGGCAACGTTTTGAGCAAAATCTTTATTACTGCATGGACAGTCATGGTGGTAATTTTCAAAATTTACTTGGCAGTTCATTCTTTATTTTTAAACTACTTTGCTGCCAAATGTATTGATCTCCATTAATGATGATGTATTAAAGTTTTATGTAACCTTTAAATCAATAAATTTCCAAAACTACTGAACTGAAGTACATGAATTTTACATCTTTATAAAGGGAATTGAAAGACCTTAATAATAAGGTATCACTCAACCCCCCTTTCCATTTAAGATTTTAGGGGTGGTGCCACCCCCGCTCAGGGGGCTGCACATGTTAACGTGATTTTTTGCCAATTTTGTGTCTCTCAAACAAACTCGACGAGTCTGATCGTTTTTCCAAAAAAGAACTGAGCTGCCAGTATATGTGTCTGTTTCGTTTTCGATGCACCATCCTGTATACTATACAGAGTGTTGGGAAAGTTTATCATCAAAGGGATTTTATACTGTGTGCCTGAACAACACTTGTATAACGGTTGATGAGAAACTGCTGGGCTCAATAAAGCCAATTTAGGTACTTACTGCTATCTTTAGACGCGGCATGCTATATATGTATGATTTTCCACTAAAAAGGCACATTTTTGTATAATGCCCTTTAAAAATTATAAATAAAAATGACGTTAAACATCCGGTAGTTTTCTTATACTCATCGTTGATTGTATTGACAGCACAGGCGCTTTTATTGAATAGCTAACTATATTTAAAAACTTTTTTTTCAGTTGCAATTTTACTGCGTAAATGACTGCAATAAAGCAAGAGGTAAATGTTGAACATCACCTCGTGTAAAATAAACCTTCTTTTTGCCTCCCGCTGTCCCTAAATTTTTTCCAAATTGGGACATACAATTTACTTTAATTTAAAGATATTGACAGACGCATCCTTAAACTGTGATTCTAATGTAACGGATTTTCAGATTTAACTTTAATTTTTGAAATATACATTAACGTGCTGGTATAAATTGGCATCCATTAAAAAGTATTTCCTTCCAATGAAAGCCCTAAATTAAAAATCTATTACAAGATAAGTAACGTTTTAACCTTTAGCTTGAGTAATAGATGTGTTTTGGACTTCCATTGCCTTTGGTTTTTCATATCACATTCACCTGAAGACGACTGAAGGTACTTACCAGTTGAAACGATGGATTTAAAGTATATCTACATTAATTTTTATATTATATAGATTGTTATCGTATCCGAGTGTAAGGTGTCACAAGTAGAACGGACGACATAGTGCAGGCCTATTCACACACAAGATGCCATAGTAAATGTAAAGTCAATACTTACAAAAAATTATGACAATCCAATAGCAGGTTTATTAAAGGAAAAAAAAAATTTTCGTGAGCTTTTAACGCCTCCAGCGGCTAAACTAAGGAGTTTCGGATACAAACAAGTTGACTTTAATCGATATATTTTGTGCCCCGAAGTCTACCATCAAACGTTGTATGCTTATTTTCCCGACACAAAATTAATTTTTTGGAAAAAATATCACTAGATAAATTTGAGTCTTTATTTGAAAATTAATATTACATAATAAGGTCTATTAGGGCGCCGGAAATTAAAATTTGGATGACTATAATCTATTTCGTTTGAAACCTATTTTAAAACATAGTATAGAATTTTTCTTAAAGGGGTTTAAGTGCGACTAAAAAATATAAAGAAAAAGGTGCCAAAATTCTAAAATTAATTTTCCAAGTAAGGTCTTTGTATGCATTTAAATAAGGCCGTTACGTAAGCGGCTTGTTTCTGGCGTTAAAGTTATCCGGCATAGTAGTACCGGGATCATCATTAATGCCCAGCTTACCGTTATAGTAGGGTTTGGTATGGCAGGCAAACCACCTTAAGGGCAATTTATCACCAACATTGGCTCGGGGCATAAAAAATTAGTTTCTGTTCTAAAATAAAAATTTTAAATTCGGCCATCGTCAATTTCTGCGGCAACTACTGAACAAACCCCTAGAAAAATTATGGATTCATAGAAAACTTTAGAAAGTCTTACAATTTTTAAATGGGGTTTCGAAAAAAAAAAAATTTTCTTATCTATAAAGTTGGGCAACTAATAGCCGCAAAGATTGATGATACGAATTTTAATTTCCTTTTTAAAACAGAAGTACTTAATTTTTACACCCTCAGAACATATAATATAGTTGATAGATTGCCCTTAATAAAACGTACACCTCATAAAAGCTAAAAAGTTTTTGAAGAATTATCCAAAATTTAAAGTTCCTTCAATTAAAATTCCAAAAAATATATATATTTACCATTTATAATTTTTTTTTTAAATAATGGGTACTAAAAGTAACGATCTAGATTTTTTTTATATCACTAATTATTTTATATTATTAAAATTAGTGCGTTAAACCATCCTCTATGTTTGTTACTAAGGTCTGATAAACAGTATTATGAGTTTCAAAATCAAAATATTTCTTTTAAAATAAATAACGAAGCTATTGAAATTGTTACTTAAGTTAAATATTTAGGAGTTATTATTGACAAAAATTTAAAATTTCATGAACATATGGATTATATTTGTAAAAAAATTTCAAAAAAAATAGGAGTACTAAATAGATTAAGCGGATACTTAAGCATTTATAGTAAAAAAATTATTTTCAATTGTATTATTTTACCTCATTTTGTTTTTTGTAGATTAATTTTATATATATGTTCACAACAAGATAAAAACCGATTACAGATTTCACAAAATAGAGCAATGAGAATAATATTGGGATATAATAAATACACTAAAATAACGGAAATGCTAATTTGTTTACAATGGATGAATATAGACAATTTTTTATTATTTCGTATTTTGATTTTTATTCATAAAATAAATTTAAATATAACAGCACTATATTATGAAAATTTCTTAACAAAATTTAATGAAGTTCATATTCATGAAACAAGAGGAAAAAAAACCTTTATTTTGGATCATACAAATTTGAAATCGACTCAAAAATCAATATTTTTTAGTGGTGCTATAGAATATAACAAGTTAGGAAATGAAATTAAAAGGTGTAATTTAAAACTATTTGTAAAAAAATTAAAAAATCAAATTTTATGTAAAAAAGTGTAATAAAATAGTCTTTCTAGATTGTAATTACCTATCTATCAGGAGAGCAGAAAAAAATTAAAATTTGAAATGTAATTAAATAGGTCAATGAACTAATAAAAATTTGTTATTATTATTATTATTATAGGTCAACCTAGCAGTCTATTAATTCTTAGTGCTTACTGGATACGCCTACTACATACTTATTATGTTTACCAATTAAGTAACTAGGGCTATGGTTAGAATGGTAAGAGATGGAGATAAAGATACAATATTGCATTTTTTATTTTATTCTTACTTTGCCGACGCTTCGCTTTAAACAAATGCTTGCTTAGGGGTTTTAGCCAATAAATAAAACTGAATTGTCCATACTTTAAGTGGAGTGTATATTTGAAAGGAGAGAAATAAGACACTTTAAGTCCTTCTCCTTTCGAATAAATAAAAGATAAAAATACCTGTATATATTTAAAAACTTCAACTAAATATACTATGCGTTATGCACCTTATTTACCACACACACCCTCAAGGGTTATATTTATTGTGACATCAAATATACACTTCCGATTTGTTATGGCATCACCCACACACACACTCAAGGGTTATATTTATTGTGGCATCAAATTTACACTTCCGATTTGTTGTGGCATCACGTATATTATACACACTCAAGAGTTTCCTATATTTATTGTGACATCAAATACACACTTCCAATTTGTTGTGGCATCACGCATACACATACTCAAGGGTGATATTTATTGTGGCATCAAATTTACACTTCTGATTTGTTATGGCATCACCCATACACATATTTAAGGGTTATATTTGTTGTGGAATCAAATTTACACTTCCGATTTGTTGTGGCATCCGCATATACACACTCAAGGGTTACCTATATTTATTGTGACATCAAATACACACTTCTAATTTGTTGTGGCATCACGCATACACATACTCAAGGGTTATATTTATTGTGGCATCAAATTTACACTTCTGATTTGTTGTGGCATCACGCATACACATACTCAAGGGTTATATTTATTGTGGCATCAAATTTACACTTCCGATTTGTTGTGGCATCACGCATATACACACTCAAGGGTTCTATTTATTGTAGCATCAAATATACACTTCCGATTTCTTGTGGCATCGATGCCACTATTGAGGATAATCAATGGTTCATATCTCGGCTAAAATGGAGTGTATTATGACGCAAGTCAGTGGACAGTGTTGCTGCTTTTTTTTACAGACCGGCTGTTGCCAGTATTCTCATGTGACCACAATTGGGTTTATAGTTTGGATGCCACCGTAAATATGTGGACACGTATGTGTGTTCTTTCCGTGTTGTTAGTTGACGGAACTAGCGACCTTTTTTTTTTTTTTTTTAGAAAGTGATTAACAAAACAGGTTTACGGAACAGGTTCCCGAGTGAGAACCGAACTGTTCGAACCTGTTCAGCAATTAACCTGTTCTTTAACATCACTAGACTGGACAGTCTGGTACACAAAACACCAACTAAGAGAAACGTTATTTGCATGTTAATTGAACGAAACGGAAATGACGTTTAACCGATCGCCATATTAGGTGGCAGGGGGTGAGGAAGGCAGGGGAACGCTGAATTTCAATTGCAGGTTAGTAAATTAATTTTTTAATGTTTGTTTACTTTGCTTCTTAATTTTCTGAGAAAAATTATGTTTATTCTAGACGATTAAAGACAGCAAAGCAAACAACATTAAAAAATTAATTTACTATAAAAAACAATAAAACTTTTTTAGAAAAAAAAACGACCATATTTTGTTTATAATTTATTTCAATTTTAGATCAAAAAATATCTTAATGCAGAAGGCATAACTTCCAATGAGTCTAACACAAGACGAATTTTTGATAACTATATGAACTTCTGGTACGAACTAGTTACGGAACATTGTACTATCAAAAATAAAAGTTTCCTGAGGGATTAAAGGTGGTATTCAGAGTCGACTAACTTCCTAGGCCTGTACAAAAATATAAGCCAAGGAAGCATCTAAGGTATCCACCAGTGATTCTTATTTTACCCTTCTTAGTAGGTACAAGTTTAGAGTCACAGTGGGGTCATTCAACGGCTTCCTTGCCTATGCTTTTCAATTTTGCAATAAAGGGCTGTTCATTATTAAAATTAGGTCTTCATGTAGGGCAAGTCTTAATCCGGTGGAGGTCAACATATTGGGCTAGTCTTGTAAATAAATAAATAAATAAATAAATAAATAAAGCCTTTATTATACATAAACCAATTTATAAAATAATTATATTTAAATTACGGCGAGATCTAGCAATGCTATTCATCTAACCGTTGTGGTAGGAATAAATAATTAAGTGAATTAACACAGAGAAAGTTGTTAAAATAAAGTAAAATAAAGATATACCTATAAAATATATAGCGATGGGAGCAAAGAGAACTTTTAAATATTATAAAAATCTTTTGACGGCTTTCTTAAAGCTCACAACTGAAGTAAGCGACTTAACTTCTGGTTGTAGTAAATTATAAATTTTAACAGCATTATATGTGAAGGAACGCTGGAATAGTGCGGTCCTGTGCTTTGGAACATTAAACCTTTGGCAGTGACGTGTGGGTCTATCATGAATGGCACTTCCACGAATAAGTTTTTTAAATAGATATTCTGGGTTACTCGATAAAACAGTTTTGTGTACCAATGTGGCTAAATGTAAAGAAAATCGGCTTTCTAAATTAAGCCATTCTGAAGCAACAAACAGTGGTGTGACGTGATCAAACTTTCGAAAGTTGTAACAAAATTTTAAGCAAGCATTTTGCAATTTTTGTAAGGTATTCTTTTCCCTAACAGTCAATGCAGGCCAGTAAACAACATCACAATATGATAGCAGTGACAAAATAAGTGAATCACAAAGTCTTAACTTGATTTCAGTGGTTAGAGCATCTCTGTGCATATACAGAACTTTTAATTTGTAATAAGATTTTTTTATTAACTCAGAAACGTGGTTTTCAAATCTCAACTTTGTATCAAAAACGAGACCCAAATTTTTGCAAATTTTAGAGGGAAGAAGTGCTACATTATTAATACTTACATTAAAAGCGTCCCCCGTGGATAGTTCTTCGCTATCCTTACCAAAAAGCAAGAGCTTAGACTTTGAACTATTTAATAATAGGGAGTGTGCTCTTGATATATTAAAGATTATTTCAAGATCATCATTTATATTATCCAATGCTAAAATCAAATCAGCAATATAGAAAGAACGATATAACTGAAAGTCATCGGCGTACTGGTGAGAAAAACATGATTTTAAAAAATTACTAAAGTCAGATGTATATAACGAAAAGAGAAGCGGATCCAATATGCTCCCCTGAGGCACCCCTCTGTCCACTGGTAGATACTCCGAAAAGTTGGATCCAACGCAAACACGCTGTCGCCTACCTGACAAATAACTGAACAGTTGCATCACTAAAGCCAAAGTACTTCAACTTTGTACACAAAGTCGAGTGGTCCAAAGTATCGAACGCTTTACTATAATCCAAGAGAATAAGAGCAGTATTTTTTCCAACGTCGCAAGCTCTGTAGATGTCATCTGATACATGTAATAAAGCTGTGGAAGTACTATGTTGAGGTCGAAAGCCAGACTGCGTTGAGGGCAAAATTGTATTGAGGGTAACAAACTTACTTACCTGATCATGAATTATCCTTTCGAGTATTTTTGACATTGTAGGCAGTATGCTGATAGGCCGGTACTGGGAAACACTCTCAGGAGAAGCCACCTTTGGCACCGGGATAATGTTGGCGCTCATCCAGGCCACTGGAAAGAGTGATAACCGTAAGCAGCTGTTTATAATAAACGTTATGTACCCTGTCAAATAAGGGGTTGTAGGTATGCATTAACATGAAACAAAAAAAAATTGGGCAGAATAATCTCATACATAAGTAAAATGTTTTCAAGAATTATTTTTAAATAGAAACTGAGAAAATTGTTTAATTGGTTTTAAAACTTTTATTACTGGGGTCATTAACTTTACTTTTATTAAAAATGTTATGCTTTTTATAGTGTCCAGCACTTAAAGTTTGATATTGATTATTTTTATCTCTTAAATATTTGTAAACTGTTAATCGAACATATAATTTAACAATTTCATTACATATGTCGTGTTGCTCACAGAAGTTACATTTTTGAAATTCATTTCCATAAATATTTAAAAATGTATCTTCTAAGTGAGCAATGCCACTATTATTAAGGAAACGATACAATTTCTCGTGGAATTACATCGAGTAAGCGAACTAGTTTGTCACTGGCATAAGTAGTCTAGTATTTTCATCATATTCTTTAAATGAAACAACATAAATACTGATTAGTTACGTCGCTAGAATACAAATTAGCAAGTTTCACAGTCAGGTACAGACTTTCAATTTCAAAGGTTATTAAAAAGCATCCCTCCAAGAAAAATTTGGAAGTAAAAGGAATATTCTCGGCTGCAATATTTTTAGCTTAATAATAATATTACAATATTTAGTACTTACTCAGAGAAATACTAAGAACTTCAGTGACATTTTTAACATAAATAATAATGCCGGTGCGATAGAAATCACAAAAAAAATAAAACATTTCCACAAGGCGGTCTAAAAAAAGAAAGGTTAGGAAAACGAAACGTCAACAATGTCAAATTTTAATCGCACGTACGGTACGTCTCAATTGCTTTTGCACATACGTTCAAATATGGCCAGGTGGCTGACATATCCGGTGGCAAGATGTTGCGGGTTGCCCAATCCCACATTCATCCCCGTGGTCTTCCAGCACCGGAGATGAAGGGAGCTCTGAAGAAGCTCGCCACTCGTGCTAGCGAAACGTTAGGAAGCAATTCCAACCGACGACGGCCTTTAGACCCGAATGATGACTACACTAGCTCACCGACTGGCCGCGAAAGCCTGAACCAATTTGTCAGTAATAAAATTAAATGATGTGTGGGAACGGAAAGATTTATCGATGCGCAGATACTCTTCCCCTTATTATTAACTTGGATGAATCTAATGCTGATGATCCTTGCGGAGATAATTTATTTTAATTATTAAAAAAAACTGTATTTTGTTGAGTTGCCACTTGTTATTATATTTTCTTTTTTATGATTTTATAAATAAGATAAAAATATTTTAAACAAAATTTATAAAGTGATGCACTAGACAAAAAAATATATGATTCAGTTTTAAATTTTATAAATGAGTTTTATTTATTTTTCAGTAAATTTAAATTAATTAAAAATTTCATACTAATTTTCCAAAACAAAATGTTTCATCCTATGATACCTTTTACCCTAAATAAACTACTTATTTCTGACTTTATTAATAATATAAAAATATAAATAAAAAAATTGAAAACACGCGTTTATATTTTACTTGTTCACATGCATCCGTTGTTATGTAGATTAACTCTAAGCAAAATCATAAGTCAAACTGACTGAATTATTTTACGACGTACCGCAAATATGGAGAATATGACGTAACGGTCAGCAGTCATTGAACAGGCTTTACTACCTACTACATGAAAATAAATGGGGTTTGTTCCGGGTTTAAAACCCTAAATTATAAATTTGGCTGTTTTATTATTTATACGTCCGTTGAGTGTTTAATTGGTAAATTTATTGAAATAATTTTACAAGCATTTTATCTGGAAACTGAATTAAGTTAATTGTGTTGTTTGTTGCAGGTAAAAAGGCGGACTGTACGAATTTACTGAATGTTGAGAGAAACGCCTCCAGCTTCGAGATTATTAAATTATTTTTGGTAAGACCGAAATATTTCCGTACTTAAACAGGGCGAATCTTCTAACTGAAGTGAATGGGGTAACAAAGAATCTAATTCTTAAAAAAATTGAAAAACACAAGCACCTTTTTCCTGATTTACCAATTCTTTTGCATTTCCAAGTATTGCCTTTTATCCAGGATGGAAACTAACCCAACTTTTTTTTAATGCGAATATTCTGATTTAGTTGAAAACAACATACAAATAATAATATACTATTTACTGTACTTTTATGTTATACAGTGTGACCAGTAAAGCCTGCATCATATGGGATTTTTTTTATTAATAGCTTTATTTAAAATTTGACTTTGGCATCAAGTTCTGCTTCGATCGAGATGAAAATTAAGCAAAAAAATAGTAGACACGTGATTCGCATTATCTGTCAAATTTTAATTTTTTCCAAAAAATAATTCAAAAGTGGAGTTATTTCTGGTAATATCGAAAAAAGTTATTATTAAAGTTTTTTTAAATGCAGTCTCTAGCCCACATGAAATATTTCAGCTGCATAAGATAATTTTGATTTTTTACCCGCCACTAAAATTTATTTTCCACTTAATGAACACTTTACTGATGACATTGTGTTCTTTTTTGTCTTAATATTAAGTTGTATTATTACTTTCAGACACAAACTACGTTTTCAAAAATACTTATTTTTATGAAGTTACCTTATACAGGGTCAAAAGCAAATAAACTTTGCATCACATGCGACCAAATTTTAAGATCCCAATTTTGATTTTGTAGAAAAACACACATTTAATATGGCGCTACTTTAAAGAAAATGTACATACCTATCTGAAATAAAGCATTGTCAAAACCAAAAAGCTTTATGTGGGTTGCATTGAGTCTTATTTTGCAAAAGTGGTGCAATTTACAAAATATGGGTAAAAATCGAGTCGAAAAATAGTAGTCACGTGATTCGCATTATCTGTCAAATTTTAATTATTTCCAAAAAATAATTCAAAAGTGGGGTTATTTCTTAAAGTATAGAAAAAAGTTATAAAAAAAAGTTTTTTTAAATGCAGTTTCTAGCCCACATGCAAAATTTTAGCTGCATAAGATAATTTCGATTTTTACCCATATATAGTAAATTGCACCACTTTTGCAAAATAAGACTCAACGCAACGTATATAAAACTTCTTAGTTTGACAAGGCTTTACTTCAGATACATTTTCTTTAAAGTAGCGCCATATTCTTCTTCTTCTTTTTCAGCCTTATCGAGTCCACTCCTGGACATAGGCCTCTCCGATTCTTTTCCATTCCTGTCGATCCTGAGCCAGTTGTGCCCAGTTTCTACCAGCGACCGCTCTGATATCATCCCCAATGCCAACGCCTCTGCGGTCTTCCTCTACTTCTTTTTGTTTCTCTGGGGCGCCAGTGGGTCACTTTGTTGGTCCATCTACTATGGTCCTGTCTTGCAACATGTCCCGCCCACCTCCATTTCATCTCGGCCATGTAGCAAATTACGTCGGTCACCTTTGTTCGTCCTCTTACTTCCTCGTTTCTGATCCGATCCCTTATGGAGACTCCAAGCATTGCTCGTTCCATTGCCCTTTGTGTTGTCTTTAGTCTGTCTGCACTGCCTTTTGTGATTGCCATTGTTTCAAGGCCATATGTTGCTACCGGCAAAATGCACATGTCATAAACTTTGCGTTTTAGATGTATTGGAATGTCTGGATTTTTTAGGACGTATTTTAGTTTTCCAAAAGCAGCCCAGGATAGTTTCACTCTTCGCGTTATTTCCGACTTTTGATTCTCTTTTCCTAGTTTAATGAGGTGTCCTAGGTATACGTATTCGTCGACGTTTTCAATGTTTATGTTAGATAATGATAATTGAATGTGATTGGGTGACATAATCTTGGTTTTGTTGATGTTCATTTTTAGCCCTATTTTTTTCGATGTAATGTTTAGTTGCTGCATCATTTCTTTTAACTCATCTGGATCTTCGGAGATGAGAACAATATCATCCGCGAAGCGTAAGTTACTCAGGTACGATCCGTCGATTTTTAAGCCTTTTTGCTTCCAATCCATTTCCTTAAATATCTCTTCCAGTGCCAGGGTAAACAGTTTTGGTGATATCGTGTCGCCTTGTCGAACTCCTCTATTTAGGTTTATTTTAGATGTTTTTAAGCTTTCGTTAATTTTAACATGCATTGTGGCGTTTTTGTATATATCTTTTATAACTGCATTGTATCTTGAGTCGATTCTGGCATTATTCATAGCGTTAAGGAAGGACCATGTTTCAATTGAGTCAAATGCTTTATGGAAGTCTATAAATGCCAGATGTATGGGTATGTTGTATTCGGTTGTTTTTTTTTTGTTTTGTTTGCGCCATATTAAATGTGTGTTTTTCTACAAAATCAAAATTGGGCTATTAGAATTTGGTCGCATGTGATGCAAAGTTTATTTGCTTTTGACCCTGTGCCCTGTATAAGATAACTTCATAAAAATAAGTATTTTTGAAAACGTAGTTTGTGTCTGAAAGTAATACACCTTAATATTAGGACAAAAAAGAACACAATGTCATTAGTAAAGTGTTCATTAAGTGGAGAATAAATTTTAGTGGCGGGTAAAAAATCAAAATTATCTTATGCAGCTGAAATATTGCATGTGGGCTAGAAACTGCATTTAAAAAAACCTTTATAATAACTTTTTTCGCTATTATCAGAAATAACCCCACTTTTGAATTATTTTTTTGGAAAAAATTAAAATTTGACAGATACTTAATGCGAATCACGTGAGTACTATTTTTTTGCTTAATTTTTATCTCGATCGAAGCAGAACTTGATGCCAAAGTCAAATTTCGAATAAAGCTATGTATTAGTAAAAATAATCCCATATGATGCGGACTTTAATGGTCACACTGTATGCTAAGCGGGAAAAAATTTAAGAACCGTTATTTCTTAAATAAATTCATACTAGTTTCAACCCGTCTAAATTGAACAGAAAAATATATACCTATACGGGGTGGTACCATTATTGGCCTAGCGAGGCTTTTATCTTGGGGGGCTGACAGGTACCACAGAGGCGTAAAGCCCGCCCTAGGCGAAAACGAAGCGAAGACGAAGACGAAGTTCTGGACCACGCCTAAAATTGGGGAATTATTTCATTTTTTAATTAACTATTACTTTGTCACTTATAATAATTGAAAAAAAAAATTAATATAATTTTCGCCATGTTTCGTTTATTTTAATTTTTTTCAAAAAGCGGCCAAGCAATTGGCACTTGGGGGGGTAAAGGGGTATAAGTAGAAAATTTTCAAAATTGAGATAAGTCGCCCACAATACTTATAAATTCATTATCTACCCCTGGGAAAAGAGATATAAGTAATTTAAGCCTTAAATATGTGCCATTTTTGATTGTGGAAAAGGATATAACTATAGAAAATGTATATTTTTTTGTGAAAAGGGGCTTAAGATTTGTTAAAGCACACTGACGAATTAAATTTTAACAAAATTATTTGTGAAAAGGGATGTAAGTATATTTATCTCCCTCTCCCCTAAAAAGTTGTTTGGCCTTTTATTGAGGAAAAGGGTCATCATCATATCAATTAAATGATAAAGAGTCGAGCGATGAATAAAAATAATATAAAGTTTTGTTTTTGAACTCTGCGTTTATTACCATTTGTTTCTTTTCATATTTAATACAGTTTTGAAGAAAGTAAAATAGCAAAATATTATTTAATTGGTGTAAAGAGGTATATGTAAGTTTTTTACAATGTTTCCTGTGTAAATGGGTATAAGTAATATTTTTTTTCATAATAGTTATTTTATTTTAATTACTGCTATATACAATGTATTAAGGATCAAAAAATGCATATTTTAATAAAAAAATTGATTTAAAAAAAAACCGTTATCCAAACGCGAGTATTAAAACTTTAAACTCGATTTCCCAAGATTGTCGATTTACGACATATACCCCTTTACCCCCCCAAGTGCCATACCCACATTTTTAAATTTTATAAAACTTATTTGATAAAATTTATAAAAGCAAAAAACTAAATTTAATCCAATGTGCCATTATCTCTTTTTAAATACTCCAATGAGTAGTGCACCGCCGGACTGGACCCCCAATTATTATTGGCTCTTCCTCCCCTGGCTCCCCTATTAATCATTAGGTCCAAATAAGTATTTCTGTAATTTTTAGAATTTAAATTTTTAGAGCTATTTAAAAAGAATAATTTCAAATAGTATTGAATAAAACATCGATTGACAGCAAATTTATATAACTGGAACCCTCCGCACATCTAACAGGAAAACCGGTAGTATTTTTCCGGTTGTTATAATTGGATAAATTCACAAGAAATAATGCATTTTTGTTGTGTTCGGATTTTCCAGGGATGAGGAAAGCTATTTTTTAAATTTTAATGTAAAAAATAGCAAACGTATAATAATAAGTTGCGGTTGCGTGTACTTTTAGAACCATCCGTAACAATGAACAATAAAAAAATATTTAACATAAAAATTATTAATTTATGAATACTTACTACAATGTCAAATTCAAGGTTACAACAAGGCCACCGAAGCTCACATTACCAACCTAAGGCTATGGTTTCGTCATGGAAGATCACTAATTAGCGGCAATTAACAATTTGAATATTAAGCAAGTGAACGTCAATATTTATTAAACCAGCTGAGAGGATTATATTCAATCTTTTATTGGTAGTTCTATATGATTACCTATAGGTTATGTCATTGTACGTCATCCTGACTGGTATCCAATTCTTACTAGGTAACCGACAAAACCGGTACCCCCGATTTTAGGATGGAGAATTTTAATTAATAAATATAGTTTAAAATAATTCTTAAATTTCTTAATATAAGTAGGCAGAAAATAATAATGAACGATAAACATTAGTATTATTTTGAAAAAAGCGTGGGGTGCTCGATATGTGAAAATTATAGCACAAAGCGCCCTACGCTTTTTTTTCACTATAATACTAATGTTTATCGTTCATTATTATTTTCTGCCTATTTTAAGAATTTCAAGAATTATTTTAGACTATATTTATTTTCCGCTTTTTAGTTGGATTAATTATTAAAGCGTGTTTTTTAGTTTTTTTAAACTATATTTATCTTTCATTTTTTTGTTTGAGTTATTGTTAAGAAAATTTTTTTTAGTAGATTGAGCTAGATTAGTAGATTATTGTATTGTCAGCGGTTCTTGATAAGTCTAGAAAATTTAAATTAAATCTGACCGTTTAAAGTGGGTCAAAATCGGGTTCAAAGAAGTCGGTTACAAACAAACATACAAAAAATTTGTGAAAATTGTATTCGGACGTGTAGAATTTTTTAAAATTTTTCTCTATTCTTAGCGATAATATCTATACGACCCCACGTTTGTTTCATTACTATCGGTCATTGTAATAATTCTGGCATATTGACAGGTGTCAAATTTTGACAAGAGAATTTTTTGCGTATTTTTATCAACTTTCCATCGTCAATATACATACGACCTTATAGTTTTTTCATTAATTCCATTTTTTTTAAACGATTTTAATTGACATATTGACAGCTGTCAAATTTTGACAGGAAAATTTTTGCTTATTTTTCCCGAAGTCTCCGCATCGAATACTATACGACCCCATAATTTGCTTCGTCAAAATCGCTTCTTCGTTTTATACCTGACAGCTGTCAAAATATGACAGGAGAATTTTTTGCGTGTAGATTATTGTATTGTCAGCGGTTCTTGATAAGTCTACAAAATTTAAACTAAATCTGACCGTTTAAAGTGGGTCAAAATCGCGTTCAAAGAAGTCGGTTACGGACAAACAAACAAACAAACAAACAAACATACAGGTGAAGCTAATAAAAGCGTCTTAAAAAGAACTTCGGAAACGCTCCAAAATGTAGACAATAAATAATACAATATAAATTAGGAATATTAATTGACTACTTTAAAATTGAATCATGTCGACGTTGTGGTCTAGTGGTTAGCGCAGCAGCCTCACAGATCGTAGGCCCGAGTTCCATTCCCGGTGCCGGCAACGTCGATGTTAAATTTGGAATTTGGTTTAAGGCCAGAGAACAGGCCCCGCCCCTATTGAAAATGGGTATAAAATAGCATGCAAAACAGGGGTACTTGCTGTTCAACATTTCTCTTAAACTATGGGTTTTACATACCTAAAATTTTGGTGAGGTGTCATAGAAGGTTGGTGGATTATCATGAAGTAAATCGCTTTTCGAAAAAAGGTATAAATAATAAAGAAATTACACTTGAAAAATCATGTTTTTGCTTTTCATGACCTCGACAAGAAAATCACTTATATACAGAAGTCCACATAAAAAACACAAATTTAATATACTTATTAATATTCACTACAACTTTCTGTTCTCCTAAAAACCTATTTTTTTGTTAAATGTTCGCACAATTTCGATAAATATAAAAAAAACTTGCTCAGAACCTGGTTTACTTTTAGGCAGTCAGCTGTTAGTAACTTTTAGGGATATTTGGTTTTCACCAATATAAAATCTACAGAAACCTACCATTTAATCGGTTTGAGGGGTCTCCGCTAGGTGTCGGCACCGCGAATGTCCCATTCTATTATTTCATTCATAAAAATCCGTTATGTCGGCTTTACACCATAATAACGCAATTATCTATATTGACCCAAGTCGATGTAACTGGAACATAGAATTGAACTTACGATAATTTAAAAGTTATGGCGTTTTTGTCGCTTTTAATTGGTAAAACGATGGTAGAACATGCATTTACCACTAAGCTTGTTATCTCGGTTTTAGTTATGTGAAAATAAGCTAATTTATTTTTTTTTAAATAAAAAAATTAAAAGTATAGAGTAAAAGTGTACTTTAATATTTTATTTTACGATAATAATTACACTAGATATATTTTTTGTTATGTTATCTTCATACTTCTTTAATTATTATTCTCTCATCCATTTTGTTTTGCCTCTGTCAGTCGTATGAGTTTTTAAACCATCGGCATGTAGATATGTGTTTCTGTAACTGATCCTAGAAAAATATAGGCATGTTTTAAATATAGGTAAAAAATACGTATAGCCAATCACACATTGCTGCCCTTTAATATTTTAATAGTTTGTTGAGAATAAGTAAAACAAAATGTATAAAACATTGATTCATGTGTCAACCGTCATTAATTCTTGACAAAATATGTATAAACTTACAAGAAATACCTATGCTGTACAGGACGTGGGACAGAATTATAAAGTACTTTAAGACTTTTTTTTTCACTGGATACCTCCTCGAGAGCAAAGTAAATCATCACCATTTTCAGATAATTGGTGTAAATTTTACAGGCACAAACACTGTCATTATCAATTTTTCTGTATTTCTATTCTTTGAAAAATTCCTCAAATAGGTAATACCTATTTAAGCCAAAAAAACTATTCAAAATCCCGTTAGTTGATTTTATATGTAGTAAAAATCAAATAGCAGGACTCTGAATAACCTTTTCGAATCACGTTAAAATAAAATGCTCTATATTATTGTTTGTCTAGCCTCGAAGAAAATTAAAAATAAAACTCGGACATGCAAATGACATTTTCATTAAAATATTAAAAGGAAATCACAATTAAGTACCATTTGAGTCTGTCTTAGAATTCCTCGTAATCTGCTGATCGAGTGCCTCGTTTACTGGTTTTTCATTCATTCTCTACTTGAAGCTTTCTCAGCAATGTGTGTATTTTCAATAAAAATATCTACTTCCATTGTCAGCCTGGAAAAGTGGAAAGGCCTGGGTAAAATAGCTAACCTAAAGGTGACAACAAAATCTTGTCTTCAAAATTAATTCTTTCACATCACATAACGAACAGCTGATCTAAAACAAAAATACCACAATGCAAAAACACTTCAGATTGGGTTAAAATAAAATTATTTCCACTTGAGTTTAGCAGAGAATCGACAAGGTTTAAAAGATCAAAAAAATAGATCGTATAATATACATAGTAAGCAAGAATCAGCAAGATTTAAATTAGTATCGTAGGGTTTAGTAATTAAAATATGCGTGGGTATTTATACATTTACCAAAACTTAGGAAAAAATAATCAAACAAGTGTTGGCACATTTTGGTTAATAATGAGTTATAAGTATGGGATGACTTGTATAATCATAAAAATAATTAATCAAATTTAACAAACTTACCTTTAGCAGAACAAAATGTAAAAAGGCTCGTGTTCATAAACAATATTAGTAGAAAAGATAAATAAACTCTTTGATAAAGTCTGTCAGCCATTATCACTTGGGGTTGGGCTGGGCGATTCTATTTTTGTGGCATTGGCCGAGTCCAATCCAAGAAGACTGTGAACAATGCAAAATAATGCTCGGGCCCTTCGTAGCCTATATTTGTCTCCGTCTGCATTAAATTACCTTCGCTACATATAAAGAGAGACATATATAGCTCGAACGAAGATAGCTCTCCTTGCTTAGTAAAGACGTTCAGTTTTTACAAATAACGACGTAGGAGTTATATTAAGTCATACATGATGGGGACGGTAAACGTGGGACGGTAAACGTAGGGCGCCTACTAGCGGCAGAAGTCTGGCTCTGACGTCACAACATGTGCTTCCATTCCGCCAATCTTATTTTCACATTGTCACGCTTGTCACTGTTTACAAAAAAATCACATCCAATAAAACTTTTTACCAAATAGCGTAAAAAGGATTCTAGAAGAAGTAAAATTTAAATTTTACCCTACAAAGTGCAATGTTGCCAGAATGTTCTGCAGTGGCAGTTTATACTTTCAGGGTTTATTTCTGCGATTATTTTTTAAAATATGGTTAATAAGTACCTACCTAATTTCGCAAGTATGGACGCAAAAATCCTTATTTTAAACAATATTCAGGACTTATTATTTTATCATTTATTCAGTTACCTACATAAATTGTATATTTACAAAAAATACAAGTACGCGCTTTAGGTAAGTGAATGGGGAATCAAATCAAAAAAATAGTATTTAATTAATTACACAATAAATAATTGCAGGCAATTTCAGAGATTTTAAAACAGTGGTATTATTGTTTGTTTGAAGGTTGTAGACAATGATGTATCTTGAGTAATAGATGTGTTTTGGACTTCCATTGCCTTTAGTTTTTCATATCACAACCACAACGTTTCAACTGGAGATACTTACCAGTTGAAAGTTGAAACGTTTGTGATATGAAAAACTAAAGGTAATGGAAGTCCAAAACACATCTATATTAGTCAAGTGGTATTTTATTATTATTATTATTACGCAAATATGAGAATATTTATTTAAAACGGCAACATTGCACTGCTTTTGGAGACAGAAAAATAACAAAATACCTATAAAATAAAAGCCCATCAAAAATTATTTTAAATTGGCATTCTATTTTGGGAGTACAATTCTCCGAAATCTTGAACTGACTGCGATTCCAATAGACCAGTAAATTACAGTATATTAAAAAGTGACCATCGGCGAGTAAAGAATAATTTGTCAACTAGCTGTTGCATTGTGTTCATAAAAAGCGCTATGTTGCCATTATAAATTACGTTCGCGGCTCGGTACAGCGCCATGTATTACAAACAGCTGATTAAATTCATAATAAGCGCAAGGTTTGGCAACATCCTAGCTTTGTAAGGAAAATCACACAACACTGCTATTATTGGAGAAGTGGCCTTAAATGAGATCATAGAATTTTACTATCTTTTACAACTCCATTCAAAATTTTAGGCAAGTAAAAATATATTGCAAATCGGAACGGTGGCGCCGTCTTATTAGGTTTTATGAAAGTATTTTGTGATGACGTCTGTGATCACATGATGTGTGGTGAAAAGCACGTGGATAATGTTCCCTTAAGAGGTGGCGCCGTCTTTCGGAAGAGACGTTAAACTGTGGGCCCCGTGTCATGGATGTTGGCACGTTAAAGAACCCTACCCTCGACAAAGAGGGATTCGGCAAAATTACCAGATAGTGTGTGACAAATTCCCTGGCGTCGGTGATTGGCCTCGTTGCGGAAAAAGGCCGACGTAAAATAAATAAATAAAAAAAATTGAATCATCAAATTAGCACACTTGCGAAAAAATTAAGAATTACTTTATGTAAATTTAGATTTTTGAAAGGTATTATTGTGAATCAAAATGTTATATTATGCACTTATGCCATCAATCCTTTTCTACGGTATAATTGGTTGGGGAAGTGAATACGACTGAAATTTATTTAGTTTTAAAAATAATATTTATTAAACATATTTTCTTTCCTTCAAACGTTTTATTTGTTTTAAAAAATATTCTGAGTTTAAATCAAATTTATTACAAAATTTTTATTTTATATAATTAAGTATGTAAATAAAAATCTATTACATACTGAAAACATTAATCATATCCACGAGACAAGACAAAAAACAAATCTTTGTTTATATTATAATAGTTTTAATTTAACGCTTTTAAAAATAATGCTTTATGTGTTAGTATCAAAATGTTCAATATATTGCCAACTAATTTAAAAAACTTTAAGCCTTCAAAAATTAAAAAAAAAATTAAAATCTTAGATTATTGAAAATTGTATCAGGGTACAAAACAATCGATGACCTGTGTACTTCAATGCAAAATGCAGGTCTTTTAACACTTTAAAGTCCGCTCGCGGAGAATATTTTTCGTTGATATAGATTATATTATACGGACGCGATTACTCTTCTTTTTATTAAACACGGGGTTGTAATGGATAGCACGCATCCTGGTGGGTACTTCTAGTGCAATCTATTTTTGTGTTTGCCAATCAAGCAGACTGATATGGAGAAGTACGAAATGTCGTACCCTATACTGGAGTGTGTTTGCGCCGATTTTTGAAGTCCTTTCACATCCACACTTTATTGTACCTGCACTGAGGAAAATCACTCAATACAAGTATTTTTTTGAATATATGTGTATTACCACAAGAAAAAATCCATTTATCCCTAAAATATTTCGTTTAGTCGCAATCAAGGACGTTTTTTTGACAATAATATTGTTACGTGTGATCAATGCTTTTTTATGGTAACAGAATATCATATAACCATAACAATACGTATCCATTAAAGTGTTTTTAAAAAGTATTTTTTTAATTCCTATAAGGTTATCTTATTACCACAAAAATAAAAATAAAAACTAAATAATCTTTTATACCTATCTATAATATACCTTTTAGGAACTAAACAGTTGCTTTTTTAAAACATTGTGAAATCGTTTTGGTTCATTTTATTGCCATTTGCAGTGTTGTTAGTTTGTTTAGTGGTTGGTGGATTATAGTTTATAGTGGATATTTGATGGCCATTGATTTAATAAATTTTTTATATTTTAATAATTTCATATAGGGTGGTGTACTTTTAGTGCAACGTTATATAAAAGGTGTTGTGGCGGTGTGTCCCCAAATTCAGGTAGGTACAATTATTTTACCAATAATTATATTTCTTACTTAATAAGTAACTCATGTTTATCACAATACTCTACTTAGGTACCCACAAAAAATCGTTGACTTAGGTGAGTCTTTAAATTTTGTTAGGCGAGAAATTAATTTTTTCAGAAATACAATACAAATTTAGGGGATAGAATCGGAAAACAATCTGAGTTTTTGAGATATTTCTTCCCCGTTCTAAATTTTGCAATGCAAAATCGCATTTGTTAGGTTTTCTGATACCTATTAATAAAAAAAAGGCTAAAATGGGCCATGTTCCTAGCAGTTTGTTACTTTCAGATCAGTCAGATCCCCCCGTTATTAAACAAAGTTTAACATACAATTTTTATCAAAAATACTGCCCTAATAAGTGCAGAACCGAAACTTAATGGCGGCCATGATCGGAATGAATTAAAAAATATAAGTAATAAATATAATTATTGGTAAAATAATTGTACCTACCTGAATTTGGAGACACACCGCCACAACCCTTATTGTATAACGTTGCTCTAAAAGTACACCACCCTATATAGAATTATTAAAATATAAAAATTTTATCAAATCAATAGCCAAAAAGATCCACTATAAACTAATCCACCAACCACAGCCATTTTGGCGAAGAAGCTAAAAAAAGGAATTTAGTAGTAGCTAGGTGGACTAGCTACAATAAAAATAAAATTATTTTATAGCTGGCAGATTATTTTTAGGAGTAAAAACCGATACTTTTCTAACTACACGACCTCAATTAATCACAAAATCATTTTTGTTTACCACTGCATTATATATTTTTTATGGCAATAGAGTTGTCTTTTAATAGCAAAAGAATAATATTTAAAAAACGACCATGTTGAGGTCAAAAAGAACCTTGTAGCGACAACAGAGTTGTTTTTTCGGCGCCTATTTAATGCAGATTTCTTGCTACTGCGAATGGATTTCTAGCTACGGCTAATAGAGTTTTCTCTCAGTGTGTATTTTGCAGTTGTTAATTCCAACGTGATGGCGTTGCGGCTTATTTACTACTTGCTAATTTATTAAGCAGGGTTTAAATGCGCTGCAGTGTTATCGGTGGAGTTGCTTCGGGTGTGGCATTCTGATGAGTTTCTAACAAGGACGAAACAGCTGTCAATGTCTACTCGGACCCGGGGAATCCATTGTTTTTGGCATCTCTGTGTACTTAAATGCAAAATGCAGGTCTCTTCACACTTTAAAATCTGCTAGCTGAGATTATTTTTCGTTGATATAAATTATACGGACGCGATTACTCTACTTGTCAATAACAATATTTTTATTAGGGTTTATTTCTTTTATTTATAATTTTTCTTTTTTTTTTATAAAATATTTTTGAATTACCTACTTATATTATTAATATAATTAAAATTATTCCCACCTACATTTTTTTATTACAAAATCGGACAGGTTTTTAATCCATGATTTTAAAATGATGCTTTTATTAGATTGTAAAAATTCTTAAATAAATAATAAATATATACCTAGTAAAATAATACTTAATGAGATCAGTGTAATTATCCTATGTGTATCAAATTTATGCTGTTGTTTTGCTATTGGAAATATTTTCGAAAACTGTCCGGAGAGAAATAATTACTTAAACAAAAAATATATTTTTATAAAACACTATAGATAAAATTCCAAAAATAACCGGGAAATAAACTTCGAAAAGCTGATTTAATTTTGAGAAAAAACTTTCGAATAAAATTCTTCAAGTAAATAATTGATAAAACTTACTTCTACGTCTTATTCTTCTTTTAACAAAAAATTAACTACATATTTATAGAATTAAAAAAAATTAATTTGATATAAACATGTATACGACAAATAATAATAGCATACTACATATCATACAGGAGACGACAAAAACGTTTTAAATAAAACTTAACTTTAGTAAACGCATGGAAAAAAGAGATTACCTATGTGTAGATTGCACCCCATTATGAAGCAGTGATAAAAATAATATACAGTGTGAGTTTGTAACTAAGTTTTCATAAAAATATATTTATACCTCATTTACTTTCACTAAAAATGAGTCCTAAAAATTAATATTTTATTCATTAAAGTTGTATTTTATTATAAAATTACAGACATTTTTTTTCCCGGTACACATGTAGATACATGTACAGGGTTTTTCCGTATATTTTGGAGCACCCCTGGAGCTTTTATTTGAAGACCTAGAAAAAACTTTAAATTACCAAAGTTATATTATTTCTCCTGAACTGTCAGAATTTGTTATCGGACAAAACAAATGAACATCGTAAATTTGGTTAATAATGCCAATGTCGATTTTTTTTAATGGAACACCCTGTATATTAATTTTTTTTAACTCCTCACTCTTTTCTGATCCCAAATATGTATATAGGTTATATGTTTGTTTCATAAATTATTATCATTATTTATATTAATTATTGTTACTGAATAAGCATTATGTTCTAGCATGTTTTCCTCACACCAATATAGATTTTCTAATAATCAATATTTTAAAATGCAATTTTGCCTAAACGACTAAAGTAAACCTATAATATATATACATATTTGGAATCAGAAAAGAGTGAGGAGTTAAAAAAAAATTAATATACAGGGTGTTTCATTTAAAAAAATCGACATTGGCCTTATTAAACAAATTTAAGATGTTCATTTGTTTTGTTTAGGAGAAATCATGCAACTTTGGTAATTTAAAGTTTTTTCTAGGTCTTCAAATAAAAGCTCCGGGGGTGCTCCAAAATATATGGAAAAACACTGTACATGTAATAATAAAAATACTATAAAAGTAGGCAAATAAAAATGGGTTTCTTCAAAATCGTTACTCGGCCAGATATAAAATCCTATTCGAAGTAAGAAAGCAACAATAGTTCTTCGTTTTTACGTAAATTTATTTTAAACGAAAACCAAAAAAATAAAAATGTTGTGACGAACCCTGCATAGTAATTGCAAATGAAATTTTTAAATTGTAGTTTCAGCACAAGGAAGATTCATTTAATAAATCAAGGAATTGAAAAAAAATCCTAAAAAGTAAAAATGTTGCTTTTGACGAACCCTGTATAGCAATTGCAAATCTGATATTCGAAATTGTAGTTTCAGCACAAGCAGACGTTTTTATAAAAAATGACTTGTTCTTCTATACCTACTAAGAAAAAGTTCTTTCTTTTCCAAACTCTATCCGTGGACACATTGTATAGTTTTACATAATTTATTTTTTAATTTAGCAACAATATATTGAATTTCCAATATAACGAAATTAATTTTTAACAACTTTTATCAAAATAATTTTTCAAAAAAAATAACAGTTTTTTTATAAACCAAAAACTTAACTTTTAATCTAATTCTAAGA
Source organism: Polydrusus pterygomalis (assembly GCA_963969555.1). Classification (NCBI taxonomy): domain Eukaryota; kingdom Metazoa; phylum Arthropoda; class Insecta; order Coleoptera; family Curculionidae; genus Polydrusus; species Polydrusus pterygomalis. The sequence continues at coordinate 17,084,972 of OZ018381.1, read as the reverse complement.
GTAATTAATAAATCAATTTCAGTCGCCCACTAGTGGTCTGTCTTTCTGACATTAGTTGCGAACACTACTCGCGCGCCATACAGCGGAACAGTTAGAAAATAAAAAAAAAACACTATGAATAAGGGTAGTTACGGAATCCTCGCAAAAATGGTAATGTTGGTGGCAGAAAAGTTTAATCGGCAATAGAACAATCAGACAACTTGGACGACGATATAAATTATGACATGCATTGCTTTAGCAGCAAATTTTTTACTTTACAAAAATAATTCATAAAACGTTAGAATGTCACTGGAGCTTTACAAACGTGTTTTAGATTTACAAACTATTTACGCCAAAGTTCGCGTTGATGAATAAGTATTGCATCACTTTGCATTTTAAAAAGCCAACGCCCGTAAAGGATGTAACAAATAACAAAAACATAAACAATAACATCTGTTACAAAACCAAACACCTTGGAATACTTAAGACAGATTTAGACAAGCATTGTAAACTTAATTGGTACGAGGTATTTTCATAAAAAAATATTAACAGGTCATCACAGAATGTAATTTAATTACCGCCTGCACCAGGGTTGGATGAACCCACCGGGACACCGGGAAATCCCCGGTGGGCCGATCGGCCCGTTGGTTGGTAGGCCGTTTCCGACCTACCGATTTCGATACGATTTTTTTGCGTCTGTACGATACTTCAAAAAATTCTAAAATATTCCTGCTTGTTTAATACTGAAAATAGTTGTCTAGAGAATAAAACTGTTAAGTTTAATATTTTCATTGAATATTTTAAAACTAATACGACCGAACAACACTATAGTAGGCCTACACAAGGTCGCCTGCATTGTGCTGCCCTCTTCGGCAAAAAGGAACCTACGACGCCTGGACCGAAGAATGTCCGGTTTTCTAATGACTTATAAAAATGTTAAAAGCAGCGGCATCCAATATGCAAAATATATTAAAAAACAATTGTAATTTTTTTAGCTTTATTTTCATGTTCTAATTGCTTTATTATACATATTATATACATTTAAGTTTTGTTTTATTTTAGTGTTTTGACTTGTTACAATATTAAAACATACTACATCAGTGGCGTATTTACGAGGGGGCTCAGGTGGCCCGGGCCCCCCCAGATAGGTATAGTACAATTGTATAAACAAAGTTCATCTGTCACGGATAATGCCCTCGAAGCTTTTAAAACTTGTTTATTTTGTCGCCCTTTCAAATTTCTTTTAAATTAAAAGGGTTGTGTTTTAAAGTCTGGCATATCGCCGCAGATTAAGCTTCACGGTTATTTTACCCAAAAAAAGGCGTGGCGTCCAAAATTTTTTTGCTTGCGGCGCAAAAGAGCGCCTGCAGCGCAAGACGGTTTGCACCTTAGGCGCAAATCCTTAAAAGTACCCCCCCCCCCCCAGAAAGACCTTCCAGGACCGCCGTTGATTTCCCGGGCCACTTCAAAAAGTTCGTCCAACCCTGGTCTGCACGGAGGAAAATAATCTAATACAACAGATTTGCTAAGACATAGTTTGTATTGATAGCTTATTTTTTATTAACCCATATTAAATAAATTGCAGACCCGCTTTAGTGTTATAACAATTTCAGATTTGCTAGAACAGTGTTTTTATTGGTAGTAATCAGTTTCATTAGCAGGACAGTCTTGGTGAATAATAAACTACTTTTAGTATTAGATTCAACGTATTTGTTGCGCAGGTCACATCGTTGTTCTGAGTCTTCTAGTTGTCCTGCCTGAATTTGAACTTTATTGATCGTACCAATACCTGTTTCAATTAATTTATTTTTACTTTGTATTTAAGTTTTTTCAAACTTTGCATGTCAGATAAAGCAATAGAAGATTCTTATTTCGCACATCCCATCATTAGTATTGGATTTTGTAATCTATGGACGAATTTACCCATCTCAGTAAACCATGTTGCATAAATAACAAAAATAATATGACACTAAAAGCTATTTAAACTTTTGAGAACCACAGTACTGATTTCTAGTGGTAAGTATAATATGCTTTATTAACCGTTGCAAGCAAATATAATTATGAATAATGTCAAGTTCCATTAAAACTGCCAATCGGAACTAATACAGTATATAAAACCAGATTACACCCCCAATAGAACTTGATAATTACTGTGAGTATTCAAAGCAATAATGGCTATAAACCATTTTATGGTAGCAATAACTGTTTTCTATTGGCTAAATTACCGTGATATTATCACTATACAACGGTCTAGCAATTTTCGTTGCCTTACAGTAGGAAAGCGCGTCGCTGTCACATATAATATTAAACAGTTTTATAAAGAGTATGTCAATTCTTATAAGGAATAGAAGACTTTTTTTCAGTGTGCTGTCAATAAAATCTTTAAATTGGATATGTGTGAAGTAAGCAACGTTTATGCAGCATTGAAAACTTTTTGGGGTACGTGTCAATTCCGCCTGTAATTAGTAAAGTAACGTTTGTAAAGGAATTAAAAATTTTTTAGTGGCGAAGATTGAAATTTTATCATTTGGATTCATTGTCTTTAGTGAACTACCCCTGGTTGTTTTTTAAACCAATATGTATCTACAGTGTGTGTATAAAGTCTGGAAACGGCTTAATAACATCAAAATTTACTGGCGGATTTAAACCAAATTTGGTACAGTTGTGTAAGAGGATCTAACGCACCGAATGACGATATTGGCGTTGTTGCCAGCTTTTTAGTTTGTCTGGAATTCGAACGAATTTTATATTTTTAAATATGCACCCAGTATATTTTTACATTTTTAAATTCCACATAAAATTATAATTATTTTTTATTAAATGCATTATTAGTCTATACTTCATAGTTTCCGAGATATTGACTCTCGAAAAGTGACCTTTTTGAACTTTGACAGCTTATAACTTTCTAACAGTACGTCTTAGAGCAAAACGGCTTACATGTCCCTATCTTCAATTTTTATTATCTTCCCAAAAAAATCAACTTCCAGTTAAACCGGAACAACTATATTTCCTGCTTTCGAGTTACATTCGGTTTAACCGGAAGTTGATTTTTTTTGGGAAGAATAAAAATTGAAGATAGGGACATGTAAGCCGTTTTGCTCTAAGACGTACTGTTGGAAAATTATAAGCTGTCAAAGTTCAAAAATGTCACTTTTCGAGAGTCAATATCTCGGAAACTATGAAGTATAGACTAATAATGCATTTAATAAAAAATAATTATAATTTTATGTGGAATTTAAAAATGTAATAATATACTGGGTGTTATATTTAAAAATATAAAATTCGTTCGAATTCCAGACAAACTAAAAAGCTGGCAACAACGCCATTATCGTCATTCGGTGCGTTAGATCCTCTTACACAACTGTACCAAATTTGGTTTAAATCGGCCAGTAAATTGTGTTGTTATTAAGCCGTTTCCAGACTTTATACACACACTGTATACAAAGAAATGTATTTTATTTAATTTACGATAAAAACAAAAATCTTTGGCATCGTTGTGATATAATTTAGTCCAATTACCTCTCGACTTAGCAACTGCTCTATATACCTTTGCTAAAAGCTAAGATTAACCTCTATAACTCCATAACATCGAATTAAATTACTGAACTGACCGTTGCGTTGCTCTGACCGATATCCATCCAATTTGGGACGATGCCAGAAAATTCGTCAGTTCAAAGTTCAAAGAGCTGCAATTCGATTAGGAACCATAATGCGGATTAATAACTACGTAAAGAAACTGTTTATTAGATACGGTTTTATTTATAGTAAAAATGTGATACAGGGTAATTCACGACTGGTGGTGTGAGCCACCATACATGCTACGAATTTGGGGTAAAAAAATGTATAATAAAAAATGAGCAAAAAATCAATGGAAATAATTCTTAAACTCCTAATTTTACCGCTAGGGTGCGTAGTCGCTATGCTATGATACAAAGTCCTTAATTTCCACTAATAACTATAATACAATGTAGGTAAGAAATTAAGTTTTTATATGTTCTGTAATATCCTCTATAAATTTTGTAATAACAATTTTTGTGTAGTTACCATGGTTAAAGCGTAGAGAAAGGTAACGACTAAAAGTACTTAAAAGGCTGTAACTTCGGTCTGTGTTAACTAAATTTAACAAACTATGGCTTATTTTAAAGAATGTTTTTTCCTAATTGAACGTAGATATAAATAATATTATTAAAATTAATGCGTGAGGTTTTAAAAAAATAAATTGCTAGCTTCGATTTCTGAATAAACTTTAATGCAACCATCCAACCATTTTAACTGTATTCTATAGCTAACTAGTTAGTAAAAATCAGAAGTCGTTTCCTCTTTTCTCTCAAAAGTTATCGTAGAAATAGTGAAAGAGTGTAATTCTATTTCGGCTTTAGCAAAGTTTTGCAATTTTCCTTTTATTAAAACGTTGATATAGGAATAACTTTTTTAACTGTTTTCATTAATTTTGGGCTTTTTACAAAATAAGTTATGATATTTTGTTAATGATTTAGCTATTTATCTAAAAAATGCAATAATAATCCAAATGTCCAGAAGAAATACCGGAATCAATAAATATTGAAGAAAATCAACTTTTCTTTAAGAAAAACACAAAATTCCTTGGCATCTATATTTATGAATTTCTCGACTGGTCATATCAAATCGACTATGTCAATGGTAAATTAAATAGGAATTGCTAACTGTCTACGCATCATTACAAAGTATCTAAGCGACACTGCCAAAAGAACACTGTATTTTGCAAATTTTGAATCTACGGCCAGGTTTGGTATTGTTTTTTGGGGAGCTAACTCACAAATCCAAAAAAATTTTGTAATTCAAAAACGAGTCTTAAGGATTCTGTAAAAATGGCATATTTAGAATCATGTAGAGGCCTGTTTAAAGCAAAACGAATACTTACAATTTATGCGTTGTACCTTTTTGATAGAACTATGTTTTTCTATAAAAACAGAAACACATTTGGTACGCATTATCAACATTATTATAACACACGAACTAATTATATAAATTACCCCATTCACCGACTGACTATCTGAACAAAGCCCCTACTACATGGGTGTTAAATTTTATAATAAACTTAATAATGATATTAAAAATGCACCCTCAGAGAAATTGTTTAGAGTAAGATTGAAGGAATTGCTTTTAATTTGAAGCCATACAGCATTAGTGATTTTTTGGAGATGTAACAAGAGAGGAAAGGATCAGGAATTGCCTTTAGGTATTTAAACTTAGATTTCTTTTTTGTTGACGGTATTTCATTTATGTTTGTTTCTACATTTATATTGATTAACGTAATTTGAAATATTGATTTTGTTGAATCTTACATTTTTACTAATGCGGCCGTGGACAATAAAATAAACGAATAATCTTATTGCCGTTTTACCTATAATAATATCTAACAGTTACTGTTACAGTCGTGATCATTAAGTCATTAATTTTGTAAAATAAGTAATATTTAAAAAAATAGATATTTACATTACTAGATGCGAAAGTTAATTTTTTGGTGTGAGGAGGTTTTTGAATTGCCGAGGCAAAGCCGAGATGATTTAATACCTCCGACCACCAAAAAAGGCTTTCGAATCGTGTAATGTATTAAATTTTTTCTACTACTGTTCTCTGATCAATATATTATTAAGTAATAAACTTTGATTTTATTCAAATTAAAATGATAAAATAAGTTTTTTTTCCACCTGTAAAATAATCCATGACAACTAGTTATTTGAGTATTGTTGACAACTAGTTATTTGAGTACTGCCAGAGTCTGTCAGTTCGATTTTTTTGTCCTGGCACCGAAAGTATTACTTTCGTAGCTAGCAACGGATAATATTCAGGTAACTGTAACATTTACTTTCGTTTTCTTTCGTGTTGCTAGGGCCCGAAAGTTAATTTATTTATACAGTAGTAGAAAAAGGTCTTTTACGAATGAGGAGGTCTATGATATGACAATATTTCCCATTGCTTGAAAACAAACTTTTGGGTTCAAGAGAATGCGCTATGCGTTATCCTCAGAGAGTTTACCATTCCAGAAAAGTTTTTCATGATTTTAATTACATTAGAGTCAATACCAATGATTCCCGTTTTATCATCCGCCTGGAACTGTTTAATTTCGTAATTGTCCACCGCTGCCTTGACAACAAATGTAACATTTAGATTACTATTGCATTTTTTAGATAAATAACTAAAATCAATAACAAAATATCATAATTAATTTTTTTAAAACCCCTAAGATTAAAAAGTGTAGCCAAAAAAGCTATTCCTTAAGAAAAGGAAAATTGCACAACTTTGCTAATAGCCCAAATCGAATTACACTCTTCCACTATTTATGCGATAATTTTTAATAGGCGAGAGGAAACGACTTGCAGTTTTTGCAGTTTTCTTTACTAACTAGTTACCTCTAGAATAAAGTTAAAATGGTTGATAGTTGCATTTAATTTTTTAAAAAATCGGAGCGAGAAATATATTTTTAAAAAGTTCCCTCTACTATTAACCGCGCGAATTATTTTTAATAATATTTTTTTAAACATTCAATCAGGATAAAACGTTCGTTAGAATAAGCCATAGTTTGTTAAATTCGGTTAACCGAAGTTACAACCTTTTTTCTATTTCACGTTCATAATAAGCTCAGTACGATACGCATTTGCGTATCGTAATGAAGCTATTTCGATACGCGTTTTTTCTTTATTTGATGTTGGTAACATTTAAATGTTTTATTTCATTGACTTGCGCGGCCTTTGTGATTTACGAGAAAACCCATTTTTCGCAGAGGAAAAATAGCTTGATAACTGACTTTTCTATTCTGTGTGGATAACAGTCATGTATGTTGGTTGCATAAATCTATAAATCAATCTTTTGTAGATGCTTCAAGCTTTAATTTTCTGCCAAATCTTATTCAAAATTCAATCTACTAACCTTCCAATGTCGATTTTAACTTCAACTTTATTTGAATTTTCCATCTTCCCTATACTAAATTGCAATACCGTGACGTAAAATCACGTCTTTTGAAATTCGAAAAAAAGTAGCAAAATCTCCCGAATTTTCGAACGCTCTGTATATGTACCGAATGTACAAGGATCACACAACGTGTTCCGTCCAATTTCAAATCTCATATCGCTAAAATAACTTTAGAATCTCGTGGTGAAAATGGGTCAATAAATCAAAAAATGACAGTTTGCAAAATAATTTTTGTTTTCAAGAGGCTACTATGATAAAAAATAGTAATGCCAACATAAAATTTAGACATAAAAATTTACAAAATTTGAAGGATTTATTTTCTTTTTAAAATGTATTTTTCTTGATTATAAAAGGTGAAATAGAAAAAAATGTATAAAGCACATGTTTCATAAGGTGTTTTAGCGCACGTGTCAATAAAAAAACTCGCCACTTTGTGGCTCCTTTTTTAAAATAGACGCGTGCGCTAAAACCGCTTCTTATGAAACGTGTACTTTAATATTATACTATTAAGTACTTTTAGTCGTTACCTTTCTCTGCGCTTTAACCATGGTAACTACACAAAAATTGTTATTACAAAATTTATAGAGGATATTACAAAACATATAAAAACTTAATTTCTTACCTACATTGTAATGCAGTTATTAGTAGAAATTAAGGACTTTGTATCATATACGTATACACATCCTAGCGGTAAAATTAGGAACTTAAAAATAATTTTCATCAGTGATTTTTTTTGCTCATATTTCATAATGAATTTTTTAACCCAAAGTCGTAGCATGTATAGTTTAATTAATATATACAGGGTACTCTCAAATTTAATGTATCGCCAATTTTAGGTCAAAATGGTTATGATTTCATCGGGCTGTATGTTTGTGGTAAATTGCAATAAGAAATGTATAAGATTTATAATAATATGGTCTAATTTTATATTTTTTAGTGCGCTTTTGAATTTGTCATCTTACATGTATACAGGGTAGGGCAAAAGTGAAAACCCTCAACTTCTCAATTTTTTTAAAACGAACACCCTATATTTTATATCACTTTTATAAAGATCTTTAGATGTTTTATCATTTTTATTAAGCATACCCTTTACCCAAATTCACTGCTTTTTGAGATAATTAACTTTTATATGGAAAATATCGAAAATTGGTAAGAAATGAAAGTAGCCATGGAAATATAAATTAACTTTGTTCTAACAAACAGGATTTAAAAAAAAATCTTTAACTTAACCCAAACAAACTTTTGAATTTGTGCTGACAAGGAGCAAATCAAAAACTATTTTTAATTTCTTTCTTTGGTCTAGGTTCTTAGTTCTGTTGCAGGAACAGTGTTCTAAATAAAAAAAAAATGGTTTTTACGAATTATCCTTAAAATGGACTTTCGACAAAGCGGTAGATATGTCTCCAGGTCAAAAGGACTTCTGGCTTTTTTTTTCGAGGAGAAACTTCAAAAGACCGGTGTACTTAGGTTTCGGTTTTGTCGTATTACTTTGTTTTTTTACTGCTTACTGTGAAGGTGTTTGTGTAGGTGTAAGGTTTTTGGTGCAGTGTACATGTTTGTTCTTCAGAAGAGATAGTACGTGCCCATGTTCCACGGCTATGAGGACCCCACTATTTCAGGGAGAGTACTTGCAGTGCTAATCTGTAGCAGTAGTAAGCTGTTGCGGAAGTGTTAGTCGTGTTTGTTGTTAGCTACTACTGCGTAGGTGTCTGATTTGGTGCAGTGTATGTGTTTGTGCTTCAGAAGAGGTACACGTGCGCATGTTTCACAGCTATAAGGACGTCACTGTTTCAGGGAGATAACTTCTGGCGACCTACTATGACTATCTGTTAGACAGTTAGATATTTTTCATAAATCATGCCCTATACCTACTCGTATTTTCAACCGTTTACGAAATATTAACTTTTAAAACAAAATAGACAAGCCCCAATTTATGAAAATAAAGTTTATAAAATGAGAGATGTTGAAAATGTCCTCCACCTGTTCTGCAATAGATCAAGCAATCTAAATTTTTTTCTTTTACATGTTGTACTACTTGTGGCGAAATATCTCGTATTACTCGTCGAATGGACTCATTAAGCGTATCTACTGAGTTGGGATTAGACTTATAAACTAAATTATTGACGTAACCCCACAAAAAAAAGTCCAGTGGGTTAAGATCGGGCGATCTGGGTGGCCATTATTTTGATCCCCTTCTATCTATGCACCACCTTTGAAAAATTGTATTTAAGTACCCTTACACGTGCAGCATCAAGGAGGGGAGCACCATCCTGTTGAAAATATAAGATCAATAAATCAGGATATTTATTATATGGAAATAGAGTAGCAAGAGCTGGAACCAGATAATTTCAAAGAAAATGAGATCTTTCACCAGTAAGGCTCTCATCAAATGAAAAGTGGTTCGATTACCCTTTTTTTAACAATGCCCGCCCATAATGAAACCTTTTCATTATACTAGATTTGATTTTCTCTGAACCATTGAGAATTTTTTTGTGCCCAGTATCTGTAGTTTTGTCTGTTAACCTGACCATTTAAAGAAAACGTAGTTTCATCTAAAAAACAAATTCTTTGGACAATTTGTGCGTGATTATCTGTAAGCTTGATCATTATTTTACCAAATTGCTCTCGTCCATCAGGATCATCGTCCAATAACTCTTGTATAATTACTGGTCTTTATAAAAATTTTAGATAATATGTTATATTTTTTTCTCCTCAGGTATACCAGGACGACTATTTTTAACACTACCTTTAACAGCAAGGAAATTCTTCCATTAAATTGCTACCATAGATACTGTCAATTGGCTAATAAGCGGGCGATTTAAGTATTTTTCATTGAACATATCATGGACTTCCATATGACTTATATATTTACTTTTATCTTCACATCAACCCAACATAATCAAAATTTCTATGCGTTCATCTTGAGCGAGGCGCATTTTGAATGTAATATCAACAGAAATTTAAACTTGATTCACATACACTGACATTTTTGATGTGTCAAACTTACATAGCAAATTGCCATTATCAATGCCTTTAAAGATTCTGACTTAAGTTCAAAACGTTGCTAATTCGAGAACCATATCAATGGTGCAAACCAGCATTAAAGTGTTAATATTTCGTAAACGGTTGAAGATATGTTTAGGGGGATAGGTATATATTATATTAATGAAAAAGTCTTTTTAATTGTAGAATGTAAGAATGTAAAAATATGCAATGTTAACGTTAAACATTACCTGGAATATCTTATGCTAATGCAGTTACAGGGACAACCAGTACTTCAAATTATCCCGAAATTGTTATAAAACCAAGAACGAATCAAAATTAGGAGATTACTGAGACTGATATTAAAAATAATATAGACCCTGCTGACTTAAAATTAGGAATAAAAACTATAAAGTCTACCCGAAATGGAAATGTTATCATAAAATGCCAACATAAATCAGTTACAGACTTATTTCAACAGGAACTTAAAAAGAAGCTCGAAGATAAATATGATATTGAACTTTCCAAAATGCGTCAACCAAGAATTAAGATAGTTAATTTTAATCAAGAGATAGGGAATGATGAGATCGAACGATGTATTGTACAACAAAATGATCTAGATGAAAAAATTAAGGTAACCTTTGTTCGAAACAATAAAAATGGAACAAAGACCATATTTTGTGAATGTTTGCCAAGATCTTTCTGGAAAATAATGAATAGGAAAAAAATATGTATTGGCTGGGAAAGATACATGGTTTATGAGGATCTGGATATTCCTAGATGCTACAACTGTCAACAATTTTACCACAAAAAACAGACTTGTCAAAATAAACTTGCATGTCCCCTGTGTGGAGAAGAACATGAAAAAGTTAACTGCCCAAAAAATAAAACATTATGTACAAATTGTCACATTTCAAATACACGGTTTAAAACGAAATACAGGACAGATCACTCCTCCACTGCCCACGACTGTGAAACTTTGGCCTACCATATGCGAATCTTAAAAAATAAGATAAAATACAACTAATGGTAGTTACAAATGAAGATCAAATTTTGAGGAATTTAGATGTTTTAGGAGAAAACCATGTGGGGCAATACATTGACCATAATAATATTAACTTGTTGGACGGGTCTTCTGACGCTATAAGAATTGTTCATTTTAACATACGTAGCGTCAGAAAAAATTTTAACGAGTTACTTCCAACGCTAGAAGCTTATAACCTGGTTGGATGTGACGTTTTAGTGCTGGGTGAATGTTTTGAACTAGACTCTATTGACCAATATAACATTCCTGGTTACACGACCCTATACAACTATGCTGATTTCAATAAAAATGATGGTATAATCGTGCTTGTTAAGTCAGTTTTGAACTTCAACTTTAGTACTCATAAATTAAATAATTGTGGTGTAACGCTGGGTATTGTAAACTTTTCAATTAACGGTATCTCCTATAGAGTGGTTGCATTGTATCGACCAAATCCGACAAACTTGAGGCTATTTCTAGAAGAAATTGACAATTTTTTTGAAAATAATAAAAATAAATCTGATTTTGAAATACTTATAGGCGATATGAATGTGAACATTCTTTTGGAAAATGATGTTGTTAATGAATATATGACAGTTTTGGCAGGGCATGGTTATGTTCCTTATATACAACGGCCCACTCGTGTTACTAATGAAAGTTCTTCATGCATTGACCATATATTTGTAAAAAAGAAAAACTGTTATAATTTTGTTTGCAATTCATATATTGTACAGACCGACCTGACTGATCATTACGGACTAATGTTGAGTTTGTCAGATCAAGGGATAAAATTAAAAAACGCCAAAGAACATACATATAAGCATACTAATATGAATCGATTTAAAATTTTGATGGAAAGAGAAGGTTGGATGGATGTGTTGAATGAGACTTGTTTACAGGTTGCAACCACTAATTTCTTAAATATATTTATGTCACAATTAAAAGAGTGTACGTCCGAGTCTGTTGGTGTAAATAAGAGTAAAAAAATTAAACCATGGATTACCTATGGTTTAGTTAAATCAATAAAAACTAGAGATATTATGAAAAAAAGACTTGTTGCAAACTTTACACCTGAACTTGAACAGGTATACAAAACTTATAAAAATAAACTAAATAATTTACTAAAAAAAACTAAGAATGACTATTACAAAAACATATTAACTCATAATCAAAATAATATGAAAAAAATGTATGAAGTTATATCTGAGGCAACAAATGAAGTGAAAAGAAAGAATGGTGTTTTGCAAGTCACTGATGAGAATGGAGTTTTGTTTAAGAATGATAAAAAAATGGCTAATTTCTGCAATGACTATTTTTCCAACATTGGCATAAGAATGATTGAGAACATCTCCGAACCTATCAATTTTCGACATAGTTTGCCACTAAATGATAAGTCAATGTTCTTAACACCTGTCACTGAGAATGAGATTGTAAATTGTATAAAATCACTAAAAAATAACAGTGCGCCCGGTTTTGATAGCGTATCTGTAAGAGTCATAAAATATACAACTTCTTTTATTACCTCACCATTAAAACATTTAATAAATTTAATATTTTCTACAGGAATTGTTCCTCAAGAATTTAAAAAAAGTATAGTAAGTCCAATTTTTAAGGCGGGTGACAGGCAAATAATCTCAAACTACAGACCGATAAGTTTAATTAGCAATTTTGCAAAAATATTTGAGAAATGCGTTAAATCACGTCTGGTAAATTTTTTGAATTGTAATAATATTATTAGTGAACATCAGTTTGGATTTATGGAAGGAAAGAGTACTGCCGATGCCATGTTTCAAGTCACAAGTGAAATTGTCAAAAATCTTGATTCGGGACAGAAGAGTATTGGTGTGTTTTTGGAATTGGCGAAGGCATTTGACACGGTACCTCACGATAAACTCCTACATGTACTTGAATGTTATGGTGTGCGTGGTGCCGCGTTGGATATCTTTAAGAGCTACCTGGATGACCGCTGGCAGTTTGTTAGAGTGAATGAATGTATCAGTGAAGGTATGAAAGTAAAAATTGGTGTTCCCCAGGGGACTGTATTGGGTCCGATTTTGTTTATAACCTACATCAATTCTTTACTATCTCTTAAAATAAATGGTAAAATTATTTCTTATGCTGATGACACTGTTGTGATCTTTGGTGGTAGGTGTTGGTTAGACATGGAAATAAATATTAAAAATGATATGTCCTTGATTAAAAAGTGGTTGGATAAATTTCAATTATCTTTGAATGTTACGAAAACCCAATACATCGCTTTTTCAAAAATTAATGTAAATCGTCCACTTTATAACTCCTTAAGGATTGATGGTTTCGATGTTCTAATTCATGAAACGAATTGTGTAAAATACTTGGGAATAATGATAGACCAAAACCTGCGATGGGACAGCCATGTTACTTATCTGACTAAGAGAGTTAGAAAGCTTATTTATAAGTTCTATCAAATTAGAGGCATATTTAATGAAAACTTGTTAATATTGGTTTATCGATCGTTGGTTGAATCGGTGCTGAAGTATGGTATATTGGTTTGGGGGGGATTATATTCAAACAGCTTAAACAGTTTAAACATAATTCAAAACTATATTTTAAAAATAATTTTAAAGAAAAATAAAAGATACCCTACCAGACTACTATACAAAAACAAAATTTGTAGTGTCAGATCTCTGTATTTTCATACTCTTGCACTTTATATGCATAAACATATTGCTTTGAGAAATTATGTTTGTCACAATATCACAACTCGAAGTGTGGCAAATGGAATGTTGAAATGTCCCCAGATTAATTTTAATTGCAGTAAGAGATTTGTTACTTTCCTTGGGCCAAAGTGTTATAATTTATTTACAGAAGATATTAAAAATATCAAAAGTCTCAAAAAGTTCTCACGCATGAGTAGGGAGTTTATTAATGGAAATTATAACCTATTTCTTCGGCTGGTAATTGATTAATAATTCATTACATTTCATTCCTTTCTTATATAAGCAAATGGTATACTTAATTGACTAAATAACACATTATGGTTAGCAACATTTCCACGCACAGACAAGTGTTAACTCACTTAGGTGCATCTTTTTTAGTATATATTTAAATTAACATAGAACTAAGTAATATAATTAAGTACAATTCGTGCTATGTTGTTATTTCTATTCATTATAATAATATGTATACGATACTTTATAAACTGTGATAGTTAATTGTATTACCTTAAAATACTAATAATAACTTTGTAACTTTTTTTTCTACTTTGTAATAAAATTCTACTTTGTAATATACTAACATTTTTATATTTTTTTTTCTAAAAAAATGCATTAAAAAATAAATTGATTTGACAGGTCCGAGGGATTCTTGATTAAGTGGGCGGTATTCTATATAAAACGCTGATCCGCGTCTTTGTCATACCACTGTATGTAAATACCGTGTGAGCAAAAATTATTTGCATCAAAGAGGGCCTTGCATCTAAGGACGTAATGCTTAGCCGTAGAACTTAATACCTGTTGGGTGTCAGTAACTACCTGAATTAACAATCAATCAGTTATTCCGTCATCTTTGACAGTCGTTACAAGTAATTAGATTAATCGCTAATTTTTCCAATTTCTTGAACAATTCACACAATGGGCTTTACGGAACAGCACAAAACATTCATGGTTGAAGCGTATTTTCGAAATGGGGTTAGAGTAAATGGTGAGTGGCCATACAATCTGGGTTTGTGCATGGACGATTTTCACGAACATTTTCGTAACGTTGCTTTTATTGCTGGGGATTTTTATCATTGTCTGAAAATAACCGTGGCTGTGTTTAGGGAAACAGGTTCTATTCAACACAAAAAAGGAGCAGGAAGACAATCTGTAAGAACAGAAGAACTTGTTGCAAACGTTCGTGAAATAATGAAAAATGCGCCAATAAAATGTTTAAGACTCTGTCCCAAGAAGTGGGAATATCTTATGGAACATGAAGGACTATTCTTAAGAAGCAGCTAAATTTATTTCCTTATAAAGTGCAAGTATTCCAAGAAATACAAGCCGCAAATTTTGAAAGACGCAGGAATTGCTCTCAATGGTTTACCCAAAATTTATTGGAAAAAAATGATTTATTAGACCTGACATTTTTTCGGATGAAGCCTGGTTCCACCTCTCCGGTCATGTGAATTCTCAGAATGCACGCATGTGGAGTAGTAAAAATCCCCATTTTTTTGTAGAGTCCGCATTGCACCCTTAAAAAATTGGCGTCTGGTTAGCTGTTTCCCGAAGAAGAATTGTTGGTCCTATTTTTTTCCATGACACAGTTACAGCATAGCGGTATGGAGACAATATTTTGAATCCATTTGTGGAGCAATTACTTGACGACGAACTACGTTTTGGATATTTTCAACAGGACGGTGCAACCGCCTATACAGCCGCCGAAACTATTAACTTTACGCACTATTTTCGATGACAGATTGATCAGTTTTCCATCAGACATTGAATTCCCACCTAGATCACCTTGTTTAACGGTTATGGATTACTTCGTTTTTCCTCATTTAAAGAACACTATTTTTAAAACACCAGTTGCAAATTTAGAACAATTACAAGAAAGGATTATCCAAGAATGTGGTAACATTTCTCCAGAGATGCTGGTCAACACTTTCGAAAATATGAAGAGACGTGTGAATTTATGCTTGGAGCATGGCGGTGGCCAATTTCAGTCATTTATTTAATTCTTTTTCTTTCTGTATATTCTTACTTTGTTAATTATGTAAACAACAAAAATAAATTTGTATTTGTCTACTTATTTAATTACTCATTAGTTTGGCATATCATGTCATAATATGAATTTGACAAAATTTTAACCTAGATTTGGTTAGATATCGTCCCCATATCATTGTGATCCAAACCAAGCCCTACGTTTTTTAAAACAAGCCCTCTTTGATGCAAATAATTTTTGCTCGCACGGTATGCTACTGTAGGAACTAAATTTGTAATACAGAAAGATTAATTTAAATTATTATATTATTAACTAATTAAAGAAACATACCTTACCAATCTGTTGTTTGTTTATAAAAAAATGCACTATTTTTATTTACTTACTTACCACTAACATGTTCTTTGCAAAAAGGTCACAAGGCTACACTATAAAATGAAGAGTGGTCAAGCGAAGTGATCTAAGTGCCATAATCGAAAACTACCAGAAAATGTAAAAAACTGTTTTAAAGCTAAGAATAATACAATAGTATATTTTTTTATTGATATTGCGTTAATAAACATACACAAAAACATTCGTAGGAGAAAATTTTAATATCAGTTAATCGAAAAAACGTTTGTACATAAATTGAACAAAAAAATATAGAAAGGTCTAATGCGCCTTTTATACTGGGATTCTGTATGCGAGATACAGTATCTGGGATTCAGATTCTCGGCATCTAGAAATGCTTTTTATAACGAATAGGATGAAATTGGCACTTAAATCTTCTAGTAGGATATTGGCATAGGTACATAGATCATATAAATAGAACATTTTTTTTTTAATTTTGGCACATAGATCACTTAGCTTGACCACTCTTTAAATATTGTTTCCGTATTGAAAAAATAATCGAAAAAACCAAAAAAAAAGATTTACTTATACATTTAAAAAAAAAAATTAATAATTTTTTTGCGATTTGGTATAACTTTTAAACTTCTTTGTCAATTTTCTGGAATATTTATTAAATTTTGTGTACACCTACTCTTTACCAATTACACAAAGTTTCGCAAACATAAACCTACTTTCTGCTTTATTATTAATTAAATCACACTTTTCTAAAAAGACTCCCAGACTTTAAAGTTAGGTACGAAAAGTTTGCATAAGTTCAGGTTATTCGCGTTGTACTATTTACGTTCGACTTATTAAATTATACTACGTAAAAAGTTTTAGGTCTCTATGTTGGCAGTAAGTAAGCGGAATAGCGTCGTAACTTTGGTAAGTTGAAAATGGTAAAGTCATACCAACAACTTAAGCGCCGTAATACAAATTTCTTCCTGGAAAAGCGTGGAACTTAAATACTTTCTCTAATAGCTTGGGTTAAGAATAAAACGCTGGGAAAATATGTACTCTATGTAATTACTAGACCTCTGATAATCGCATATTTTCCCTGAAAACAAAGGATTGGCTTAGTAATCTGCAGCAAGGGTCAGAGGCATCGCTAAGCACTTGAGCGGGGGGCGGGGGGACTTTCTAAAGTCAAACTCAAATATTGGGTACTAGAGGAGAGGAGGAGAGGCAAAAAGCCGAAGTCAAAAAAAAAATAGTTAGACCACACTCAAATGTAAATTTGGTCAATCCTTAATAGTAAATAGTCAGTCGTTCGTATAACAAAAGGTAAACACTCCTCAAATTTTATTTTCTTGCTCATTTTATGATACGTTTTTACATATTATGAACTTAAATGAACTCGGAAAAAGTACAGTATATGAGACAATACAGAGGATAAAAAATGGCGCAGATATGAGGCATAGACCAGTTTCGGGAAGACCGCGTAAGATTCGTGGAAATAATTTAAACGCTTTAGTAAACTTAGGACGGCAAAATCCACGTCTAGGGTTTCTAAAATCGGCTAATAGATTTGGAAATATACGAAGAATAAAAGTGTGTCCAGAAACTGTCCGCATGTCACTGAAAATACAAAGCTACATAGCAAGAAAACTAAAAAAAATTCCGGCAATGACACCTCTACAAAGGCAAAGAAGAATAGATTTTTGTCAACGTGTTCGAGAAGATAATTTTAGGAATGTTTTTATATCTAACGAAAGTTGTTTTCAGCTTGGTTCAAATCAACTAAAAATCCTATCAAGAGAAAATGTTACCGTTCAAATTTTCAAATTTCCCACTAAAATAATGGTGTGGGGAGCAATATCTCAGCGTGGTGCTAGCCCTCTTTGTATAGTTAATAGCACCGTTAATGGTGCAATGTATTGTGATATTGTAAATGGTTTCCTTCTTGAAACGGCTCATGCTTTATATCCAGACGGGTGGAGCTTTCAGCAGGATAATGCAAGATGCCACACTTCGGCCTATACTCAAGCTTGGATGCATGAACACCAATTGGCAACAATTCCATGGCCAGCAGCTTCATCAGATCTTAGTCCTATTGAAAACATATGGGGACTAATGAAGATTGAAGTGGAGCGAGCAGCGCCACGAAATAAAACAGATTTGATTCGGTCGGTTTTACAGGCCTGGACCACCATCACCGAACATTATGGCGGAGACCTAGTTTCGGGTGTACCTGTACGTTTAGTTAAGTGTTTTTTGCAGTTAAACGGAGCTTGCATAAGTAAATGGGAAGAATTATTTGTTGTAATTTTATGAATCAAGTAATAAAAATATATACCGAAAAATTATAATTGTGCTTTCTTTTTTCCGGATACTTTCTAGACAGACTATATATCGATTTGTAATACATACTTCTGGTAAATAAAATAATTGCAAATGTAAAAAAAGTGTTGCTAAAAGCACCTCTAAGAGTGCAGTTGTATAAGGAGAGATTACCAGTAGTTAGTTTACCTCCAGAACCTGTAATTCCCCGGCGGGGAACATGAATTAAGGCCGTAATATTCTACGCAGAGCATTTTGAATCCATTAAAGAACTAATTTTGGATTTAGGTGACGATTCGCAGTGTGTTGTGCAAAGTAAAGTGTTGTTAAAAAGTTCAAGTGTAGCTAGAGATCTTGATTTTATAAAGGTTAATTTAAGTTTTATACCGGACATAATATTCTCGTTGGAGAGTAGAAATCTAAGTTTAAGAGACTCAATTAGTATTGTTGAAACTTTTTCCGCTAAATGTAACAACATTCCTAGTAAAGTAGGAGGCAAGTAAGAAACAAATTGGATGTAACTGTAAAAAAAATAAAGGATTTAAATACTTAACTGCAGTAAAAAGCATTTATGAAGGCAAACCATCCTACGAAGTTGCATCTTAGCCTTATATTTTGCTACCTAAGTTGCAATATTGTACGATTACATTAGTCAGTTAGTAGATGTTAAAAGAAGCATCCCTTTGCATAAACATATTTTTACTTATAGACGACAATCCTTTTCAGTTGAAATTTTTGAATAATATCAGAGGCCTGCATTTTTTAACACTTTGAAAGTTGATTTAAAAATTTTAACTGTTTTCTAGTAATTGGGTAGCGCTGATTTCAAATCTTCTTTCAGTTTTTTTTATATCACGTAGGGTTATTTTTCAAACCGGTAAAATCCAAAAATATAGAAAAAAACACGATTTATTTAATTTATAAGCTAGTTTTTAATATATTAAGGAAAAAATACAAAAATATACAAAATATACACATATAAACTATTATAAATGGTTATTTATTCGTTACGCTTCTTCAAAAAATGTTTTCTTTTTTCAGAAAAGCTTCTGTTGGTTGTTTTCCTGTTCCAACAGAAATCGGCAATCATTTTTGTGTCCCAGCGCCCCTGGTATCTTTGTTCCATCTCTTTAATATATTGATGAAATCTTTCACCTTGCTCTTCACCCACGTCCCCAAGATTTTCCGGGAATTAGTCCAAATGGGAATGTAAAAAGTGAATTTTTATGCTCATATTCTAAAATTCCTGAAATTTTTCAGCATATTTTTAACGATCTCAACATAGTAGTAATTTATGTTCAACTTCTTTAAAAGCATTCCATGCATGTTTTTCTTTTTCTTCCATTACCTTTTCAAATTCTGTATCTTTCATCAAGCTGCTAATCTGCGGCCCTACAATGATTCCCTCCTTTAATTTGGCCTTTGACAGAGCCGGAAATGTTTTACAGAAATATTTAAAACAATATCCTTCTTTGTTTAATGCCTTAACAAATTGTTTCATACGTCCAAGTTTTATGTGAAGTGGTGGAAGTAAAACTTTTTGAGGGTCAATAAGACTTTCGCGAATTACATTTTTGTTTCCAGGTGTTAAAGTATCTCTTTGTGACCAGTCTCTTTTTATCCAATGCTGTTCTCGCTAGCTAGACCACTCGCACAGGAAACATGGAAATTTAGTAAATCCAGACTGCTGACCTAAGAGAAGACTTAAAATGTTTAGATCTTTATACACTTCCCAGTTGTGATTTTCATATTGTATTCTTAAAAGTAATTCCTCTAAATTTTCATAGTTTTCTTTTAACTTAACTGAATGGCCGACCGAAACAGAAGCAAAAACATTGTCATTATGTAAAAGAACAGCTTTAAAGCTCCTTTTTGAAGTCGATAAAAAGTCTCCTCCAGTCGGAAGGTGTGTAGCACCACAGAAAATCATTTTTTATTCATCAATCATTTAGAATTTGAAGTACTACATTTATTTTAAAATGTATTAAAACGCCTATTATAAGTTTTTTTTTATATTTTTTCTTTTTTTCGCAAACAAAAAATCTGTGGGTGATAGAGACCAATTGTATTTTAATTAGTTATTTCTATATAAAAACTAAGCTCGACAAACAAAAATCACGTCATCTCAAATTTCATGCAGGCCTGTGTATTTAATAATAAATGCCCTTTATAAAATTTTAGGTTAAAAAATTGTTTATTTTAATTTTTCTTTGTTTTTTTAGCATTTAAAAAAAAATAAACATATTTTTTAAAATCCAATGTGTTTCTTTACCTCATTTTACTACAAAAAATTAAAAAATATTGCATAACAGTATGCAAATAACTGCATATTTTAAAGGCAAACAAGGCATATATATATGCGCAAATTTTGGCTGAATTTAAGTGCATATAATCCGCCGTTAGTCATGTAGTATTAAATTTCAACATTTTCACATATTCTATCCAATAGTTTTCTTGTAGTCTGCCACACTTCTTTACCTATATGAGGCAAGTGATAAGTGCTCTTGTAACTTTAATAACATACGCACTAACAAAACGTTCTATAAGAAACTTTCTCGAAGCCCAAATTCCCGACTTCTCGATTTTTGGCGGTCTGCGTGTCACTGGCACGTACCAGTGGCCACATTTGTAGTTGTCGAGTTGTCGCGAAAATCAGGGATTTTGCGGACCACCCTCACCCACACCTGAAACATTATCCTTATCCTAAAATATTGGCACTATCCCACTTATGACACCTCTCTGGAAAGCTATAAAAAGTAATGAGAATTAAGTATGAAATGTTAGCAAAATAAAAAAAAAATGTTTTAAAACTGGCGTTTGCAAAATTTGGCAGGAAAAATTTAAGGAAAAACCTAACTGTTGAGAAATTATCCCACCAACACTATTGTAGTGCTGAAACTATTATTTTTTTTTGCAATAACGCAAATACTTATTTTTAGCTCTTTTTTTTAACTTTGTGTTCTTTTTGTCCCAAAATAAAGTCGATTTTTAAATTATTCCCTAATTTTCCGAAAAATGTCTCTTGGAATACTTCGACAAGCATCAATGCGCTGATGCAATTCTTCCTGAGAACCCGGGTTTTATAAAGTAATGATTTAATGTAACCCCATAAAAAGAAGTCCATAGGCGTAAGATCAGATGATCTTGACGACAACTTAATTGAACTGCTTCGTTTTGCTTGAAGTAATTAAGTTTACATTATTTTATAAGGCCAATCAAATTTATAACTTCAGTGAAATAATTATTTTATTAACAAAATTAGAAAAAGAGCAATTATATATGTAAACCAACATCTTCTTCTAGGAAGTCGCAGGTCTTTTCGGCTTCGTCTTGTTGGACTTCTTCTATTTCAACTGCAGTAGTTTCTTAAATAGTTTTGTACTATGCTAAATCATCTTCTTGCTCCCATCCTGCTCCAAACTCTTGGGTTAATAAATGCTTTAAGGATTTTTTCTTTTCCTTCTTAAGAGGTCTTCCAAGTTGAAGAAGTTCCATTTTTAACTTCTTCGTTCTTACCTTTTTTAAGAAGGGATTTTGGGCTCTCAGCTATAATTTCATGGAAGTTTTTAAAAAATGTTATAGTGATGATAAACACATACCCCCTAGAATGGAATTCAATAACCAACTGAATCTAAAAATAGCTAATTCAGCGGTAAGCGGTAACAGATCCCTACTCCCAACTCTGCTTATTAATCTGCAAAATGTTAAACACAGTGCGACATCTATTTGCGAATATTTATCCTAAGATTGAAATAAAAGAATGCAAACTCTTTAAACAGAAATTAATATTTATTTTTGTATTTATTTCACTTTGCTTAAATGCGAATTGGATTTTTTGCTCTTTGCTTAAACGTACATTGGAATTAATCCGTTTTGCTTAGCTGAGTGTTTTTGGCTATATTTAATGGATTTAACGCGCTTTGATGGAACTGGGTTGTTCTAATGATAGATTGACTAGAAAGCACTACATTTTTATATTTACCTTGAAAATTATAAAAAATGGATTTAAAGCGTTTTGCACAGTTGCTCCTCGTAGTGCCATTTAAGATCTTAAAGTGGATAAAGGTAGTGCCACAGTTAGTAGTGAGTGAGTGTGGTCCGTAAAACACCTAATTTTTATTCCCCTGTGTTTTTGTAGAAATTGTATTTTTGGTTTTTTAATATCTTCTTTAGTGTATTTAATATTCCCATTGTAAGTTTCCAAAAAGTCACCCTTCACTCTATATGTACAGACAGTGCATAATATTTTTTACACCATATTGTACTACTTTTTGAAATATAATTATTATATAATTTATTGGGTATCACACTCGTGATATAGAAAACGGCATGAATACTTTCGTTTTAAAACAGATGACAGCAGAAATTTGTCGTCGATCAGCTGATATTGGGACATAATAATATCCCTAGATTTGTAGTGGCCCGTAATGAGCCCAAACACCGAGTTGTGAATTGCGTTTTTGTGTTTTTTATTAAATTAATTACGTTTTCAAAATATTTTGTGGTTATGGTGCCGTTTATTTTTACTTTTATTGCATTTTAATTACTTTTGTGTAGCCGGTAAGTACCTACAATTATTATTCATTGACATTGATGTTAGCCTACATACAAGTTTAGTTGTAACGGTATCATAACCAACAAATTCTATAAAAACCGTATTTGGGTCTTCGAACCTTACGTTAAGTCAAAAACTGTTGAATTAGGGTTTCCATTGACAGAAAAATTAAATCCCTGGCTATATTGAAGCTTTTAACTTTATGTTATATGTTAATATAGAGGTGTAAAGCCCGCCGCAGGCGAAAAATGTTTTGGATCACGCCCACGCCACCTTAAAACTTTTAAAATGTACGTATAATTTTTCTATTATCTATAATCGTAATCGCCTATATAGGTACGGTGCGACCGCGACTGAAATAACCTGAAAGTCCTACAACCAAACGGAATTACCTGATATAGTACCTAATTTTAAGTTAAGTTCTGAGATAAAAGGTCACTAACAGGATCTTTACTCTTGGTAATGCTTACAATTTGAGCTGCACTTGAAACGTTTCCGTCCATTTTTTTAATACTTACGATACCAGTTTACCTAAACTTTATAGACAATTTTAAGCCGGCAAATAATATGTTAAAAAGCACGCACAAGACACAAAAACTATATTACTTAGGCCCTTCACCGCTTTCAGACTAAGGAAAATAATAAAAACTGATCACTTATTTTAACCAAAAGTCAAAAGCTGTTACGAACGATTAAGGATTGAGCCCTAATCACGAAATCCACGTACGAAAAAGTAAAATTAGCGAAAAACACTAACCGAGTTACCCACTCTGTCATTCGCATTCCTAATAACTTTACCAACATCGCGGCAAATTTCCAACGTGAGGCAAATACAGATTTGCCGCACGATAAAATTGAAACATGGCGTTGAACTGCTTTGAATATACTTCATACGTATGTTTGGTTGCCTATTTTGCTGCCCTTTTTCGGCGGCTAGCCGGCCGGCCGATAGATCTGTGAGAAGACCTGCTACTATTACTTTCGGCCGTAGACATTGTTTAATATAGGGGTGACCGACCGGAAAAAGAGTTAATACATTTTTCAATTGAAGCAAACAGTTAAATTAAAAAAATAATTCAACCATTAGTTTAAATAAATAGTTAAAATACAGAATTTTTTAAGAATGGAAATGGGAATGTCTATTTTCTTAATTCTGCTGGGTCAGCACTGCCGACCCTGCCGCCCCTGACGAGCCGCCACTGTAGCCCACATACAAGTTTAGAAATGTAACCGTATCATAACCATATTAGGGTCTTCGTACTTTACGTAAGTCATTATGGGGATTTCCTTGACAGTAAAAAATGAAATATCTGACTGAATTCAATTAGTTTATGTTGAACTGTAGGTATGGTATTTTACCTATAGGTATAATCTGAACAAATAAAATAAAAAAAAAACTGTTGTAAATATGAGTGACAAAATCCTATTTAAAGTTGCATTTCAATTAGGTAATTTAGAATTTTCAAGGTTTGGATAATTATAATATTATAAAGTTTTAAAATCTATTTTGACACTATCTTTAAACCATAATACTTATTTATAAAAGAAAACTTTCAAAATAAATTATTATTATTATTATTTGGCAATATCAAAGCGGTAGAACCGATGAGACTATCGCATCTATTATTTCAAAATGTATCACATGTATAATTCTTAAGTCCAATCCTGGAATTCATGCCAACTTATAAAAATTTAATAGACCAAAATTGACAGAGTGTCACGTGCCTTTGCATCCATCTTGCGAGAGTATTCAAAATTTTTACTATACCTGGGGCTGACACTCCGATCCTCCCTTTCAGCTACGCCACTGCCAACTATCTATAGTGCAGTATTATGTTGAATTAACTTCCTTGAAAAGTAATTTATTATTTTTTTTAATGCTTTTTTAAAAATTTTCATTGCCATGTTATTAAAATTTTTACCCATGTAAGCTAATAGGTAAAGTTAGGTAACATTATTTTTTAATTATTGATTTTTTGTAGCGTAAAACATTCTCGAATATACAATGAAAAAACATACAATGGTGTGATGCGATTTTAATCTTTTAAAGATTATCGTATAATCATCTTCAATAACAATTAAGTATACTTATATACAAATGGTAGACTAGACCTGAATAACTCGTGGTATTGATGTTAAGGTCGCATTTACGTCGAAAGCGAATTCACTTAGCACACTGTGACGATGTCATTAGCTAGTCATACTAATACACCTGTGTTACGATATACCTACTAAAAGGTTTATAAAGTCAAGGATACGATTTATTAACTAGACTGGGTACATATCGCTAATCGTCAGCCGAGAGTGCATCTAATATTAGTACTAAAAAAAATTTACATTCTTTTTCTCTATTTACTATTGCTTTTTTTGCCTCACCTTCTTGCGGAACGTGAAGGGGAAACATATCGCCAAATTGTCATTATAACAACAAACTCGTATAGATAGGTAGTTTTTGAAGATGGCATCGTATAGTGCTCGATGTCCAGTTTCGCTCGATTCGCTACGACTTTTCGTTACGGAAATATATGATATTTAATAATATGACATTGATATTAACATTGAACCTATCAGCACCGGCTCTTTTTAAAATTGCACAGCAAACTTATGCAATGTGGAATATACTTGCCAAGTTTGTCCTATAAAAATATGTATTCAATCAATTTAAACATAAGTAAAGAAACTATTCTTATACATTGATAGCTGATCATACATTGATAGCTGATAGTTTTAAAGCTTATTGTGCCGAGCCCTTCGGGCTTTCTTCGCTAAGGTATTTCAATCAAAAGTTGTTTTCCGTACGAGAAAAAATAAAAACCGCATAAAAAACTTCTCTTAAATAGCTTATTTCAATGGTTTACAATTATTGACCATTTCTATTACCGTTAGGTATAGAACAATATATTTGAAAAAAGTAGTATTTGAGATGACCTAAACGAATATCCAAATCAAAAGTGTGTCGGACGCTCCCAATTCGCTTTATTAACGACCCAACATGACCCTACATTGATTTTTAAAAAATCAAAAAATTGACTTTCCAACTTCCGATCGCGTTCGCAAACAACAGTGTTTTGTAGCCCAACGTCGTCTACACGTCGAAAAAGTTTAAATCAATTGAAATGATTTTGGTCACCTGTATCGCGATACAACGAAAAAAATATTAGTTTTCAACTTTGACTTTAAAAACTTTTTCCGGCATACGCTGTATATTTGAATTTTTTCCAATACGTGCCCCTACTATTTCTCTCTACATCCAGAAAGTTTAAATCGTTTTGCTCTAACCGTTTTTGAACAAAATAATCACGAACATCGAAATGTCGAACAACCTCTAACCACGTGGCGACGGATTATTCATGTCGAAACGCCATCTTTAAAATCGAGATTACAACTATTTCTGAAACATTTTGGGCCAAAATTTTGGTCAATAAAATTAGAAGATTCAAGGTAGCCATTCCATCCAATTTAAAATCTGGAAATATTTCTATTACTATAGCAAGTCAAGCTCAAAACACCCATTTTTCCCCATTTTTGACAGCCGGATTTTTAGAATTAATTTTCATGTAAACCAAAGCACTCTAGTTAAAAGAGAATGGTATTAGAATTTGTAAATTTTGCTTGTTTCCGCACTCAAAAAAGCGACTTTTCTCAAATTTGCGAATATATTTTGATAAGTTTGGACATGCAGAAATGTTGAGGAGATATCAGCGCGTATTTTGAATGAAAAATAAAACGGTTTTGTTAAAAATTGAATAAGCTACAGTCGATATAGTAAAACATCAGATAAAAATATCTCTGAAAAAATCATAAATTAATTTTTTTGAGCCACAAATAATGTTTTCCCAGAGCGCTGTTACTATGCAAATTAAAGCTTGTTTATCCGTCGAAATAGTGGACCAAGAAAAAATTTAAAAAGTTATATACAGAAACTTGCTGACGTGTTTAAGCGATCCAGTGCGACGTGATAGAATTCTTAGGAAATGCAATTTCGGAAGCTTGCCGTTTTTTTCGTATTCAAGGAAGAGAAACGAAAAAATATCCAATCAACACAATTTGACGAGCTCTTTCCGCTAAAGTATACAACGTTTCGATCAAAAGTCGTTTTCCGTACGAAAAAAAATAAAAACCGTGAAAAAATCATGCCTAACATTATGGTTTACACTTTCTTACAATTTTTGATAATTTCCATTCCAGTTAGGTATAGAATAATATATTGGAAACAGGTAGTATTTGAGATGGCCTAAACGATTATTCCAACCGAATGTCGATCGGATTCACCCAATTCGACTTATTAACGATCCAATAGGTACCTGTTTCGTCCCATATTTGACTTTTTAAAAATAAAACAAATTATTTCCAAACTTTCGATCGCGCTCACAAACAATAGGCTTCTGTAGCCCACGGTCGTCTACACTTCGATAAAGTTTAAATCGAAAAAACTCAGTTTAAGACCTGTATCGAATCATAACCAGAATCCGATATTAGTCGACTTTAAAAATTAATAATTTTTTTCCGGCACACCCTGTATATTCGAAATTTTCACACAACGTACCCTTACTACTCCTCTCTAAACTGAAAAAGTTTCAATCGTCCCACTCTAACCGTTTCGGAAAAAAAAAATCGCAAATGTAAAAATGTCGAAACTGACGACGCCGACGACAACTTACGCACATATTTTAAATGTAGCAGCCTATATAGAGCAAAATTTTCAAGAGGCGGTCGGGGTTGTCGTGATTTCGCGTGAAGGAGACGAGTAACATATCGCGGAAAGCGATATGTTAATAATCACAGTGATTTAGAAAAAAATGTTACCATTCTCGAAAAAAATACTTCAATTGACTTTAATAATTAAATAATTAAATTTTGGTTCTCCTTCCGTATAAATGAGGAATATGTTCACTAAAAGATCAAGTACTCTCGGCTTATACTATACTATACGGCTATAACTTTACAAAACCATTTAATATCAGGTGCGACCCTGATAATATGTCATCCAAAGGAAAATCTCCGTCACTGGACAATGGTCTAGTTTGGTACACTGATGGATCGAAAACGGCCAACGGAGTAGGCGCAGGTATATTTGGGGAAAGACCCAGAATGGAAATCAGCATCCCCCTGGGAAACTACGCCACAGTATACCAAGCAGAAGTTCATGCGATACAAGCATGCGTACAAAAGGATCATGAAAAGGGCTACCACGACCAAAAATACATATATCCTGTTGGACAGCCAAGCTGCCCTGGAGGCTCTGAACTCCTTCCGATTTACATCAAAAATCACAATGGAGTGCCTTAACGACCTAAAAGACCTGGCAGCCAGAAACAACAGAGCCGAACTCCTATGGGTTCCTGGCCATTCAGGGATGAAAGTCAACGAAAAAGCAGATGAACTGGCAAGAACCGGATCTGCTCAAAATTCCAGGGGCCCAGAACCCGCCCTTGGAATATCAAAAAAGGCAACCAAAACAACATTAGACAGATGGGCGCAAAAACAACATCTATCTCGATGGAACGGTATATCTGGCCAGGCACACGCCCGGGCCGTTATCGATAGGCCCTCAAAGAAGCTATCAGCTGGAATACTGCTCTTGACGCGCACCCAGTTAAAACAAGTGACCGGCCTACTAACAGGCCATTGTCACTTAAGAAAACACCTTCAACGAATGGGAGTCTATAATGGACCCATTGAATGTAGACTTTGCGGTGAAGAGGACGAAACCGTCTTTCACATCATATACAGCTGCGAAGCGCTAAACCGTAAAAGGTTCAAAATCTTCGGAAACATTCGATGCGGCGATAACCTCCCGCATGAAAAACTTGGAAGAAAACAACTGGACCTCGTAGAAGGAATAAACCTTTTCTAACAAGACTGGGGCGCACAATAAGCCAGAAGGCTGCAGTGTAAGAAGCTTGGGCCACACGTAGAATCCGACCCCCGCCTTTAACCAACCAACCCGCGGCTGCGTTCGCGCAATTCAATGGTTATAAATTCGTTATCGAAACAAAGCAGTTGGTTTCCATGAAACCCAATGGAACCTTTAATTGGTAATTTGTTTGGTGCTTTTTTAAATTATTTCCTTCTCTTTCAATAAAAAAATTCCTTTATTTCCTAGCTTCGTTCATGAAAATAATACCAAAAATATGGATTCATCATTATTATTAAAAAATATAGCAATTTCATTATAGATTATCAAGAACGCTCATAAAAAGAACCTTCCCATGAACTTTGCGTTTAGAAACACCGTAGGGCAGCATTGGTTACCCATTATTAAATTTTATACATTCTTGTTTAAACTATGGAAATATGCCTGATGAACTAAAATGTTTTTACATTACACCAGTGCCAAAAGTAAAAAACACTAAAAGATAGGATGAGATCAGGCCAGTCTGTTGGGATGTTGAGAAATTATTAGAAGAAATTAATCCATCTAAAACTATTGCACTTCTATTTGGCAAAAACAAAGATCGAACATCGGTCCAAAATAATATACAGATAAAGATTAACGAGGTGCCAATTTCCTTCTCTGAGATGGCAAAAAGCCTTGGACTTTGGCTGGACACAGATTTGAGATTTCATAAGCATATTTCTGAGTGTATCAGAAAATGTATGTTTAAGCTTAAGCTGCTATACAATTCTCGCACTGTATTAGATTCAAACGTTAAGCTTATGTTATGCGAATCGCTAGTCTTGTCCACATTTGATCACTGTAATGTTGTGTATGGTCCATGCTTGACTGCTGTGACTTCTCAAAGAATTCAAAAGATACAAAATTATTGTTTAAGATTTGCTTACGGTGTCCGGAAGCGTCATTCTGTAAGGCACAAGTTGAGAGATGCTGGGTGGTTAAGTATGAAACAGCGAATACATTTTCATTCGGCTGTGCTTTTTCACAAAATAATACTGCTTGGAAATCCGTCATATTTGCACAAAAAAATAGTTTTCCGTACAGATGTACACAACCTTAACGTTAGATTTAAGGGCACCATTACACCACCTATCCATAAAACTGCTCTGTTTGAACGTAGTTTTTCTTATAACA
This sequence comes from Polydrusus pterygomalis, assembly GCA_963969555.1. Lineage (NCBI taxonomy): Eukaryota > Metazoa > Arthropoda > Insecta > Coleoptera > Curculionidae > Polydrusus > Polydrusus pterygomalis. Next base: position 17,055,125 of record OZ018381.1, on the reverse strand, counting down.
TATCCGCTATCTATAATTCTATTGGTCTAGACCTTAAAACTAAATCTATTTTAACTTTTAAAAAAATATATAAAAGTATATTACTGGGTGTTTAAAGTTTTCTGCTTTCGGGTCGTGCTTTTTCTTTTTCTTTTTCTTGCTTTTTCTTTCTTTCCTTAATCCGTCTCCTGCACTGTCTTTACTTATTAATATTTTTGCATTAGTACAGAATTTATTTTAGTGTTATTAACATGATCTTTATTTTGTTATTTAATTTGGAATGACTTTTAAAGGTGTACCTATATACATTGTAATTTTTGTTGTTTGAGGTTAAGTGGAAGACTAACCCTTGTTACTAGCAAGGGATGAACTTCGCCTTTTCAGATATCATTGAATAGGATTTTTATTTTTATTTTTAATATTATCTTTTCTACTTACTGTACTGATTATCAGAATAAAGATTGTTTATTATTATTATTATTATTAAATCGTATAAGAACAGTTATTAGAATTCATTGATGCCAACAAAATTTTAGTTTCCTTTCAAGCTGGTTTTCGAAAAGGATACTCTACAGAGACAGCCATTCAATGTGTGATTGAGACGTGGAAGAGAACCATTGATCAAGGGGAAAATGTTATAGCTGTCTTTTTGGATTTTAAGCGGGCATTCGAAACAATTTACTGGGCTAGATTATTGAGTAAATTGTATCAGTATGGTATTTGCGTATTTACATTAATGTTTTAAATATTTTTAATGGTCTAAATACTCTAAATTCTGAGATATATATATTATTAAATTGGCTAAAAGTAAATAAATTAAAATTAAATATTATAAATTAAAAATTAAATAATATAATATGTATTATGGTTAGGGGTCATAATTTAAATTTTCAAAATATAAATGTTGTAATTAAGGTAAAAAATTGGAATTAGTTAACTGTTTTAAATATTTAGGGATAATCATTGATTCACAATTAAAATTTTTAAATTATTTTCAAAGTATTATTTAATCGAAGATTGCCGAAAAAGTAGGTTATTTTAAAATAATCAGTTCTAATTTAAGTTTATTTTCTAAAAAAACTGTATTTAATACTATTATATTACCATCACATTTTCTTTATTGTTCTTCCATTTTATATTGTGCTAGTGAGGAAATATTTGATAAATTATACAAATTTTACAAAATAAGGCAATGCGGATTATTTTAAATTGTGACAAATAATAAAATATATATATAAAATTAATTTTATGTTAAAAAATTTAGATTGGTTGAATGTCAGAAATTTAATTTTTTATTTAATATTTATCTTTATAGGTACCTACATAAAATTAAAAATAATTTATTGCCTGATTGTTTAAAAAAATGTTGTTCTTTTAATAATTATGGCCATCATAATTATTATAAAACTAGAACTAATCAGAATTTTTATGTGGATATATATATATTACCTTATAAATCTATTTTTTATAAAGGTTTGATAGAATATAATAATTTGGGAAATTCTATTAAATCTCAAAAATTATTAAAACTGTTTAAAAAAAACTTAAAAAACAAAATGATACGTAATATTTGATACAATTTGCAAAATGCTTAACTTTTTTGTCTGTTTTTGTTAAAAGAAGGTTGCGTTTACAAATTTTAAAATAAATCTATAAAAATGTGTTAAAAAATGTATTAAAAAATATTTAATTGTAGCTTTTTGCTAAACAAAACATGTTACTACTACTACTACTACTGGGGGAAAAATGTATTGAAATGTTGAAACACACTGAGAAAAAAGCCTTCTATTCCTTATAAGAATTTATATACTCTATACTGTTACTGTATACTTTATGTGACAGCAACGCGCGTTCCTACTATTGTAAGACAACGAAAATTGCTAGACCGTTGGGTAGTGATAATATCACGGTAATTTAGCCAATAGGAAATAGGAGTTAATGCTACCATAGAATGGTTTATAGCCATTATCGCTATGAATACTCACACCAATTATCAAGTTCTATTGGGGGTGTAATCTGGTTTTATATACTGTATTAGTTCCGACTGGTAGTTGAAAATTAAACTTGGCATTAATCATAATAATATTTGCTTGCTATGGTTAATAAAGAATATACTTACCACTAAAAATCAGTACTGTGGTTCTCTATAATTTAAATAGCTTCTAGTGTGTTATCGTTCTTGTTATTTGTATTGGTACGATCAATAAAGTTTAAATTCAGATAGGATAGCTAGAAGACTCCGAATAACGATGTGACCTGAGCAATATATAGGTACGATAAAACTTATACTAGGGCGCGCGGCGATTGCCGATCGCTAGCAACCCTCATTAACCTCTTGGTGGATTATAGGTTCTAACGGCTACAATTGGTTTTTGGGGACGCTGTTCTGCTTTCTTAATTATGGGGAAAGCGCTTCACTAGTTACAAAATGCATCGCATTGAGAAGGTACAATTTATTTCTTAACAAAATTGCTGTATTCAAAGTAGTTCATTATTCTACAAGGCCGTGCTGCTAATGGAACTGATTATAGTATTTATTCTGAGTTTGATGAAATTCGGACCAACAATATTGTCACGAATTTCTCTTTGTGTGTCGGGGACGTAGATGAGGGGAATGAAAGTATGAAGTTACAAAAAGGCGTCTATTGGATTATTCTTAGTTTCTATCCTAGAAGGCGAACCAGCATGTCTTGTCTGATGACGCGTATGTCGGTTAGGGTAATGGGCAGAGACGTCACTTAGCCAAGCCCAAAGCTTGGCCAATTGTTAGTAGATGTAATTTGACCGGGCAATGATCACCGATGGCTGCAGCTAAAGCTGGCCACGTTTATATAGCCGAATAAGCGCTGAGTACAGTGGGTCGCGACCTCAACAACGCACAGTGGTCGAGTATCCAAAATATACCGGACCACTGTGAGTTTTAGTTGACAATATTTTTTCCAATATAAAATAATTTCCAATAAAAATAAATAGTTCCTGGCTTTTTCGCAAAATTGTAGAAAAGCTTCGCTCCATAGAATATAAATATCAAAAATAGGAATTGAGGAAAGGTGATGAATTACTAAGAGCAAACTTTTGTTTTAAAGTTATGGAAAGGGTAAATAACGCAGGGACGTATCACACGCATTATTTGTTTTACCGACCTTCACATTAAGCAACGAATCAAATATTCAAAATTGTAGATATTGAAGTATAGAAAATGTACACCGATTTGTACAAAGCAGAACTAAATAGCTTTAAAAGGTAAATGTTTAGGCGTGCACATTTGCTCTGGCACTATATTAAAAATATACACTTAAAAAAATGTCCTTATTAATCTTATATTATTATGTACCTACCTAAAAATTAACAGAATTTTATTTTTATTCTTAATTTGGGATTTTTTAAATTTTCTTTATTTGTATCATACTCCTGCGGTCTCTGACTAGGAAATATATCGCTCAAACACTGTCACTTGTTTGATGAAAATTGACTTGTTTACTCCTTTTATCACCCGGTCTCCTTAGTCGTCATAGCCACAGACTCGTAAGACGGACTATAATTATGAAGATAATAAATTTGTGTACAGTGGCGGCAGTAGTGGCCATAAAAACAAAAATTTATGTAGGAAAGAAAGAAAAAACTAAAAGTCTTCCTCCACAAAATTTAATTATAGAAATTCTTTAGGGGTCTCTACATGTTTCGAACGTAGAAACGTTCATCATCAGGAGAGAAAAAAATTTATATAATGCTGATGGTATTAGCAGAAGAGAAAATGGTATAAAACCTTAATGGAGCTTTTATGGCATTAAAAATTTGAAATGTAGAAGTGACATATAAAAAAGTTGAGGAGAGTTAAAACATGCTGAGCATGTGATAAAGGATGTCTAAACAACCAAATGAAATGAGGAAGAAGAAAAAGGGATTTTTAAAGAGAAGGTGTCGAGGATTTTTTAATTATTTATATAAAAATATTTGTACTGGGGGTTAAAGCCCAGTACCCCAAAAAACACTCTTCAAAAATATTTTTGACATCATGACTTCTACAAATGACAATTCTCATTTTTACACTGTCTTACAGACTTATCAATAATTCTACAAATATTGTTATATAAATAATTAAAGAATCCTCGACCTCGATCTTTAGAAGGCCATTTTCTTCTTCCTCATTTCATTTGGTTGTTTAGACATCCTTTATCACATGCTCAGCATGTTTTAACTCTCCTCAACTTTCTACATAATATGTCACTTCTACATTTCAAATTTCTAATGCCATAAAAGCTCCATTAAGGTTTTTTACCATTTTCACTTCGGCTTATACCATCAGCACTATATAAATTTTCTGTCTCCTGATATTGAACGTTTCTAGGTTCGAAACAGGTAGAAACCCCTAAAGAATTTCTATTTTCTATTAAATTTTGTGGAGAAAGGTTTTTAGTTTTTTCTTTCTTTCCTATACTTTCAACTCCACTTTAAGCATGGACTACTTCTTGAAATTAAAAATGTATGTGGTAAATGGTTTCCTATAAATACCTGTTTACATATTTTCCTTTATCTTACATAATGATCTAATAAAACAAATGTTGCAATATATATGCAATACAATACGCTTATTTGGTAACTAGTTTTTCTTTGTCTGACGCAATATTTCGCTTGAAATAATAATTTACGGATCGGTTCGACTATGTTTCCATAAATGCCTATTAAACGGCCTTCGACCGAGCACGAAACAACCCGAGATCAGGCGAAGTCAACGGCCGGCGAGCGCGTATGTTTGTTTAGTAGTAGTTACATGTTTTATTTGGCAAAAAGCTACAATTAAATATTTTTTTTTAAATTTTTTTTAACACATTTTTATAGATTTATTTTTAAATTTTAAAACGCAACCTTCTTTTAACAAAAATAGACAGAAAAGTTAAACATTTTGCAAATTGTATCAAATATTACGTATCATTTTGTTTTTTAATTAAATTTAATTTTAAAGTTTTTTTAAACAGTTTTAATGATTTTTGAGATTTAATAGAATTTTCCAAATTATTATATTCCATCAAACCTTTATAAAAAATAGATTTATAAGCTAATGTTTTAGACACTCTATTCACATAAAAATTTTAATTAGTTCTTGTTCTATTATTTTTAATTTTATGTATAAAGAAAAAAATAAATTTCTGACATTCAACCAATCTAAATTATTCAACATACAATTAATTTTTATATATTTGTCACAATTTAAAATAATCCTCATTGCCTTATTTTGTAAAATTTGTAGTTTATTAAATATTTCCTCACTAGCACACTATAAAATGAAAGAACAATAAAGAAAATGTGGCAATATAATAGTATTAAATACAGTTTTTTTTTAAAACAAACCTAAATTAGAACTGATTCTTTTAAATAACCTACTTTTCCGGCAATCTTCGATATAATACTTTCAAAATAATTAAAAATTTTTAATTTTGAATCAATGATTACCCCTAAATATTTAAAACTGTTGTTTACTAATTCCAATTTTTCATCATCAATTACAACATTTATATTTTGACAATTTAAACTATTACTCAAAACCATACATTTAGTTTTTGAAATATTTAATTTTAATTTATTTACTTTTAGCCAATTTAATAATTTATTTATCTCAGAATTTAGAGTATTTAGACCATCAAAAATATTTAAAACATTAATGTAAATTAAGGTGTCATCAGCAAACATTTTTTCGCTCTTAGTTTTCAATTAATTTATGTAATCTTCTATTATTTGATATAAACCCACTAGGGCAACTTCAAATACGACAGTCGGCAGATCGTTACGATCTATGTTTGGCGAGTTTTTGCGTGACACTTACACTTTGGAACTTTTCCATTTTTTGACGGATAATAATTTTTATTTGTTTTGAAAAATAAATTAATTAGGTGGGTCATTGACCAAATGATCTTATGGACCTGCTCGGTAACTGCATTTATGGTGCGAATCCACGATGAGAATATCTCATGAGATTTTTGTCTTATGAAATAAAAATCTCAGGACAACTTTCATTTCATTGTCGAAACAGGTCTGAGACACGTGATATACTAGCAATAATCTCGTAGTGTCCTGAGAGTTTTATTTCTTGAACAAGTTTCAACGTGGAAACACGATTTATTGCGAATCTTGCATGATACATTTATTTCACGCGCTACACGTGAGTTTCGATGTTGTGTCGTGAAACAGATATTTGTTTTGTCCAAAAATGAGTTGTTTCAATGTGTTGAAAAAGGAGTTTGAAAAGAAAAGATTGTTCCTTTAACTGGACAAGAAGCATGATACTGCAATTAAGGAGCTTGCGTTCAAAAGCGGCTATATCACTTTTTTTGCTGATATGCTTTTTTTGCGATTTTCTGTTAAGTTCCACAAGCTCTATCAACTGGCACGATCATTTGCGTTCAAAACGGGCTATTTTTATGTTAAAATTGCATGTAAAGTCGGCCTTTTGCATTAAAACTGTCTATATCCTCTTTTTGCGATCAAAAGTGGTTAAATATTTTATGTTTCTCTTGTTTTTGTTTGTTATGTATGTTGAGTTTTCATAATAAAAATATGTTTTTTGTTCCAGTCTTATAATAAAAATATGTTTCCTAGCGTTTTAATTGTTTTTTGTTGAGATTATTTAAAGCTTTGCTATCAAAACCAGATTCAGATTAATTTTAATTTTTTCTCAAGAACTATTGAGATTTGAAAAAAAAATTGAAATATCAATCTACTTCCCTAAAACACTATAAATAAACTTTTTTTGCTATCTCTGTATATTAAGACGAACCGATAAGAAGTTTTTGTCGATTCCTGAACATTTTTCCTAAATGGATATAGCCGCTTTTGCACGCAAGCTCCTCAATTAATCGAAGTATATGAATCCTATCCTAATTTGTGGGACTGCTCGTCCGAAATCTATAAAAACCGAAATCTTCGGAAACCAGCTATGGACGAAATTTCCGACAAGTTTGGCGTTCCGGCTCGAGAAGTAAAGGATAAAATACATAACCTTCGTTGCCAGTTCCAAAGCATCAACAGAAAAAGGAAAATCAGCAGCGAACATTCGAAGAAAGTTCTTTTAACATTCCTGATCTTTCCGTTCTAGTCAGTGGCGGCTCGTGACTGATTTAGATGGGGAGGCTAAGTTTTAGAAATGAAGCGCCGCAGGCGCGAAAAAAAATTTTCGCGACCACACCCAAAATCAAAAATTCACTCTGAAAAAAAATGTTAAAAATAAGTTAAACTAAAAAGTGAAATATCTACCTACCTACAAAGAGACGAGCAGGATAGTGTCCGGAGAAAAAATTTCGGGACCACGCCCAAAATTTCTCAAAAATTCACTATAAAAAAAATGTTAAAAATAAGTTAAACTAAAAACTCAAATACCTACCTACCTACAAAGAGACGAGCAGGATAGAGTCGAATTCAACCGCGAAGGGGCTGCCTACCGAATAAACTCCCCGAGTTTCTTCAGTTTCTATGCCTTTGGCCTATTAAACCCCCAGACAAAACTGCGAGGCGGTTTACCCTGAACCCTGAATAATTAAAATTTTGCTTAGGTCTGCTCATGGTACCTTTAAGTTTTATAAACAATTTATCGTCGTAAGACAGTCGAATAAATCTATATTTTATTACGTATTCGACGATATCTTTGTAATTTCGAACATTGATTTCAGCATTATTAGCATTAAAGCTTTTATTAGATTCGCCAGTTTCAGTTACCTGCATTTTTATAATAATACAGAGATAAAATAAATAAATAAAGTTAAATAAACAATAAAATTAATAATAAGTTACATGGACAAGTATTTTTTATGCACAACAAAATCGCGAAAACGAAAATCCACACCCAAATTAACAATCCGGCACACACTAACAGAAAAAATTTCTTACGAAACGTCCGAAAACAATCACACAGATTACAGATTAGGTTAGGTTAGGTGCCCACAAAACGCTCCAAATCCGGAGCTCTGGGCTTCCCGCGAAATATTTGTGGGCGTTTCTGCCTCCGGCTGTCGGTTGTACGCGACAAAAACAACGCGCACCATCATAGTGCTGGGAAGTTTAGTTCATTTTGCCGATTTCAATCTTTCGTTCTCGTTCAATAAAGTGAATAGTTCAAAAGACTAGTTCGTTTAGTTCATTTAGTTCACTGATTTATACTGGCATAGTGAAGTAAAAGAAATATTTTAAAATTTAAATTATATATTAAATTAACAAAAAATACAGTAGACACCGACAATATTTTTTTATTCATTTCCATACCGAAATAGTCCGAAATCATCGCGGCATGCATCGGTCGGTCAGGTGACAAAACCTATAATCTCGGTCGTCTCGCTCTCGCTTGCGTAGTTCATTCCGTTTAGACTTTAGTTCGCCTTGTTTCAATCTCTCAGTAATTACTGATTGAATCTTTTAGTTCAGTTGTCAGATTCGATCTTTTGAACTAGTTCGTTCGCGAACTACACAACTCTACACCATCATACTTACTCTCGCTTCTTGCATTGAAACAAGTGGAAAATTATGTATTATCCGTGCAGAAAATATTTGACCGTTGAAGGCTTGCCTCCGTTGGTAATAGTCTAGGCGCCTATTCGCTGATGCGGGCGGACACTACCTAATAGTCCTGAAGCTGAGCGGCAATAATAAAAATATTATAGAAAGAAAGTGTTTTTCTTGAACTATTTAATTCAGGATTTTTGATACACTGAGAATATAATAATATGAAGTTCATCATGAATCATTATTTTCAAAATGAATAAATTAATCTTTAAAAAAATGCTATTTTGTAAGTTTTTGTTGGGGAGGAACTACCTCCCCTACCTCCCCTGGCGAGCCGCCACTGGATCTAGTTCTTTTAATAAGGTTTCCATTATTCTTGTTTTCTCTCCTTTTAATCCAATCTCTCACCCAATATCTGTGATACCTTTTCGTTTATGTATTTACTACGGGATTTAACGGCAATGTAATAATAACAAACTGCAGCCCTTCGTCTAGCCCTTTTTGTTGACATCTTTTTATAATATCGCTTCACAATACAAAGTTTTGTTTCTTTCTGCTTGAAATATAAATTGATTGTGAAAACAGCGCATGCAGAGACACCTTGACTTATGAGAGAAAAATTTTAAAAAATCGAGTGTTTCATAGAAATCTCTCATATAATGTGGAAACACATCTGAGATGAATTTCTCGTGAAACAAAAATCTCAAGCGATTTTAGTCTCCTTGTGAGCACGTACCATAAGTTTGATCTACGACTGATGGGTCACCCTGTAAAACAGGGATAACATAGAGCCAGTGAATTGTCCAATAAACCAGAATGTAGATTCCATTTAAATTTTATTGACTTTAATGTTGCACATACAGCTATCAAAACAAATTAAATTATGCCTAATGGATGGGATTAAATTGAAGATAGTTATCTGCCCGTAACTCGGTTTGTTTGGTTTAGGTTACGGAGCTTTATATTAATCGTGATACGTGACGGAGCAGTTTCGGCTTTAAATTTTATTAGTTTATGATGGGCCGAAGTCGCCGAACCATTGGCGCACCCAAGGGGGTGGTTTTGGGGGCTAAACCTTCCCGAAATAAATAATTTTCCGGGAAAAATATTTTTTTTGCGATTTTGGTTAATATGTACCTAAAACTTTTCATTTTATATTAACACGATGCAAGTATTAGGACAGTAAAATATCACTCTTTATTTAGTCAAAGTACATGCAATACTTTTATTTTAGAAAACAACGGTCTTGGCTATTTTTAAATGTAAAAAATATGTGCGAGAAGTTTGAGGGTTTCCTTTAAATAAACTACGGACTAGCCTACATCAAATAAAACGGTGTAATGTTGATACAGAAAGTAGGTACCGAAGTTCATTACCGTTTTTTTTTACTCGCAACCAACTTTTTTAGGCGAAGTTTATTACAGGGATAAAGAAGTATATAAAAATAACTAACAATAATTATTACTCTAACTTAGTAGCTATAAGTATATACAGTGTGTGTATAAAGTCTGGAAACGGCTTAATAACATCACAATTTACTGGCCGATTTAAACCAAATTTGGTACAGTTGTGTAAGAGGATCTAACGCACCAAATGACGATATTGGCGTTGTTGCCAGCTTTTTAGTTTGTCTGGAATCCGAACGAATTTTATATTTTTAAATATAACACTTAGTATATTTTTACATTTTTAAATTCCGCACAAATTATAATTATTTTTTATTAAATGCATTATTAGTCTATACTTCATAGTTTCCGAGATATTGACTCTCGAAAAGTGACATTTTTAAACTTTGACAGCTTATAACTTTCTAACAGTACGTCTTAGAGCAAAACGGCTTGCATGTCCCTATCTTCAATTTTTATTATCTTCCCAAAAAAATCAACTTTCGGTTAAACCGGATGTAACTCGAAAGCAGGAAATATAGTTGTTCCGGTTTAACTGGAAGTTCATTTTTTTGGGAAGATAATAAAAATTGAAGATAGGGACATGTAAGCCGTTTTGCTCTAAGACGTACTGTTAGAAAGTTATAAGCTGTCAAAGTTCAAAAATGTCACTTTTCGAGAGTCAATATCTCGGAAACTATGAAGTATAGACTAATGCATTTAATAAAAAATAATTATAATTTTATGTGGAATTTAAAAATGTAAAAATATACTGGGTGATATTTAAAAATATAAAATTCGTTCGAATTCCAGACAAACTAAAAAGCTGGCAACAACGCCAATATCGTCATTCGGTGCGTTAGATTCTCTTACACAACTATACCAAATATGGTTTAAATCGGCCAGTAAATTGTGATGTTATTAAGCCGTTTCCAGACTTTATACACACACTGTACATACATAAAAGACAGTTAAAAAAAATATTTGTTTTGTCTCCACGTCTGATTAGCTCATTAAGAAAGAAATTTATATTAGGAAATATTTTTTTCAATGAAATTTAAATAAGGGTAGTTTTTTTAATGTTTTAATATTTTCCGGTAAAATATTATATAAAATTAATCCATTATACTTATAACAATGACCGTTTTCCAAAGTTGCTGTTTATTTTAATAGTTTGTAAAAAATTAGTTTGTCTAGTAGGTATTAGATCTGTGAAGATTGTGAACTTTTGTAAACGTTATGTTAGAAATTTTTTGTTTTGAAAGTAAAGAATGAATAAAAAATATGCAAATTTTTAAATTATATTTTTTTATCTAGGTATTTATTCGGTTTACATAAATTAGTTGTTGGTTCTAAGTGCGGAAGTCTATGGATACATTTAATAATTTTTTATGTAGGTTCTTTAAACGTTTTAGTACTATCGAATTGGCTGAACCCCAAATAGAAATAAGATACTGAATTTTTGAATGTACTCACTCATGATTTTTTAAATATTTTAAAGATATAGAATGACGAATTTTGAAGGATATCCCAATTAACGGAGAAATGTAAGTTCGAATATGTTCTTTCACCAGCTTATATGTTGATCAATATATAATTGATTATTTTGTTGATTGTTTTGATTGAAATATTGTAATTAATTTTTTTCCCATTAAATATTATTGGTTGCTTCTCCATATCGTGTCTTTGTTTAACAATGTACAGGGTGTCCAGTTTTCGACACTTTTGACGGGTATCTCAGTTATTAGTACAGATAGAATGATGCGGTTTTCGCAAACCTGTGTTACTTTTTTGTGAAACAAACGATGCCCTTAACGGATTTATCATGGCCATCTTGGTTTTTGAGATACAGGGCGAAATTAAAAACGGTGCATTTTCAGACACCCCTTGTATTTTAGTTATCTTATACCTTATCGAAAATGTAAGAACGTGGTGTTATACAGTTTTTTGCGTAGAATCCAGTGGCGTAGTTAATATTTTTCCAGGTGTCCCCATTTTTGAGAAATATACCAAAGTTATGTTTTTTTAAATGGAACACCCTGTATATTTTTTCATATTTGCATTCTGCTTACTGAGAGCTTTCCAAAAATATATAATAGTTGGCACTTTGTTTTAACAGAAAGGTTAAAATTCATATTTTTTAAATAACAAGCTTTAAGTTGACAGTAGGCCGTGTATTTTACTTAAATAAAAATAAATTGACGATACACTACACCATCAATTGGTTTGGCAATTGATAGTTTAATTTCAAACTTTTAAGTTTTTTAATACTTACAATAGTAAAAAGTAATTTTCTCTTATTGTTGCGTAGGTATATTATCGGAATACACAAAAACATCTAGTAGGCCTTGACTTATCCAGGCTATAAAACAAAATTTTCATAATGGCGTTTAGCTTTTGTCAGAATTTTATTTAGGTATTTAAGGTTGAAAAGTTACTGGCTTGTATAAAGCATACCAGCATATCGTATTTTTCATAATTTTCATACTTTTGGGCCATCGTTGAAATTGAACAATATCATAAATAAATTATGAGTAACTTTTCAACCTTAAATACCTACCTAAATACAATTCTGACAAGAGCTAAACGCCATTATGAAAATTTTGTTTTATAGCCTGGATAAGTCAAGGCCTACTAGATGTTTTTGTCTATTCCGATAATATACCTACGTAACAATAAGAGGAAATGACTTTTTACTATTGAAAGTATTAAAAAACTTAAAAGTTTGAAATTAAACTATAAAGTAATATTGATGGTGTAGTGTATCGTCAATTTATTTTTATTAAAGTAAAATACACGGCCTACTGTCAACTTAAAGCTAGTTATTTAAAAAATATGAATTTTAACCTTCCTGTTAAAACAAAGTGCCAACTATTATATATTTTTGGAAAGCTCTAAGTAAGCAGAATGCAAATATGAAAAAATATACAGGGTGTTCCATTTAAAATAACATAACTTTGGTATATTTCTCAAAAATGGGGACACCTGGAAAAATATTAACTACGCCACTGGATTCTACGTAAAAAACTGTATAACACCACGTTCTTACATTTTCGATAAGGTATAAGATAACTAAAATACAAGGGGTGTCTGAAAATGCACCGTTTTAAATTTCGCCCTGTATCTCAAAAACCAAGATGGCCATGATAAATCCGTTAAGGGCATCGTTTGTTTCATAAAAAAGTGACACAGGTTTGCGAAAACCGCATCATTCTATCTGTACTAATAACTGAGATACCCGTCAAAAGTGTCGAAAACTGGACACCCTGTACATAAATGAAGATTTATTAAAATTTAAGGTTAATTTATAAGGTTCTAACCAGTCGTTAAAATGTTTTAATATTTTTTCATATTTAATTGGATGTCCGTAATATTTTTGGCATAATAAATAATTGTTGTATCGTCAGCACAAAGTTTAATTTTGTCCATATTATTTTAAATTTGAAATAGTTTTGATATAAATAAGAAATAATGTGGGTACTAGAATGGAACCTTCTGGTACTCCACATGTTACTGTTTGGTGGAACTAATATTACTTCCTATTTTAACGCATTCTTTTCTACTTTTTATATAAATTTTAAACCTACGATACATTTTTCCTCTTATGCCTATATCAAATAATTTAATTAATAATATATCATGGTTTACAGTATCAAATGCTTTACACAAGTGTAGAGATAAACTTCAGTATCTCTAGGTTTGCGAAACCCATACTGATTATCGAAAAGAAAATTTTGTCTTTCTAAAAAATTCGTTAATTTTATATTTATAATTTTAAAAAAAATTTTTTACAGAAAAGGCAAAACAGATATTGGACGGTAATTATTAGGATTATTAGTTTTATCGCTTTTAAAAACTGCTGTCACTTGAGCGGATTTTATTTTTTTTGGAATTGTTGATTTTTGTAAAGATAATTGTACCAGGTATTTAAAAATATGAATTAATTTAATTTTAACTGCCTTTACTATTTTCACTGAACTGAAATATTATTATAATATGATATATAAATATAACTTCCATTCGTAACTCTTTTATAAATAACTTTAAAGTGTTAGACCTAGGGTAAACAGCCCAGTTATTGGCACCCTTAAGAACTCGCGGCCATATTTTTATCAACAACCTGTAAATAAAAATTTTTTTGCAATTACAGGGAATTTTATTTGATTGAAATAATATCTCACTTTAGAGGTAATACAAAACTTTGATGCTTTTATTCCAAATTAACTACTTTTAGCGATATATTGGAAATAATGTAATTTTGCTAGTTATTGGCACTCGTTGCTAGTCATTGGCACCCCAATTTTGCTAGTCATTGGCACCTTTTGTTAGTCGTTGGCACCCCAATTTTGCTAGTCATTGGCACCTTTTGTTAGTCGTTGGCACCCCAACTTTGCTAGTCATTGGCACCTTTTGTTAATCGTTGGCACTACAATTTTGCTAGTCATTGGCACCTTTAGGAAAACTAATAAGGTATACTATTTTTTATTAAGCAGAATACACTTAGTGTTAATTAAATGCAAAATGAAAAAAAAATTTTATTTAGCATATGTATGTGTATGACATGTTTGGTCAATACAATTTAAGGAAAACATTTCCAACTTTTAAGACATAAACAATCATCTTCACTTTTGTAAAGACTGTAAAACAATTTTGTTAACAGCGGCACTACTGTAATGTATCGCCCGCCATTTAAATGTTCATAATAAAAAGATGTTAATTTAAACTTATTTTAGTGGAAAAATTACCAGTCAGTAGCTTAACCACCTCTTTTTGCTAAAACTGCATTTTTGGCGGTGTTGATTACACAAAAATAACAAGATGATTACCAAGAGGTTTATACTCAAAAAATACTATACATTTTAACTCAAAAGGAAATTTTCATTAAGGCGAAGCTATCAATAATACCTTATAATATTTTAAATATCGAAAAAAGTAAAATTTTACTTAAATTATAGGATGCCAATGACTGGACCTTTTAAATTATATGTTAAGTGCTAGTTATTGGCATGGGGTGCCAACTACTAGATTGAACGTAGTTTTGCGTGCCAGTTATTGGCACACCTAAATTTTATTAAAAACGGAAAAAATAAAAGCAGTTTTTTATAACAATAATATAAACTTAATATACGCTATCATCTAATTTATAAAAAAAATATGTTGATGTAAATCTTGTCCTAAATACGTTCTCAAACAGTTTGCGTTCCTTAAGAAATCGATAATTTTCTTACCTTGTAACGAGGACACAATACTTCACTACGAATTTCTTAATGATACTAAAACCTCGGTGTGAAATATTTGTAGCGGGAAGTAATACAATAGTGTCAAATTTATTAGAAATTATTTGAGGTACCAAAATAACATAATTACATCTAAAATTACATTAAAACCCTTGAAGGTGCCAACAACTGGCCGAGTGCCAACAACCGGGCTGTTTACCCTATATAATTTATAAAACGCTTTAGAATAATTACTTTATTTTAAAGAAATCAATAGTAGAAATTTGATATAGCTGTGTATTGTTAAAGTCGTAATCCTTTATTTTGTTTAGAGTACCAAATAAAACTTGGTAAAAATAAACAGGCGTTGATGATGGAAATATACTAAGCGTAGAGCGTAGTTATACTTAGTGTCAACTTAGCAACCCGATAAATCCGATCAAACCCGATCAAACCCGAACAAACCCATTAGTGCATAATTGGTCTTTAAACGGACACACGTATTTCTGGTTGCCAATATGCACCTACAAGAAATATGACGTATTTGCATATTTGCCGCATAGTCACGGCATATTACAGCAATGTGGCATAGTTCTCTTCAGTGAACAGTTAGATCTACACGCGGAATTGGTTGTTAACCTTCTGTGATGGATCCGTGAATGTACTCACAGCAAGACTGCTGGTAAGTTTTTTTAACTATAAATATACTCCACTAATGAATACTACCTCTAGAAGATACTAAAGGAGACACAGAAATAGATAGCGATGATTCGGATCAAGAAACCGCAGATCCTAACCACCTACCCAAGCACAATATTGAGCCCAGTCTGCGAGGTCAGATATGATAATTTGATCGAGGAAGAAAATATTCATATTTCAATCGTTAAAAATAACTTAGCAGCAGATGATTCACATGAAGAAGATTGTATTCCTCTATATATTCTTAGAAATAAATTAGCAGCCACGGCATTAAAAGAAACTCGATCTATATAAAAATGAATGTGTAATATTCCTCCTTGTAAACGAATAATGTAATCCAAGATCTTCTTCAGACCTTCTTTTTATTAATTACAGCTCGTGCTCGTGCGTAAAAAAATGTATTTATAAAAAATACCTAGTTTTACAAACTACTACTTGTCCCATAAACAACTATTACTTCTGGTTTTCACAGATATTCTTCTTATTTATTCTTCTTTTTACTTAAGTTAAAGGCACCCTCTAGCAGTTCCAAAGAAATTTAAAACGTTTTATTTTTCATTAAATTAATAACATAAAAGAATTTCTAGTTACTGAGTTCAAATTTGTCAAATTCTGATAAATCCAACTATTTATTTTTAATTATTTATTATTTATCAATATTTAATAATACCGTGCGAGCAAAAATTATTTGCATCAAAGAGGGCCTTGCATCTAAGGACGTAATGTTTAGCCGTAGAGCTTAATACCTGTTGGGTGTCAGTAACTACGTGAATTAACAATCAATCAGTTATTCCGTCATCTTTGACAGTCGTTACAAGTAATTTGATTCATCGCTAATTTTTCCAATTTCTTGAGTAATTCACACAATGGGCTTTACGGAACAGCACAAAACATT
The DNA here is from genome assembly GCA_963969555.1 of Polydrusus pterygomalis. Lineage (NCBI taxonomy): Eukaryota > Metazoa > Arthropoda > Insecta > Coleoptera > Curculionidae > Polydrusus > Polydrusus pterygomalis. Next base: position 17,038,464 of record OZ018381.1, on the reverse strand, counting down.
CATGGTTGAAGCGTATTTTCGAAACGGGGTTAGAGTAAATGGTGAGTGGCAATACAATCCGAGTTTGTGCATGGACGATTTTTACGAACATTTTCCTAACGTTGCTTTTATTGCTGGGGATTTTTATCATTGCCTGAAAAGAACCGTGGCCGTGTTCAGGGAAACAGGTTCTATACAACACAAAAAAGAAGTAGGAAGACCATATGTAAAAACAGAAGAACTTGTTGCATACCTTCGTGAAATAATGCAAAATACGCCAACAAATTGTATAAGACGCCCGTCCCAAGAAGTGGGAAGATCTTATGGAACATGCAGGACTATTCTTAAGAAGCAGCTAAATGTATTTCCTTATAAAGTGCAAGTAAACACCAGTTGCAAATTTAGAACAATTACAAGAAAGGATTATCCAAGAATGTGGTAACATTTCTCCAAAGATGCTGGTCAGCACTTTCGAAAATATGAAGAGACGTGTGCATTTATGCTTGGAGCATGGCGATGGCCAATTTCTGCAATTTATGTAGTAATTATTTTTCTTTTTCTTTCTGTATATTCTTACTTTGTTAATTTTGTAAACAAGAAAAATAAATTTGTATTTGTCAACTTATTTTATTATTCACTAGTTTGGCATATCATGTCATAATATGAAATTGACAAAACTTTAAATTAGATTTGTATCGTCCCCATATCATTGTGATCTAAACCAAGCCCTACGTTTTTTAATCCAAGCCCTCTTTGATGCAAATATTTTTTGCTCGCACGGTATTTGTTCATGTACCTAGAGCAAAAAATCAATAACAAAAGTTATCCAGAATTTTAAAAAAATACTACTTTTGATACACCTTTACTATAATGATTTATTACGCCCCCTCGCGGCCAACTTAGAAATTCAAAAATAATTTTCAGCAATTTCTCTTAGTCAGTTTTGTAATAAATATTTTTTTCATAATACTGTAAAAGGTTTTTGAGATATAGCTGACGGCCATTCCTAGTTGACCACCCGGTAGGTATATTTGTGATTTCATATTAGTGTAAAATGATGGTAATACCACTAGGCTGCCTGTATAATAGTTTCTTAACAGAAACAAAATATTTCATTATTATCCAAGACTACAGCGGTGAATCGTTTTAAACTAAATTCATTATCCTAATTTAATTCAGAGCATGGTTGACATTTTCATTTTAACTTGTCTCTTCTGGAAGACGAGGATCCAGACGTTCGTGTCACGTAGTGAGTTATTTTAATAATGGTGTCCCACAGGGTAAACATTGTGGTCAAACTTTTAAGCCTAATCCTGAAATGATTGACAAAGTTTATAATGCTCTTTTTTTTACCATAATGCAATTAGGTTTAATTACGAACAGATATGCCTAATTAAATTTTTAATTTCGACCATAGACATGATATAATAAGTATATACAAGAAGAGACAAAACATTTCATTCATAAAATCCCATTTGTTTAAAATCTAACATACTTCCACAGTTTCAGATAAGTTAGAAGGAGACGGTATTAAAAAATGGCAAAGCAGTACGGTGACCTGTGTTTTTTTTAAAGATTAAGTATATAAAATAAAGTTATTTTAATGAAAATTTCATAAATTTATTTTCAACCAATTAGAAGGCTCCTTTTTGTTTACGTTGCTTATGGCAACGGGATACTATCGCGATAGTCTATAGTCTATAGCCTATTAACCTAATGAAATTAATAAGTGATAATTTTTCTTAGGTATACTACTACGACTTAATTTTAATTCACATGTCAAGTAATTTCGAAGTGACAGATGAGACAAACCAGCAAGTAACAATCAGTTTTTTAGTCGTACCCGTGATATTTATTGTTACAATAATATTGTGTAAAAAATGATTCGTTTTTGTAATGAATCAGCAATTGACTGAAATAAATTAAAATTTAAAAATGCAGTGGATGAACCTAACTATACTTGCCAAATTTCTTATTTTGTATTTTGGACAAAATTAATTTTTTATAACAAGTTTTGCTTGTTCTAAAAAGTCTATTGCCATACCTAAATTTTATACAGGGTGGTCAAATGGATAATATAGTTAGGTCCATCCAGGTACACATTCTATAAGTGTATATCTCAATAGTTGATCCACAGTAGATACATTTCCCTTTTACTTTGTTTTCTTCTCTTATTTCGGTAAAACAATTCCAAATTTTGGTTTTGGACTTCCCCAAACTCATCGTGAATGCGACGTCGCGTCGTTAGTTCACAAAAATGCAATGCAAGTGCAAACCCTAACTCTGGCAAATACAAAATAAAAATAAATAGACACAAGGAAATGTCTATGAAAATGGTATAAAAAGAGAATAACTTCTCTATTCCTGTCTTTCATTGTGATTGAATCCGTTCCGGGAACCACTAATAAACGAGGCGACTATTGGGATTCCCAGAATCAGGTGTTATTGTTATCTAAAATAACGGCGCTATAACGATACACTAAACATTATCCTGGGTGGTAGGAGGTAATCTGGATAGATCACAAATGCATAAATAATAAAATAAAATTGATATATTTTGACCGAATTTGACCGGTCAAATACGGCATGGTCAATTGACCATGCCCAACTCTACTAAAATGTGAGAAACATTAAATAACAAATTTGTTATCTGAAATCCAATGTCTTTATAATTTTAACTTCAAATATAACTTTAAAAACATATTTCCGATTAGTTGAGTTTAATATGACGCACTGAATTTTTAACAATAGAAGTTGATTTTACTTGTTAGTAACAAAGGTTTATTACTAAAATTTCAGGAACATTAAAAGAAACTCCAATTTATGAAATTTTCTTACCGAATCTACCACGCAGCAGAATTAATCCCGATAATTTTTTTCTCGGTTTGACTCATGTTTTTGTTGATAGAAAATTTCCCTCGTCTTCGACTCGGGATAATTTTCTATCAACGAAACCATTCGTGACCTTAAAAAAAATTATCGGTAATAATTCTGCTGCTAGGGAGATTATAAGTGAAAATTTTATACCTGTCATTTTTAGGCAATCAAATACTTACGTTTTGACATGTTGCTATGACAACAACTTATTTTTTTCGGAAATCTCCCTATCTGTTAGATTAATAAGTGGAAATATTTCTGTCTTGACAGCTATAATAGTAATAGTGAGGTTTGTGTTATTATAAGGCGGAAATTTATCATTCATTTTGTACGCGTTGTTCGTTCGTTTATTTTTTTAATACTTTCGTTTCTACTAGTATAAAATTATGGAACTAGTGCAATAAAAATAAATTATGACGTGGGCAAAATTGCAACACAAATGATTCTTTTTGCATTCTATTGTGAAAAGTGTCTATTTTAACATATTTAAAATCCCCATTAATCCTGGCCCCGAAAATCAGTCAAAATCCAAGATGGCGGGTGAATTTTGTATTTTTAATTACAAAATTTACAACTTGGTTTTAATAAGGTGTAACTTGGCAAAACTGTTTCAAATACAAAGATAAAAGTATAAAATAGCTATTGAATAGGTAAGATAGGCATAAAATCACTCAAATTGCCTATTATACATTAGACAAAACTTTATTACACATTAGACTTACGAGGGAAAAAAAAACATTATTTTAATGAACAGAAATTAAAATGAATTCGCTTTTTTTTCACAATTCATCATAATCTTCCTCTGTGCTTTCCATTTCTTTATCTTCTATTCGCTGCGGACTATTTTCACAATTTGTTTCTTGACACCTGACCACATGAACTGGTACATTCCAAACCATTCTTTCGGCAACTACATTTCATGGCACCACAGCCGGTTTTGCAGTTACATCTTACTGTGCGTAATATACTTTCAGGTGCTGGTGGCAAATCCATTGTTTTTGGTACATACATACTCCATTCTCAGTCTGTTGGGTTCAAGCCTTCTTGCATTTGTTTCCATATACAAATGTGCTAATATGCACGGAAGCTATGGTACTTGACAGCTGATTCCGTTGGGGGAAGGTTCTGTGGCTGAACGAAACATTTTGCCCTCGATATTTTATCAATAATAATTCTATACCTAAGTGTATTTAGTGTATCATCTGGATTTCCACCAAAAATACATACCATTATCTTCTTTCCAAATTTTCAATCTGACTGGGATTAAGGTTTGTTGAGCTGAACGATAGTGCAATTTCACTAAAGTATTGATCTTCAACAACACGTTTCAAAACTGATTGCTTTCCAATATGGAATATTCTGGAGGTGCTGTCACATCCTGTAGGCGAATGTATAAAGAATAGACTGTTCGCTAAGTAATTTCCGAGCGAATATTTAATGGGTTTGATATAATAAATGTTTTTTCTGTTTGAAAGATTTTTTATCATTTCTGAAAAACAGCTTGTGGTATGCTTGATTACACCAATAAATCAGCAATACCAATAGGTCAATGTTTTCTCCTATCACTGTTGTATTTTTATTTTCGAAGATTCCACTGTCGTTTTAACAATGTCAACATCAGCATCATTAACTGAATGAATGACTGAACAACCATTTTATCGTATTTCTTCAGCGATTAGATTAATTATTTTCTGCTTGTTTTCTTTATTAGTGAGAAACATTTCCTTACTTCTTGTTAATGTCATATCTGGTGTGATGTTCACCTCGGGGAAAATTCTATTTGTTCGGCGATTATGGGTCATGTCTTTTATTGTGTTTTCTTATGTATAACCATCAAAAACTACAGTTGCTTGCCCATAATTGGCTCACAAACGACGCATAAGATCTTGCTATATCTCTGAATGTAAAGGCGATGCAGCACACATTTTTGCCAAGTTACACCTTATAAGTACAAAGTTATAAATTTCATAATTAAAAATACAATATTCAGCCGCCATCTTGGATTTTGACTGATTTCCGGGGCCAGGATTAATGGGGATTTTGAATATATAAAAATAGACACTTTACACAATAGAATGCAAAAAGATTCATTTGTGTTGCAATTTTGCCCAGGTCAAGGGAATTTTTACACCATATTGACTGCACTAAACGTACTTATAAAGAATAATGTTTATTTTACATTTTTTTAAACCTTGTTTTACTCGAGCACAGGGACAATAAAAATAATGCAATTTAAACTGCTTATGATTTACCAAAATATAGTACACAGTATTGTTTTTTACAACACAGGGTTGTATCGTGTCCCTTACATCGGTATGTCACCAATTAATTATATTCTCAAATAGCTTTCGCATAAAAGTTTCTTGCTGAATCTCCCGCGAGCTTTAATTAAAATTCCGGAAATTTTATCTCAGTTGCGAATTTTTAAAGAAATAATTTAACTTACTATTTGCCGTGAATTACCCTGTATATTAATTTATTAAAAGCTTAAGTTGAAATTTTACAACCATTAATAACGAAATGTTATTAAAATAATTATAACGCCAAAGGAAGGAACAAGATCAAAGAGCAAATAGAGATAATGAATTAAGTTTAAAATATCCGAATAATTTTCTGGCAATTTAAGGCAAAATTAAATAGTTTAGCTTCAATCTAAAGATATTTTCTGTTAAAGTTAAAATTAAAGATGGAGAAGCTGCAAAATGTTACAAAGAAAATATAAATGGCGGTACTTTAAAGTTGTGATTCCGCTGGCGCGGTCGGTTGTCGCGGCTGGCGATCGCATTTGGGCAATTGTACTGGTTCAATGTCATTTGTATATTTTCGGTGGAGCGCCTCGGAGACGCAGCGTTTGCCATCTCTGTATACCGTGCGAGCAAAAACTATTTGCATCAAAGAGGGCCTTGCATCTACGGACGTAATGCTTAGCCGTAGAGCTTAATACCTGTTGGGCGTCAGTAACTACCTGAGTTAACAATTAATCGTTATTCCGTCATCTTTGACAGTCGTTACAAGTAATTTGATTCATCGCTAATTTTTCCAATTTCTTGAACAATTCACACAATGGGCTTTACGGAACAGCACAAAACATTCATGGTTGAAGCGTATTTTCGAAACGGAGTTAGAGTAAAGGGTGAGTGGCAATACAAGCCGGGTTTGTGCATGGACGATTTTCACGAACATTTTCCTAATGTGGCTTTTATTGCTGGGGATTTTTATCATTCCCTGAAAAAAACCGTGGCTGTGTTTAGGGAAACAGGTTCTATACAACACAAAAAAGGAACAGGAAGACCATCTGCTGTAAGAACAGAAGAACTTGTTGCAAACGTTCGTGAAATAATGCAAAATACGCCAACAAATTGTATAAGACGCCTGTCCAAGAAGTGGGAAGATCTAATGGAACATGCAGGACTATTCCTAAGAAGCAGCTAAATTTATTTCCTTATAAAGTGCAAGTATTCCAAGAAATACAAGCCACAGATTGTAAAAGACGCAGGAATTACTCTCAATGGTTTACCCAAAATTTATTGGAAAGAAATGATTTATTAGACCTGACATTTTTTCGGATGAAGCCTGGTTCCACCTCTCCGGTTATGCGAATTTTCAGAATACACGCATGTGGAGTAATGAAAATCCCCATTTTCTTGCAGAGTCCACATTGCACTCTCAAAAAATTGGTATTTTGGTTGGTTGGTTAGCTGTTTCCCGAAGAAGAATTGTTGGTCCTATTTTTCTCCATGACACAGTTACAGCACAACGGTATAGAAACAATATTTTGAATCGATTTGTGGAGCAATTACTTGACGACGAACTACGTTTTGGATATTTTCAACAGCACGGTGCAACCGCCCATACAGCCGCCGAAACTATTAACTACTTACGCAATTTTTTCGACGACAGATTGATCAGTTTTCGATCAGACATTAAATTCCCACCTAGATCATCTTGTTTAACGGTTATGGATTACTTCGTTTTTCCTCATTTAAAGAACACTATTTTTAAAACACCAATTGCAAATTTAGAACAATTACAAGAAAGGATTATCCAAGAATGTGGTAACATTTCTCCAGAGATGCTGGTCAATACTTTCGAAAATATGAAGAGACGTGTGAGTTTATGCTTGGAGCATGGCGGTGGCTTATTTCAGCGATTTATATAATTATTTTTCTTTCTGTATATTCTTACTTTGTTAATTTTGTAAACAACAAAAATAAATTTGTATTTGTCTACTTATTTTATTACTCACTAGCGTGTATCTGGCATGCGTTGCAACCCGCTGGTATAAATACAAACCCGAACAAACCCGATATATTAGTACCCGGCGTGCCACTTTCTGAAATTGCACCCGTGCGAAGCCGGGGCGGGTCGCTAATTATACATAAAAACCTTGCTCTTAAATCACTCTATCTATTAAAAAAAACCGCTTCAAAATCCGTTGCGTAGTTTTAAAGATTTAAGCATATATAGCTGGTAGGGACGGACAGACAGCGACAGCGACTTTGTTTTATACTGTTAAGATTAGTTTGACATATTATGTCATAATATGAATTTGACAAAATTTTAACCTATATTTGGTTAGATATATCGTCCCCATATCATTGTGATCTAAACCAAGAACTACGTTTTTTAATCCAAGCCCTCCTTGATGCAAATAATTTTTGCTCGCACGGTAGTACTAGTGCTCGAACGCAATCCCCAACCGTGGCAACTGATTGCGACAGCGAAAGGGCACATAAAGGCTTGTCTTGGTTAAACAAGCAATCCTGCATTTTTTAATACTTTAAAAGTTGATATAAAAATTTTAACTGTTTTTAAGTAATTGGGTGGCGCTGATTGTATTTCATTTATAAGCTAGTTTTATAATATATTAGGGAAAAATATACAAACTATACACATTAAAACTATTATAAATAGGTAGTTATTCTTTACCCTTCTTAGAAAAACGTTTTCTGTTTTCAGAAAAGCTTTTTTTTTAGTGTTTTTCTGTCATATTCAGCTAAAGGAAGATCTCTCCTCAATGTCCAACAGTAACCGGCAATCATTTTTGTGTCCCAGCGCCCCTGGTATCTTTCTTCTATCTCTTTGATATTTTGATGAAATCTTTCACCTTGCTCTTCACTCACGTTCCCAAGATTTTCCAGAAAATAGTCCAAATTGGAATGTAAAAAGTGAATTTTTATGTTCAAATTGCAACAAAGGATCCTGAATTTTTCCAGTATATTTTCAACGATCTCAACATAGCTTGTGTCTTTATAATTCCCTAGAAATTTATGTTCAACTTCTTTAAAAGCATGTATGCATGTTTTCCTTATCTTTCATTACATTTTCAAGTTCTGTATCGTTCATCAAGCTCTTAATCTGTGGCGCTACAAAGATTCCCTCCTTTAATTTTGCCTCTGACAGAACCGCAAATTTTACACAAATATTTAAAACGATTTCCATCTTTGTTTAATGCCTTTACAAATTGTTTCATTAGTCCAAGTTTTATGTGAAGTGGTGGAAGTAAAACTTTTTGAGGGTCAATAAGACTTTCGCGAATTACATTTTTTGTTACAGGTGTTAAAGTCTCTAATTGTGGCCAGTCTCTTTTTATCCAAAGCTGTTCTCGATTCCTGCTATCCCACTTGCACAGGAAATATGGAAATTTAGTAAATTCAGATTGCTGACCCAAGAGAAGGCCTAGAATTTTTAGATCTCCACACGCTTCCCATCAGTTGTAATTTTCATATTGTATTTTTAAAAGTAATTCCTCTAAATTTTCATAGTTTTCCTTTAATTAAATGAACTGAATGGCCGACCGGAACAGAAGCAAAAACATTGCCATTATGTAAAAGAAGAGCTTTAAGGCTCCTTTTTGAAGAGTCGATGAAAAATCTCCAGGCAGAAGGTGTGTACCACCACAGAAAATAATTTTAAAACCAATAATTGAGTGGTCAGTAGTCAAAAGGCACAGGTAATATTTACGAACATACGATATTTTTTTTTTAAAGTTTGACACCCTGTATGGTAAAAACTATTCATTTTCGGACCCATGTTTATATGAACTTTTCTTCTTAAAATCACTTAAAGAAGCACCCCTTGGAGTTTGGCCACATAGTTAAATAACACCCTGTATATTGGAGCATACGATTTACTTTAGTTTAAATACAGCACTGAGAAGCTTCACCTTACAGGGCTAAGCTTTTAGTGTAAAGAAATTAATACAAAATGCGAGTTAAAATGTTATTATTGTCAAATAAACGGGCATTGCTCAATAACATACAATCTATAAAATTAAAATTATATACAATTTGTATACCCAAAATAACATATTGTAACTTCTTTTTTAGAGTACAATTACATATTAACATTCATTAATTCCATTTTCATTATTTCTTTTTAAAAACCCTTCAAACTGGCTAGAGACGCATTAAACAAATCAATATTGGCATTATTGCAGTCGTTCATCATTCTGTTCACCCCACTGTTGTGACTATAGTCCATGGGCCGGCTGGCCCAATATAAGGAAATAATTAATAGTGTCCATAACCAATAACTGTGAATTTTAAAACTTTTTCTTAGTGTAGCTATATAGGTAGGTATTGTTTTTCCAAAGTCAGTGTGATGACATTCCAATCATTCCATACGGCATACAATGGCCGGTCTCTTTGATACTGTTTACCGCCGGTTGGAATGTCATCACACTGACTTTGGATACATTATAGGTATTCTGTGCCTACCTATATAGCAACACTAGGAAAAAGTTTTAATAATAATAGATATCGTTTATTTCTCCAATTGAAAGGTAATACAGGGCACTACAATAATTGGAAAAAACGTCAGACAAGTACCTAACTACTTACAAGAAAAATTCACTAATACTATAACAGTCTTTTTTGAAACAGCAGCGTTTTAAAAACATTGATATTAGGTGTAACTTTTATGCCATTATCTAGGATATTATAAAATCTGAAACAGTTAAAATAAAAACTCTTCTGGTAAAAAGCTGTGCCATGAGGTGGTGGCATCAATCTTAAGTGACCTCTATTATAATTATGATTAAGTCGGCAACCCTCAAATGTGTGCCTACCCCTATAAACATATGAGCAAATCAAGTACGTATATTTATGTCGAAAACGGTCAGAATTTAATTCTGCCTAAAAGCCAGTTTACAGGTTTCCCGACGTTGACGACAATATTCTTATCGCAAACTTTTGAAGCAGAAAAACCCTGTGTATCTGACTACAATTACCCCAGCACAATATACCGTATCTAAGGGCTATGAAAATTAGAAAAATATAGTGACATCAGAGTAGGCAAGCCACACTCCCCAGATAAAAAGTGTAGTCCATAGCAGGCACTGCGCAATCTTAAGCATAAGTTGTCAACATGGAATCCCCATTGAAGCTTATAATCAATCCCCACCCCTAACATCTTCGTACTATCGTACGTTCCTGACACAAGAGTTTGTCCAGAGATCCCTCAAGCAACTTAAAATCACTTTCGGTGTAAAGCAAAGCAATACCGTTTTTTTTTATTCAGTTTTAGAAAATTCTTATCAGCCCACAGCTGCCCTTGACTGTAAACATTCTCACATTCGTCTCTCAGTATCGACCGATCGTTTTCAGTTTTTAGGATGTTTTAGTATCGTCTGCATAGCAGACATCTCTAACTTTTTCTGTGGTGATATAAGGACTTAAATCATTCGCATAGGCAATATAGGAAAAAGGTCCCAAGTTTGATCCTTAGGGAACACCCTGTGAAATCAGCTTAGTGGCTCCTTTAGCCTCATTAAGTTCCACAAATTGGTACCGGTTATTCTAGTAAGATATTATTAGATTAAGGGGCACACCCCTAATACCATAACGATGCAATTTCTCTAATAATAGAGCATGGTAAACACAATTAAAAGCCCACGAAAAATCCACAAACAAACCTGAGACAAACAAGCCCTGATCCTGATTTAAATAATAGGACCTATAAATAGTTTTCGTTTGTTGCGTAGAAATTGACATGAAATTGAATAGAAATCACAACGAAAATGAGTGCTGACACAAATAAAGAAGTTGCTGAAAATATGCAAAACGGACCACATATATGAAGAGATATCACCTTTGAGTAAATTGCACCCTCTGTTGTACACTGTAAAATACCATCGTAAATGTAGAGTAATTTCACCAATATCAAGGATTTGAAAAGAATCGAAACAGAGAAATCAGCTTGGCCGTCCTCTTCTGATACTGAAAATTCAAGCTCATCACAACCGACCCAGAAGCGTTTGAAGCGAGAAAAATCAGGCGTAAGAAAAACTGTATACCCAAGGCAATGCATATTTTGTGATAAAGAAAGCAAATATAAGAAGGGAAGCCGATCTAGGGAACCATTACTTCAGGGTCTTCAGCTTGACACTGATCAGAAACTAACACTAACCAAGTTTTGCAAGTAAAAACCCTTGAGCCTGTACTCTTTGATTTTTAGAATAAACCTTCTCCTATAAAGTCGTACAGCTTCTCGTATGCTAATTTTTCTGCTTTAGTATATTCATCTTCATTTGGTACTTTATCTGGTCTTGCTCTGATGTATGCGAGGTAACAAGACTTATGATAACATGTCTCTGCAGCTACAATATCTCTAGACGTTACTGCAATGATTTTTGTATCCCGTTTTTCTATAGCAATTTCACGAAGTTTCGAGAGGACGGCGAAGCTGATTTCTCTGTTTGGATTCTTTTCAAAGCCTTGATATTGGTGAAATTGGCTCTACATTTATGATGGTATTTTACAGTGTATGTACAACAGTTCCTCCGATATGTGATAGTTTAGTAAGAGGGTCGAAATTTCTTATTAATGCAGCGTTGTATAACGCTGCCCAAGATTCCCTGTTTTTTGGAGGGTGCAATTTACTTAATGGTGATATCTCTCCACATATATGTGGTCCGTTTTGCATATTTTCAGCAACTTCTTTATTTGGATCAGCACTCATTTTCGTTTTGATTTCAATTCAATTTCATGTCAATTTCTACGCATATCTGCAACAAAAACTATTTATAGGTACTATTATTTAAAACTTTTACATAGTGTTGCTATATAGGTAGGCACACTACCTACTTCTATATAGCTACACACTGAAAAGGTTTTAAAATTTACAGTTATTGGTTATGGACACTATTAATTTACAGAAAAACACAATTAATACAGATCGTAGAACAAAATCTGAAAAAAATTTAAAAAATATTTTTTTTCAAATTACTAATTAACAGTTGATTTTATCAAAAAAGTAGTTATTACAAACTTTGTAGCACATATAAAGGCATTTCATTAAAAAAAAAAGAATAGTGAAATCGGATCAGCAGTTCCAGAGATACAGTCGATTTTATAAAACTCAACATCCGCCATCTTGGATTGGCCGCCATTTCTATTAGCTACCACATTGAGATGGCAATCATGGTTTTTTGGCATCCTAATAAATCTGTATACCCACTGTAAAAAGGAAAATTGGTACCCCCAAATTATACCGACAAGTTGACTGGCCCATGGACTACCATATCGAGATCGATGATGTCGAGGTTCAAAAATCTTACTTTCTCGAAAATATCTAGATGGAACATAAAAACTGAACTTGGATAGTAATTCTGGACAGTTACATTGTTGCGATCCTTCTCCAGTTCAGAGTAGTTAATGTTATCTACCAATATAGAAATTATAAAAATTTGTTCAAATTGGGGAAAGAAAAAGTTCATAAAAATAATGAATATGTGGAGTTCCACAAGGATCAATATTAGGTCCATTATTATTCCTAATTTACATTAATTCCGTTTTCAAATTGAACTTAGAGGGCAATATAAAGCTATTTGCAGATGACACAACAATTATTTATTTTGCTGAAACTTTTGCAGAAATGTATTTTGATATTAATAATGATTTGAAAATACTTCTTTCTTGGCTTCAATCAAATAAATTTACGTTAAATTTTACAAAATCTTCTTTTATGTTTATAACTAAAAATAAAATAAAATCTATCATTAACATTATTCAATAATGAAAATATTCAATATTCAAAAAAGACAAAATTTTGAAGATTAGTTTAAGACGAAAATTTAAATTGGAAAAGCCATATTCAGTATATTATAAATTCCATATCTTCTTTGGTATCTATTTTGTACAGAGCTAGATATTACATTACATTACAATACTTAGCTTCTATATGGGGATCTGCTTGTTTATCAAACTTAAAACCATTACAAAAATTGCAAAACAAAGTTATTAAATGCATACCTACACAACGTTGCAAAAAAGTAAAAAACAAATGTGACGTTAAATAAATGAATTTGTGGGGATACCAGAAATAATTAAAGGCATGTAATAGGGGGGGGGGGGGGGTATGAAAAAAAGAAGGCGTTTACGTCAAAACACGCTCTTTTCTAATTATTATATATCTATTTCTATTCTAAGTCCCAAAATTAGTGCAAGTCGATATACGCGTTTAGAAATTATTGCGATAAAACGATATTAATTTAAGAAATTTAGCGCCCTGTAGAGGCAAAATGAAGCAACATTGCATACTGTTAAGTTTGCCTAGATCGCCTTATTTTTGGTTAAGGAATTTGGACACCCTGTATAAAAAGTGCAATAATAAAATTAATGATGATGGTAATGTGTATTTTAGTTTTTAACAACTTAATTTTGTTTTAGGTGTATATATCGATCAGCGTCCATCTCAAGGTAAGAAACATTTTGTTCGAACAAGGAGATCGAAAGAGACGCTCCTACCGATTTTATTAAATTTGGTGGATAAACCTTAGAACATAACAAATTCAGGAAGCTGTATATATTAATAGCTGCTAATATACACATTAAAAGGGTTTACATTGACTATGAAACTTCTCTCAAAAACGGCACGAAAAGCGTACCAGTAGAGTACAGTGTAAATGCAGTACAAATAAGAACAGCCGTATTAGAGAGACCGTTAAATTTACAGCTTTCGTACAAAAAATATCACTAGTAAATACTGCTTAAAGAAATCGCTAGACATTATATTCAAGTTCGTCAGATTACCGCTAGGGGTCGTAACAGACATAATCAAATAGAAAATTAGGGTTTTCTCTGTATGTTGCCCAATTAAGCCGTACTAAAAACATTTATTTTTTGATCCTTAACTTATTCCGAATCTTTTTGTTTTAAATATTTATATCTTTTAAAATAATATGGTGGAGGAATGTCAAAGTTTTCCTAATATAAAAATTGGTAACTTCGTTTAGGCCAAACGGATTTTAACAGTCTTCGTCTGATACGATAGATTTTTTCTTTCTCAATCCATTGCTCTTTGGTTGGGTTTTACGTTACGTAAGCCCTATTTTTCCCGCTGGAGGGCGATTTCTGAAATATTAACAAATAAAAAGATTTAAAAAAAATCAAATGGAGTTATATTTTACTTTTTATTAAAAAATTAGAGAACTAAAAGGTGTAAACGTTAGTCAACACCCTAGCTCTCTAACATTTTTTTTATTAAAGATATTGATGACATAAGTTTTAAGTCTAGATACGCTTGCCTAGGCAACGCAACTGGAGCATTTCTTAATTGTTCGCAATAAACCGGAATCAAATAAAATAATACCTGTTCATTGGTGAAACTCATCTAATATTTTCCAATATAAATAATGACTTTTCTAATATCTTCGACCAAATAATAACGTATTATGCTGGATTAACTTTTATTTGACATACAATACAAAATTATGCTTTTTTTGGTTTGTTTTTCAAAGCCTCCGTATCTTTCAACAGCATTGTATTTTGCGTGCTAGTATAATATTAATTTGTTATTTACTTTTTTTTAATCTTTTTATTTATGCGTTTAATTTATTCCTTTGATGCTAAAGTAATATATTATTAAAACTTTGGATACGTGCTTATTATAATTAGTATTGAAACGTGAATATACAGTAAAGGGGCTGTTAGGCGAAGTTTGCAAGATGATACTCTTCATACAGTTACAAAAAAATCTTCAGAGCGGTACGGTATATTATTCTACATGCTGGTACAGAAAATTGATTTAGGTATAATGCAAGTTTTATATTCAAGCCTGGCTTGAAATGTGGTGATTATCATGATTCAATGAATAGTCAAAATTGTTACCAAACTTAAAAGAATCGTCGCTTATTATTATGGATGACGCCACCTATTATTCTGAGCTGATTGAAAAAATTTCAAATACAAGTTGCATGGTTAGAACAAAGACAAATTCCGGTTTCACCATTTGCAATTAACGATCAGATCTGAATAATAGTGAGGCAGCATATTATACCCATATGTTACAAGTAATCTGGAAAGCGCTATTTATTTAATTTTTCAATTATTTTTATTTTATTTTAATGGGTTGGATGAACTAGCATTGCAACATGGACTAAGACTTTCTTCATATCATTGTCATTTTAATCCTATTAAAATGATTTGGTCGGACTGTAGGCGCTATTATGATACAAAAATTAGTTCTATGCATTCTGTAACAAATGACGTAGTTTTGAGTCTGTGGTTTGAAGCCATAGAAATGTAACAGTGGAAAAATGGAAAAATTATGTAACAAACGCTCATAAAATAATTATAAATCATGTGTGACAACGGGAAAGATTTATCGATGCTTCAGATACTCTTCTCCTTATTACTAACTTAGAAGAATCTGATAATGATGATCCTTGCTTATTTTAATTATTAAAAAACTGTATTTTGTTGTGTTGTAATTTTTTATTATATTTTTTTCTTTATGATTTTATAAATAAGATAAAAATATTTGAAACAAAATTTATAAATTGAAGCACTAGACATGCATTGGACAAAAAGTAATAAGTAATTTAATTTTAAATTTTAAAAATTACTTTTTTATTATTTTTCAGTAAATTTAAATTAATTAAAAATTTCATACTGATTCTCAAAAACAAAATGTTTCATCCCATAATATCTTTTACCCTAAATAAACTACTTATTTCTGACTTCATTAAACAGTATAAAAATAATAATTAAAAATTTGAAAAAACGCGCTTGTATTTTACTTGTTCAAATACATCCGTCTTGATGTATATCAAGCCTAAGAAAAATCACAACCTTTACCACCGGTACGTCAAACAGACTGAATTTTTGGATATTTTCAACAGGTCGGTGCAACCGCCCATACAGCCGCCGAAACTATTAACTACTTACGCAATTTTTTCGACGACAGATTGATCAGTTTTCGATCAGACATTGAATTCCCACCTAGATCACCTTGTTTAACGGTTATGGATTACTTCGTTTTTCCTCATTTAAAGAACACTATTTTTAAAACGCCAGTTGCAAATTTAGAAAAATTATCCAAGAATGTGGTAACATTTCTCCAGAGATGCTGGTCAACACTTTCGAAAATATGAAATGACGTGTGAATTTATGCTTGGAGCATGGCTGTGGCAAATTTCAGCAATTTACATAATTATTTTTCTTCTTCTTTCTGTATATTCTTACTTTGTTAATTTTATAAACAACAAATAGCTATTTATGCCATCAGTTACGAAATGCCTAATTTTGTGTAACGCGTGAGATTTTTGCGGAACGAACGAAGTGAGTTTCGCAAAAACTCACAAGTTACACAAAATTTCATTTCGTACCGTATTGCATACAAGATTTTTTCTAATTTTGAAGAAAGTAATAAAAAAATAAAATTTAATATAATTGATAAAAATTTGGAAAACATAAATTTAGTTTTTCTAATTTTGACATATAACTGATGGCATAAATAGCTATTGTTGCTGTTACTTCACGTTAGTTGTCAGTTTGACATTTTGTAAAAAAGTCTAGACGGAAGGTTTTTAGCGAGATTGATATATTTTTAGTTTTATTTTTTAAAAATGAGTCATTCAAGTTCTGAAGAGCTACCAAGCGATATTGAAGAGGCAGCAGGTAATGCTCTATTATCAGTAATTCCCAAAAAGTCAAAGGCAGTTTATGATTTGGCATACGAAAAATTTGTTACGTGGTGTGATGAGAAGAAAATTAAACATGTTAATGAGAAAGTTTTACTTGCATATTTCGCGGGTAAGAAAGATCTAAAAGTTTCCACATTATGGACACTTTACTCAATGTTAAGGTATGAACTAAATCTGAAAAGGAATATTGATATTAAAAAATATACAAATTTGGTAGAATATATTAAAAGGCAAGCGGACGGGTACTGTGCTAAAAAGTCAAAAGTTTTTATTAAAAAAGATTTTGCCAAATTTTTATTGGAAGCTGATGACAAAGAATACTAAATGGCTAAGGTTGCAATGATAATTGGAATGGCAGGAGCATGCAGAAAAGCAGAATTAACTTTTTTTCCAGTTGAAAATGTTATAGACGAACGAAGCCATTTCCGTGTTGATATCCCACCTTCAAAAACAAAAGTTATACGGCAGTGTGCAATTACCACTGGAGACATTGAAAATACGAATCTTGTTGAAATATTAAGAAAATATATTAAGTTGCGTCCCCAGATTCTTAAACACAACAGATTTTTTGTAAAATATGCGAATGGAAAATGTACCAGAAATCCTGTGGGAATTAACACATTTAGCAGTCTGCCAAAAGTTATTGCACAATTTCTTGGTCTTTCAAATCCTATTCTATATACTGGCCACTGCTTCAGAAGAAGCTCTGCCACTTTCCTAGCAGACAGTGGCGCTGATCTTTTAAAATTAAAGAGGCACGGAGGTTGGAAATCTAGTTCTGTTGCGGAGGGATATGTTGAAAATTCCATGAATAATAAAAAACTTATAGCGCAAGAAATATTTGGTGAAACATCTAATGCAATATGCGTCGCTTCCCAAATAACAGCAAGTTCGAGCAATGAAAAAAATATGTCGTCGGGAATTAATTTGAATAATTGCAATAATTGTGTTATCAATATTTATAATAATTAATTAATTTATAATTTATATTTTTAACTTGTATCATAACAGTTTAATAAATAGAATAATTCTTTTTGTCACTAATTTTGAAATACATTTTTCGTCACCAATTGCATAAAATTTTACTTTATGCAACTAGTTATAAAAAGTAAGACGTTTCATAATGTCAATCAGTTTTAAAAAGTGTCACTTTATATGTCAAAATTAGAAAAAATAAATTTGTATTTGTCTACTTATTTTATTACTCATTAGTTTGGCATATCATGTCATAATATGAATTTGACAAAATTTTAACATAGATTTGGTTAGATATATCGTCCCCGTATCATTGTGATCTAAACCAAGCCGCCCACGTTTTTTAATCCAATACCTCTTTAATGCAAATAATTTTTGCTCGCACGGTATTAATAATTTGTCTAATAATTTCTATAATTTTGATGGAAATTAGTGCCTGCAGTAGTGGTATTTTCTTATTGGAATTTAGCTGTTTAAGGATCGGTACATTTTTTGTATTTAACATGTCGAGATGCAAAAATGACGTAAACTTGACGAAACTTTTTTTTTCTACAACTGTCAAAAAAAGAAGACTTTTTTTGGTTACTATGGATGCACAAAACGTCGCTTTCTTTCACCGTAAAAAAATGTCATTTTTTCACCGTGAAAAAATGATATTTTTTCACGGCAAGCTCAGCTGATTAATGTTTTCGTATAAAAATGCAAAAATTAATTTCCAAAACACTTTTTATAAAAAAATTTATTATTAAAGTGATTTAAATTAACAATCTTTATTAGGATAGTAACTAACGGTGAAGTTAAAGCAATTGTTCCCTATATTAATTCCAGTAGGCGATGTTACACATTGTTGGTCGAAAACGCAAGAACTATTAGATATTTTGTGCGATACATTTACTGCAGATGAACTTTCTAAGATTTTATTGGAAGAACTTTCTAAAATTTTATTGGAAATCTCAACTTTGTTCACCAAACTATCCTCTATGTAACCCTCCGCCACTGAACTAGATTTCCAACCTCCGTGACGTTTGATAGAAATCAGGTCGTCCCTGCATTAGCTAGTAGTGTCGCAGAACTTCTTCTGAAACAGTGGCCTGTATAACTTTTGAACATTTCTTTGCCGAGCCATTTTGCAATAAGACTTGACATTTCTCGTATTTTATTGACTCCAACATGTTGATTTATACATTTTCCTTTAGCATATTTTAGAAATAATCGGTTACTTGAAGTGTGGGACGGTCGCAGAGATGTATACCTTCTGTAGATATCGATATATTCCAAATTGGATATAAGTAGTAAAGGTTCGGTTTTTGTATCTGGTATTTTTACAACTAATATAGTTCCAACATCTTCAATGTTATCAATGGTCATCTTGGTTAATTCTTCGCGACGGCAAGCGCCACTTATCCCGAAGATTAAAACAACCTACAATAAAATAGTAAAATGAGTCTTTAAATTACTTAAATATTTGCTTGTAAATGTTGTATACCTTCATAAGTAAATGTATTTCATCATCGAATTTCTTTATAAATCTTGCTACATCCTCCTTTGTTAATACTTTAGACTTCTTTCCTCTATATCCAATGGATTTGCTCTTTAAAAATGGAACCAATTTAGTAAACCGCTGCACATCATTATTTTCCTTTATATTTAGGGTACTTTTAAGCATCGAATAGGTACTCCATAGTGTAGGTGGTTTTAAGCAAAACATTTTCTGTCACTGTTTTTACTTTCTTTATATTGCACCATTCGCGAAGCTGAGTGTACACTTTCTCATATTTTATTCTTGATTTCACGGGCAAAAGATTTGATATAACGATTTCTGCCGCATCCGTAATTTCGTGAGGCGTCTCACTATCACTTCCAGACATTTAAATGGTATCAAAATTGAGCAAACAACTATAAACTTTTGCCACGAAAAACGATAGATTTGACAATCAATAAAATTTAAACAATTTTAGGTTTCCATAGTAATGGGAACAGGTGTAAGAAATAATACCTTAAATGAATTATGATTTTAGATTTTTTTCTAAACACGATAAAAAATAGTTAACAACAAACAGTTGTAGAAAAAATGTTGTTTTTATTTCGCGCGCAAAAGTGTTTTTATGGCACATTTGATTGAATTTTTAACCTCGACCTAACGGTCTCGGTAAAAATTTACAATCTCATGTGCCATTAAAAAAACACCTATTTTGCGCACTTAATACAAAAATAACTATTTTTACCCAATTTAATATTAAAATAGGGAGATCGACCAGAGACGACGCGATGGCGACGCCAACGGCGGCTTCTAATGAGCGAATTTGTCAACTGAATAGGAGAAAATATACTCTTAACAATATAAAACGATGCAGATGCATTTTCATTAAAGAATAATACACTCGCTTTAAGGTTGATGAGCAATATGCAGAACGTAATATGTGGGGCAGCCACGTGAACAGAAAGCAAAGTGTTAAATAAAAACAATTATTCTGCATGAGTTATTTAAACTTATATCGTGATCTTTAACAGTTTAAAATCAAGGCTCATTGCCATTTGTAAAAGACAATCGTCCCATAAAATTAATTGGTGAAGTCTAATTGCGAAGAGGATTTAATTAGCAAGTTGACCTACCGCAATGATCACACTACCATATTATGATATACACAGGCCCGGTCCCAGCGCCCGGGCAACCCGGGCAGACGCCGGAGGCGCAAAGTCCAAGGGGCGCAAAATATTGCCAATGGTAAAACAAATAAGCGTCTGTATAACCTTCGATGTATAATTGTATAATATACTATTTAAAAGATAAGGGCGCCCAAATATTTTTCATAAATTCTGAAACAAAGCGGGTGCCTTTAACCCATTTAATAGGGGTCAAAAAAACATCGAAAATGGAACATCGATGATCTTTAAACCTCGATATTTATAGTCCGCCCTTAGCGCGACGCGGTGAGCGCGGCGCGGCGACTAAAAAAGAAACAGCAGGCTCAGTTGGATAGACTCGTGTCGACTTGTTTTTTTCTAAAATTAAAACATTGAAGGGAGCAACTTATTTGCAAATTAGTCACTGCAGAGTGCACAGATAGCCTCTCCTTCTTAAAATATCATGTCAAAAAAATTAAATAATTTTGTTGGTATAAGTATATACAGGGTGTTCATTTGAAAACTTCCCACCTCGATTTTCCTGCTTTAAAATGAAAATGTGGAAAATCGCTCGGACCAGTCGATTTTTATTTCAAGGGGGACATCTTTTGCGTATATTGTCAATATTGTTACTTCAAGCCCCTAGGAGGGAGGGGGTAAGATCTAAATCTTAAATGGATACCCCTATTTTATATAATTTTTTTCGATTCTGCATAAAATTCTAACATTTTTTAATAAAAGCATTATTAGTCTATACTTAACAGTTTCCGAGATATTTACTCTTGAAAAATGACATTTTTGACCTTTGACAGTGTCTAGCTTTCTAACTGTACGTCTTAGAGCAAAACGGCTTACATGTCCCTATCTTCGATTTTTATTATCTTTCCAATAGTGTGAACTTTCGGTTAAACCGGATGTAAGAAATATAGTACTTCCGGTTTGACACTATTGGAAAGATAATAAAAATCGAAGATAGGGACATGTAAGCCGTTTTGCTCTAAGACGTACAGTTAGAAAGGTAGACGCTGTCAAAGTTCAAAAATGTCATTTTTCAAGAGTCAATATCTCGGAAACTGTTAAGTATAGACTAATAATGCTTTTATTAAAAAATGTTCAGCATTTTACGCAGATTCCAAAAAAAATATATAAAATAGGGGTATCCCTTTAAGATTTAGATCTTACCCCCCTCCCTCCTAGGGGCTTGAAGTAATAAGATTGACAATATACGCAAAAGATGTCCCCCTCGAAATAAAAATCGACGGGTCCAAGCGATTTTCCACATTTTCATTTTAAAGCAAGAAAATCGAGGTGGGAAGTTTTCAAATGAACACCCTGTATATGTATATATTCAGGAAAAAAATATGAAATAATAATTTCGAGGGCGCTAAATAAGACCCTTGCCCGGGGGCGCCAGGAGGTCTAGAACCGGGCCTGATATACAGGGTGTACGAAATTGGTGCTGACGGCATGGCGATCCCGGGAACTTTAAGAGATAGAAAGACAATTAAAATGGGAAAAGTTTTAGGCAATTATGTTGGCAGTTTATTGGTGCTGGCGGATCGATTCTGGCTCTTCTGGTTTTTGAGATATTTTGAATAAACCAAAATGCGTCATTTCTTTAGATCGATTGTATGTTATTTCCCAATATTTTTAAAACCTGTAAACTCATTTTATTGGCAAATTTTTATATAGAATATGCCCACTTGGTAATATTTTAGTTACATCGTTTTGATTTCCTGGAACCTT
Organism: Polydrusus pterygomalis; assembly: GCA_963969555.1. NCBI lineage: Eukaryota > Metazoa > Arthropoda > Insecta > Coleoptera > Curculionidae > Polydrusus > Polydrusus pterygomalis. The sequence continues at coordinate 17,016,335 of OZ018381.1, read as the reverse complement.
CATCAATTTCAGTACTTAATTTTTCCTTTAATATGATGGTTGGTTGGTTGGTTAAAGGCGGGGGTCGGGTTCTACGTTTGGCCCAAGCTTCTTACACTGCAGCCTTCAGGCTTATTGTGCGCCCCAGTCTTTTAAGAAAAGGTTTGTTCCTTCTATGAGGCCCAGTAGTTTTCTTCCAAGTTTGTCATGCTGCGTCGCCGCGTCGAATGTTTCCGAAGATTTTGAATCTTTTACGGTTTAGCGCTTCGCAGCTGTATATGATATGAGAAGCGGTTTCCTCCTCTTCGCCGCAAAGTCTACATTCAATGGGTCCATTATAGCCTCCCATTCGTTGAAGGTGTTTTCTTAAGTGACAATGGCCTGTTAGTAGGCCGGTCACTTGGTTTAACAGGGTGCGCGTCAAGAGCAGCATTTCTTCGAGGGCCTATCGATAATGGCCCGTGCGTGTGCCTGGCCAGGTGTACCGTTCCATCGAGATAGATGTTGTTTTTGCGCCCATCTGTCTAATGTTGTTTTGGTAACCTTTTTTGATATTCCAAGGGCGGGTTCTGGACCCCTGAAATTTTGAGCAGATCCGGTTCTTGCCAGTTCATCTGCTTTTTCGTTGCCTTTTATCCCTGAATGACCAGGAACCCATTGAAGTTCAACCTTGTTGTTTCTGGCTGCCAAGTCTTTTAGGTCGTTAAGGCACTCCATTGTGATTTTTGATGTAAATCGGAAGGAGTTCAAAGCCTTAAGGGCAGCTTGGCTGTCTGATAGGATATGTATTGATTGATATATTTTGGTCGTGCCATCCCTTTTCAAGATTCTTTTGTACACATGCTTGTATCGCAAGGACTTCTGCTTGGTATACTCTGGCGTAGTTGCCCAGGGGGATGCTGATTTCCTTTCTGGATCTTTCCCCAAATATACCTGCGCCTACTCCGTTGGCCGTTTTCGATCCATCAGTGTACCAACCTAGGCCATTGTCTAGTGGCGGAAATTTTCCTTTGGACCACATATCAGGGTCGCACCTGACATTAAATTGCTCTGTAAAGTTATATATCGCTTTCATGCGATCGGTTTGCATCTCCAGGAGCTCGTCGTTGATAAGGTCCGTAGCTCTTGTGTGCCCTATTCCCCGTTTGCTTTCATCCTAGAAGCGCTTGTTGGCCTCCATTTTGATGTGTATATCTAGTGGTGTTAGTCCTAGTATGACTTCCATTGCTGCAGTGGGGGTGCTTCTCATTGCACCGCTGATGCACAAGCAGGCCAGCCTCTGTACTCTAAAGAGTTTTATGGCTGTCGTGATTTGCTGTTTTTGTCCACCAAACTACAGACCCATATGTGATCAGGGGGTCTGACGACTGTGACGTATAACCACAGCACCATCTGCAGTTTGAGTCCCCAGGTTTTCCCAAACAATCTTCTACATCTCATTAGACACATTTTTGCCTTGTTTAGGATATTGTTAATATGTCGGTTCCATGTCAGTTAGGAATCGAGGGTTAGTCCTAGATATTTGACTTTGCTGGCTGTTTTTATCTGTTCACCAAATATTTTTAGGTTGTTATAGTTGCCTGCCTGTCTTCGTTTGCTGAGTGATGGTGAAATTTAATGAGACTAAACACTATTATAAATTAAAAATTTATAATCTCAAAATAACAAAATATAATATTTTTACAGAAAATTCCAACGTAGGTATTCGGCAACACTGATATTATATCGAATGAATCATTTACTTAAGAATAAAGTTAAGTTAACAACCGTATCTGTTTAAACTATTCTCTAGTAAGGTGAAAACGTGATATATAATAACAAACTAATACTAAGGTTCAAAATGTCGATCATTTTTTGATACATCGCATCGCTGACATTTTCTTTCGACAGACAGCAATTACAGTGTTTATGGAAATAACTTAGTTGACTCGACTGAGTAGGTATATAATAACAGAGTTCAAAAAATATATTACAATGTCGCTTGGCAACGATAAGAGATAACATTTACCATTTCAATCTCGAAATTAACGATCTGCCGCTACTGTTTCATCAATATTTTGTCGGCAGCTGGTCCCCCCGACGCTATATTCTTCCCAGAGCACGCCGCTGGCGGCACGTGTAGATTAATTTTAGGTTTCCTTGCTTAACTTTTTAGGCTGCCGACTCAAATTAAAAAAAAACTATATAGTAGTGTTTCTCTGGGACACCCAAGCAGTAGCATATACCGGGTGTCCACGGAAGGTGGCTCGCCCCTCTAACTTTTTTCTTTTTCAAGAGAATGAAATAAAATTCGGGGGATTTGTATACGACATAAAACTGCATTTTTTGACAGGTGACTCAACATTATGGAACTTCCGGTTTAACCGGAAGTGACATAAACTTTCGATTTTTTAATGGGACACCTGGTATATTTTTACTTTTTTTGACTCTATATGACATTCTAAATACAACGATGTGTCACTTGTCACTTTTTGTCAACAAGAAAATATTTTTTATCCAAAATTATTATTTTATCTAGAGGGCTATGAATACCTTAAAATCACTTATTTCAGTTCTTTAATCTTGGGAAAAATAGAATTTTACTATTTTTGGTTCAATGCTATGTGCTATGTAAAATTCAATCTTTAAACTTGTATAACTCATTTTTTTTAAATGGCAACATGGTGGCTCGTCGGGTTAAGAAAAAAGAGGATTTTATTAAATTATTTTGATAAAATACACTATTAGGTTTTAGAAAAGCTGCCATTAAAAAACTTTAAAAAGTTAACTTAGAACTTTCCTAAAATGAAGCATCTTTTGAGAATAAATTTAGATCAAGTAGCCTGTGACCAGTAAAACTGATAAAACAAAATCACGCCTTGAAGAAAATTGACATGCCGACAGCTTCTGCCAAAGTAAATTAGGTTGTTGTTTAAAAAGCATGGAAAATAATAGTTTTACAAGAAGTGAAAAAGTTGATATCTTATAAGTGTTTGGAGAATGTAGAAATAATTCAACCGATGCTGCACGACTTTACACACAAAGATATTTTAATCGGCGTCATCCAACTCGGCACTATTAGGTACCCAAAACTGGTTCCGAAAATGCGAAATGAGCCCGACAATAATAACATATCAACTTTTTCATTCCTTGTAAAACTATTATTTTCCATGTTTTTTAAATAACAAACTAATTTACTTTGGCAGAAGCTGTTGGCATTTCAATTTTCTTCAAGGCATGATTTTGTTTTATCAGTTGTGCTGGTCACAGGCTACTTGATGCATTCAATCTAAATTTATTCTCAAAAGATGATTCATTTTAGGAAAGTTCTAAGTTAACTTTTTAAAGTTTTTTAATGGCAGCTTTTCTAAAACCTAATAGTGTATTTTATCAAAATAATTTAATAAAATCCTCTTTTTTCTTAACCCGACGAGCCACCATGTTGCCATTTAAAAAAAATGAGTTATACAAGTTTAAAGATTGAATTTTACATAGCACATAGCATTGAACCAAAAATAGTAAAATTCTATTTTTCCCAAGATTAAAGAACTGAAATAAGTGATTTTAAGGTATTCATAGCCCTCTAGATAAAATAATAATTTTGGATAAAAAATATTTTCTTGGTGACAAAAAGTGACAAGTGACACATCGTTGTATTTAGAATGTCATATAGAGTCAAAAAAAGTAAAAATATACCAAATGTCCCATTTAAAAATCGAAAGTTGATGTCTCTTCCGGTTAAACCGGAAGTTCCATAATGTTGAGTCACCTGTCAAAAAATGCAGTTTTATGTCGTATACAAATCCCCTGAATTTTATTTCATTATCTTGAAAAACAAAAAAGTTAGACGGGCGAGCCACCTTCCGTGGACACCCGGTATACAATTTTTTGTAAATAATTAGTATGATGTCGATAGCTTTTATTTTTTTAAAATTAATTAACTATATAAAATATTAGCCATTACCAATGCAAAATCGTAAAGTCTGACATTTAAGGTCATCTTACAGTGGTAATGTACGTCTTGATTACCTTAGTTCCGCTTTTGTTTAATTAGTAGGTATAGTCATGCCAGATTTTTTTTTAATAACTTACATAATTAATTATGAAACTAATTATGCGAATTTATTAATAGCAACCCAGTAGCGTGGATGAAATTTTAATATAGTCAACTTTTTCTAAAAACAAAGCGTTTTGGCAGTTGACACCCACATTTGACATTAACAGCTGATACTGGTTTCTTCCTAAAAGTTGCCAGTTCAGTAGTGGGCCGTAGCAAGCTCACGCGTCAGTTTTCAGAGACAAAATTTTCTTGGTGTTTCTTATTTAAGTTGAACGGTGAGTAGAATAAACCAGTTTAGGTTAAATAGCTCTCCTATTTCCAATAACAAACATTTCATTTATCATCATTTGCTATTATAAACTTAATATTATTACTTTATCCATTTTAATTGGGGTACAATAGGTTGCCACTAGGCCTGGGCAAAAATTCGATATATCGATATTTTAATCGATATATCGATAAACGATATCTAAAAAATAAAATTCTGATATATCGATATATCGATATTTATCGATATTATCGATATTATTGATATTTGATTAGAATTTTAATATCGTCCTTATAACACATTTAAGGACCAATATTTTATTCAATCTTTTTTCTTCATGTTTTCATAATTAGAGTCTTCCCTTGAAATGAAGGTACGGAGTTTTAAAGGGCACATAATAGAATATTGATATACAGTATCACCAGTAAAGTCCGCATCATATGGGATTTTTTTTTATTAATAGCTTTATTTACAAAATCAAAATTGGGCTATTAAAATTTGGTCGCATGTGATGCAAAGTTTATGTTTTTTTGACCCTGTATAAGGTAACTTCATAAAATAAGTATTTTTAAAACGTGGTTTGTGTCTAAAAGTAATACACCTTAATATTAAGACAAAAAAGAACACAATGTCTTCAGTAAAGTGTTTTTTAAGTGGAAAATAAATTTTAGTTTAACAACGTAAAGTTTATCTATTTTAAACGATTTAATTAAAAACCCCTATATTATAATTTATTATTAAGCTATGCCATAATAACGTTTTTGTAGAAAAACACACTTTTAATAAGGCGCTATTTTAAAGAAAATGTATCTGAAATAAAGCATTGTCAAAACTAAGAAGTTCTACGTTGAGTCTTATTTTGCAAAAGTGGTACAATTTACAAAATATAGGTAAGAAATCAAAATTATCTTATGCAGGTGAAATTTTGCACGTGGGCTAGAAACTGCATTTGCAAGGAAGCTGCTGCAATTCACCAGAACCCAGGCTGCTTTAGTAAACCATCCTTAGACATAAGAAATATCTGGAAACCTTTGTTAGATAGATGTAATCTTAGGATAAGATCGCGTGCCAACTGAACGCATGACTGCACCCACCTTAGTTATGCTTTAGTGCACCTAGATAGTATAAATAGTCCTGTAGTTATTTTACTTATTTAGTATTCACCTGAAGACGACTGGAGATACTTACCAGTTGAAACGTTGTGATTTAAAACAAATAAAGACAATAGAAGTACAAAACTCTTTCATCATTTAAGAAACATCATTGTCATACAGTCATATCTGTTTTTGCCACCTTAAGATATTTATACAATTATTTAATTATCATACTTATTCATTTATTTAATTATCATACTTATTCATTTATATTATTTTACAAAAATAGTAAATAAAAAGCAGATTTAAATATTTTCTTTTATTATTAAATGTGTAGGTAAAAGTACATATTAAAATTTAGTCGACAGTATAGGAATGAAGATTATCTTCTAATTCGTCAAATTCGGTTCCTTTGCCATTGGCAGGTACATTTTCATAAAAAAATTGACAGTCTTTATCTATAAGATCTAGCATAGATAAGAGATATGTTTTCCTTTTTGGATTAATACCCAGAGGACCATCGTATGAGAGAGGAACTGTAATGTCAAAAAAATTATTATCCATTGATGATTTTTTCCCAGATCTGGTTTTTCATTTGCGTCTTAAGTCTAATATTTTAAATGGCGCTTTCTCATCAAGCATGTACTTAAACTTAATTATTCCAATCTTAACCATTTAATTTTTAGCCAAGAAACTTTTTCTACATTGGTGTCCATCGTTCTCTGAACCAGCAAATTGCTGAGAGTTTTGAAAACGCCAGAAAATCATTTTGAGAAATTTCAACCACAGTAAATTTAGATGTACCTTTAAGCGAGCGCACAAACTGAAACTAGTCACGTTGCACCATTATTTTAAAATCGTCTGAAATGTATTTCTTGCTTCTTTCGATTCGGGCATGGTCGCTGTCACACTCAAGGCGTGTATGACCTGGCCAAAGAAATTTTTGATCAATTATTTCAACTCACGGTTTTTTATTAATCGTATACATAAAAATGACTGCCATATTAACGTTTCTGTTCTGCCCGCCACATGTGTATGAATACGTTGTCACGACATGCCTTATACTGTCAGGCAATTTCATCATTTTGTTATGAACGCATGAAACAATTTGGTCAGAACCTCTTCCTCCAGTTACTTCGTGCCACATAAAACAAATTGATGTTTCAGTTGAACAACAATCTCGAATTGTAATATTATAAACAGACAACAGTCGTTTATAATAAACAATGTTAGTGGTTAAGAATAGGGCTAGTAAGACTTGTTGTAAATCAAAAACCAATACTCTCCTAGTATCATCATTCGTAGCTAGCTCTTTATCTTTTATTTTGCATTCATATGCATTAGCGGCTTCTTTTATATGAAGCTGCATAAGGTTCCCTTTGTCTTTTTCATTAGTAGCACTCTTTTTTAATGTTTTAAATTCATCGCATTTGCGGCAAGTGTCAATATACGGTTGTTTGAATTTGTACCCCGTTTTATTAAATACGTCACGAAAAACATCATACCCTACGGATTTCATAAAACCATTTCTTTCGCGTTTTTTTTTTTGTATTCCGCATGCATTGCAAATCAAATATGTCAACAGAAAAAGTAATATTTAATATAGTTACCGGCAATTAAAAGATGACAAAATCATATATACGTACTGGGACGCAAGATTTCGCACCGGGTTCTATAATTCCCGTCGATAATCGATCCTGACAAGTGATTTGTCTTTGAGCCCTGTTTCCTTCTGCCAAACTGAGCCTCACTAATGAGCCATAATAACGGCGAAACGCGTCTGGGGATGGGTTTGGCGGAAGGAAACAGACAACACTTTTTTTGAATTAATATCTGTGGTCCGGCACTTGTACCGGTTTTGAGAGCGCTTTTGCAAAATTTTCTGTTTTTACGAATAACCCCTTTACGACTGACCTTTTCTAAGGTACCGTACTGGGACGCAAGATGTCGCACCGGGTTCTATAATTCCCGTCGATAATCGATCCTGACAAGTGATTTGTCTTTGAGCCCTGTTTCCTTCTGCCAAACTGAGCCTCACTGATGAGCCGTAATAACGGCGAAACGCGTCTGGGGATGGGTTTGGCGGAAGGAAACAGACAACATTTTTTTTGAATTAAAATCATATATGTTTACATATCTGCATTTGTCATCTTTTAATATCAAATTTGAAGCCATAAGTTGTGATGCCAATAAATCAACATATTTTGTTTTGCCACGACACAAAAACAATAATGTTAAAAATTATTAAGACACAATATGCGTCACCGCAAACATATATGATTTTGCCAAAGTATATATTCTCCGAATACAACATATTCAAAGTTGGACACCGTCAAATAATCAACTTACGCAGGGCTTAGACATATCTGCTTCTGCCATCTTGTAGATCTTGTTATTACAAATCTGTGGATATTTGCCAAAAGCTGACATGTCAGTTTTTTTCAATATAAGGATTTCATCGCCTTGACATGTCATAAAGTTTAAAGTTTTATATGGCAAAACATGATATCTCAATCTTTAAAACTGAGCATGCGCCGGATCGAGTCCTAATATGATATGTTTCTGAACTCCACTTCTGTTTTTGCCAAAACCTGTTATGTCTGTGACATATCATGTTCAGTCAGTTTTAATCGAAAGGTAGACAAAGACATGTCAAGTTTTGACCCTTAGCCTGGATCCACATACATCCGTGATACGCATCCGTTCTGTACCACATGATTAATATGAACCAATGAAATTTTAGAGCCCTAAAGTTTCATTGCAGGTTCAGATTAATCATGTGGTACATAACGGATGCGTATCACGGATGTTTGTGGATCCGGCCTTAGAATATTAAAGGTTTTGATGTTTATTAAGCCGTTACAGACAGTTGATGTTTATATTTTAAAGTAACGTTTGGCTTGTTTTTTACTTAATAAAGAAAATTTAAATCTCGCAGCGGACAAGTTTTTTTTAATGACAATTTTTTATTAAAAAATAAAAAGGTGGAATGTAATGTTGTGTAAATCTTGTTTTTTTTTATACCTACTTTTGTAATAAAAATATTGAGTCATAAGCCACTTCCCCAATTATTGATATGTCAACCCCCATATTTGGCAAAAGTTGGTATGTCATTCAAACTCTATTTTCTCTCAATTTTTTAATAAAACATTAACTTTTCTCTAAAAACTGGATATTTTTAAATAATAATGAAATTTAATCAAAAACAATATGATTATGAGGAAAAAGTTTTCATGTAAAAATCGATTTGTCAATAACACAAAAACTTTAAAATGGTTTCCCTTAAAACTATTAAAAATGACATGTCGGCTTTTGGCAAATATCCACAGAAATATATAGGTATAAAAACCTAAAGATGGGATAAAATCGATATATCTGGTTTTGCCATCTAACCACAGTCTTGATAATGAAAAAAACAAAAAAAAACTTTAAATGTAGGAGATGTTGAAAATGCTCGCCGCGAACGTCCTGGCAATATCCTAATCCTAAATAGAAATGTTTTCCAATATTACTGAACATCTTAGGCCTGATCGATCTAATCGCAAGCGTTATTCGTCTTCTTAAGTCAGCTAAGTCGAGGGGTTTAGTTTTGTATATAATATTTTTAACATAAGAAGAAGTCTAATGGCGTCAGATCAGGGGATCGTGCTGGACATTCCATCGGTCCACGCCTCCCTATCCACCGATTTGGAAATACTCGGTTGAGGTACTGCCAGACATTGATTTGGTAATGTTCTCCATCTTGCTGAAACCATAATATCATATTCGCTGGAAGTTGTGGGTTTGCTGGATCAGAATATAAGTTTGTCAAAGTTGGCAGACATTATTTTAGAGCCATTTAAATTGCCAATAATGAAAAAGGGACCTATGATATGATCTCCAACTATTCCTGCCCAAACATTAACCTTTTCAGGATATTGCGTATGTTCTTCTCTTATCCAGGGAGGATTTTCCCTAGACCAATAGCGGCAATTCTGACGATTAACATGACCGTGAAGTGTAAAGGTGCACTCATCAGAAAACAAAACATGTTCTAATTGATTCACATTGTTATCTAACATTGCCATCATTCATCATCAGTAAAAAGAAACGCTGAAATGCAATAAATCTAAAAACACTTAATATTTCCAAAACATTTGAAGATAGGTATAAGATATTGTACATGAAATATGTCTCAAATTATCTGAAGAACGAAAAATTGAATAATATACAGGGTGTTGCTTTTAAAATAATAAGTTGGTATTGGCCACTGTTACATGACACCCTGTATAAAAAGTTTTATTGCTCAACTAGAAATACCAATCGACGTATCCGAGCGTTTTTTCGGACATTCCCCCATGTATTTATTATCGAATTTATTCCATTTGGCTGATACACACTGTATATTTTATTTTATTGTATTTATATTTCTGGTATTTTGGGATATTTAATTATAAATTTTCTTGACCGGTTAATTTAATTAATATATTCATTTTAAAATGTATATTTTGAATTTACCCACAAATAAGCAATAATTGGTTAGATTAAAATAGTAATTAACAAATTAAATTATTCAAAAAAAAACACACACACATTTAATTTAAAACATACAGGTGATACAGGGACGTCGGAAATAAGGAAGGAAGGAAGCAAATTATCTGTTAAATGGATTCAAAATATTGTCTCTATACCGCTGTGCTGTAACTGTGTCATGGAAAAAAATAGGCCAACAATTCTTCTTCGGGAAACAGCTACCCAGACACCAATTTTTTGAGGGTGCAATGTGGACTCTACAAAAAAATGGGGATTTTCACTACTCCACATGCGTGTATTCTGAGAATTCACATGACCGGAGAGGTGGAACCAGGCTTCATCCGAAAAAAATGTCAGGTCTAATAAATCATTTCTTTCCAATAAATTTTGGGTAAACCATGGAGAGTAATTCCTGCGTCTTTCAAATCTGCGGCTTGTATTTCTTGGAATACTTGCACTTTATAAGGAAATAAATTTAGCTGCTTCTTAAGAATAGTCCTGCATGTTCCATAAGATCTTCCCACTTCTTGGGACAGGCGTCTTATACAATTTGTTGGCGTATTTTACATTATTTCACGAACGTTTGCAACACGTTCTTCTATTCTTACAGATGGTCTTTCTGCTCCTTTTTTGTGTTGTATAGAACCTGTTTCCCTAAACACAGCCACGGTTCTTTTCAGGCAATGATAAAAATCCCCAGCAATAAAAGTAACGTTAGGAAAATGTTCGTGAAAATCGTCCGTGCACAAACCCGGATTGTATTGCCACTCACCATTTACTCTAACCCCGTTTCGAAATTACGCTTCAACCATGAATGTTTTGTGCTGTTCCGTAAAGCCCATTGTGTGAATTGTTCAAGAAATTGGAAAAATTAGCGATTAATCAAATTACTTGTAACGACTGTCAAAGATGACGAAATAACTGATTGATTGGTAATTCGGGTAGTTACTGACACCCAAGAGGTATTAAGCTCTACGGCTAAGCATTACGTCCTTAGATGCAAGGCCCTCTTTGCAGTGGCGTAGCGTGCAGGAGGCCAGGGGGGGCAATCGCCCCCCCCCCGCCCTTTAAACTCTTTCCCAAACGGCGCCCCTTCCCACTCCCCCAGTTCAATTTCACTTCACATGATAATAATTGATAATAATGTTTACCTATCGCAGCAAGAAAAAATTTACTATGTTTATAAATATAAATAATATTTATATACCAAAACCCTCATCTTATTATTATTTTATTTTCACTACTTGATTTAATTTATAATTAAAATATTATTTGCCACGATCAATATTTGTATTCTTTCAGTTATTTTGCTTTAACAATTAAAAATTGCTTAAAATCTCTAATTTACTAGAGACTAAATTTTATCTTTTTAAAAGTAGTGTGTTATTGTCGCCAATGAGAATAATATGCTCATATTATTATGTAATATATGCATAAAATATTTTTTCCACTACTAACCTATAACATCGCCATTATTGACCGATTAATTAACGCCAGAAATCGTTTTTCTCTCCCTTCTCAGTTGCTATTGACAACGGTCAATAATAAAGCATTGAAATCCATTATTGACCGATCTATTTAAAATCAGGTAACTTGATTTGTTAATTCCCCAACAAATAACATGAAAGGTGACGCCAAGCCAACTGACAAGAAAACAAATTATCTTGCCAATATGCCAAAGCAGGTAACTTGATTAAAATATATATTTATACCTACCTAATAGGATTTTTTCTAATTTATTAATACTGTACAAAATAAAAGTGTTAGTAGTGGAAAAAAAATTATATTAACCACGGTTTAGACAGCCTATAGCCCTCGCGCCCTAAATCCCTCGTCGCTCTGCTCCTCGTGATTTAAACTTGACGCTCGGGCAATAATGATGGCTGTCTAAACCTTGGTTAATAATATACTATTATAGAGTTTTAACAAAATTCCCCTTGTCATAAACATATTCTGTTTTCATGTGACCATTTTAGACATGACGAAACAAAAACTTTATTTCTCAGGCCAAAATTTACTAATAAATGAAATTATACATTAGCAATGAGGCGCCCTCTGAACAAGGGCGTAGATAAGGGGGTAATTACTCCCCCCCCCCCAGGACCCATAATGAGCTATGAAAACGAAGCACTTTTTTTTAATTCATCAATTTTTTTGTGATTTTCTTAAGGATCTTGTGTATATTATATTTTTCCTACTTGAAAAATAGGCAACATCATCGAAAAAAGGGCGTGGAACCCAAAATTTTTCGCCTGCGGCGCTATTTACACCCCCCCTTCCCCATAAAAAAATTTCTAATGCAATAAGTTTTTGCTCGCAAGGTATCTTTGTTAAGGTCGTTTTATGATATAGGGTAGCATTTCATGCAGTCTATCTTGTTATTTTTGTGGCCCGGTAGTTAAAAATAGCCCGAATAGAACTCTCAGAGCTAATAAATCAAATTAATATTTAAATGAGTTAAGTAATAAACGTAAATACTAAAGTACTTTAGGGAATCAACTGGGCCAACAATGGTCACTCTGCGGGACACAAAAGACATATGATTAATTTAAATGGCGACCGTGGTCGGTGGCTGTCATACATTTATCATTTATGCTAGATTCAGTATGCAAGTCGTAAAATATGGAAAATTTAATCTTCCATTAGAATACCAATGAACGGTTGCAGTATCCTAAGCTGGAAAAAGTGTCGGATCTAAGAGGTGGCTAATAAATTATGTTATAACTATAATAAAATAATGAAATGGAGAATGCGCCGCTAGTGTTAGCTCTTAATCGTGGCTAAGTGACCTGTCATTTATAGCACCCTGTTAAAGTCCGGTCTATTTTATGTCAAGATGCTGGCGACAGAGACAGAACTGGGCAAAGATCTTTTACCACCGCATTCACCATATTTTAAGCTTGTACGTGGGTCTTAATGGTTTATTACCAAATAGACGTGCAAAAATACAGCGCGGCAGCGGTAATTTTAATTACTATTAAAACATCGAACTCAACGTGCGATAGATTAAATGTTATGGAGTTATTTATTGGTCAAACATAGAAATATATTTGCCATGCACTAAACTTACCACTTTAAATGCTTTGAACTACTATTATCACATTGAGTGAGCAAAGTTTTTATAAATACAAAACATCTATAAAAATAACTGATTTCGATGTATCCTCTCAGAAGTATAGGTACTTTTAACAGATAATTTGCTTCCTTCCTTCCTTATTTCCGACGTCCCTGTATCACCTGTATGTTTTAAATTAAATGTGTGTGTGTTTTTTTTTGAATAATTTAATTTGTTAATTACTATTTTAATCTAACCAATTATTGCTTATTTGTGGGTAAATTCAAAATATACATTTTAAAATGAATATATTAATTAAATTAACCGGTCAAGAAAATTTATAATTAAATATCCCAAAATACCAGAAAAAAGATATAAAACAATAAAATAAAATATACAGTGTGTATCAGCCAAATGGAATAAATTCGATAATAAATACATGGGGGAATGTCCGAAAAAACGCTCGGATACGTCGATTGGTATTTCTAGTTGAGCAATACAACTTTTTATACAGGGTGTCATGTAACAGTGGCCAATACCAACTTATTATTTTAAAAGCAACACCCTGTATATTATTTAATTTTTCGATTCTTCAGATAACTTGACGACGAACTACGTTTTGGATATTTTCAACAGGACGGTGCAACCGCCCATACAGCCGCCGAAACTGTTAACTACTTACGCAATTTTTTCGACGACAGATTGATCAGTTTTTGATCAGACATTGAATTCCCACCTAGATCACCTTGTTTAACGGTTATGGATTACTTCGTTTTTCCTCATTTAAGGAACACTATTTTTAAAACACCAGTTGCAAATTAAGAACAATTACAAGAAAGGATTATCCAAGAATGTGGTAACATTTCTCCAGAGACGTTGGTCAACACTTTCGAAAATATGAAGAGACGTGTGAATTTATGCCTGGAGCCAATTTCAGCAATTTATGTAATTATTTTTTTTTCTTTTATGTATATTCTTACTTTGTTGATTTTGTAAACAACAAAAATAAATTTGTATTTGTCTATTTATTTTATTACTCATTAGTCTGGCATATATTATGAATTTGACAAAATTTTAACCTAGATTTGGTTAGATATATCGTCCTCATATCATTGTGATCTAAACCAAGCCACACGTTTTTTAATCCAAGCCCTCTTTGATGCAAATTATTTTTGCTCGCACGGTATATACTACAAAATAGAACCATATTATTCTTAAAAAGAAATTCCTCTGGTGTTTCTTACATTCTTTTTTTTCTTTCAATCAAAATGTCATTTATCTCCCAGCTTTGTTCATAAAAATAATACCAAAAATATGTAATATACAGGGTGTCCGGAAAATACGTGTACAACGTTTGACGACAGACTCCTGACGTCAGAAAAGGTCGATCTAAGCCGACATAGTTATATCCAAAATTGTCTCGTTTAGCAGGTAGAGGGCGTCAAAAATTTGTAAAAATATTGGCATTTCCCAAATTACTTGAAAACCTGCTAATCGATTTTAATGATTTTTATATAGTATGTAGACTAATACTATAAAATGACGTTTTCTAGTAGTATAGTCACCGGCTGTAAATAAGTGGAAGTGTTATAAAAGTGATATAATACGTCAACATTTCTCCTCATTTTTTATATGAACGGCGTTATGACAACCCAGATATTTTTGTAGAGTGACTGGATGTATTTGGAAGCTATTTTACCTCTTTAATATTTTTTGTTGATTGAGCTGTTTTGCCAGAAGAAAATATTTACAGTATTTAGTATTATTAGTAATAATAGTAAAATCAAATTACCTGTACCAATAATTTTTTAAGTGACCTTGTTGCTATGGCATTTAATAATATGACAATTATTGACAAATTGACAAAGGTTTCCTAACCGTCGAATACCAAACCACCAAACATTTGCCAATATCGAGCGTCATCTTCGGGAAACGGGCAGCTTTGAGAAAAACTTTGAAGGCAGGGGTCGTATGCGAACAACTCGAACTGTGGAAACAGAAGAGATGATTCTGGAAAGAGTTGAAGAAGAACCAAGTACCAGTACCCGTCGCTTAGAACGTGAGTTACATATTCCTAAAACGATTGTCAATGAGGTTTTAAAAGAACAGTTGTTACATCCTTATCACGTGCAAAAAGTCCAGGAACTTCTACCGACTGATCCCCCCCATGCGGCTTACATTTTGTCAAATTTTTAGAAACAAAAGAATCCGTGATCCAAATTTTTGTAGAACAATTATGTTTATTGACGAGGCGTGCTTTACAAGATCTGGAGTAACCAATCTGCACAACGAACATATTTATTCCGATAAAAATCCACATGCCATTAAAGTTGCACATCATCAGCATCAATTTAAATTAAATATTTGGGCAGGTATAATTGATAGCTACCTTATTGGTCCCATTGTTATTCCAGACAGGTTAGATGGAAATATTTATTTAAATTTTTTGCAAGACACATTACCAATTCTTCTGGACAATTTGCCCCTTTTACTTCGGAGGGAAATGTGGTATATGCATGATGGTGCCCCGCCCCATTTTTCCGTTGCCGTTCGGCAATACTTACATCATCAATATCCCAACCGATGAATTGGAAGGGGCAATGATGCACCAGTAAAATGGCCACCACGTTATCCTGAGTTAAATATGTGTGACTTATTTTTGTGGGGCGCTATTAAAACAGAAGTTTACAAGACTCCGGCAAACACACGCGATGATTTATTGCAGCGGATTTTAAATGCAGGCAACCATTTTAATAACCCCGAGACATTAGATAGGGTCTAATATCATTTTTTAAAGAGAGTTAATAAGTGTATTCAGCAAGATGGCGGTCATTTTACACATTTGCTTAAATAATGTTTTTGTTTTACTTAGTTTCTTACAATACATACTTTCAACTTTGTTGTACTTTGTTTTATTTTTATTGTTAATAATTGATGTATGCAGGTAATTGTAAATATTTTCTTCTGGCAAAACAGCTCATTCAACGAAAAATATTAAAGAGATAAAATAGCTTTCAAATACATCCAGTCACTCTACAAAAATATCTGGGTTATCATAACGCCGTTCATATAAAAAATGATTAGAAATGTTGACGTATTATATCACTTTTATAACACTTCCACTTATTTACAGCCGGTGACTATACTACTAGAAAACGTCATTTTGTAGTATTAGTCTACATACTAAAAATCATTAAAATCGATTAGCAGGTTTTTACGTAATTTAGGAAAAACCAATATTTTTAGAAATTTTTGACGCCCTCTACCGGCTAAACGAGACAATTTTGGATATAACTAAGTCGGCTTAGATCGACCTACTTTCACGTCAGGAGTCTGTCGTCAAACGTTGTACACGTATTTTCCGGACACCCTGTATAATAATAATAATAATAATAATAATATAGATATCAAAAAAATGTATGTATAAATAACTTTATTGTATCCCTATATCTAGAGGTAATGACCCTATCAGAATAAAAATAATTGGTATTTTTGGTTTAAACAAGTTTTAATTAATTAATCATAAAGCATTGTTATTACCTGCTGCTGGTTGCCAACAAGTTTATGAAACCCGTTTGTATCTATTAATTTTAGTTGATAATTTGTTGTTTACATTGATTTAATCAAACCAGACACATTGCTCTTTCGAATGTATCTATCAAATAATAGATATTTATAAACCTAGTTGCAGAAACTTCATTTAACGAGTGTGTTTTTGCAGGACGAAGACCCGCGAGTACAGTGCAAAATAGCATAAGTTACATCAAACGATTTTTCCAACGAGTGTGAAATAGAATTTTTAAAATTTTCGCTGTCTACTATTCGGTGCACGTTTAAAAATTCAATAAAATATTTTTTTAAACTGGGTGTCACTAATAGGTGCGGAAAAAATGGTACCACAATTTTCTGAGGCTTAAATATGATAATCTACCCGCTTAACTCCTTTTGAAAATATTGAATTTTGCAATTTACGGCCTCATTGCCTCTCCAAGCTAGTTCAGATGTGCAAAGATGGGAAAACTTTTTTTGTCCTTCATCGGGATTTTCTTCATTATAGCTTTGCATTATTGTTAGTAAACCTTTCGTAGATAATGCTTTTGAACTTACTTTCCTCTTTTCCTGACAACTTTGGAGCTGCTTTCTCTTTGCGCCTCTTGCCATTCGCGCATTTTTAAAGGAAATATCCGTAAAAAGGTCAATCTTTATTTGGTATTCTGTAAAATACATTTCTTGAATCATTTTTGCTGTAGTGTTCCATATAGCCTTTACAGAAGATTCTTTATAGTCTTCGCCATTACCCTTTTTTATATTAAAGGCGTAATCTTCGAGGATTTTCGCCAGTTCCATCACAGTATAGACCAGGGCTTGAAGCCTTTGAAAATGGTACAATGTGAAAAAAATATTAGTAGGATGAAACCCATTGGAAAAGGAAGAGAATATAACAAAAATGAAAGGAAAAATAATTTACGGGCGATCCGAGGTCGGGAAGTGGCAAGGGGTGAGAAAAACTCAAGGGTAGAAAACGATTTATTTCGATTTCCGGCAAAACTACAAGTCCTATGGAAAAACGTTAAATAGCAAAGTTATAGGTAATAAAAAGATCTACAACTTTTATATTTACACTTTTTTCACATAACCTCAAAAGGTATGTGAAAAATTCAAATAACCAAGTTTTTGGTTTTTTATTTTTATCTTTTACAAAAAAATTTTTTTTTCACGAAATTTGGTGACAACTTACCTTTTGATGTCTCAAATGCACTGTAATATTTTTGATTTAAAATATTTATTTTAACATTGGAAATGTTTATGTTCTATGTTCGTATATGGGGACCAAGTTACGAGTTTCTCGTTCAAGGTTGTAAGACAATTTCGTTCAAGGTTTTTAAGACAAAATGTCGCGTGCTTTGTTGCCGTGTGTTGGTTTTGTTGGAATTTCTATTTTTCGGTGTTGCGATTGCGATGGGACAAGGTACATATTTTCCAAGGAGACGTGCATCGCGATTTAGAAAAAGTACCTACATATTTTAGGATATTTTTTTTTTAAATGTTATTTCATAATTGATTTTATAATTTATGAAAGGTAAATATATTTTTTTCAGAAATCATCCGCTTCGGGCAAGCCGGCAACATCGCGCCAAATGCATCTCATGTGTTGTCGCGCGCTTTGTTGCCGTGTGTTGGTTTTGTTGGATTTCTATTTTTAGGTATTGCTGATTGCGATGGGATAAGATACATATTTTCTAAGGAGACGTGCATCGCGATTTAGAAAAAGTACCTACATATTTTAGGATAATTTTTTTAAAAATTTTATTTAATAATTGATTTATAATTTATGAAAGGTTAATATATTTTTTTAAGAAATCATCCGCTTCGGGCAAGCCGGCAACATCGCGCCAATTGCTTCTCATTGGTAATATAATATGTGGTTGCATAAGACGTAGTATTCATTTAATTCAATTTCTTAAAAAAATGTTGGAAAATAAAAAAAATAAGGTAGGTATTTAAAAAAAATTAAGGTATCTTGTTTTAGCTATTTATCCTACATTTATGAATTATGAAAGACATTCTTAGTAGTAATTTTGTAAAATGCTTGACATCGAACCCTAACACATTTTTCCGTGTGGATCATTGATGTGGCGTTTCATTGTTTCTAGTTTAAGAGTCAGACCGGTCGGTGGTATTCTAGGTTTGTTTATTATACTTTTGGGAGATTGGGGCGCTTATTTTTTGTAATAATGGATTATAAACGTTCGACAAACAGTGAACGATGTCAGCGATCTGGTTTTATATACTGTAATAGTTCCATCTGGCAGTTGTAATGAAACTTAACATTAATCATAATACTATTTGCTTGCTACGTTAATAATGCATGGTATATACCACTAAAAATCAGTGCTGTAGTTCTTAAAAGTTTTTGTTTCTAGTTTAAGAGTCAGACCGGTCGGTGGTATTCTTGGTTTGTTTATTAGGTGTACTTTTGGGAGATTGGGGCGCTTATTTTTTGTAATAATGGATTATAAACGTTCGACAAACAGTGAACGATGTAAGCGATCTGGTTTTATATACTGTAATAGTTCCATCTGGCAGTTGTAATGAAACTTAACATTAATCATAATAATATTTGCTTGCTACGTTAATAATGCATGGTATATACCACTAAAAATCAGTGCTGTAGTTCTCAAAAGTTAATTTTTTTAGTTTAAGAGTCAGACCGGTCGGTGGTATTCTTGGTTTGTTTGTTAGGTATACTTTTGGGAGATTGGGCCGCTTATTTTTTGTAATAATGGATTATAAACGTTCGACAAACAGTGAACGATAAAAGCGATCTGGTTATATATACTGTAATAGTTCCATCTGGCAGTTGTAATGAAACTTAACATTAATCATAATAATAATTGCTTGCTACGTTAATAATGCATGGTATATACCACTAAAAATCAGTTCTGTAGTTCTCAAAAGTTTTTGTTTCTAGTTTAAGAGTCAGACCGGTCGGTGGTATTCTTGGTTTGTTTGTTAGGTATACTTTTGGGAGATTGGGCCGCTTATTTTTTGTAATAATGGATTATAAACGTTCGACAAACAGTGAACGATGTAAGCGATCTTGTTTTATATACTGTAATAGTTCCATCTAGCATTTGTAATGAAACTTAACATTAATCATAATAATATTTGCTTGCTACGTTAATAATGCATGGTATATACCACTAAAAATCAGTGGTGTAGTTCTCAAAAGTTTTTGTTTCTAGTTTAAGAGTCAGACCGGTCGGTGGTATTCTTGGTTTGTTTGTTAGGTATACTTTTGGAAGATTGGGCCGCTTATTTTTTGTAATAATGGATTATAAACGTTCGACAAACAGTGAACGATGTAAGCGATCTTGTTTTATATACTGTAATAGTTCCATCTGGCAGTTGTAATGAAACTTAACATTAATCATAATAATATTTGCTTGCTACGTTAATAATGCATGGTATATACCACTAAAAATCAGTGCTGTAGTTATCAAAAGTTTTTGTTTCTAGTTTAAGAGTCAGACCGGTCGGTGGTATTCTTGGTTTGTTTATTAGGTGTACTTTTGGGAGATTGAGGCGCTTATTTTTTGTAATAATGGATTATAAACGTTCGACAAACAGTGAACGATGTAAGCGATCTGGTTTTATATACTGTAATAGTTCCATCTGGCAGTTGTAATGAAACTTAACAATAATCATAATAATATTTGCTTGCTACGTTAATAATGCATGGTATATACCACTAAAAATCAGTGCTGTAGTTCTCAAAAGTTTTTGTTTCTAGTTTAAGAGTCAGACCGGTCGGTGGTATTCTTGGTTTGTTTATTAGGTGTACTTTTGGGAGATTGAGGCGCTTATTTTTTGTAATAATGGATGATAAACGTTCGACAAACAGTGAACGATGTAAGCGATCTTGTTTTATATACTGTAATAGTTCCATCTGGCAGTTGTAATGAAACTTAACATTAATCATAATAATAATTGCTTGCTACGTTAATAATGCATGGTATATACCACTAAAAAGCAGTGCTGTAGTTCTCAAAAGTTTATTTTTCTAGTTTAAAAGTCAGACGTTCGGTGGTATTCTTGGTTTGTTTGTTAGGTATACTTTTGGGAGATTGGGCCGCTTATTTTTTGTAATAGTGGATTATAAACGTTCGACAAACAGTGAACGATAAAAGCGATCTGGTTTTATATACTGTAAAAGTTCCATCTGGCAGTTGTAATGAAACTTAACATTAATCATAATAATATTTGCTTACTACAGTTAATAATGCATATACTTACCACTAAAAATCAGTACTGTAGTTCTCAAAAGTTTTTGTTTCTAGTTTAAGAGTCAGACCGGTCGGTGGTATTCTTGGTTTGTTTATTAGGTATACTTTTGGGAGATTGGGGCGCTTATTTTTTGTAATAATGGATTATAAACGTTCGACAAACAGCGATCTGGTTTTATATGCTGTAATAGTTCCATCTTGCAGTTGTAATGAAACTTGACATTAATCATAATAATATTTGCTTGCTACAGTTGAGGCATATACCACTAAAAATCAGTAATGTAGTTCTCCAAAGTTTAAGTAGCTTCTAGTGTGATATTGTTATTGTTTAACATTGCATATTATGTATTATGATTATCTATTATACAACATGGTTTACTGAGATGGTAAAATTCGTACATAAATTAGAAAGTTCAATACTAATGATGGGTTGTGCGAAATAATAATCTTCTATTGCTTTATCTGACATGCAAAATTAAAAAAAACTTAAATACAAAGTAAAAATTTATTGGTGCGATCAATAAAATTCAGCTAGGACAGCTAGAGACTCCGAACAACGATGTGACCTGGGCAACAAATAGGTTAAAACTAATACTAAAGCGCGCGGCGATTGCCGATCGCTACGAACCACCAACAACGTCTTGTGGATTATAGGTTCTAACGGATACAATTCATTTTTTGGGGACACTTTTCTGCTTTCTTAATTGTAGAGATAGCGCTTCATAGGGAACAAAATGCGTCGCATTAAGAATATATAGTACCTATAATTTATTTCTTAATAAAATTGCTGTGTTAAAAGTAGTTAATTTTTCAATAAAACTGTGCTGCTAATGGAACTGATTACTACCAATAAAAACACTGTTCTAACAAATCGGGAATTAATATAACACTAAAGCAGGTTTGATCTAAGAGTTATTGGTTTGATACACTAGCAATGTATTTAGTATGTGTTAATAAATAATAAGCTATTAATACAAACTATGTCTTAGCAAACCTGCGTTGTATTAGATCATTCTCCTCAGTGTATGTTATTTACATATTATAACCTTATTAGTTAGTTGTTGAGAATAATAATAAAATTATGTTTTAAATATAATTCAATCATTTCCAATGTCTCCGCTGGTTGCAAGCATTGCGAAATCTGTGAATTTTTTCACCTTATTTGGTACAAAGTGAAAAAAAATATTAGTAGGATAAAACCCATTGGAAAAGGAAGAGAATATAACAAAAATGAAAGGAAAAATAATTTACGGGCGATCCGAGGTCGGGAAGTGGAAAGGGGTGAGAAAAACTCAAGGGTAGAAAACGATTTATCTCGATTTCCGGCAAAACTACAAGTCCTATGGAAAAACGTTAAATAGCAAAGTTGCAGGTAATAAAAAGATCTACAACTTTTATATTTACACTTTTTTCACATAACTTCAAAAGGTATGTGAAAAATTCAAATAACCAAGTTTTTAGTTTTTTATTTTTATCTTTTACAAAAAAAATTTTTTTCATACAAAATTTGGTGAAAGCTTACCTTTTTAGGTTCCAAATACACTGTAATTTTTTTGATTTAAAATATTTATTTTTTCACCTTATTTTGACATAATATCGGAAAAGCACCCTAATTTTCAATCAAAAATTCTCACGTCAAAATATCTGCTCTTTTAAAAAAGTCGGTGGGCTTTTTGTTCGTTAAAATCTCTACTTTCTGATGGTGTAAAAAAAATATACATTACTATGGTAAATGTTCTCAAAAAATGCAAAGAAATGAAAAAAAACTCGAATCAGAAATTTTTTTTAACCATTATGTGCAATTTTGAGCTATTTATTAAAATTTATACTTTAATTACTCGAAAAACGTTAGATTCCATATGTTACATTGATAAACAAAAAATTGCAAGTCGAAATATATTACTATAATTAACAAACAAATAAGTTAATAAAGTTAATTTTTAATAAGACATCTACAATATTTTAATACACCTCCTCCGGGATTCGAACCCAGAACCTATTGATTACCAGTCGAACTTCCAACTTCGGAGGGTTCGAATCCCGGCGGAGGTGTAAAACTTTTTTCAAAATTAAAAACTTTGTCTGCACGCCGATTAACATTTTTCTGTTATATTGTTTTATTTAAATGGCTGTAAAATGATTTCCAGCTTTTTGGAAACACTTGCTTATTTATTGTATCGGATA
Source organism: Polydrusus pterygomalis (assembly GCA_963969555.1). Lineage (NCBI taxonomy): Eukaryota > Metazoa > Arthropoda > Insecta > Coleoptera > Curculionidae > Polydrusus > Polydrusus pterygomalis. The sequence goes on along the minus strand of OZ018381.1, from coordinate 16,993,417 downwards.
ATAAGACATGACATAGGTCTATATTTCTATAATAGTAACTAAAGTTCGATTAAAAGTTGAATAATATGCTATTGAAAGTTAAAAATCCGTTAATATCATCCTGTATGACATTTCTTCGATAAAACCAACTACCAAGGTAAATATTAGACATTAAATAACCAGTCATCCTTGATACAGGTCAATCCTACTTTAATGGCTCTATAATTATTATAATTTTTAGTCACTTGTTTAATAGTTATGCGCGTTGATAAGGTATTCTATGTTACTTGTTTTTAAACGTCATATTATTATGTTATGTATTCATTGTCGGAAAAATATTTAAGTGTTATTTTTTAACGTTAAATAATGCGAGGCCTGCCAAAAGATAAGAGGAAAGTAATGTACCACAGGATATTTTTTAGGTGCATTCACCATTTTGGAAAAACTGGTGTTTTCGAGCTCTTCAGGCAAAGTCCCTGGTTGGATGCAGATATGTAATAAATAATAATTAACATTCGCTCCATAACCGAATTTAAATATTCCAATTTTGTCCGATAATAATCGTTTTTCTATACCGAACACAAAGTCAAAATACCGTCGTACTATCTGGCGAAATACCAGATAATCTGGACATTTCTCAACCATAGTCGGCAAATAATTTCTTTTGATTGTTTGACCAGAAAAAAACTTAACGAAAACAAAATACGATTGGTTAATTTACAATGGGCTAATCAGTGGCGGATTTACAAATTTGCCGCTAGTAGGCTATTTAATTTTTGCCGCCCCTATACCAGTGACGGCTCGTGAGTTGTGAAACAGGTGAAGTGTTCGGGAAAGAAAAAGTCCGCTGCAGGCGAAATACGCCGCAGGCGAAATTTTTTTAAGACCACGCCCAAATTTGGTCAATAATTTTTAGTAAATATTTTAAAAATTTATGATTACCTACTTATTTTATTGAAAATGAAATTTGTTTCTGCAAAGCCAGTAAAGTTCCAACTACGTTTTTTTATCCCCATTAACAGACACGGCCAACAATAAAGTTTATTTAAAAAAATACTACCCGTCGACCATGAATAAAGATTGTACCATTTATTTCTGTAAGACAAAAAAAAATTTTGGGCCAAATTTGCCGCCCCCTAAAGCCTGCCGCCCTAGGCTCCAGCCTACTCAGCCTAATGGTAAATCCAGCACTGGGGCTAATAATTATAAACCCCCATAAACCCTTCCCCAACCAACCCCTTTCCCTCCAACACGATGTAGTAGTAAGTACCTAAACGCTTTTGTTCCCACAGGTAAATACCACCAGTTTTTCTGGGGGGCTAAATTATTATTTCAGGGGAACTTAGCCCCCCTCCCTAGTTACGGCTTTGATTTTTGAAGGTATATTAAAGAACATATAACTATTTATGTTTTTGTAATATACCGCATTTAAACTCGATGCAAAAATTGGGTTCTGGTAACAAGCAGTCCCAATCAAAATTATTTGAATATGGTATAAGGGGTAAAGTTTATCAATGGTTTCAAAATTATTTAAATAATAGATCACAGAAAACTAAATTTGGTAATTTTTTTTCAACAAAGAAATTTAATAACATAGGAGTACCTCAAGGAAGTATTTTGGGGCCTATACTTTTTATTTTATATATTAATGACATGCCGTTAGTCCTAAAATTTCTTAAAATACAAATGTTTGCTGATGATACTCTTATCTATATAAGCGGTAAAAATCTTTTGGAAATTTTGGAAATTTTAAATTCAGAACTGATTCTATTGTCAAACTGGTTAAAAGTTAACAAATTAAAATAAAATGTTTCTAAAAGAAAATGTATGATTATGGGTGTAAATTTAAATAATTATACAAATATAAATATTTTAATTGATGGTGATAAACTAGAAATAGTCAATTCTTTTAAATATTTAGGTATATTGATTGATTCAAAATTAAAATTTAATAACCAATTCGAAAATTTAATTTACAAAATTGCGGGAAAAATTAGTTATTTTAAAAGAATAAGTTTAAATTTAAAATTTTATTCAAAAAAAATTGTATACAATACTTTAATTTTACCACATTTTCTTTATTGTTCTACAATTTTGTTTATGGCGGATGAAGGTGTAATAAATAGATTACAAATTTTACAAAATAAAGCAATGCGAATTTACTTAATATGGATAGATATACAAAAATTAATGTGATGTTAAAAAAATTAGAACGGTTAAATGTAAAAAATTTAGTATTATTTTTGGTTCTAATATTTATTTTTAAAATTCAAAATGATTTGTTATCGCCACATTTAAAGCAATTGAGTGTTCTAAATAGTGATCAACATAATTATTTAACACGAAATAACAATAATTTTTTTCTTAATAATTTTTCAAAAAATATTGCATATAAATCAGTTTTTCATAAGGGTCTTATTGAATTTAATAAATTAAACAAGTCAATTAAAAATCAAAAAAGTTTAAAATCTTTTAAAAAAAGTTTAAAATCTTTCTTATTAACTCAACAGGACAAATAAAGTTTCAAAAGGTCATTTAATTCAAAAAATAAATAAAAAAAAGGGTATAAACTTGTTAAAATGTATCATGTAGCCACGTGCTAAATAAATCTTTTTACTACTACTACTAAATCATGTAGGAACGGGAGTAGAGTATTTAGTATAGAGAACCCTTTAGCAAAGTCGTCTTTACAGGGAGTAGTAAAGGATGATCAAAATATACATCTGTCAAATTTTCCCTATTCCTGTAAAAATGTCCATCTGCTACAGCTAATCCATGGTATCTACGAAATTTTGTGTATATATATGTGTGTATATTATTCTGGATTTTTCAGAAAATTTTAGACATATTTCATGTACAATATTCATATACCTATCTTCAACTGTTTTTGAAATATTAAGTGTTTTCAGATTTATTGCATTTCAGCGTTTCTTTTTACTGATATGAAATTTAAAAAAAGTTTAAATAGTTTTGTTTACTTTTGTTTAAACTCTAGACTTTAGCAAATTGTCGTCTGTCTGCACAGGGGCGGATGAGACACCACGGACCGGCGCGGGAACTCAATTGAAACGGCGCCGCGTCGTGTCGATCCAATAAAAAAATGAAAAGACATAAATATGTATTTTTTCATTTACTTACGACATATTTTTTATAATAACTCATAAATAAAAAAACAAAATTCATTTTTTACATTTAAAACTCATTTAGGTGAAAAAAATGAGCCTAATGAATAAAAATGTAGCGATTGTATTTTCTTATAATATCGAAGTAATTTCTTGAAAGCCAATAAAAGCTAAAGTAATTGCAGTAAAGTGCAGGAATTGCTTCTAGTCAATGCGTTTTCTTAAAAAATAGAAGCAATCGCTATCGTTTGGTTAAAATGTGATGAATAAATTAAGGAATTCTTTTTCTAGTGTAGCAATCGCTTCCAACTTTTTAAGGTAGGTCGACCCCTGCATAATTTGCTTGGTAGCAGTCAATTAGTTCACCACGTGCGTTGCTCTTAATTTGGGTCTTCAATTATGGCTGAATATATGAACGTCCCTAAAAAAAAATTTACAGTGTACGTAAAAATTGCAGATATGATGATTTTAGAAAGTTATATCGATTTTACTGCGAAAATGTTGAGTGGTTGGCAAATTATTTTTTGACTGATACTGGTAAAAGGCGAGGGGTGCACTGTCGCCTTTAAATAAGATTAAAGTCTTTCTGAGGAAATTGTCGGATCCGGGCTTTCAAAATTCTGTAGGTGAAGAACTCGGTGTTCACCAAACTACTGTCTGTAAGACATACACTTCTGTAATGGATGCAGTTTTGGAGAAGGCCAATATTTTTATTAAATTTCCTACAAGTGCTGAAGCTGGTGTGGAAGCTAAACGGTTGTGGTCAGAGAGATTTATTAATGTTCCTTCAATTTGAGAAGGAATATTAATTGTTTGTCTTTAATTTCTTCATCACTACTATCACTTTCCTAATTTTCACTGAAATCTGCCATATCACAAATATAAGTTTCCTATTTTCCACAAAAACGTAACAGATTACCTACTATTGTACTAAATAAATAGACCAACGTTGTTGTATTTACGTCAACTCTTTTGCAAATTAGGCACCAAACTGAACATGAAATCTATGACTTGAACAAGTGGATAAGCCACGTCTGAACTTGTGTTGAATAAGCATTTGCTACAGAGGTGTAAGAAAAGCAGCGATTTCTTTAAAATTTTATTCATATCCAAATCTAGCAATCGCTTTTACTTATAGCATTTGCTAGTCAAGCAATTGCTATTGCTTCAAGTAATTGCTTAATTTTTATTCATTAGGCTCAATATTTATAAAAAATTAATATTAAATAAAAAATATTTAACAAAGATAACATAAAAATTAAAATTAATAAAAAAGAAAAGAAAAAAGTTGGCAAACAGCGGCGGCGCCTGTCGGCGCCTAAGGGACTGGCGCACCGGGAAATCTCCCGGTGTCCCGGTGTCCCGGTGTCCCGGTGGGCCCATCCGCTCCTGTGTCTGCATGATAGTAGTTGTCAGTGTTATAATCGTTTGAATTTCGTTAACGTGATATCGGAATAATTTTTAAATTAACAGAAATGCACAAAATTCTACAGATGATTGGTTATGGAGATAACACACGGCCACAAATAAAAGTGGCTCGCTGATTTCATGACATATTCAAATTTGCCGCCTATAACTCAAGGGAAAATTATTATTTGTAATATGTGTGTAAAATTATTCGTTTAAGTTTTTAAGTTATTAGGAATAGATTTATTAGGTTTGTTTAGCTCGTTCAGTTTTTTTAATTCACTCTATTTTTCTTCTGTGCTGCAAGCTTAAAATTTATAGTTTAGATAAGCTTTTTTCTCGGATCTTATAGCTGAGGTTGTTAAGTTGCGTAACTGCTTATAGTAATCCCTGTGTTAAGGTCTAAAGGTCCTAAGAGGGGCATGAATATCCATAATCTGTAATAAAGTGTTAGTGAAATAAGAAACCTTTTCATCAATATATTCTATTTCGTATATTAAATTGAATTAATGCTAATAATCCTTAATGGGACCACTGGCGTCGAATTCTTGTTTAAAAAAAGCTATTTTAGAGGTAACACGCCCTTTAAAAAGCTAAATTAAATTTTTTTTAAATACCTTATACAGAGTTCTACTGTAAGAATAAAACTGAATTTAAGAAAACGTCCGATATTCTTAATATAACCTGTATATTCTTAAAACTTGTGTGACGCTCGATATTTTTCATGCATCCAGTTATTAAGCAGTAGGATGGATTGAAAACCCATTAATTTTATTCAGATTGGATCTAGAATCTAATCTTTAAATCAAAACATCATTTTTTTTTCTGTGAAAGTTGTTAAAGAAATATTTGAAGGCCTTATTTTATTATCCCTATTTTCTCTTTTTGCTGGCTGCATTAACCTAATTATCTTTAATTACGTAATGCAATCTTGTTAAAAGAGTATTAAAATGTAGCATAAGCATAATATAATATAATTAGAGATTTGAAAGGTATTTTATTTGTGAAAATGAAGTCTTGTTTTCAGGATATTTTCTTTGCTTAAGATGCCTCTTTTATATTCTTTAACACAAAATAAGGTACAGTTAACCTAAATGTCCTGAATCCTTCGTCAGACTTACAAAATTTGGTAAAACCGGCCTTTTTATACGAACGAGTAGAGGGTCAAAATAAGGAAGCAACACAAAATCAAAATTCAATTAACTTCTTAATTGATTCGCTGTGTTTTTCACAACCATAAAGACACACATGTTCACTCTTGGCTCTTAAAAAGAAAATTATTTTCAATAGCAGAACCACAACCACCTTGAAAAGAAGCCATGAAGTGTCATCGGCAACGCCGCATCAGCTGGGAGTTGCGGATCTACAAGCTATTATTATAACGCGCGGGAACGGGCGAGTTTTTTTATACTTTCTGATTTTTTTTGAGTTTTTTTGGCTCTGTTGCCACTATATTGATATTTAAAAATGTACAAAAAAGTAATAATTAGTTTTGGATAACAAGAACAACTTACCTAATAATTATTAAATAATATTAATATTGCGTTGAGAAGCTGTTTTTGTTTCACTACGAGTACCTACATTTATTTGATCGATCAAAAGTAATATTCTATCATACAAATTATTATCTTCTGCGTTTAAATTACAGGATTGACTATCATCTTGTGATGTCTCAAAATTTAGTAAGCTTAAGGCTTTGTTTAAGAAATTTACGCTTGTCTTAAGAAAGTCACCTACTATCTGGATAACTTCGTTACTTTCACATTGTATGAAAGGGTACCGAGAGAATACGTTTTCAAGCTGAGACCACCTGCTTAGTTTCATTTTAAAGGGTAAAATCCATTACCTACCTTTTAAAAAAAACTTTACCTTCATATCAATGTCCACTGAAACCTGATTAACAATATTGATACAGTCATTGGTCAAATCTAAACTATAGAAATATATTACACTCTCTTCACCTGCTTTTAAAACACTTTAATAGAGTTACACCCAGGAATACAGCAGGGGCTTGGCATGTTGATAAATAAACAAACTAAAAGAAAAAAAATAGTACTAGGTACTAAGGTATCTAGAAGTATCCTACCTACTTACGAACTATCTCTACTAGTGACATTTTTAAACTAATTCACATTTATACCTTCAAGTTAAATAAACACTTATACAAACACACAATATTTAATAAATTAACAGTAGCCACAAAACAATAAAGTTTATCCCAAAGAGCTAACTAGAATACAAAAACACAACTTCTAAATTAAAACAAATAAAATACTACCGCCATTTATAAGACCCGTAAACAAACCTCCAGGCTGTTGGATTTTTCACTTTATTAATGCTATTACAGCTAATCCGCTCAAAAAATGTTCACTAATATTTTGTTGAGGTTCTTAGCAATCATGTCACTTAAATTTTCTATTAGATATCAATCGAAAACCGGATAAAAATACAAATTAATACGAAAAACCGCACAGTTAACACCAACGTCGCGCGTAAATTACATACTAAAGCATGGATAACCTCAAAAAAAGTCACGTGACACGTGATCTTCAAGAAGTGTTGTCGATGTTTCTGTTTCACGGCTTCTTTAAAGGTGGTTGTGGCAGAATACGTTATAAATTCATAGGTTATGTTTTAAAAATTTGGAAATAAAATAGTAAAGAGTGAAGACTAACCCCCACAAATGATAAAAAGCTTTAAATTATCAGTTGTTTTGTTACATTACATACTTCACTTAAAACAGTAAATTAAAGTAAACGTCGGTCGAGTTAGTCAATCACAATTGACCGTTAGAAAGCCTAAGAAATATGAGAGGGACAAGCCCTACCGTCAGCTCCATTTGGCGTCGAGAGAGAAAAAGTCATATACAGTGTGACCAGTAAAGTCCGCATCATATGGGATTTTTTTTTATTAATAGGTAGCTTTATTCAAAATTTGACTTTGGCATCAAGTTCTGCTTCGATCGAGATGAAAACTAGGCAAAAAAATAGTAGTCACGTGATTCGCATTATCTGTCAAATTTTAATTTTTTCCAAAAAATATTTTTATTATTATTAACATGTTCTTTATTGACAAACCCAATTGGCCTTCGACCGAGGTCCTTCAGCCGCCGTAAAGTTTACATATTATTACTATTTGCTAATGTATAAGTATAAATAATCAAAAAAGAGATCGTACTTGTACAAAAAAAAAAAAAATATTAAGTATTATATTAGTATCTTAAAGTCCAAAAACCGGAGTAAAAGCTATTGCAGTTCCATAATGTTTTCATAGGTTGTTTGGTTTGAAAATCTATATCTGGACTGCCTGTCTTCTCTTTTTCTGCAGTGAGGTTAGATTAACTCAATATTATGTTGTCTCTTGGCAAACTTTGTGTTTAACTGTTGTATTCTTTGTTCAATAGGTTGTATGTGTGTTTTTCTGTATAAGAGTTCGTTGCTGGGTTTATGCAATTGGTTTTGGGAATGCCTCATCTTGTTTATAGCACGCAGAGCTGAAGTTTCTGCGACTGAGATGTTCTTCAGTGTTGAGGGTCTTAGATTAGAGAATATCATATGCCCGTATTCCAAAATGGGTCTGCAGATGGATTTATAAATTTTCACGGCTGTTCTTGTGTTTATTCCTTGGTTTTTAAAAGTTAATGATCGGAAGTGTTTGGCTCGACTGATTGTTTTGCTTTTAATTGTTTTTGTATGCTTGTTAAAGTTTAGTTTGGCATCGATTTCGATACCTAGATATTTTGCTGAAGGTTTCGGGCTGATCGGCTGGTTAAAAAGGGTAATGTGCGGTAAATTTGCTTTGATTGAATGGTGAAACAGAACGAATTGTGATTTGTGTGGATTTGGAACAAGACGCCAGTTTCGGAACCAGGATTCTGTGTCAGTTATTAGGTTTTGTAGATTGGCTGTGGCTTTTTTGGTTGTTTCTGCGTGGGTTATCAGGGTCGTATCATCAGCGAATAGTAGGGTGTATTGATTTTGGTCCATGTTGGTGATGCTTTCTGGTAAATCGTAGCAGTAAATATTGTAAAGTAATGGTGACAGTGGTGAACCCTGGGGAACTCCTTGTTCGGGGGTAAATTCTTCTGATTTGTGATTGTTTATTTTAATCGAAAGTTTCCTGTTATCCAAAGAGTCTTTGATGATGTTGATAAGATACCTGGGAGTATTTAGAGCATTCAGTTTATACAGAAGGCCCCTGTGCCAAACACTGTCAAAGGCCTTTTCGATGTCTAAAAATAATGCTGCTGATTTCAGGTTTTGGTGTTTGGCTGTTTCGATATTTGAGGTAAGTATAGTCAAGGGATAAATTGTAGAACATTTTTCTTTAAAGCCAAACTGGTGTTTTGGTATCCGTTCGCCTACTATTTTTGTTAGAATATTTCTTATAATTTTCTCATAGATTTTTCCTATAACTGCCAATAAGGTAATAGGTCTGTAATTTTCTGGTTTTTTGTAATCAGCTTTGGCCTTTGGAATGTTAATAATTGTACTTCTCTTCCACTGATCTGGGAAAAAGTGGGGTTATAAAAGGACAGCATTGGGGGAACAATCAATTTACTGCATCACACACTGAAACTGCAATACAAATATAACAAAACGTGTATTGATCGCTCCCTATACAGATGTTCGAAGATAGTCCACGCGGACTTGACAAGCCTGTCATAAAATTTTTTTTAGTTTTTTTGTCTGTCTCAACTAAGATCGTATACACTTTAGCTTCGTCCGTAAAAGGGAGTTTATTGATAGACATTGGATCTTGACTTTGTTTATGAAGTAGGAACTGACAAAACTGAAGTCTTGCTGGTAAATCATTTGGTAGTAAATTTTGAACGGGATTAAAATGATTTGGATGTGATTTCTCTGTGTGTAAAACATTTGAAACTGAGCTTTTTTTCAGTAACATTCACTAAATGTCTGGTACTTTTCTTTGAATTTTCACCAACTCGCACTAGAACTTCCTCTTTTTGAGCTACCTTAGGATGCCCAATATGTCCCTGAGGACGAAATGACCCAGTTTCGCCCAAACGACTATAGGTACAGTATTTGAAAAATATTTCTGCCTGGGCGACTACTGTTTGGATATTTTTGCGATAAAGTTTTGCTGCTGCACGACCATTGAAATTTTCTGGGGCATAAATACAAATTATATCTCATTTCGCTATTTGAATATTCATTATGTTTTTGCATTATTTATGGGAAAATTGTTTAGGTTTAGATTGTGAAGAATTAATGCATGAACATACATGGATCAATTTGCTTAAATTTTTTATTAGTATGGCGTGTGTTGTCTTCATATTTTTGCTTTTTAATTGTCCATAGCCTACTTTGTTGGCCTCCAACTGTTTTTCTGGTATCGGATTTATTTATGCAACAAAATATTAAATTGCAAATAGCCCGGAAACGATAAATGAAGTATACCTTTTTTCTTACAAAATGACTGTTCGTTCTAATATAAATTTTAATCAGAATCCCAAAAAAGATATCCGCAAAATTTTTTGGGTATAATGTAATGGGTGTGTGGGGTGTAACTAGTGCCATCTACAAGTTATTTGAAAAATAGAAATAGATTCATGTTACTCGCCTTGAAAATCCCCAATTACAAATTTTCATGTTTATTTTTCAAAAACAGTTTGAACTATCAAAAAAAAAATTAGAAATTAAACTTTAACTCCCTGTATCTCATTTTACTAAGGCATGTTTAGCTCAAACCTATTATTTTCATGTGGAGAATCGTTGGTTACTCTATGGAGCATTCATTACAGATCTTTTGAAGCAATTTATTTTATTTTGTTGTAAAATTTTACGTGACTGGTAACAAGGCAAAGTTTCAAAATATAGCAGTAAATTTGCGTTTTGGAAACTTGTTTTTAACTGCCTAAAATGTTTACTTATCAAAGCTCTTATATGCCTTATCAAACCCCTTTCGGTCGCCTTGTTCTCCGAATAATAATCCTAAGATAACATACCTTCTTGGAGGAATAAATTGTGGAGCAAAGATAAACGAGAAGTTTCTGATGAATTTGTTTAGATTTTGGAGTTCTTTAAGATATAAGTGTGTGAAGTAAATAACATTTTTGCTTGCCGCCATCACAGAATTTGTCCAAATTGGGACGAATTTCGAAATATATTGAAACGCCCCAGACCTGGGGCTATTTTTTGCGTAAAAATTTCCATAAAATTTCTTAAGGGTAAAATAAAATAACTTATATTTTTGGGACCAATAATATATGCAGGGAAACCCTCGTTTTAAAAAAGCTTAAAAGCAACAAAATGCGTAAAATTTTACCCTCTTATCGACAAACGAAGGCTAGCAGGTCAGACTTTGAGTTAAAAAAAACAGATGGCCACGCTACGCGTCCCCAGTGCTGAAAGCGGGGGCGAGTTTATAAAAGGGGGAAAAGATGACGCGCAGGAGACTCGGTATTTTCCCAAGCACAAGTTAAGGTCGTTTTGCTGCCAGTTTTGTTCGCGTAGTTCGGGTTCGGGTTGTTCGGTTTTGGTGCGGGTTTATTCGCGGCATATAAAAAATATCTAAATATTCTATTACTTCAATTTCATTCTTATAATTATTTCTTTCAAAAGTTCTAATCAGAAAATTATCAAGCCATCAATAAATGGGGGTCTATATAGCAAATAAAGTTCAGCTAACACGTCTGCAGGACAAAGTTGGTTTTTAATTGTTTTAAAATAAAAGGGTACGGTAAACGGTACTATTTGAAACTGTAACAAAAATCAATACACTTTTGCTTTCTAAGGGTCGTTAAATCAGGTCAAAGTCAGGTTCGTTGACACAGACCTTTTGTTTAGGTAACTTGTAATAGATGTGGTTGTCTGCCTGGGGCTATTTTTATTTTGTGGTACTTGAGAACAAAGGGTGGACACTATTATGCAATAATAATGCCATCGTATAAAAGTAAATAATAATCTGCAATGCTAGGTAAAGGAATGGGGGAGGGTTAATTAAGTGCAATATTTTAATTGACAATATACAAGTGAAGCTATCAGAAAAAGGATATAATTCTTTGGTATGATGTTGCCTGTAGAACGTTAATTTATAATTGGTGCACATAAAACGGTGTGATGCGTTTTGCCTAAAAATAATGTCCGGCAGCAGGAATGACTTGTATGTCCCCTACTGTAGACCATCAGTCGTTCGGCTTTCTGGTAATATTGTCGGACATGGATTGGTATCCTAAACTACGTAGTACCTTTATACCAAACGTGTACGTCAATCTATAATACTCTGTAACTGTACTGTACTAATACGTACACGAAAATGGGGCGATATGTAACAAAATAAATTGCAGAGTTACGGGAACCAAATTAAAATTAGAATGTGGTCGCAGACCAAAGGTAATCATAAAACAAGGGGTATTTTTGGGTGGTAAAGTGTCACCATTACAGTCGCAGACATAATAGGTAATATCTGAGAAATGTGTTACCATTCTGTCTCAGACAGAGGTTGGTGCAAATGAGTTCAATGATGGGAGACAGGTCATCTTACATTAATTTTCATGAAATGTAATAATTAGGGTTTTTATTCTGTATGATATTTAAGGGATATCTGATTAAATTGTTCATAAATTGTATATGGTCAAAATGCTTTCATAATAAATCGATTGTTTTTAAAAACCTCTTAAATTTTCATTTACTGGCAGCGAAATATACCGCATCATAGACATAACCGTCAGAATAACATTAAAGCTAAAAAATCTTGACAAACTTTTACCGTTGTACCAAACTTTTAAAGTACCTACCTAAGTATAAACAGATCGTAGACGGGGTCGTGCCACAAGATTTGACGATTACAGCTAGAGTGACGGATTTCTGCAGGTGATTAACACATCGTGGGTCGATCGAATATAGTTACACTCTTCCACTGTTTTTGCGATAAGAGGAAACAACTTGCGGTTTTTGCAGTTGTCTTTATTAATAGATGGAGAGCTCGTGAACCCTCCGAGTAACGGTCGTCCTGTAAGGCTAGTAATTTTTTTAGTAGCTAGTCAAAGCATACTAAGTACGATAACCACGACCTGGCAGGCATCAGCCCTGCACGTCATCAGCCCTTATATTTTTAAAAGTGTGAATAAAATTAGAAAAAAAAACTTGTCGCTGTAAACTTCAAATTTTAATATGATTTAGTTCATTTACTGTAAAGTATAAAAAAAAATTGACAGGCGATTTCAGCAAGCACAAATACCTGACAGATGAATCGATAAATGTGCAGTATATGATTGAAAATAAACTTTGTTCTGTAATGTATATAAATGTTTAAGTAATGGACAAATTGAAAGGTCATATACCTGCTTTCTTACAAAGATTAAAAAAAAAATTCAGTCGTGATAAGGATTTATCCTCGTGAAGTGATAAGGATTTATCCTGGCGAAGTCTTGTTCTACTATATTACCAAAATACTATTGTGTATGTGATTTTATTTTGTGCATTATTTCAAAGTGTAAAATTTAAACTGTATATTAATTGTGCAGTTTTCGTTGCGCACTGTTATACATTAATATTATTATTTAAGTAAACAGTGTGCAGAATGTTATAAGTTTATTTTTAATCATACTGTACACCTTTCGATTCACCTGTCAGGTACTTGTGCTGGCCGAAATCGCCTGTCAATTTTTTTTTATACTTTACACTCAATGAACAAAATCATATTAAAATTTGAAGTTTACAGCGACAAGTTTTTTCTAAAATTTTATTCACACTAAAAAAAAAAAAGGGGCTGATGACGTGCGGGGCTGATACCTGCCAGGTCGTGGTTATCGTACTTAGTATGCTATGACTCGCTACTAAAATTAAAAATTACTAGCCTTACATGACGACCGTTACTCGGAGGGTTCACGAGCTCTTGGACTATAACTAGTTAGCTATAGAATAGAGTTAACATAATTGGATGATTGCATTTAAATTTAAAAAAAAATCTAAGCTAGAAATATACTTTTTTTAAAAGTGCCCTCTATTATTAACCGCAATAATTATTATTAATTATATTTATACAAACGTTTAAACAAGATAAAACGTTCTTTAAAATAAACCATAGTTTGTTAAATTCTGTTAACGCAGACCGAAGTTACAGTCTTTTATGTACTTTTAGTCGTTATCCTTCTCCATGCTGTTACCGTGGTTACTACAAAAAAATTGTTATTACAAGATTTATAGAGGATATTACATAGCATATTATAAGAACCTAATTTCTGACCTACATTCTGCCCTGATTAGCCGAAACGCAGTATCTACAGAGAAACCGTAATGAAGAAAAATGGCTTTTTGTTTGGTTTTCTGTTTTTTTGCAGCCGTAATAACTTGGACAATTTTAGCCAGAGTTTGTTTAATAAATTGTTTTGTTTTATAGGAAAATTCATGTTTTCCTTAAAAAAATTTGAAAATAACATAAGGTGTTATAATTATGCTGTTTGCTTCGTTTTTCCTAAGTAATACAGACAGCGGGGAATTAAGCTTGCTTAAGAAAAATGCAGTACTGCGTTTTTATTAAGCACCCTTGTATATTAATTTATGAAATGCTACTAAATAAAACAACATTAATTTTACTTTGTATTAAACATTTATCATTAGAATAAACAAACTCGTATAACAATGTACTTTGAATATAAAACAATATTATTAACACAATAATAATATACCTCAAAATATGTTGTTGTTTGTATGTCAAAAAAAACGGGAAGGAGGGTGTGGTACGTGGCACTTTCTTCAGGTACCTGAAATTCAACAAAATATGGCGAAAAAATAAATATGTACTTCCAGGTTTCGGTCCATTTGGTGTACACCTGGTATTGACGATTTTTTGAAAAATACGAATCTTTAGGTTTTTAGGTCTCGAAGAAAAAATAGCATTTTTTGGGTGCCACGCCCTTTTCTTTGGTTTTTAAGTAAAACACAACACAGAATCCTCAGGAAAATCGCAAAACAATAACAAACCTTAAGGCAATACCGCCTCAACTCTACAAAAATGGATGAAACTTTATACTATTATCAGATTCTAGGGGGAGCTTAAGCCCCCGTAGCACCCTCCCCCTACTTGCGCCACTGACCCGGTGTACATAAAATGTACTGGAACCATACTTTCATTTGAGAGATTATGAAGTTATGATCCAAGGCAACAAAAGATTTCGCTAAAATAACAGACAAATCTAATATCATAGGTACTTACCTGTCTATTATTATTATTTGTAGCCAATTCTAATATTAATTTTGTTCTTTTCGACATGTTTAAACATCAGACACACATATTACAAAACTAACATCCAGACAGCACAAAAGTAAACAAACAATTGATCCGCTTCAAAGCGTTTTAAGAGAAAATTAACTGCTCGTGTGCTTAGTAAGAATGCAGTAACGTATGTATACTTAGGAAAAACGCCGTATTTACATGTAGGTGCGGCATTTTCCATAAGCAAGGTATAGATGCTGCATTCTTACTAAGCATGGAACCCTATTTTTGTTGGATACGACAAAAGACAGATATATTATATGAGTTTTGGTATTAGGTACGGCATTTTTATTAAGTTCTGCGGATAGAAAACCAAATTTTAAGACATTACATGCCAATATCGCATTTTTGGAAATTTTTGTAGATACGGCGTTTCTGCTAAGCACGGCAGCATTGTATTGCAGTTATTAGTAGACATTATGGACTTGGTATCACAGCATAGCGACTACGCACCCTAGCGGTAAAATTAGGAACTTAAAAATTATTTCCAGTGATTTCTTTTCGGCATATTTCATAATATTTTTTCATCAGTTAAGGACATCTACTTTTCAAATTATCTCCAAAACTCACCATTTTATCGAAATTTCATGAGACAAAAAATAATCAAAACCAAATGATTACCTGAAAAAAAATAGTTCGGAAGTCCCTGGAGCATGTAGGTAATAAATAAGGGGGGTCAGCGGTAACTGGACCCCCACTATTTTGAATATTTGACAATTGTTTTTGTTAAAAGATGTAACTCTTTATGTTGAACTGTACCAAACTTGAAATTAATATCTTCTATCTAAAAAAGCAGTTTTTAATTTTAAATTTTGACGCCCTGTATATCGAACATGTGGGTCAAAAATAAAAAATGTCATTATAAAAGTATTATATTATTTTTTCTAAAGGAATACCTATATAATAATAATAATAAAATTTATTCAAATATTTTTTTTGACATTTAAGTAATGCTAATATATAATTTTTTTATATAAACTATCAATTTCGAACTTAGAAGTAAAATAATTGTTTTGAGTTAAATAATATAATATTTATTGTCAAGAATATATTTCATAATTCAGGCACAACTAGATTATAACATAAAACGAATATGACAATATTTTATTGGTATATTTTATATCACTACAGTATACAAAGATACAATACATCATGTATAAAATATATATATTTATTTATTTTATTCATTATAGCTTGGTATATTTATTATTTATTAATGACGTTCTTGAATATATCTCTTGGATTGGATAATATCCAATTTTTAATTTTATTTCTTTAATTATTTAATGATTTAATTATTTTAATTGACTGTGGTAGCATATCAAAAATATATGGATTGATGTTTAAAAAACGTTTGTGTGCTATTGTTTTGTTTACTCTATTTTTATATGTTATAGTATTTTTTTGACAAGTTTCATGTGTGTGATTAATATAATTTATTTTATTTTTATGTTTAAAAATATACATTAACATGTAAGAAAATATTTGTTTAATATCCATTTTTTTGCTATCTTTAAATAGTTAATCAGAAGAATATTGGTGGTCTTTTTCGTAGATAATTGTATTTTTTAATTTAATATTTTAAATATTATTTATATACAGGGTGATTCACGGTGGATGGAACGTTAGACGTTTCTGACGAACCAGTAAAGGAATCGTTCTGAAAATTTTGTCGCGTACATAAACGGATATGCGTTACTAACCTAAAATATTTTTAACATTACAGTGTTGCCGCTTCCACACAAAAATAATAGTAACTTCGATTTTTTAAATGCAATACCATATATTATATTTTATTTTCAAAAAACCCATTAATTTCCTTACAATTATTATTAACTCTACTCTATACTTATCTCTTACCGTTTCTAAGATATAAATTAATTTAAGTTTTTTTTGTCCGAAAACGTCACTTTTAAAAATGCTGATAATTTTGAACTCTAAAACAATGAAACCCTGAAGGTAAATAGTTAACTAATACCATAGGGCTCTTTGCCCTAGTCCCAAATCTTAGTTGCAATATACAGAGTGGTTGAAAAATACACTTATTCTGGTAACTTGAAAAAGTGACCATAAGTCCTTTTTTTCAAATGTAACACCCTGTATATTATAACGGATTTGAAAAGCTGCTAAAATTTCACTTAATTCTTGTATATCATACCTGTACCTAATTAATTAGTTTAACCATTTTTTTTTGACGTATTAGGCATGATTTGTAAAATTTTCTATACAATTCAATTTTTATTCGGTAAGTTAGTCATGACAAAAACTGATGTTTACGTATGTTACTATGGTTATCGTTTTGACATTTCATTAAGTTTAGATACAAGATAGAAATACACTTTAAAGTCATGGAAGGAAACTATACAAATGCAGTTCTTATGAAATTATTTATTTTATTGGGACAATGTGTGTTTGCATTAACATGCAAAAAACATTAAAACCAGAACAATTTTATTAAATGTTAACTAGTCAAATAATAAAAGACTACTAAAATTATAACTAATAAAATGATATTTTAACAGATGTTCAAAACGCTGACCGTTTACATCCAAACACTTTAAATATGCGGGTGTTGACTGCATGGATGTCAAGAAAAATTTAGTTTTAATGTTTTTGCATGTTAATGCAAACACACATTGTCCAAATAAAATAAATAAATTCATAAGAACTGCATTTGTATAGTTTCCTTCCATGACTTTAAAGTGTATTTTTATCTTGTATCTAAACTTAATGAAATGTCAAAATGATAACCATATTAACAACATACGTAAACATCAGTTTTTGTCATGACTAACTTACTAATAACCGAATAAAAATTGAATTGTATAGACAATTTTATAAATCATGCCTAATACGTCAAAAAAATGGTTAAACTAGTTAGTTAGGTACAGGTATGATTGTACAAGAATTAAGTGAAATTTTAGCAGCTTTTCAAATCCGTAATAATATACAAGGTGTTACATTTGAAAAAAAGACTTATGGTCACTTTTTCAAGTTACCAGAATAAGTGTATTTTTCAACCATCCTGTATATTGCAACTAAGATTTCAGACTAGGGCAAAGAGCTCTAAGGTATTATAGTTAACTAATTACCAAATTTCAGGGTTTCAGTGTTTTAGAGTTTAAAATTATCAGCATTTTTAAAAGTGACGTTTTCGGACAAAAAAACGTTAGTAGAGTTAATAAAAATTGTAGGGAAACTAAGGAGGTTTTGAAAATAAAATAAAATATATGGTGTTGCATTTAAAAAATAGAAGTTACTATTATTCTTGTGTGGAAGCGGCAACACTGTATTGTTAAAAATATTTTAGGTTGGTAGAGCATGTCCGTTTATATACGTGACCAAATTTTCAGAACGATTTCTTCACTGGTTCGTCAGAAACGTCTAACGTTCCATCCACCGTGAATCACCCTGTATTGTTAATGGATTCGCCTCCTTTTTCCGGACACCCTGTATATAGTTAAACTACAGCGACTACAGTATCTCTATAATATTACATTTAAAAAAATAAATTCAGTGAACTTACAAAACTGAATAAATCGCGTTCTAAAACGTTCTAAATTGCAAACAAGGCAGATAAAATAAGGTACAAAGGCTACGTTGTCGGTGCACCGGGTGGGTAAAAACGAGGGGCAAATTATTTTGCAAACGAGTTGCGAAAGTGCAGCCAACGTTAAACAAAGACAATGGAAGTTTCGTTTAATTTTATTTTCATTGACGTGCACTAGCATTTTTTGAATTAAGGAATAGAAGCTGTAATTATAGTGCGCTGCAAGTAAAAATGGTCTCATCTAATTTCCAGCCTAAACGACATGACCATTAATTAAAAGCGTATAATTGTGGCATATCGGACAAGTGTGTAACTGTTTTTTTTTATATTGGAATACACAGGGATTCAAGTACAATGGATACCCCTGGGGCGGGTAGACCACGACGGCCGTAAATAAAAATAAATAATATAGGTGTTCCTCAAGGAAGTATACTAGGTCCAACATTATTTATTTTATACATCAACGATGTGCCTTTAGTTTTAAAAATGTGTAAGTTACAAATGTTTGCTGATGACACCTTAATTTACATTAATGTTTTAAATATTTTTGATGGTCTAAATACTCTAAATTCTGAGATAAATATATTATTAAATTGGCTAAAAGTAAATAAATTAAAATTAAATATTTCAAAAACTAAATGTATGGTTATGGGATGGGTAATAATTTAAATTGTCAAAATATAAATGTTGTAATAATTGATGGTGAAAAATTGGAATAAGTAAACAGTTTTAAATATTTAGAGATAATTATTGATTCAAAATTAAAATTTTTAAATTATTTTGAAAGTATTATATCGAAGATTGCCGGAAAAGTAGATTATTTTAAAAGAATCAGTTCTAATTTAAGTTTGTTTTCTAAACAAACTGTATTTAATACTATTAAATTACCACATTTTCTTTCTTTATTGTTCTTCCATTTTATATTGTGCTAGTAAGGAAATATTTGACATAACAAATTTTACAAAATAAGGCAATGCGAATTATTTTAAATTGTGACAAATATACAAAAATAAATTTTATGTTAAAAAATTTAGAATGGTTAAATGTCAGAAATTTAATTTTTTATTTAGTATGTATCTTTATACATAAAATTAAAAATAATTTATTGCCTGATTGTTTAAAAAAAAATTGTTCTTTTAATTATAATTATAAAACTAGAACTAATCAAAATTTTTTTTGTGGATAGAGTATCTAAAACATTAGCTTATATGTATATTTTTTATAAAGGTTTAAAAGAATAAAATAATTTGGAAAATTCAATTAAATCTCAAATATCATTAAAACTATTTAAAAAAACTTTAAAATTACATTTATTTAAAAAACAAAATGATACGTAATATTTGATACAATTTCCAAATGTTTAACTTTTCTGTCTGTTTTTTGTTAAAAGAAGCTTCCGTTTTAAAATTTAAAAATAAATCTATAAAAATGTGTTAAAAAAATGTATTAAAAAATATTTAATTGTAGCTTTTTGCTAAATAGGGGAGGAGGGGGCACAGAGGACCCCCTAAGACAATATGGTCCGTATTTAATTTGTAGATTGTTTAAACCAAATGATTTTGTGTTTATGTGATAAAGCAATTTTTGTTTATGGACTAGTATTCTAAATTAGATTTATTTCTTACATAGATTTTAGTTAAACTGAGATTTTCAACATGGCTGCTCCGGTCCCTCTCGCCCCATTGATTGGGGCGAAAAGGTCCACCACTGGCTTCTATGATCCCAAATAAATTATGGAGCTTAAATTGAACAAAACTAATGTCAAATAACGATCATATTCCAAAAAAACATTTATTTATAAAACTTGTAGATATATGTTATTATTAACAAAAATGGTTATTAGTCTATGCAAAGAATACATTTAAAATGTTCTTCCTCCTCTTCTACACCAGCGTATGCATGGTGTGCCCACTCCTTGCATAACACATATTGTATCCACCCTTCCCCAGATTTAGATTCCGTGAATTTACTGTGGCAATACAGGCATTCGGTATTATTATTATTATTATCATCATCTTCACTTTCTGATGAATCTTTGTGTTTCCTTGGGTCCATTATTTGTTTCTGTTTTTTTTTTCCTATTTTGTTTCGAAACGCTGTCCACTAGTTGCCGCTTGACAACCTTAACTTTCTTCTTTTGTTCTTTCTTTTGAGTTAAACTAGCTTCCAATTCCTCTTTGAAGGGCGTGCTTGTTAGGGCCTCTGCTTGTTGGGTATTTTTTCCACTTTTTCTTTCTTTTGAAGTTGCGGGTTTAGGAGAAATTAATTTAAGGGCCTCTGCAAATGCTGGGTTCTCTTTAGAGCAACTTGGTATTGGCTCAGGTTCTTTAGAGCAACTTGGTGTTGGCTCAGGTTCTTTAGAGCAACTTGGTGTTGGCTCAGGTTCTTTAGAGCAACTTGGTGTTGGCTCAGGTTCTTTAGAGCAAGCAAGGTTTGCATTTCTAATAGATAACGAGTTTGTATTTATGGCTTGCAGAGCTGCCTCCATATCTTGAGAAGTCCACGGCGCCGCTTGGCGTTTTTTCTGTAAATTCGAACCATCTATAATAAACAGTAAATTGTTATCGATAAAAACGTAAATTAAAAAATATACTGGGGGCGATAAGGACTGGTCCTTATCACCCCCCATTCGTATGGTCCTACTCGCCTCAAATGTCCGTTAATCCAACAATATTTACTACCGCTTTTTTACTTAGACGTTATGTTTCGTTCAAGACTTTTAAAATTGTGACAAATTATGTAGTTATTACCACACGAACTCGAAAATGATTGACTATTAATTACAAAAGTATATGGGCATTTGAAAAATTCAATATTTTAGATCACTTACCGCTGTTTTGGATTTTTTTGAAACCACACATGAAAGCACGTCTACGCGAGTCAAACATGAGTTCGCAACTGTCGGGACGGCGTACTACGTAGGTTACAGGCCGTAGCGAGTTGATGGCGCATAACATAAGTGAATAAAGGACTAGGTCCCCGTCGCCTCGGTGGTCCTCTGTGCCCCTCCTCCCCTAAAACATGTTACTACCACTATTATTACTTATTAATCTGTCATTGAAATTCTATATAATTCCTAGTTGAAGTGCTAACAAAGAGTACGCCACTGCTTACCGATCTATAGGGTTGAAACAAAGTAAGTGCAAATTTTAATTCTTCGTTCCTGAATAATAAAGTTCGTGTGCAAAACAAATGTCAAGTGAGGAATTTCTCTCATGTTCTGATGAATTGCATGCCTTTCTTTACAAGTGTTTAGCCGAATTCAAGGAATCATCAACTAACGGGAAAATGTATTCATCCTGGAGAACTTTGTTGGTTTATAATAATGCCTCTGTATAAATGATTTAATCAACAGAGTTGTTTTAGCTACCTATTCTAAACTAGCAGGTTACTTCCTTCGCGCACATTTTTATAAATAACCCTTTTAATTTGATCCTACAGGAAAAAGTAGTTTGGTGAAAGATCAGGAAAACGATAGCTGGCCAATTTATGATGTACTTTAATCCTATTGTGCGTCCATCGATAACGTTTGTGACATATTCCCTTAATTCTTGTTCATTATAAGTGTGACGGAACTAATCTAGTATATTACTGATTATTAATTAATTACAAAAGCAAATGGTAGCGTTCTAATTATAATGAACCTGATTTATTATTACTAGTAGCGTTTGTGACCGAGAATACTAGATCTGTCCCTTTACATAAGGGTATATTTGGGAGAATAAAAATAACTAAGGCGATATTATAGCAAGAGCACTATTAAAGACAATGGAGAGTAGTTCTATATGGCGTCATCATGGATTGTTAGTTAAGTTTGTGTTAAGTTTCAACGACTTACCAATGTAAACCAATCAGCCAAAATGATGTAGATATTCTAACAGCAAGGTCTAGGCGATGAGTTTGTACACCAAAACGCGACGAAAATACTTTACGCCACGGGGCGCATACGTGAATCTCCCTTATGATTAAAATAAAACACCAGATTCTCAAAACACTCAAATCTATTATAATATTGAAGAGTAAGATAGTAAGATATGAATTTACAACAGAAAAACAAATCCTAAACTAATACAAAAAAAATTGTAAATGAGTAAAGAGCGGTGTGTTAAATAGACATGCGTTTAAACCCAATGTTATTCAGAAAACTTAACAGAATAACATACATTTGATTGATTAAAAACCCTTTTTTTAAAAGAAATAGAGATTTTAAGAAAACCCTGAAAGTTAATACCTTTAGAAGGATAATCCCCAAGACTACAAAGTCTTTTAAGAATAAAAATACTAAACCCTGAAAATATTTCGTTATTATAACTTAAACCTGAACCAAAATAATTACACTTTTATACTAATAAGAAAAGAAATAGGAAAATTTACTAGACAAGACAAATAAATTTAGACCGTACCGAAAAAAAGAAGCTTTGGAACTCAATATAATTCTCCCAATTCGAGTTCGACCGTACCGAGAAAAAGAAGCTTTGGAACTGAATTGTAATTTTCCCTGTGTTTACCATCTAACCTGTACATGTACAACCCTCCTTAATTTGTGTAATTTTAAATATTTATCTTTTCAAGCCTATGAAATGTCAGAACATTAGTTTTCAGCCCTTAGTACTACCCTTTCAAGTATACAATAAAACCCACGCAGCTAATCAGGGTGATTCTCAACTAAAACCCTACCTTGTCATAAAACTGCGTAGTCCCAAAGTATGCTTGAAGAGTTAGCCACAAGGTGACACTACTAATTCATGGACTTAGTTTTAATTAATAACTTCCGTCTCTTTATGTTTACTTAAGACTATTATATATAATCATACGTATTAAAAATGTTATTAATAATAATAATAATAAAAACTAACCTAAAGCACAAAATTAGATATGTTTAAAAAACCTTCTATCTATTGTTCTTTCTTCGAAGGAAAATAAAGAACAAATCTGACTCGGCTTTTCGAAATATTTGAACGGTCAAGATACAAGATCCATTTTTATTCTTAATTATATTTTCCATTTTTTCCCCAATATATGATTCATATTATCTGATAAGAGACCACCGACGAAGATTCTTCTGTGGGTTATTTTTAGGTTTTAGTAAGTTGATGTTAAGTTCGACAAAACGTGCTCTACCAAATATTGTAATATTTATTATTATGGTTGCGTTTTTCCTCTCAACCCGCTTGTAAGATATAGAAAAATAAACTTTATGACATAACAAATCTTTAGAATAACTTATGCTTTGGTTATTTTCTTAAGAAAACGGTTGGTTTAAAATAGTTGGGTAAGTTTGTTTTTATTATTATATTTATTTTGCGAACAAAAGCTTTTAGAGCCCTTTTTTGTATTTAAAAGGACACATCTTGTTCTGACTCGTGAGAACGCAACTTTTAATAAAAATATTTTAAAATAAAAAGATAGATTTTTGCGTTCTATTACATAAGTAGGACAACCGCCCATTCAATACCTACCAAATATACATATTACGCGCTACTGATGACGGCAAATGTACTAGTTTGCTATTACTTGATTACAGTAAGGCGTTCGATACCTAGGGTCATGATCTCTATGTTTAAAAATAAAATATTATGGGTTAAGCGATGCAGCTGTAAATTTTTTAAAAGACTACCTCAAGGACCGAAGTCAACAAATTTACTTAAACAGCACTGTATATGCTAATGATTTTCAATTATATAAGAGTTTTAATTTAGAAAATATTGATATAGCTGAAACCCATATTAATCAAGATCTAGATACAATTTACAACTTATTTGTGGCCCATAACTTACTTTTAAATCAAACCAAGACTCAATTAATTCTATTTGGTAAAAACTCTTATCTACTCTCTGATAGTCTTAATATAAGAATTAATAATGATAAAATAACTACCTCCGAATCATGTAAAAATTTAGGTGTACAATTTGATCCTAAGCTTAGGTTTAATCGGCACATTTCTTACTTACTTCAAAAAAGTTATTGTAAATTAAGAACTCTGTATTTGTGTAAAGATTTTCTTTCAACACAGATTAAATTAAGGTTGTGTGACTGGTCGGTTTAAAAAAAAATCTTTTTTTAAAACCGACCAGAAAATTTACACTTTCTGGACAATTTTTCGTCTAGAAAATAACGTTTTTCCGATCGCAAGACCGGAAAAGTGACATTAGAGACCGGAAAAATCTTTTCCGGACTGTAATGTCACTTTTTCGGTCTCTAATGTCACTGTCACCCTGTTTTTTGTTTTTCCAATCGCTCTTTGATAATACAAGATACCTTGATTTCGTTATTATGACAACAACATTTCGATGTATTGTCGAGTGACAGTTCGTTGATTTTTAATTTTGTTCTTTATGTCAAACTTGTTTCGCGTAGATTATAAAATATATTGAAGTGTCGGTCTTAAAAAAATATTGTACGTCACGCAACCGAAAATTAGTGTTTTCCAGGTCTCTCCAAGCTTCCAGGACTCGCCTATGGCTCGCCCTGGAAATGCTTGTCTCGACCTGAAAAACACTACTTTCCGGTCTTGTAACGTAAATTACTATTGTTGTGTTAGGTGAAATCATTGGCTTTGTCTTGCTATTTGAAATAAGCTCTGCTAATAGCAGACTTCGTTTAAGCTATTTCTCTGCTAATAACTAGCACAGTTCCTTTAACTTAGCACAGCAAAGATGTTTTCCTCCCTCCTTGCCGCGGTTAAGTATGCCCCTCTCTCTTTCCCATACGAACTATACGATGTTGTTCGCGAAGCGTTCCTTTCACAACTTAGCTAAGCAAAGATGTTTACTTTGCTTTGCTGCTTAAAAGCAACAAATGGATGGTACCTATTATGAAACACTGAACCTATTAGGTATTTAAACATTGATTGGATTAATTAATCAAATTTCTGTTTAGCAGGCTAACAAAGGAATGACCCACGAACACTGCACTTAAAGTGAAAATTTCCCTTTTCCCTTTGGACCCACGAATCGGAAAATTTCCCACGAATACTGTTCTAATAGTCTATTTAAAAAATAATATGATTTATTTTATAACAATTCTATTAGGTACCATTTTATAATTGTAAAATTTATCAAACGTTTGCTTGAAATAATATAGATCTTTTTACAATAAAAAAATATTTTTAAATATTGGGCCACAATGCATATTAAATTATATTTTTTCTCAAATGCGTTGTACTATTTGAATTATCATTTAGTATTTACCGCGTTGTACTAAATTAATTGAAGGGTACAGGGTTAAAATGATGAATGTCACAAAACACAGTTATCGAGAAAATCGAATTTTAGTGTTTAGAGGCTCCTACACTATTTATATGAAAATATTTCAAATTCTTTTTTTTTTTTGGCCAATATAGCATAAGGTCTCCCTGTAGCTGCATATCTGTAGGTTGATGTCATAGACGTGCAATATTTTTTTTTATGGGTAAAACCTACATAATTAATGCAAAAACGATGAATGTCACATAACTATTGTGCAAAAGTTAGCAATAAGCGGAACTTCTTGGAAAAGGAAAATAAAAAATAGTTGGATGATAAAAGAGGCCAACCAACAGTGGATTACACACTGGGGTTGGGAGGAAGAGTTGAGGTGGCTGAGCCCTTCTCCCCCTCCCGATAATATGGACATTCATCCTTTTTTCTCCGAACGCTAGGACATTCATCTTTTTTTCCTTGTACTGCGATATTTAATCTTGATGTAGTGTCTATGTCTCATCGTTTTTGCTCGGTTTACATAGTAAATTAATTTCTATCGTTATTAAGCTACACATTCCAGCCTTAACCTTAAATTCGATTTTTTTGGACATTCATCTTTTTTACCCTGTACCCTTCAATTGAAAGTACTAATTATATTATTTAATAAATAATGCCTACAATAATTTTTTGGTGTGGATTAATAATAAAAACTGTAATTAACACTTTATTTTGTAGAAAAACATACAATAAAATTTTTACTATATTAAATTCACCAAGGTCTTTTTTTGCGTGTGTTTAAAAAAATATTTTTGCAAATGAATGAAATTGGCACTAAATTTTATCTATTATACAGGGTCTTGCACCTCACCTCCCGTATTCTATAGCTTACTTAGTAATTAAGTTAGAATTTTAATATTTTGCAGACCTTACCTGTATCTTGGGGCGCATTTCAGGAAAATATTTTTTTTCATACGTTCCAAAGAAGTGTGACGTCATAAGGATGTATTTTTTAGACCACACGCCATATATTTTCTTACTTACTTGGGTGTCTCATATAATTACCTACATACTCCTAAAATTTTATTAAAATCGATTCAGTATTATAGGCGAAAAAAAATAAAACCTAAAAAATATCAGTTTTGCACCACTGGTTTTAAAAATTAATAAATATTAAAAATAATGCCTCGTTAATAAAATTGTACAAAGGCACTTATTAAATAAAGTCTAAGAGTCTCGTTAACCAATTTTGCCTAATACGAATTGTACAGGGTGTCCAAAGTTTAGTGTCAAACAAAGCAATTTATTTTTCTTATTTCAAATAGGAACCCCTGTATCTTTTTATGTCATTCAACGCAGATTTAAAAATCAAACATTTATTTTGTTCTAATTACAACTCTATCCCAATTTCTAACGCATCAAAATTTATTTGCAGAAAACACATTTTATCAACTATTCCAACAGTCATTATTATAAGGGTGATTCATTAAGGGTGGCGACCGGCCATATCTCGGAAACTACTAGGCATAGAAACTTGGATAAAAAAAAAATATGATTAAAGCGGTCATGAGAAAATTCTGGAAATTACTTTTAAGTTCCTCATTTCGCCGCAAGGGGGCACAATTAAATTTTTTTTTTTTAATTCTAAATTTCTCTGAAATTTCCCACATTAAGGTATAACTCTGATTACATCATCGAAAAGCTTAAACAATTCTGCATCATTTTGGTGTAAGGCTCATTGGCGTACCGGCCTTGATAAGAGTGGGGAAAGCTATTGAATGTGCAAACATTAAAATCGCTGTAACTTGTAAACGAATTATCCGATTTTACTAAATTTAAGCTTGTTTGGAAGGGAAAGGTAAGTATCTCCAATCGCCGTATCCAATAGTACATGATAGTGTTTAATAAAATTGCTAGAGGGCGCAATTTGTAATAATAACAGTTTTTTCGATTTTATCCCGGAAATTCAAATCATACGGTATAACTATGACATCATAATCGAAAAGTAGATGAAATTTGCAAGAAAAGTTGTGAATACCGCAGTTCGATATCTTTGTTCGTTTCAGAGTTATTGCCAAAACAATAATTTTTAATACAAATTGCGCCCTCTAGCAATTTTATTAGAAATTATCTTGTACCATTGGATACGACAATTGAAGGTACTTACCTTTCTCTTCCAAACAAGCTTAAATTTAGTAAAATCGGTTAAGTCGTTTAGAAGTTACAGCGATTTTAATGTTTACAGTTTCACTTGATAAGAGTGGGAGAAGCTATTGAAAGTGTAAACATTAAAATCGCTGTAACTTCTAAACGACTTATCCGATTTTACTAAATTTAAGCTTGTTTGGAAGAACCTTTAATTGTCGTATCTAATGGTACAAGATAGTTTCTAATAAAATTGCTAGAGGGCGCAATTTGTATTAAAAATTATTGTTTTGGCAATAACTCTGAAACGAACAAAGATATCGAACTGCGGTCTTCACAACTTTTCTTGCAAATTTCATCTACTTTTCGATTATGATGTCATAGTTATACCTTATGTTTTGAATTTCCGGGATAAAATCGAAAAACCCGTTATTATTACAAATTGCGCCCTCTAGCAACTTTATTAAACACTATCGTGTACTGTTGGATACGGCGATTGAAGATACTTACCTTTCCCTTCCAAACAAGCTTAAATTTAGTAAAATCGCATAAGTCGTTTAGAAGTTACAGCGATTTTAATGTTTGCACATTCAATAGCTTCCCCCACTCTTATCAAGGCCGGTACGCCAATGAGCCTTACACCAAAATGATGCAGAATTGTTTAAGCTTTTCGATGATGTAATCAGAGTTATACCTTAATGTGGGAAATTTCGGAGAAATTTAGAATTAAAAAAAAAAATTTCATTGTGCCCCCTTGCGGCGAAATGAGGAACTTAAAAGTAATTTCCAGAATTTTCTCATGACCGCTTTAATCATCATTTTTTTTTCTCCAAGTTTCTATGCCTAGTAGTTTCCGAGATATGGCCGGTCGCCACCCTTAATGAATCACCCTGTATATAAATATCGAAGGTGGCATTAAAAAACAATTTATTGGTTTTACATTTTATTAAAGTGATAAGAGGCTATTTATTGTCTTTAGTAATCTAAAAGTTTCAAATATTTTTAAATTGTTAGAATTTATTAACTGAAAATGATAATCGTGAATATTATGGTTATTCTTTAAAATTCGTTGAACTATTCTTTTGTTTACATCTACGGCATCAGCGACTGCTGGTTGACTAACTAAAGGATTTTCTATAACAAATAATAGCACAGCCAATTGATTTTCTTTAGTTCGGTCCGGTTTATTTCTAACTGGTTTTGGGTAGTTTACATTTCCCGTTTGTACAAACCTCTCTAATATGTTTTGCAGGCTCCTTTTGTCTGGATGTCGTTGTTCCGAATAACGCTGCGCGTAAAGTCGGCTTGCCAAAAAAGAGTTCTTTTCGCATGCTCCTAAAATAAAAATCATATCTACGAGCTCTTCTTGGTTTTAGCCCATCACAAAAAACAATATAAAGTACTTTACTATAACAGCTTAAATACTAACAATTTATCAATATTTGAAACTTTTAGATTACTAAAGTCAAAATGGTCACTTGTTACTTTAATAAACTTTAATACCAATAAATGATTTTTCAAAGCCACCTTCGATGTTTATTTATAATAATGACTGTTGGAATAGTTGATAAAATGAGTTGATGCGTTAGAAATTGCGATAGGGTTGTAATTAGGACAAATTTTTGATTTTTAATTCTGCATCGAATGACATAATATAAAGATACAGGGGTTCCTATTTGAAATAAGAAAAATAAATTGCTTTAAAGTTTGAAAAGTTTGACACTAAACTTTGGACACCCTGTACAATTCGTATTAGTCAAACTTGCTTAACGAGACTGTTAGATTTTATTTAAAAAGTAGGTATCTTTGTATAATTTTATTAACGAGGCATTATTTTTATTATTTATTCGTTTTTAAAACCAGTGGTGCAAAACTGATATTTTTTAGTTTTTATTTTTTTTCGCCAATAATACTGAATCGATTTCAATAAAATTTTAAAAGTATGTAGGTAACTATAGGAGGCACCTAAAGAAGTAAGAAAATATATGGCATTTAATCTAAAATAATATATCCTTGTGCTGGCACACTTTTTTGGAACAACCTGTATAAAAAAAAATATTTTCCTGAAATGCGCTCCAAGATACAGGTAAGATCTGCAAAATATCAAAATCCTAACTTAATTAATAAGTGAGCTATAAAAGACGGGCGGTAAGGAGCAGGACCCTGTATACGAATTTTTTGAGTTAATAATAATTTTCTCTAAATATTTGGGATTGGGGCAAAAAATCAGGAAATAATTTAAGCCTAACCTAATCGGTTCAAAAAGTTTACAAAATAATAAATACATAACGAAACTTGATATTTGTAGAATGAAGCAGGCCATGTCTGCCCTGCTGTTTTGTCGGTTATCTCGGTTAAAACAATTTGTCACATTTGTTTAACGTTTTGGTCATTTCATGTTATAACGTTGTACGATGCTATACTAAATATTATTTTAATAAAGAAGTGACAAATTACACAAAATAATAAACAACAATTTGTTAGGATATAGAGAATTCTATAATTTTTTTCATCGATTTTATTTTACTGAGCGGGCGGTAGAAAGTTATTCTTGTACAAGGTTTCTTGAGTATGGTTTGTTCGGGTTTATAGAAACCTTGATTCTTGTACAAGTAACTGGAAGCAGTACCTTAATAAAATTTAAATACTGACAGATACAGTTTGTTAGATAAAATACAAATCATAAACCTAAGATTAAAGAAATCAAAACGCTAGTCTTAAATCTTATACAATTATTTTGTAATATTTGTAATTTTTGTTTGTTTTATAATATACATATTATATCATGATTATATAACATCACCATAATCTAAATCACTTAAAATAATAAAATTTACAAGCCGTCATTTTGTATCAGTGTTTGAGTACAATTTAAAACCATTGCACAGGAAGAAAAAATAATAACTACGTACTTGTTATGTTTCACAAATTTATTCAGTTTTTCGTGTCTTGTGTTTCGGCCCTTGTGTTTGCGTACAAGCTTATACAAACACATATCCAATGCTAAAATAGAAACTAAAAACAAACTTTTACCAAGTGGGGTTTACCAAATAGAATATGACAACTACGATGCTATATCTACATTGGACAAACAGGTAGAAATTTTGACTTCACGCTTAAAGAACACAAAACATCTATTAAAAATAAAATAAAACAGGCTTAGCTGACCACCGCATAAAAGACAATCACTCAATATCTAACAACATAAAACCCATATCCCATATACATACACAATAAAAGCAGAAAACTAAATCCACTAGAAACAATAGCTATCAAAAAAGCCATAAAAAAAAATGTAATGTTGTTAATACTCAAACCGAAACCTAATTCTTAATAACACACTTATTTAAGACTAAATATGTATCTGTACCTTTTAAAAATTAGGAAAACCCACAGTTGACCATTCAATCTTCTAATCCTATTTTATTTTATGACATGTTTATAGTTACCATAATATGATATAAATACCTTCGTAATGGAACGTAGAATTTAGTATCTTCTTGTACTCCTTTGACAATGACCCGCAAGGGCCAAAACACGTGTCAGGAAACTGATTAAATTTGTGAAACATAACAAGTAGTTATTATTTTTTCTTCCTGTGCAATGGAACAACAGTTTCGCCAAGCATGTAGCCCAACACAAATTAATTATTATATTTAAAACTATATAAAATTTCAAGTTTATAATAAGCATTTTTCATTGTGCTTTTTATGAGCTTCAAAAGTCAAATATTAATCAAAAATAATACCAAGATTTCTAGCGGATGTTACCAACAGTATCGCATAATTATTAATAATACCTTGATTATTGTTTTTGAATGAATAGATTTTGGAGCGATTAAAAGTACATTTGTTTTGTTTTCATTACGTTTGAAGCAATGATCCTTTATTACATTGGAAACTTTAGAAAGATCCTCGTTTATCAATGAAAATCCAATGCAGAAGCTTTTTACTTTTTATTTTGTGATATATTTGTGCAAAAGCTAATAGATTACCATATTTCATGGATAAATAACAATATGTATAAATTATAAATAACAAACCACCCAGTAAAGATCCTTGAGGAACTCCATTTAATGCTTTCGATGAATTTGAAACATCTTCAAGAAATTCGTTTGAAATTTTTAAATTGAGATCTATTTAACAAATAATTTGGGAACTACCGGAAAAATATATTTTCGCATTTTTTTTTAGATATCTCCAGAAGTAGTTGGCATTTTCTTAATTTTCACCTTTGCTGTATCTTTTAATGTTTCCTAGATCTCAACGGTAAGCATGGAATTGGGACACCCTGAACCGTTAAGAAATGTTTAACGATCGAGATTTTTTGTTCTGTCACTGAAAAATCTTTAAAATATATCACGACACTTAAACACACAGAAAGTCCGAGCAGCATTTTTATTAATAATTTCTCGTATAAATTACTCTTAGCTTTTCCAGCTCCAAGTAAGCATTATTAATGCCTTTAATGTTTCTCCGGAAAGTTAGAAAAATTTTATATAATATCACATAAGACATGATTAAGCCCATCTTCAAAGACCCCTTTTAAATTTAGATGTATTGTTTTTTATTCTACACCCATCAAGAAGTTTAATACTGATCAAATGCACCAATTTAACAGAGCATGAATTTCCTATGTACTTAAATATTCTTATGATATTAAAAATATTCGCTCACTTTCAGGACGTTTTTTTTCTGAACTTACGTTATGTAAAAATATATAGAGTAAACAGCCTAGTTATTGGCACCCTTAAGAACTAGAGGAAAAAACTTATTATGCAAAGTAAAAATAAATTAATTGAAACGGGTATTGGTATAGTGTTTCTCAGGCTAATTTATTGACATAAAAAAGTATTAAACTCCTAACCATCATAGGCTTCGCCAACCAAATAATTAAAATGCGTGGGGTATTGTTTTAATTTTTTAAGATGATAATAATATAAATAAAGCAACTTTAACAGAAAAGGTCATTAAACTCATGTACAAAAATTCCCATAAGAGCCGTGGTGTTTTCAAAAAATTACAGTGGAAATACCACGTTGCCTAGATAACGTGGTATTTTCACTTGTGACCAGTAAATTCTGTTGACGAAACAAAATTTGTTTTGTTTGTATTGTACGTAAATGACGCCGAAGTCCGTAGCAACCAAAGTTATCAAAAATATTTTGTTGGTTAAATCTATGTGTTTTATTTAATTATATTATTAAATACGTGAAGTATAATGAATGTGATTAAATTCATGTTTTGGTATTTTTTTAAATTGCATTATTATAGTTCATATTTTTGATTCGAGAAATTTTCACCCTAAATACCGCTCGTGCTTAAAAGTTAACCAGATAATTTTTAAGCACTTGTGGTATTACCCCCGAAAATTTAACAAATAATGCTTAATACGTCAAAAAAATGGGTAAACCAGTTAGTTAGGTACAGGTATGATATACAAGAATGAAGTGAAATTTTAGCAGCTTTTCAAATCCGTAATAATATACAGGGCGTTACATTTGAAAAAAATGAATTTTGGTAACTTTTTCAAGTTACCAGAATAAGTGTATTTTTCAACCACCCTGTATATTGCAACTAAGATTTGGGACTAGGGCAAAGAGCCCTATGGTATTAGTTAACTATTTAACAAATTTCAGGGTTTCAGTGTTTTAGGGTTTAAAATTATTAGCATTTTTAAAAGTGATGTTTTCGGACAAAAAAACGGAAATTAATTTATATCTTAGAAACGGTAGGAGAGTAAAGTTAATAAAAATTATTAGGAAAGTAATGGGGGTTTTGAAAATAAAATTAAATATATGGTGTTGCATTTAAAAAATCGAAGTTACTATTATTTTTGTGTGGAACCGGCAATACTGTATTGTTAAAAATATGTCAGGTTGATAGAGCATGTCCGTTTATGTACGCGACCAAATTTTCAGAACGATTCCTTTACTGGTTCGTCACAAACGTCTAACGTTCCATCCACCGTGAATCACCCTGTATAAGTATACGAGAAACAATTGTTTGTTAATTAGTTGTTTTTTTAACCATGAAAACCCTTTTATTTTAATTTTAATTCTTTTTTCTAAATAATATTTCTTATGGATTAAAAACCTAATAATATTAATGTTTTTCTTTCTTTCACACTCAAAACTTCTTAGTTTAAAGTATATTGGTAAACTAGCTTTGAAAGAGAGTTACTGACTAACAATTGAACACTGATATAAAAAGAACATCTTTAATAAAAATAACTTAAAGAATTTAAAAAAATAGAGCTGGCAACCCTGGTTGTGAGGTCGGTCTCTTTGAAGCCTTTTTAACAATTTTTTATGTCCTTAAACTGAGTTTGGATAAATTATACGATGAATAAAATTCAAATTCACACAGGACAGCTAGAAGACTCCGAACAAAGATATGACCTGTGCAACAAATATGTTGAAACTAATACTACGGCGCGCGGCGATTGCCGATCGCTACGAACCCTCACCCACAGGATACCGTTTTTGTCTCGTTGCTCTCGGATCAATTCGGCCATGTTCGTGGTTGGCCGGACGCGTGTATGACATCATAAACTATAGCAAGGGGTGGTCCTATCGAATAGTAGGTATCGTTTTTAAATTATATCTATACAATACGATATTAGTAATAGAATCGATATGAAGTAAAGGAGTTGTATCACCGACTTCTCGGTGCTTTGTCTTTGTATATACCTTTTATCTTTTTCTTCACACTATATTGATGGTATGCTCTGATTATTTAAGCTATTGAGGTAAAAAAAAAATAACAATTATTATAGGTAGGTTAAGTAAATAATTATCTTTACCTAACAAATGCGAAAAGGTGAACATTACTTTTAAGTTTAAAACCATTTAAACTGCCTAAAAATGTTATTAAAATCATTTTGTCAATGGACGAACTTTCCTCGTTGGTATAGGTATTATATTATCATTTATATAGGTACATAGGTGATCTTTTTGTAGGTATGAACAAAATATAATAAAAAGCAATATTGAAGAATACAATAAATATATTACATAATTTACAATATAAAGACATAGTAAAAATATATGGTTTTCTCCGGTTTATAACCTAGAGTCTAGATAAAGCCTAAAAATTAAGCGAATAAGATTAATGAAACAAAGAAGTTATTAAA
The DNA here is from genome assembly GCA_963969555.1 of Polydrusus pterygomalis. Classification (NCBI taxonomy): domain Eukaryota; kingdom Metazoa; phylum Arthropoda; class Insecta; order Coleoptera; family Curculionidae; genus Polydrusus; species Polydrusus pterygomalis. Next base: position 16,958,663 of record OZ018381.1, on the reverse strand, counting down.
AATTATATACCCTTTGTATCACTTCGGTCGCATTATAATAAAAAATGTTTTTTGCACAAATTTAATTGCTTTCATAAAAATAGTGAACATCTCTTTTATTCGAATGTCGCCATGTCTCAAATTCTTTATAGCATTGGACTCTTTCACATTAATTTGATGATCTTGTTCTAAATGTTTTAAGTATGCTTGATATGGGAAATGCTCCTATTACCTAAAAAAATTCAAGCAACAACAAAGAATTGACTTAAGAGTCTTATTGCTTATATAAAATTTAACTTTATAAATTAAAATAATTTGTAAAATTGTCAATATAAACATAATTTATGTAGGTAGGACGTATATGAATAAATAAATATTGGTATACTAAATATCAATTTTATTACGACATACTTACCTTTCCATTTGAACATATCGAGGGCATCATAACATAGGGGCGTATCTTCACTTTTTGCTAAAATGTTTTTTTAGGGCGTATGGTAGATCTCTATGTGAGACATATTTTTACAAAAAGGCGTACTTGAATTCATAATAGTTTTCGAGAAAATCGTCAAAATATTGAGGCGTATAAACACATTGACAGCTATGTACTTTATCAAAAAGGCGTATGTTCATTCGCCTTTCTGTTGTAACAAAAACAATTTAAATTATTTTGGCGTATGAACATAAGATCAAAAAAAGATAAGATCAAAAAAACGCAGTGGTCGCAAAAATTAGATCTCCTGGTTAAATTATGTTTAATAAATGTTTTATTTTGTAAATATGTTTTGTTTTGTGAAAATAAATATTTTTTTCTTATTTAATTTGCTTTCTTTTAGGTGTATCGGCAAATTTTAAAAGCGTATCTACACAATTTAAAGTTACGTCTTATACAGCGTAACAAAAAGGCGTATCGACTAGAAACCTTTAACTTTAGTAATAATTGGGATGATTATACTGATATAAAATAGCAAAGCTATGTTATATTCACAAATAGAATTTAAAACAAAACGGTTAATTACCGAATTTTTAAAAAGTTTTTTTTTGTTTCCTGAATAATATCAATTTCGTTGATGCGCCTTCATGTTATGACGCCCTCGATATAATACAAAAAATATGGCACTTTCTAGTATTTTCGAAAGATGACAATTTTTCACGTATGCATTGTCTTTAGGTGACGTTTTAAATTAAATTAACGTAAAAAGTTAATATTGCAATAATTGCATACGAGATCTTGGGATAATAAGCTATAAAGAAATTAGGCCAATAGTAATTTATGACACCAAAAACTTCTATTTTTTTATTACTGTATTAATTTACCCTGTTTTAATAAGAAAACCTTTTAACAACCGCAAGTTACCTAAACTAATACAACAGGTTAAGCTTTTTGCATAGAAAAAAGTTTACTTAAAACACAAAAGAAAATTAATAATAGGTCGCTTAAAGAGGGCTTCTCCCAAGACTCAAATAAAAGCGCCAAAACTAAAACAATATAAGATCAGAATTCTGCATGGTTATTGCCGAAAATGAACGAGTAGAGCCGAGAGCAACGAGACAAAAACGGTATCCTCTCACCCACGTCTTGTGGATTAAAGGTTCTACCGAATACAATTCGTTTTTGGGGACGCTGTTCTGCTTTCTTTAATTTAGAGGAAGCGCTTTTCTGGGAACAAAATGCATCGTATTGAGAAAATACAATTTTTTTCTTACGAAAATTGCTGTATTAAAAGTGGTTCATTATTCAACAAGACTATGCTGCTAATGGAACAGATTACTACCAATAAAAACACTGTTCTGGCAAATCTGGAAATGATATAAAACTAAAGCGGGTTTGATACACTAACAATTTATTTAATATGGGTAAATAAAAAATAAGCTATCATTACAAACTATGTCTTAGCAAATCTGTTGTATTAGATAACTTTTCTCAGTGCATTTTTGGAGTACAATTACCTACAGTTTTACGTTACAAAGGGTTGGGTTTATAAATTAACTAGCTATACCCTGCGCGCGTTGCTACGCCCATAATAATAAGGCGGGTTCACCATCGCGTCAACAAACATTTTATATTATTATTTATTAGTACCCGGCATGCGTTGCGCCACTTTTTTTTATGCCGGAACCTTCCTCGGCCTGCACACAACAACTCACCAAATTTTCATCGTAATCGGATAAATGGTATAGGAACGCATGCGTTACATAGAGACAAACATTCATTTTTATATACAGGGTGTCTTACGGTGACCGTCCATTAGAATATTTTGGGAACTAATGCGATTTGAATCCGGCAAATTTGGATATTGGGGTTTAAAGAGATGCTCTTTTCAGAGGAAATAACGGCGACCTTGTGCGACTTCCGGTGATACCGGAAGATGTCTCAAACTTGCTTATTTTAAATAAAACACCCTATATAATATACTTTTTTTGTATTCCTTTCTTCATTTCCAATAACTTTTATTAAAAATATTTTTGCCCTACTCAATCCGTTTCTGAGATAAAAATTATTTTCCTCAAATTTTGACCTTTCACAGGGTGTCAGCATTTGTATACGTATTATTTTCCATTTTTCAGCAATATTTCTCTGGAATAAACTCGGTATCAAAACGTTGATAAATAAATAATTGCAACTGACAATGACACGCGTCTGTATAGATGCGTATTCTTTTTTTATTTATCATGGCCTTCTTGCCAAAAATCAATAAAACTGCTTGATATTTGGAGGATTCTGCGAAAAATCGTAAATAAGTTCAAAACTATACTAGTTAGGTATAGGGATATCATATGTGGATAGATAGGAAATGTTATCGCCTATCCATTCAATGAACTAACAACATAGCATCGTATTTAAAAAAATTAAGTTTTGTTAATTTTTTGATAAAGATTAAAAATTGTTACTTTTCCACTTCCCTGTATATAAAATTTTATTTTCAGACAATACATTATCAAGCACCATACTATCTGATGACACAACCTAAATTTCGAGTTTCTCTCTTTGATCTTTGAAAAGATATTCAAATTTAGGTGACACTCTGTAAAAGGTCAAAATTTGAGGAAAATAATTTTTATCTCAGAAACGGATTGAGTAGGGCAAAAATATTTTTAATAAAAGTTATTGGAAATGAAGAAAGGAATACAAAAAAAGTATATTATATAGGGTGTTTCATTTAAAATAAGCAAGTTTGAGACATCTTCCGGTATCACCGGAAGTCGCACTAGGTTGCCGTTATTTCCTCTGAAAAGAGCATCTCTTTAAACCCCAATATCCAAATTTGCCGGATTCAAATCGCATTACTTTCCAAAATATTCTAATGGACGGTCACCGTGAGACACCCTGTATATTAAAAGGTCCCGCCCGATTCGCGTGGACGCACTTTTACATTCCATCTATCGAGATGGTTCCCGTGACTTAACTGCAGGATTTCGCTTCTGGTGAGACTATTCCATCTTCATTTTGTCAACAAAAATATTCCATTTTCTAACTTCTTTTGGACTTTCAGATTTTTCCCTACATATTGGAAGCGTTATCTACATTTGTGGAATATTTGAACTTTCCTCCACCGCATCTGAAAGTCGGTTTTCTTTTTCGGACAAACACAGTTTTTTTTTAATGCATTTTTTTTTCAAAGTGTATCATAAAAATGCTACGTGTTTCAACTTTAATTATACAGTGTGACCAGTAAAGTCCGCATCATATGGGATTTTTTTTTTATTAATAACTTTATTCGAAATTTGACTTTGGTATCAAGTTTTGCTTCGATCGAGATAAAAATTAAGCAAAAAAATAGTAGTCACGTGATTCGCATTACCTCTCAAAATTTTAATTTTTTCCAAAAAATAATTCAAAAGTAGGGTTATTTCTGAAAGTATCGAAGAAAGTTATTAGAGAAAATTTTTTTAAATGCAGTTTTTAGCCTACACGCAAAATTTTAGATGCATAAGATAATTTTAATTTTTACCCATATTTTATCAATTGCACCCCTTTTGCAAAATAAGACTCAACGCAACCTACATAAAACTTCTTATATTTGACAATGCTTTATTTCAGACTAGCGTGTACCCGGCATGCGTTGCAACCCGCTGGTATAAATACAAACCCGAACAAACTCGATATATTAGTACCTGGCATGCCACTTTCTGAAATTGCACCCGTGCGAAGCCGGGGCGGGTCGCTAATTATACATAAAAACCTTCCTCTTGAATCACTCTATCTATTAAAAAAAACCGCTTCAAAATCCGTTGCGTAGTTTTAAAGATTTAAGCGAATATAGGGACAGACGGGCGATAGCGACTTTGTTTTATACTATGTTAAGATAAAAGCAGAAAAATAAATATGGGCAAATTGGACGAAATTTCGTTATTTGCTCTATTTATCAATTATTTTTTTTTAACTTAAAACTGTAGGTTATTGTTATTGCTTGGCATGGTCGCTTGTTGGAGAAAGCAAAAAATAAACGAAATATTGATAAAAAAAATAAATGTCGAATGCATCACTTGTATAGAGCAAAACAAAAGTACATCGGTTTACCCTATTAATACATTCCACAAAGCAATAATTTACAAACCCTGTCAGTGATGCCAAACTCCAACAAATAATATGCCAGTCGTGGCCACTGTGTTTACTCCATTTCGCCCGCTTCAATGGACTGTAAAACGTCTTTGCCGGGTCGTACATAGCAAACAACTTAATTGAAATTCCGGATAGAGTGGTGGTCTAGCAATTCTCGATCTCTCAATCTTTTTTCTTCCATTTTAAGCAAAATATGATTCTCGTGTAGACATTTGTGTGAAATAACAGGGTTGTCTTTTTTCATCAACAATAATGATTTACAGACAATAATTACCCAATGATTTAGAAAAGGGTTAGTAGTAGTAGTAACATGTTTTATTTAGCAAAAAAATATTTTTTAATACATTTTTTTAACACATTTTTATAGATTTATTTTAAAATTTTAAATCGCAACCTTCTTTTAACCAAAAAGTTAAACATTTTGTAAATTGTATCAAATATTACGTGTCATTTTGTTTTTTAATTAAATGTAATTTTAAAGTTTTTTTAAACAGTTTTAATGGTTTTTGAGATTTAATAGAATTTTCCAAATTAATATATATTCTATCAAACCTTTATAAAAAATAGATTTATAAGCTAATATTTTAGACACTCTATCCACATAAAAATTTTGATTAGTTCTTATTTTATAATTATGGCAGGCAATAAATTATTTTTAATTTTATGTATAAAGATAGATACTAAATAAAAAATTAAATTTCTGACATTCAACCAATCTAAATTTTTCAACATAAAATTAATTTTTGTATATTTGTCACAATTTAAAATAATCCGCATGGCCTTATTTTGTAAAATTTGTAATTTATTAAATATTTCCTCACTAGCACAATATAAAATGGAGGAACAATAAAGAAAATGTGGTAATATAATAGTATTAAATACAGTTTTTTCAGAAAACAAACTTAAATTAGAACTGATTCTTTTAAAATAACCTACTTATCCGGCAATCGGTTGTTGTTGTTATTTTCGGATATTTTTTCTTCGTTCGCTGCCAGGGCCATTCCCGAGCAAACTAGGGTTTAACGTGGGCTCCGAACCACAATCCATCCCCCAAGAGCTATTACCCCTTGGTATCGCGCTTTCTATAACCTACCGATTCGGGAGTGTGTTTCTTCCCCCTCGCCACACGAGATATCCGATCTCATCCGGCCTGGTTACCGGGTTAAATCGCAAAGTTGTAGGTAATAAAAAGATCTACAACTTTTGTATTTACACTTTTTTCACATAACCTCAAAATTTATGAAAAGTTCAAATAACCAAGTTTTTGGTTTTTTATTTTTATCTTTTACAAAAAATTTTTTTTATCCACGAAATTTGTTGAAAACTTTCCTTTTTATGTCCTAAACACACTGTAATTTTTTTGATTTAAAATATTTATTTTTTAACCTTACTTTTGACTTAATATCGAAAAAACACCCTAATTTTCAATCGAAAATTCTCACGTCAAAATATCTGCTTTTTAAAAAAAGTCGGTAGGCTTTTTGTTCGTTGAAATCTCTAATTTCCGATGGTGTCAAAAAAAATATACATTACTATGGAAAATGTTCTCAAAAAAATTCAAAGAAATGAAAAAAACTCGAATCAGAAATTTTTTTTTAGATCAATATGTACAATTTTAAGCTATTTATTAAAATTTATACTTTTTTTTATCAATGTAACATGGAATCTTGCGTTTTTCGAGTAATTAAAGTATAAATTTTAATAAATAGCTCAAAATTGTACATATTGATCTAAAAAAAAAATTTCGGATTCGAGTTTTTTTCGTTTCTTTGCATTTTTTTAAGAACATTTACCATAGTAATGTATATATTTTTTAACACCATCAGAAAGTAGAGATTTCAACGAACAAAAAGCCTACCGACTTTTTAAAAAAGCAGATATTTTGACGTGAGAATTTTCGATTGAAAATTAGGGTGTTTTTTCGATATTAAGTCAAAATAAGGTTAAAAAATAAATATTTTAAATCAAAAAAATTACAGTGTGTTTAGGACATAAAAAGGTAAGTTTTCACCAAATTTTGTTTATAAAAAAAAATTTTTGTAAAAGATAAAAATAAAAAACCAAAAACTTGTTTATTTGAATTTTTCACATACATTTTGAGGTTATATAAAAAAAGTGTAAATACAAAAGTTGTAGATCTTTTTATGACCTACAACCTTGCGATTTAACGTTTTTTTTATTCTCTTTCTTTTCCAATGGGTTTCATTCTACTATTATTTTTTTTTCACTCTTTACCATTTTCAAAGGCTTCAGCACTGGTCTATAACGTTTCCTTGTTTTTTTAAATATAAAAATCGGATACAAATTATTGTAAAAAACAATCAATACCATTGTCCGTCAAATCTCCAAAATATAGGTTAGTTTTTAACAAACTTTAAGATTAGATTAGAAGTAACAGTTTAAGACAGAGTAGTAGTAAATAAACTAAAATTTAAATTTGGCATTTATCTTACATAAAAATTGAATTTAACTTATTTTTTTAAATTAACCAATTATTAACGATCCAACTGGGTTAGATACTGGCCCAAAAGTTTCGCCATGTCACTCGAGGTAACAAGAAATTACTATTTCTTGTAAATACGTCATATTGTCGAAACGACGTAAACAATCAATGGGACATTTTATCACTTTTGCCCAATAAAAATAAAAAAAAATCGACGAATAAAGTTCACTATACAGAGCGCTATGTAATTATCTATTTATTCAATTCATTTACTTTGTATTTGTATCGTTATTTTTGTATTTTTAATGTTAAGTACCGGTGGCCGTCATAACTTAGATCCTATTAACAAGCAATGCCACCACAGTTGAGCCGGCATCGGCATTTTAATTTAGTTGTTTGGTTTGCATCATATCCGCTTCACTCAAAGAGCTTTTAAAATCCATTTGGACGGACAAAATGAAGTAAATGAAAAAAATATGTAACTGTAGTGTATATTGATTTGAAAAAGGCCTTTGACACTGTGGACATAGACATGCTGCTCAAAAAATTATATAAAATGGGAATAAGAGGAGTTGCCTACAACCTGATGCAATCTTACTCAAAAAACAGACAGCACTATACAACTATCAATGGACGGACCAGCTCTACTGCCACGGTAAATGTTGGAGTGCCTCAAGGATCTATACTTGGCCCCCTAGAATACTTGCTATATGTACACAATCTAAAATATGCCGGACTTAAAGCCAGATATTTCATGTTTGCTGATGACACCGCCCTTGTTTATTCAGATAACGATGTAAAAAATTTAGAAACAAAAATAAATCAAGACCTGCGGATCTACTATAAATGGTTGTGTAATAATAAACTTACTCTAAATGCTGAAAAAACAGTATATATGACCTTTAAACAAAAAAATAAACCGTATAATGCTTTAAATCTGTATCTAAAAAATGTGAAATTAAAAAATGTTACCCACCATAAATACTTAGGACTTATAATAGATGATGGATTGACTTGGTCGAAACATATAACCAGTATGCTATCAAAAATAGCACCAATGGTTGGTGTTATAAGAAGGTGCTCAAGTTACTTAAATAATAAAACTAGAACTATGTTGTATAGCGGCTTCATTGAACCACACTTAAGGTACTTAATTCCATGTTGGGGAAATGCTGGACAATACCTGCTCGACAAATTACAACGATCACAAAACAAGGCTATTAAGGCACTATATAACATGAACTATTATACTTCTTCAGAAGCCATTTACAACGAAACAAAAATACTAAGCATAAACAAATTGAGGACTCTCGAACAAACGAAGTTAATATGCAACATAAAAACAAAAAACATTAAAATAAACTCTGAACTAAAACAAGCAAACGAATTCTACCAATATAACATAAGACAAAAAATGAATTATCGTACTGATTTTGCAAGAACCAAGAAAGCTCAGGATTCTCCAATTTATAGAAGCATTCAAACATATAATACCATGCCTCACGAAGTTACATCACTCACTGAAAGAAAGAAACTATGTCACGAACTAAAAACACATTTAAACTCAAACTAATAGACTCACTTACCTACTGTTTGCTATAATTTGAATTATATATTAATATTATATTACTATAAAATTTGTAACCTACCTTACCTATTGTAAATACTTAATGATTAGGCCTTATTATCAGTATTGTTACTGTTTCAAGGTCAAAAAAAAAAAAAAAAAAAAAAAAAAAAAAAACTTGCTCAATGTAGAAGTTGGTTTCGGTTTTAGGCCGGTAAAATATAATAAATTGATTACCTACATTTCCGCCTATTTAATGCTCTCTCAAATTTACAGATGTTAAAAATTTGTTTTAACCTTCTAACAAACAAAAAATAATAATTTTCTACAATTCTACACAATATATGCTTATATGCTTTGGCCATTTTCATGGGGATTGCAAAATAGGTATATTATAAGCAGGTGCGTATCTAGAGTTAATCTGTGGGGGGGGGGGAATGACTCTGGTGGGATGTTATGAACTTTTTTTAATGATACAGTTTTTTTTCAACAAAATCAATCAAAATTTATTGCTCTCGATTTCCACCTGTCCAAAAAAAAAATGACATGGGGGAGGGGGGTAACTACCCCCCATTACCCCCTCCCCCTCAAATACGCGCCTGATTATAAGAAGTTCCACTACTTGGGTAGAAAAAGTTCTTGGTACATACCATGAAAAATGCCTATTATACTGTGTTATAACGTTACTCATTGTTTATTTAATAAGTTGTTTTCTTTTGGCAATAAAAATTATATTAGGGGCCCTGGCTAGTTTCACTTCAGGTATTACTTGTCAAAACAATTACCTTGTCAGACTTCCATTGTCTTTATTTTGTTACTTAACACAACGTTTCGGTTAGTTAGTATCTCTAACCGTTTTCAGGTGTAAACTAAATTATAATTCTAAGGCTACTGTCTTAAATACTATCCATGTGCCATGAAGCTTGATGACTCCGCCTATATACATGCTTATTGGAGTGTGAAGTTTAAGCTGTTGGTTTTGGACCAGAAGAGGCTTCCAAATATTGGGGATATCTATACTTGGTTTATTAAATATATGGGTATTTTGTTTCATGAAAGCTGCTTCTTTGAATTTTCGTTTTCTCCAGTGCTGTTCCGTGTCCAAAACCTTGGCTTTTGGCCCGCACTGTATATTATGTTGGTTGGTCCATACATCTTCCGCTATACCTGATCCCGAAGTTTCACCTCTTTGAGTATGTTTCAGAAGCTCCTTCACTCGTACGGGAAGAGGTCTTTTTGTTTCTCTAATGTACGATTCGCTACACTCGCAGGGGATTTGATAGTTACAATTTTTTGTGTTTTCATTACGGGGAGTTTTACTTTTGTAAGAAAGCTTCTAAGCATATTTCCGGATTTGAAGGCTGTTTTGATATTATAGTTTTTGGTTATCCTTCTAATCGTTTCAGAAATCCCCTTGACATAAGGAATTGTTAGAAACGCTCCTCTTTCGTTTCTGTATTAGTTTTTACTTCGCGATTTTTAAGTTTTGAGATGGTATTAGTTACAAGGGTTTTAGGGTAACCATTCTGTTTTAAATCTTTTTTGATGTTTGAAATTTCAATATTAAGGTCTTCAGGATTGTCGCAAATCAGATTCCATTTACAACAGTTTTATAGTGTTAGGAATTAACAAAAAAACAACACAGTAGGTACACCAACAATAATCCGAATTAATAAATTTACTGCCGGTTCTTATTCAATTTGGGATATCACTGAGGCTTGGTTATTGAGTTGGTTGGTTTATTTGCTCTTGCTAGACACAAAAAACTATTAGTATAGAGCTTCTTAGTCATGACATTAAGTTTTACTAAATCATCATCAAGGTTTTCAAATCAAAAATAAATATTTTAACTTAGTTGTCCCATTTAATAAATAACGAACTTGTTATTTTGAAATATTGTATTATCTTTCTAAAATATTATTTTTTCATATTTTTTAGAGAGTTTGAGGTTGTTTTATAAAAAACTTATCTTGCCCCTACAGATACCTGCATTTGCCTATAAATTGGATTACTTATTTCTTATCCACTGCAAATCTGTTGCCTCACTAAACCACAAAATTGAAAAATTCTTGAACTCCATGAATATCTTATCGTCAACTCTAATCTTTAGAGCTGGAGATAAAATAGAGCAGAAAATATATTCAAGAGCAAGATACACATCTTGTATTTTTTGCAATCTGTTTATGCCTAGTTGAAAATATTACTATCAACAAATAAAACAGAACTAAAGTGGTGATATACGTATATACACAGAAAGAAAGGAAGCTTCCTTATTATTAAACAAAAGTATTCATTTATTGATTCAATGACAAATAATAATAATATTTATTTTAATGACAATCTTAATATTATTTTTTAACAATGAAAAATATTCTCAGCTAGCGTACTTTAAAGTGTAAAAAGACAATGGAATATTGCTTGTGGCATCCCTGTGTACTTCAATGCAAAATGCATGTCTTTTCCGCTAGCTGAGAATTTTTTTTCGTTGATATAAACTATACGGACGCGATTACTCTACTTTTTATTAGACACGGCGTTGTAACGGATAGCACGCACCCTGGTGGATACTTCTAGTGGTTTACCTATATTACTTAATCACTATACACATATAGTAAATATTTGCCTAGAGCAGGGTTATTTTCCCGAAGTTTGGAAAACGGCAATGGTATGTCCAATACCTAAAGTAGATTCCCCAGCAACGTCGAATGACAATAAGTCTCTTACCGGTACTAAGCAAGGTTCTTGAAAGGGTTGTGTACCAACAAATTCTTACTTTTGTAACTGAAAATGGGATAATACCGGCTCACCACTCTGGATTTCGCCCTGGTCACGGTACGACGACAGCTCTTTTACATATTAATGATCTTATTATTGGAAACCTGGATAGGGGGATGGCAACGCTCTTAACACTGCTTGACTATTCCAAAGCGTTTGATTGCGTGGACCATACCCCTATGCTTGCAAAGCTGCATTACTTTGGATGTCAAATCAAGCAATCTCCTTTTTTAAAAATTTACTAGAGGGTAGACGGCAACTTGTAAGATCGCGCTCAGAAGTGTCAGACATCGGTAAAGTGGCGTCTGGGGTACCACATGGCTCCATCTTGGGACCCCTTCTCTTTATATTATATACTTTCGATATCGGTAAAATACCATCATTTTCCAAAGTCCACACTTATGCCGATGATACACAGCTTGTCTGCACTTTTCATTCATCAAATTATAACGATATCGAAGCAAACATTAACACAGACTTGCAGCGAATTTCTGAATATAGCAGTAAACATAACCTTATTAAATGCTCAAAAGACACAGTATATCAATGTACAATGTAATGGGGAGCGTCTTCACTTCACGGATACTGCCAAAAATTTAGGGGTGCTGTTTGATGACAAATTAAGGTTTAGTAGACATATATCAAACTTACATAAAAGGACTTACATGGTGTTAAAAATACTATATGCAAATAAACATATTCTTAACTTTAGAGTGCGTAAAAAGTTATGTGAAGCCTATATATTGTCTATGATTTCATATTGTATTATCTTATACTATCCTTGTTTAACTCAAGAGGTTGAATATGGCCAATATATTTCAACTATTATTATTGACATTTGTATACAAATTATTAAAAACATCAACACCCATGTCATGTACTTAAGATCTGAGTTAGTTTTTCGAAAAGTGTTTCACTCACGATGCCCCAACATAAAAAAAACTATTTTTCAGCAAGGATTTACCTACAACGCGGTAAAATATTTTATTATTTTTAATAATTACTTCACTTGCCCCTCTTTAATGTTGTTTCGTAATAGAATAAGAAACTCACTTCTGGAGAAGCAGGCAAATCCTAACGCTGAGGGCTACTTTCTGTGATTTTGATTTTCATTGAGTTTCAATACTAAATCTAGAACTGCTGTTTGCTGTTTTTTACTAGAACGTATTGTAGTGCACATTATGTGTGCCAACGGTCAACGGCGTATCCAGCTCATGCGGCTGGGGGGGGGGGGGAATCGATCGGCTAGGACCATGCACGTAGCCAGGATTTGTTTTGGGGGGGGGGGCATCGGGATCGCGCCAAAGGCGCAAAAAAAAAAGCGCCGCAGGCGAAAAATTTTTGGGTGCCACGCCCCTTTTTGAATCATGGTGCTTGGTTTTCAAGTGGGAAAAATAAAAAAACACAACACAGCACAAGAAAAAAGAAAAGCCCAAAAACAAACCGGGTAATAATTGAGGTGAAGAAAATGTAATAGTGTAGGAAATGTTTAATGTGTTGCCTATGTTGCCCAAATCAGAGCTCGAGTTTCGAGGGGGCCCGGGCACCCTGTACTCCCTTCCCCTAGCTATGTGCCTGGCTATTATACTAGATAATAGCAACTTTAAGGAGTAAGGACAAAAATTAAACAACGCCTAAGTAATCTTGGGGGGGGGTAATTACCCCCATTACCCCCCCCCCCCCCCTCCCCCTTGTATACGCCGTTGCCAACGGTGCATATTTATTACTATTATGGCTCATTTTATTATTATTATTTTTATTATATAATATATGACTCACTATATTTACTATACTTATATTATATTGTCGGATTACGCAATAATAATTATTTATTTGGTTTAAAAAGGGTTAATGTTGAGTAGCTGATATTTATCAGCTAGACGTCGCCCTTTAAGAATTGTAATTTATAATTTATATTCTTAATAAAGACTATTATTATTATTATTATTATGTCTGTATTTGCCAATCAAGCAGAATGTTATGGAGAAATTAATTGATTCAGCCGATACTAGGTGGACATCCATAATTATTATAGTATTTTGGGATACATTAAAACAAAGTTGAACTGGTAGGTCTTATTAACTCTTAGTCCTTTATTGGCTAAAATATTTATGGATTTTTTAGAAGATAAAATCATTCTCTTTTCAAACAGTTTCTTTATTGGCATAGGTATGTTGATGACGTCTTAATATGTTTTCTCGGTACTGATAGACAGTTAAAAGTTTTTTTAGAATATATTAACAGCCTGCACAAAAATATCAAGTTAACAATAGAACACGAAAGTGAAAATTCTATCAATTTTCTTGATTTAAATATTAAGAGAGAAATGATAGACCTGTTTTCTCAGTTTTCCATAAACCATCTCATACTGATACTGTCATACACAACTCTTATTGCCACCCTATACAACATAACTTAGCTTCATTTCACAGTATGATCCATAGACTAGTAACTCTCCCTCTAAATAAAATCAATTTTTAAAAAGAACTAAACATTATTAAACAAATTGCAGTTAATAACGGATATAACTCAAATCTAATTGACCAAATCCTAAAAAAGAAAACTTACAAAAAAGCTATTGCCTAAGCAAAAACTCTGATCAATTTAAACTTGTCACTTTCTTTGGACAACCTAGCAAAGTAAATTGCAATTTTCTTAACAAACTTGATATAAATGTGTGTTACGCAAAACTAATTCTTATAAATTTATCAAAAACAATAAACCTAAAAGCGATAAAAACAAAAAATTAGGCGTCTATAAATTAAAATGCAAAGATTATCCTAAAACATACATTGACCAAACGGGTAGACATTTTGACAAAAGAATACAGGAACATTATAACAGTTTTCTAAAAAACAAAACCTACTCAAACTATGCTAACCATTTACTTGATTATCAACATAATTTCGATCCTTCCTTTAAAATCTTACATACAGGAAACAAAGGCTTAAAACTAAATTTGTTAGAATCTATGGAAATAAATAAACTTTAAAATACGGACCTGTTACTTAATGTTCAATTAGATTTAAATAATTCACCTTTGTAAATTTTATTCTGTTGACCATTTACTTAAGATTTTGTACATTACCCATATTGTAGCTTATTTTATTTTTTAAACTTCTGTTGGATTTTCCCGCTATTGTAACCCTTCCACTGTTTTATTAACATCATTAATAATTTCATTTTATTGCACCCCATTTTTATTTTTACCTTTTATTAAAGCATTGTCATCTGACAAAGCTACAGTGTTAGCGAAATATATCATTTTCTTGTTAATATAGTGAAAATTTACAAGTTCAACTTTGTTTTACTGTTTACCATAATACTATAATCTAGTTTTCAGTCATGGATTTATTATTGTCATATTAAATTATACTTTTCTTGCATGCTATTAGACGAAGAACGAATTAAAAAAGTTAATAATACTAGGTACTTCTTGCCGTAGATCCCGTTCATTAAAAATTTTGAAAAGCTCAAAGTAAGACCTGTTTCAAAGTACATCAATACCTGCCAATTATATAGCGTTACTTTTTACCCTCAAGCGCCGTTTATTTCACAGCTTTCATGCTGCAAAAGCTTTTTTAATTATTTGCCTTACACAATTAGTACTTTGAAGTTTTTGTTCAAAAGCTCGAGTGTAGGTTTTTTTGCTCCTTACACGTAATTTATAAGAACTAAGACTTATTTCGCTCTAATGGCTCTTTGCTTTCAAGAAAAGAGTTTTTTTTTGTTTTATATATTATAGTTGATTAGAAGCACATAATATATAAACAATTTTAAGATTCATATTTAATAAAATTAATTTAAAATTAATGTATAAAGTGTCACCAGTAAAATCCGCATCATATGGGATTTTTTTTTATTAATAGTGTAACGAAGTTACACATATTTTCCGGGGTTTTTAATATTTTACAGCATTATTTATATAGTTTTAAAAGGTTAGTATGCGTGTTTAAAATTTACTTTCTTATTTTTCGTGCTACAACGTTCATTCTTGTACGTAAATAATTCATTTAATTTATACTGTTTAAATCTATTAAGTTTTCCGTCGCAAAACACCGGGATAATACTTTTCATCATTTCCCGGCCACGCTCGTTAGTACTGCTAGACGCGTGGCCAAGTCGAAGCGCGCACAGTACCCCCAGATGCCTCCGCGCGAGATCGAAGCCCGAACGGTACCCCCGCTTCTATGACCGTGACGTAGTTTCGCGGAGTCAATTTATACGCGGGACCGACACATTTTCACTCGGATCTAGCTGTAGCAGAATTTTATGATTCGCCGCATGCGTGTTATGTGTATCGACGAGTTTCAGTACAAACGTCAAGCATCGACATCGAAATTATTAAAAACTTTGCGTGAAGAAATACTGTTAGGTAGGGGTTCTGTCACAGCATTCTTAGAAAGTTAAGACGGCTGTGGTTCTGTGCTGTAAAAGAAACGTAACGTTAAAGTCTCGCGCCTTTTTCGTGTTTTGTTGCACATAAGCAAACGGTTTATGTAATTCACCCTTTTTTCTTCTGTGTGTTCTATTTTTACAGTTTGGTTTAGACTTATTATTATATTATTTTTGTTGATTTTTTTTTAAAGTAAAATATTGGTGTTCTGTGTTCTGTGAGTAAAATCGGCTTTTTAACGAATTTCAGTGTACCTATAATAAGTATTATTTTTTACATTTAAATCACTATTTAAACAATGGCATAATTGCTAATTATCATACCTATAAAGTATTAAGAATATTCCACATTCCAATCTAAACAAAAATATTCTAAATTAAAGTATTAAGACTATTTAGTTATCAGATCTCGTGAAATCAACTTCCTTCGGCGACATTATTTAAAATTTCTCGAGTAAAAAATGTCGAAAAAAACATTTCTAGTATCTTAATACTGTTAAAAATATGTCGTTATTTTTAAAATTACCTTTAATACAAATTTTTGGGCATTGGGCCACGAAAACTGTTTTTTTAATACCTTTATATTTTTTGCTCAAAACATTTACATATCTATAATATTTTATTTGTTGATGTCATTCATCTTGTTAATAACGATTCGGTATTGATATGATGTTTTAGAAGTAATCCTTAAACTTTAGTTTATATCATTTTGTGTATTTATTCAACTACCAATATTATTTGAATTTGTGTTTTTATGTGTTTTATTTTTTTGTATCTTAATAATTAGGATTACCTAGTCGATTAGTTTTTTTGAACTTTGGAAACTACCAAACTCTTATTAAGTTATAATAATTTAAGTTAATTGTTTTATTCTTTCACATTTTGTAAACTATTAATGTTAAGTTCTTTGTTTATACTTCTATGTTTTGTTTTATAATTTTCCCTGAGTACTTACATGTATTATACGTTTATTAAAATTAAATTAATCTGAGTTTTTTTTTTCAACAAAACTTGCAAATTTCCGCTTGCAAAATATATTTTACGAGATTAGGTTTGGGCACAAATTTGATCATCCGTATCATGACTCGCTCAATTTTTTAAAATTCATTTCGAAGTTGAAAAAAATAGGCGCCAAAATTGGTCTGGCTTAAGGCGTCAAACGATCTTACTTCGGCCCTGTTTCCTATTCTGTAATAGGGTATTAAATAAATAATAATCATTTGTTATTACTTATAAGAATTCTGCAGTCTTTCACTCTGGCATATATACCTAATAGCCCGAGGTGTAAATCCGCAGTGCTTTTACTTTTATACTCTCCCCCAACCTTTTAACATCAACTCAAATACTTTACTCTTCAATCAGCCCTCGTACCTCATACGTTTGCGACCGAGGTTTGTCGATACACATAATACGCATGCGCGCGAATCATAAAATTCTGCTACAGCTAGATCCGTCACATTTTCAGGCAGAACTCCGGTTCTCATCTTTGTTACAGGTCGACTCTCCAGCCAGGATCCCGCAGCCAGCCGACCAGCCCCGAAGCCGAACGACCACCTCCGAGGTCAACCCACCATGAGAACCCATGCATAGACTACAAGCCCGCCGTTTCCCCTCGACGCCTTCATCAGGAATTGCATTGTTTAATTTATTTTGTGGTATATTTACTACACGTTCTGGTCAATATGAAAACGAATTACTTATTCTGTCTTACATAAATTACATACTGTTTTAATGCCAGAACGGGTACGTCCGCGAATATAGTCAAAACCCGCGCATGCGTAGGGGAACCGACGTCTTAATAAACCGCTACGAATGGGCGTTTTCACACTAGCCGACACGATACCGTAGTGATGTCGTAGGCTGATAGTGAAATCCGTCATTTCATGAAAAGCCTAGTCATATCATGCTGCACGCTTAAAGGTATATTTGCAACTGGTTTTTTCGTTGTTCCCCAGAGCATTTTTTTCAATTTTTTTTTAATTTAATTTAAATTTTATTTTTATAAAATAATATTAGTTGAAAAAATTGAAAAAAATGCTCTGGGGAACAACGAACAAACCAGTTGCAATATACCTTTTAGCCACGCTTCATGATATGACTAGGCGTTTCATGAAATGACGGATTTCACTATCAGCCTACGACAGCGACACCGGCACGATAAATCGGCGAGTATTTTCACATTTGCCGACAGCCATCTCTGTCGTGTCGTAGTGTTGTGCCGGTATTCGCAGACATGGCTCCTGTAAATAAATTGTATTTGCTACATTTATTGCATTTAAGACTCAAAAAGCGAAGACCGTAAAGAAAATTTTTGATACATCCAATAGTAAAAGTGCGCTACTTACACGGCACCTATTACACTCTTTTTGAGACATTGACTAAGGATTCTGGCAAATTTTTCGACTACTTTCGAATGAATCATGAAACATTTAACTATGTGCTGAGCAAGTTAATTGACGAAATCAAAAAACTAGAACAGAAACAACTAGGAAAAGGAAAAACCGCCAACGACACGAATGGAGTGCTTGCTGCTCGCCGACCTGTCGGCGCCTGCAACGACACGATAACAATATATCGGCAAGTGTGAAAGCATTCCCTTTACTTACATGAGATTACGCGTCCACCGGTGTCGTTGTCGTTGTCGTGTCGGTATCGTGTCGGCTAGTGTGAAAACGCCCAATGGCTGGTCGTGCTCTCGCTCGTTTCAACTGCTTTTCGATCGCTCTTTTAACGTTACATTATCCGCGCCCGTAATCGCAAGTAGCTTACCGCCCAATTGTCCGCAGACAGCATAAACAAGTCGCGATCAATACAGCATTGCCGCAAGACCACGGACCGCGTTACCTTTCCTTTTACTGACCGAATCTGATAAAGTTAACCGCCAACCTTCCTTGCTGCTCCCTGCCATCGCGACCGCTTACCGCTACCGCCTAGGACCGCACGCGACCGCTCTTGTGATTTTCGTATTTGCGCGCGCCTTTTCAAGAATTCCGATAACGTTAAAAGCTCAGAACGCCGACGCGATCTCATTTCTACATACCGCAAGCATACACGCATACTTTCCTACTCTTTCTTTCTCTGGTTGTACCGCTGTCAGCCTGTTGCTGACCCACTCTGACACACTGTCCGAATATCAAAGTGCATTTCTGATTAATTGTAACCATTCGAAAATAAACTATGTTTTGAAACCGATTGTTTCATTTTCCTTCCAATTTACTACTTTCAGGAATCTTAAAAATAGTCGCTAAATGCGTAGTTGAACGCCTGGTTTAACTTTCTCTACTGTAACAAGCCACCTGGTGCATCGTGGGCCCCTTACCACATTAATCCAAGGGGTGGCGCCCGAGATACCGTCGGAAAAACATTTTCCATCCGTCCAATAGATATTGAAAGAAAAAACTTTATTCACATATTAATACTGTTCGCTAAATGGGCAGATATTGATAGTGAAAACCAAAGCTACAAAACAATACTTTCAAACTGATATTTTATTCACCATATATTTAATTCCAATTTTTTCTTTAAAATTAGAAAGCCCTTTACAAGATCTTTATTCGAAATTTGACTTTGGCATCAAGTTCTGCTTCGATCAAGATGAAAATTAACCAAAAAAATAGTAGTCACGTGATTCGCCTTATCTGTCAAATTTTAATTTTTTTCAAAAAATTATTCAAAAGTGGGATTATTTCTGAAAATATCGAAAAAAGTTATTAGAAAAAGTTTTTTTACATGCAGTTTCTAGTCCACATGCAAAATTTCAGCTGCATAAGATAATTCAGATTTTTACCCATATTTTGAAAAATAAGACTCAGCGCAACCTACATAAAACTTAGTTTTGACAATGCTTTATTTCAGTCAGATACATTTTCTTTAAAGTAGCGCCATATTAAATGTGTGTTTTTCTGCAAAATCAAAATTGGGCTATTAAAATTTGGTCGCATGTGATGCAAAGTTTATTTGTTTTTGACCCTGTATAAGGTGTAACTAGTTTGTGTCTGAAAGTAATACACCTTATTATTAAGACAAAATGAACACAGTGTCATCAGCAAAATGTTCATTAAGTGGAAAATACATTTTGATGGTGGGTAAAAAATCAAAATTATCTTATGCCGCTGAAATTTTGCATGTGGGCTAGAACCTGCATTTAAAAAAACTTTTTCTAATAACTATTTTCGATATTTTCAGAAATAACTCCACTTTTGAATTATTATTTGGAAAAAATTAAAATTTGACAGATAATGCGAATGACATGACTACTATTTTTTTGCTTAAGGTGGGAGTATCAACATGCTTGCCAACCTATAACCTATTTCGCGTAGATTTATTTATGTTTTCTAGCTTTTATACAAAATTTAAAGAAAATCAGTATCGACTTGATATTCTATAGGTAATAATTGACATATTTAATAAATATCAAGGAATTTTATAACTTATTTTAGGAGAATTGTATCGCGAAAAATTTCGGGTAAGATTTTTTTTTACATTATTATGTCATTGTCACTCATTGTTCTTTCACTATACAATTCTCCCAAAATTAGCAATGAAATAAATTGATATTTTTGTAATATATCAGATACTACCTAAATAATGTACCAACGATATTGATTTTCTTTAAATGTTAGTTATTAAAATAATAAACTCAAAAAATCAACGGGAAATAGGTTAAAGGTTGGCAATAGATTGAATGACGTTGAGAATTCAACCTTAATTTTTATCTCGATCGAGCAGAACTTGATGCCAAAGTAAAATTTTGAATAAAGTTATTAATAAAAAAATTCACAGATCTTGCATCTTACGCAAGTATCATAGGCGTATTGAAAATACCTACCACATACAGTGGCGAGAAGGAAACCATTATGTCACAGCACAGATTACTCCTATCTGTGAGTTTGTGAGTATGTAACGTGCCGCTATCACGCGTTATTATGACGGCATGGATGCTCCGATTTAGTTTGAAATAATAGGTAATTAAATTATTATACTTTGAAATGTGTTTGAAACTTGTGCAATTAAACCACGAAGCATCAGCCGACGTTGCACATGTTTCATTATAGTGTTCATCGAACTAGTATCATTAATAACTATAATGTAAGAATATAGAACAATAATAAAGATAATCTACTTTTTATTATGTCCAAATAAAGGTATATTTAAAATTCAAACACACAGTAGAATATTTAAATAGTAATAATATTTGGTTTAAATAAACATACTGATAAAGCCGACGCCGCTTGTGTGCAGCTGTGGCTTTTGGGAGATCCTGTAACATGAAAGTAGGTAATGGCCGATTCAATACTAACTACTATAACTGTTCTCTCTCTCTCCCGGCCATATCTTAATATCAACAAATATAATAATAAATGCCGAAACCCGAAACCCAAAACAAAACAATATTAACACTTAGCAGATGATGTCATCGATTCTGTGCTGCTCGGATGTTTGTGTAGACTTCACCGCCGTGTTATTTATGTGCATGTTGCATGTCGCGTTCATTTTTCATGAAATAGATCCGTATATACGCACCCAGTAGTATTTTCAATACTAAAAAATCCCATATGATGCGGACTTTACTGGTCACACTGTATTTTCGTAAATAAGAAGGAATCTCTTCTAATATTTTGGCCACTTTGTCAACCGAAATCTCCGAAAAAACTCCAAGTCAGACATTTCTTCAATACCAATAACTTTGTCCTCTCGTTAAAATTTCTTGGAAACCTAGCTATAGTACTATGTCCATAACATTTTTAGAAATGCAAATATTTAGCAAAAAAAATACAAATTTGGCCGGTTAAAGTTAATTGGCGATTAAGTAAAAAAGTTAATTGGTGGTTACCGATTTAATCAGTTAATCACAATTAAACCTCAATCAGCAAAAATATATGTTGGTGAATACGGGCATTAAACAGCGTATTCAGCGTAAAAACTAAAATTCACAATTCTAGGTTTAAAATGATAAGGTATTAGAATAAGTCAATTAAGTCCTGTATTGCAAATATTTCCTTTAATATACCGTGCGATCAAAAATTATTTGCATCAAAGAGGGCTTGGATTAAAAAACGTAGGGCCTTGCATGGTTTAGATCACAATGATATGGGGACGATATATCTAACCAAATCTAGGTTACAATTTTGTCAAATTCATATTATGACATGATATGCCAAACTAATGAGTAATAAAATAAGTAGACAAATACAAATATATTTTTGTTGTTTACAAAATTAACAAAGTAAGAATATACAGAAAGAAAAAGAAACATAATTACATAAATTGCTAAAATTGGCCACCGCCATGTTCCAAGCATAAATTTACACGTCTCTTCATATTTTCGAAAGTGTTCACCAGCATCTCTGGAGAAATGTTACGACATTATTGGATAACCCTTTCTTGTAATTGTTCTAAATTTGCTAAAACTGGTGTTTTAAAAATAGTGTTCTTTAAATGAGGAAAAACGAAGTAATCCATAACCGTTAAACAAGGTGATCTAGGTGGGAATTCAATGTCTGATCGAAAACTAATCTATCTGTCGTCGAAAAAATTGCGTAAGTAGTTAATAGTTTCGGAGGCTGTATGGGCGATTGCACCGTCCTGTTAAAAATATCTTAAACGTAGTTCGTGGTCAAGTAATTGATTCACAAATGGAATCAAACTATTGTCTCTATACCGCTGTGCTGTAACTGTGTCATGGAAAAAAATAGGACCAACAATTCTTCTTCGGGAAACAGCTAATCAGACACCAATTTTTTGAAGGGGCAATTGTAGAGTCCCTACAAAAAAATGGGGATTTTCACTACTCCGCATGCGTCTATTCTGAGAATTCACATAACCGGAGAGGTGGAACCACGCTTCATCCAAAAAAAAATTCAGGTCTAATAAATTATTTCTTTTCAATAAATTTTGGGTAAACCATTGAGAGCAATTCCTGCGTCTTTCGAAATCTGCGGCTTGTATTTCTTGCAATACTTGCAATGTGGTTGCAGCCACGGTTCTTTTCAGGCAATGATAAAAATCCCCAGCAATAAAGGCAACGTTAGGAAAATGTTCGTGAAAATCGTCCATGCACAAACCCGGATTGTATTGCCACTCAGCATTTACTCTAACCCCGTTTCAAAAATACTCTTCAACCATGAATGTTTTGTGCTGTTCCCTAAAGCCCATTGTGTGAATTGTTCAAGAAATTGGAAAAATTAGCGATAAATCAAATTACTTGTAACGACTGTCAAAGATGACGGAATAACTGATTGATTGTTAATTCAGGTAGTAACTGACACCCAACAGGTATTAAGCTCTACGGCTAAGCATTACGTCCTTAAATGCAAGGCCCTCTTTGATGCAAATAATTTTTGCTCGCACGGTAGGTACTATTTTGGCAATGACAACCTGGTAACAATAATAATCGGTAAAACGATTAGTCTGCAAAAAAATCCAATTTACGCGAGATTGTCAAAATATGGGAGACGATAAAATCTAAATATTTTGATGGACTAAATTTGAAACTCTTTAGTGAGTACGGGTGTAATAGTTTAGTTTATTTATTAAGTTTTAAAAAATGTGAAACATACTCATCTACTTAAATTCCCGTAGTAAATAACTAAAGTCGATTCAGCCAGTAAACCTGCAAGCAGGCCGACATGTAATATGACAAAAGTCATATTCCAGCTAAATAAAATCGATTATTGCATTTTCAATGACTTTTGTCATATGACATGTCGGCCATCTTGCAGGTTTACTGGCTGAATCGACTTTACCTATTATTACATAAAACTGTCAATTGTCAAACTGTATAGTTTCCATGGTTACAATTAGATAGTATTATGCAATATGATAAAAATATTAGACAAATTCCATTGAATTTGAGAACAGTTTGATATTCTCAGAAAATTATTTAGTTGTTAAAAAAATATTGTGTTTTACGGCACATTCGAATAATTTTTTAAAAATTATTGTCTCATGTGCCAACAAGAAACATTAATCTAAAATACTAAATACAAAAATAACTAAATGTTCCCTTGTACATGGTACCTACGTATGTATACTTATTAAAAGGTATTTCGCACTCCTCGCCGAAACAAGCACTGATAAATATAAATAAAAACATAAAGACTCTTAAACAAAGCAACTAAATTATTTACCTTGTTTCACATAGACACTAATTAAAACTTGCTTTTGTATAACTGAAATGAAAGTAATTTTATGGTTTCCTTTATGTACAAGTGTTTTTCGTCAAGATACGGTAATTATTATTACTGCGACATGTCTGTTGTAAAAGCGCCTTTTCATAAGTTAAAAGGAGCTACAATGGAAAACATTCTTAAAAGCTTGTTAGTAAAGGCTTATCAAGTTCCCTTGGGTTGTAATCAAAGTTGAGAATGTAAAGGAGTTGAATCTTCCATCAAGACAAGACAACCGACTTCCAGATAAGGCCAGGAAGTTTAAATTTTCCACATATTTAGATAATTTAGAAGATAATATCTAATATAGTGTCCGCGAAAATAATTAAAAATGAATAATTGTGGCATATCGAACAAGTGTGTAACTGTTTTTTATATTGGAATACACCGGGATCCAAGCACAATGGATACCTTTAGCCGGGTAGACCACTGCCGTTTCGTCCTTGTACTCTACGGACAGCCATAACCCAAGCCATCTCGACAACAACGGTAAGTTGTATTAAAAGCCTTTTACAAAAGCAAAGCGGTCATCGATACACCGTAGCGCCATCCCAGCGGAATTAACTCCAAAACGGCAGATGTTTCGGTGAAAACGATTTCGATTATTACCACTGTTAATTCCGCTGGGATGGCACTACGGTGTATTGATGGCCGCTTTGCTTCTAGAAAAGGCTTTTAATACATCTTACCGCTGTTGCCGGGATTGCTATTTGCGCGAATATTTCGCGACATAGACAGTGTAAAATTCGTGTCTCCATTTGCGCAATTAGGCGGGGCACCGTCTTGCTGTAGCCATATTTGTTGTCCAGGAATATCTATCTGGATCGTGATCATTTGGGAAAATAACTGCTAAAGAAGGAATTAATTCAAATGTTAGAAAATCCAAATATCTCTCGGCCGTTAGTGTTTGTTGAAAAAAATAAGGTCCGAACATCCTGTTGTTAATGATCCCCATCCAAACATTTACTTTCTGCCGATATTGTGTGTTGTTTTCTAAGATCCAATGTGGATTAGTCTGAGCCCAATAACGATAATTTTGCTTATTAACGTTTCCATTAAGACAAAAAGTTGCTTCATCGGTAAATAGGATGCCTTCTAAGATATTTGGATTTTGATCATACAATTCCATCATGTGCTCACAAAAATTCAGGATCATTATCGAAAAGCTTTTGCACGTAATTCACTTTATACGGGTGAAATTTTTCTCTTTTAAAAAATCTGTGGATTGAACTTCTATGCGATTCATCGTTTCTTGATAATAAATTAAGTAAGGAGTGAGGATTTTCATAGATAAATAAAGACAAATCTAGTTTTTTATCATCAGTTAAGGAATTTCTTCGCCCGGATTTTGGTAGATTCTTAACATTTCCATATGTTGAAAATTTTTGTACAATTTTGCTTACCGTCGACTGAGTAATCTGCCGGTTCGGATATTTTTCATTAAACAAATAACAAACTTCTTGTTGACTTCGTTTTCGGTCGCCGCTGCCCCTCAATATTAATATTTCGATTCGCTCATTATCGGTAAAATAACCCATAATGTGCAGTAATATCATTACTTTTTGTAAATATTACAATTATTCAAACTTATGTCAATTGATTGACAAGCGTGAGACACGAAAATGGAAATAATTAAAACTCATCTTGATTTACTGAACAGGTGTAACTTTTAGCGAGGAATTAGACTAAAAACACGTATCTTCAATTTTGTTTAAAGTAATTTTTTACACCTTGTATTATATTTGCCATCATACCATAGGTATGTTACATGGAATCTGTGTAGAATTTCCCGTAAAACACAAAAATGTTAAAAAAATTGTGGTGTGACAAGGCGACAAGTGGTGTGAAAAAAACGAAGTTGTCGTGTCCCAAGCTTTTGTGGGACAACCTGTGTAAAAACAAATATTTTTAAAATGTGTAAAAAATTAAAAAATAAAATCGACGTGTCAGAGCGTTTTTATGACAAATGCATTGATTAAGGAGATATTTGCGATATTCCATTCTTTTGAGACACCCTGTATATTATTATGTTTCGTCTTATTAGAGCTTGTGCCAGAGTACTGTTAACAAACCAAAACTAGCATTTATTTACATACCTCGTTATTATTCTTGACAGTATGGCGTAGGAAAATGATTATAAAACGCAATTTGTTGCAAAAGAATTTAACTAATATCTTATACACCATAGGTGTCGCGTGGTTTTATGGTATTAAGCAAACATTAAGACAATATAAATTTTATTAACTTGGCTAAGTAGGAAGAAAATAGTTATGATTTTACTAAAATAAGTTATGCCAGAAATAAAGAAAAACCGTTATAACTTAAGTATTTTATAAATTTAAGAAACACTTTCAAGCGCCTACCTTAATTATCTAGTAAAGTCAAATTAATGTAAGAACTCGCCGCATCACCTGTCATTAATGGCACCCTGTTGAATCTGGTATATTTCACGTTAAGCGGTTGGCTACAGAAACAGAACCGGACTAAGTTATTTTAACTGCGCCTTCGCCATCTGTTGAATTTTGTAAGGGAGTCTTAATATTTTGTAAAGATATAGCGTAGATACAAATTTTAGATTTTAAAGAGAAAACAGCATTTATTTCGTTTACTATTTATTTATAAAAAGCAAAAAGAGGTATTTATGTATTTCTTATACAAGAAAAAAAGTAATATGGGAGAGCGGGGAGGGTTTGGACAATTTCTACAAAAATGGCTTCTAAGCATGTCTACATATACAGGGTGATTCATTAAGGGTGACTACCGGCCATATCTCGGAATCTACTAAGCATAGAAACTTGAGAAAAAAAATTATGATTAAAGCGGTCATGAGAAAATTCTGGAAATTATTTTTAAGTTCCTAATTTCGCCGCAAGAGGGCACAATTAATTTTTTTTTTAATTCTAAATTTCTGCGAAAATTCCCATATTAAGGTATAACTCTGATTACATCATCAAAAAGCTTAGACAATTCTGCATGATTTTGGTTTAAGGCTCGTTGGCGTACCGACCTTGATAAGAGTAAATGTGTAAACATTAAAGTCGCTGTAACTTCTAAACGACTTATCCGATTTTACTAAATTTAAGCTTGTTGGGAAGGGAAAGGTAAGTATCTTCAATTGCCGTATCCAACAGTACACGATAGTATTTAATAAAATTGTTAGAGGGCGCAATTTGTAATAATAACAGTTTTTTCGATTTTATCCCGAAAATTCAAATCATACGGTATAACTATGACATCATAATCGGAAAGTAGATGAAATTTACAAGAAAAGATGTGAAGACCGCAGTTCGATATCCTTGTTCGTTTCAGAGTTATCGCGAAAATAATAATTATTAATAAAAATTGCGCCCTCTAGCAATTTTATTAGAAACTATCGTGCACCATTGGATACAACAATTGAAGGTACTTACCTTTCTCTTCCAAACAAGCTTAAATTTAGTAAAATCGGGTAAGTCGTTTAGAATTTACAGCGATTTTAATGTTTACAGTTTCACTTGATAAGAGTGGGAGAAGCTATTGAAAGTGTAAACATTAAAATCGCTGTAACTTCTAAACGACTTATCCGATTTTTCTAAATTTAAGCTTGTTTGGAAGTACCTTCAGTTGTTGTATCCAGTGGTAGGCGATAGTTTCTAATAAAATTGCTAGATGGCGCTATTTGTATTAATAATTATTATTTTAGCGATAACTCTGAAACGAACAAGGATATCGAACTGCGGTCTTCACATCTTTTCTTGAAAATTTCATCTACTTTCCGATTATGATGTCATAGTTATACCGTATGGTTTGAATTTTCGGGATAAAATCGAAAAAACTGTTATTATTACATATTGCGCCCTCTAGCAATTTTATTAAACACTATCGTGTACTGTTGGATACGGCAATTAAAGATACTTACCTTTCCCTTTTAAATAAGCTTAAATTTAGTAAAATCGGATAAGTCATTTAGAAGTTACAGCGATTTAAATATTTAGACATTCAATAGCTTCCCCCACTCTTATCAAGGTCGGGACGCCAACAAGCCTTAAACCAAAATGATGCAGAATTGTCTAATCTTTTCGATGATGTAATCAGAGTTATACCTTAATATGGGAATTTTCCGAGAAATTTAGAATTAAAAAAAAAATTTTAATTGTGCCCTCTTGCGGCGAAATTAGGAACTTAAAAATAATTTCCAGAATTTTCTCATGACCGCTTTTATCATAATTTTTTTTCTCAAGCCTCTATGCTTAGTAGTTTCCGAGATATGGCCGGTAGTCACCCTTAATGAATCACCCTGTATATAACCTAGATTTTTTAACATATATTAATTAGTACATATATGTATACCTCTGTAGGGTAAAGATAAGGGCTCTCACCCCTATTTTACCTTCACCCTATAAGTGTTATATTTAAGATTAGAAATTAATAATTGTTATTGTTATGAAACACATATTTCATTGATATAGGATATGAACCCATATTATAAATATAAAGGTATAAACTAACGAAGGCTCGTACGGATTGGTTAGATTTCAGGCAGCTAAGGCGACAAATTAAACATAATATAAGATATGCATATAAACAATATTGCGAAAATATGGAAAATCGTATCTCGTCTGACCCATCCAACTTTTGGCAATTAATAAACAATAAGAAACATAATAAACAACTTCCAGAAGTAATGACAATGGGTGATAATAACTTTAAAGATCATAGTGAAATTGCAAATGCGTTCGCCGAATTCTTTCAGAATTCATATGTTTTACCAACTCCGGTCGCCGATGGGGTAACTTTTAATTCCACTGATTCTCTCTCAATTAACAGTGCTACTGAGGATGATGTTCTGCGTTGCTTGAAAAAGATGAAGCCTAAAGCAACTGTGGGTCCTGATAAAATACCGTCTTTCCTCTTACGTGATTGTGCATACGTCTTTGCAAAACCTCTTTGTAAAATATTTAATTTGGCCCTAAAAACCTCATGCTATCCTGATACTTGGAAAAAATCCAAAATAACTCCTGTGTATAAAAAAGGTGATAAAACCAAAATCGAGAACTACAGACCAATAAGTATCATCAATAATTTTTCCGAATGTTTTGAAATGTTTCTTCATGAAAATTTGTACTTCCAAGTTAAGAGTAAGCTGTCGGATAAACAACACGGTTTTGTTAAGGGCAAATCTACAACATCCAACTTAGTTTGTTTTACACAATTTGTGGCTGAAGCCTTTGATCAGAACTGTCAGGTTGATGTTATTTTTACAGATTTTTCTAAGGCATTTGATAGATTGGACCATAGAATTTTACTTAATAAACTTAGCTCGTTTGGTATCTCAGATAATCTTATAAAGTTTTTCCATTCTTATCTAAATGAACGACAACAAATAGTGGAGTGCGGTGGCCAATCGTCTGTTCCATTGGATGCTACATCGGGTGTACCACAGGGGTCCATTTTGGGTCCTTTAATGTTTATAATATTTATTAATGATATAGTTAATAATCTTGACAGTGATGGTCTTCTTTATGCCGATGACAAGAAAATCTATGCTCGCATTCGTACCCTGGCAGACTGTGAAAAACTTCAATTGTCCATTGACATGATATATAGATGGTGTGTTCAAAATAAATTGCCGTTAAATATCAGTAAGTGTAACATAATGACCTTTTCATTAAAACGACATACCATTGTGTATGATTACAAAATTAATAACATTACAGTGGACAGAGCTGAGACTTTTCGCGATTTGGGTGTATTATTTGACAGTAAACTATCTTTTGTTCCCCACATAAATGACCTTGTTGACTCCTGTCATAGATCCCTAGGATTTAAAATAAGACATTCTCGTGATTTTTTAAATTGTCATACACTAAAAATACTTTTTTATGCATTTGTAAAATCTAAATTGGAGTACGCTTCGGTTGTATGGTCTCCATATTATCAAGTGCACCTAAATCGCATTGAAAGGGTCCAACGACGTTTTCTAAAATATCTAAGTTTTAAAATTGATGGTCAGTATCCTGAAATCGGTATTCTAGAAGAAGCTCTATTGCAAAGGCACTCGTTTTGCTCCTTAGAAGATCGACGTACAGTTTCCCAACTTAAATTTCTTCACAACATCTTGCATAATAGAGTTGAATGCAGTGATATATTAGAAAACCTACAATTCCTCGTCCCTAGAACACGTCATTCCCACACTTTTTATGTACCAACCGCGCGTACCAATATCTGTAAATACTCCCCTATTTATCGATTGTGCAACACATACAATCTGCACCAAAATAGATTTGACATTTTTAGCTGTGGTTTATCCAGTATAAATCTAAATTAGCGTGTTAGTGTCTTTTTAGGCATCATTATTCCGTATCAATATAATAATTTAAGTCTAAATTGTTATCTCAAATTTTTGAATTATTGTTAAATTATTACCTATTTTATTTTAAATAGCCTATTTATCCATTTGTTAATTGGTTCATTGTAACTGTGAAATGGTGTAAAATAAATAAAATAAAATAAAAAAAAAATTATAATAATAATTATTAAACATTTACTGTAACAATGACAAATACCTTTACAGTTCAAGTTCAGGTTCAAATTGGTTTTAGTATTTATAAAGACTGATTAGATATAGAAAATATAGATAGTGTTAGTAAGCATAAGAGTTATAGAGGCTGTATACACCTAAATGTAGTGCTAAAATAAAAACTACCTTTTTTATAAAGTGCCTCTAATCTTCTCTATCACCAATACCCGATAGTTCTACTATACCTCATGTAATTATTTACAAAAAATCTTTTTAAATCGATATGCAACTAAAATATATTTATTTCTTAACAATGGAGCATTTTGTCCAGATCCTCCCCATAGGTGGGGAGCCATTGGACAACCAAAATAATACCAAAAATAATGTTAAAAATAATTTATTTCGCAAAAAGGACAAATAACACATAAAGATAAGATAGATTTCATAAAAAATGTGTTTAATAAAACAATTATTAACAAGGTAGGTACACATATTTGACAAAATATTATATTAAATAAAAATAAACTCTAGGAGGGCAAAGTAAAAATATTGAACAACGTTAAAGCAAGCTGAATTCTGTAAGATCGACATTAAAATATAACATGTCCAAATATCTTGCACTCTTGTCAGTTAAAAAATTTGGTAACTTAAAAATTATATCCTCGATATGCCACAAATGCTGTGAGCTCAGTCTAAATCTTTTTGATGATACGATTTGCTTTTTTAAAATCTTTCTTCGTCTTCGAGCGTGTTCTTAGCCGCATAGCGTCTAACAGTTTTTTTTTCAGAAACTTTACAGATCACATAGTTGCCAATTTGTAGTTTTGTTAGATTTACAATCTCCTCCTCTTCTGAGTCCAAATCTGATGATGAATCTTTATAAATGACTTCTTCCTCATTAGATGAAGAATTGCTCATTAGCTTTTTCTTTAATTTTTCTATTCTTTTAGTATTGAGCTTTGGAGTTTCTTTTTTATTCTTTTTGGCAGCTATTTCGTCGCGCTCAGGGGTATCGGTAGCTATGATTTCGGGGCATTTTCCTGTTATAAATATTAAAAATAAGGAGGGATTGGACGGCAGCGGGAGGGTTTGGACATAACTGACCCATAAAATGGCAAAAAAAAAAAATAAAATAAAAAACATGCAAAACAACATTAAATATAAATAACTTAAGTCTTACCTATGTGCTAAAAACAAAATATCCCCAAAAATTGCACAGGAACTTGATTTTGGTGACGATGCTAAATTTACAAATAATAGAACGAACACGTCGAAAATTATAAAATACACGGTATACGGAAACGAGGAGACCTGCTTACTTAGCGTCTGTTTGGGTAATGACAAAGCGGAAATGCGTTGCTAACATGATTTGGTTTTAACAAAATATCTAATAGGGCGGGAGATTTCAATCTGTCCAATGCTCCCCTCTGTCCAGACCCTCCCCGCCCTCCCCTACATTTTTTGCGACGTGTAAGTTTTGTGGTGCACGTCAAATTAAAAAACCATATTGGGAACCCTTTTGGTATTGTAACATTTGTGAGATTTTTATATATGGATATATATGGGGTATCCCGTAACTAAGGGGCTATAATATATCAACAGGAGATAGTGGACTTGAAAAGATATCATTTAATTTCATTTCTTATACGGTTATAGAGATACAGAGTGATCCAAGTAATATTTACTTTATAAAATTGGCGATAATTTGATGTTAAGCGGATATGAATTAAATTTGGTGTATTTTTGAGGGCAAGAAGGAGAAGGTTCATATAATGAGTTTTAAGATATCTCGTAGAGAATCCTAGCTACACAATATAAGTTTGATAAATTCTCGCATATATTTTTGTCTTTTACATTTCTGACCGCTTTACCTCAAATTATGAAAGAAGGATCTTATACTTAAAAAACTTAAACTTCAATAATCTCGATATTTCAATTTGCTTTTAAGATAATTGCGGTTAAATTATAGATGACAAGAAACATTTAAATAAACACTCTTCTTAACAAAACATATTTATTGAAAATTAACCGAACGTTCTTAAGCATATTTTCTGTAGTAATATATTAAGGAATGGGGAAATTATCGAAAATCATTCCGAATGATTCTCTGATTATTTTCCAATTCCGAAATGTATTTTGAAAATTATTTACCAAATAAAAAACTAACGATTTATGTTGCACAATTTAATGTATTGCAATTAAACACACAATTAGTATACTGTATAACAGAATGCTGAGGGGTGGAGTTTAAAGAAACAGAGCCAATTTTCGCTGCTGTGGTCTCTTCACAAATATCCATTCTGGGATGAATAGGTTAAGTACTGATGGGTGCAGCAGGGACCATGTTCTTGTCGTCGTTTCCTCTCATCTTATAAATGATATTCTCATGGTGCTCTTGATCGATTTGCAAGTGCGGCCTGATTGATGCAGTCAATGAGTGATTTTTATCAGCTGCTCTTCCTGGACGCCGCTTTTCGCAAGAGCAGATACAGCAGAAGCTCGCAGCGAATGGTTTGTCACTTTTTTCCCTGTAAGTAGGCCAGCTTCCTGTGCGCAAGTTTGTGTCCATTTTGACAGTGTGTTCTTTCCAACGGGAACATTTTTATACCATGTCTTTTTGGTCGGATTGACACTGACGAAGAACCTTGGATTATCAATACCCTGCCTTTTTGACATATATTTATGATACAGGCGTACAGGACACATATCTGGAGAACCGTTATTTGAAACAAGCCATTTTGATTCGGCACATTTTCTGTCTCCCCCTTGAGCGGTTTTCGTAAAAATTGGGTTGTATTGGATTCTATTGGTTACGTTCCCACAAAAGTCCTTTTCTACCCTGAAATGACTAACCAGACTTGTGCATGCCTCTCCTCCTCTCCAAGCAAGTTCAAATGAAAAAATGTGAAATAATTTCTTGATCAGACCATCTGGAGTGTTTTCATCAAGAACAGCCATGATTTTTTTGATTTCATTACCAGTCAAAGCATTGGCACTACATTTTCTTTTTTCTGGAATTTTTTGAAGCTCCTTTCTTTTTGCATTTCTGGCATCTCTGGCAGATTTGAAGACTATGTCTTCGAAAGGGTTGATTTTTCGTTGATATTGGTTGAAATATTTTTCCATGAGTAATTTCGCAGTGACATTCCATATCGTTTTCACTGTACCTGAAATCAAGAAATATGCATTAAGCATTGGCACAAGAGATTGACGGACGTACAGGCAGAGAGACAATTGCGCCGACACCATACAGGCAGGCAGAATTAGAAATTGAAAACGCGCAGCTTACATTCTTTGTAGTCTGTTCCATCTATTTTCCTCATATTGTATGCCCAGTCCTTCAAAATTTTCGCCAACATAGCATCGAGCGTCACTGATGTAAAATGGTAATCTCGTGTCTCACAAAAATTCTGGAATTGCTTCCATACGAAGTCTCTTGATCGCTTTGTATTTTCAGATCCATTTTTATCGACATTTTTGGTGATTTCTTCGAGAGAAAAATCTCCAAAACGTTCCATTTTTCTAAAACGTTTAAATGATATCTCGAAATGACACTTTGGCGTTTGTTTGTATTTTATTTGTTGTCCATAGTAACAACCAAAAACGCCATTGATCGTTATCTATATAATTATCAAACATCACCACGACAATAAAAAACCTGTTGTTACAGACGTGTGATTTTAACTGTTGACAAGTGCGATTTTCAGTTTTGACGGGTGAGATTTTCACTTTTGACAAGGGTGATTTTTACCGGAGAGCGGGAGATTATCAACAGTAATATCACAAGACCTCGTTTTTTTATCGGTTAAATTTTTCAGCTGTCACGAAAACTTTTTTGTTTGGAAATTTTACGAGTTGAATTTGGAAATGTTTATTCTGATTAGATCCCGAGAGCGAAGCTCGAGGGATTTAATCTTTGAATAAACATGCCCAAAGTTCAACGAGAAAAATTGCCAAAAAAGTTTAAGTGAAAATGGAAAATTTAACCAATAAAAAAATTATGGTCGAGTGATATTTGGCACGATTATTTCGTAAACCCCAAATGTCCCATCCATATCTATTGAGTAATAATGTTTTATATATTTCTACAGGTAGCCTGTGGTGTATTACTTGGAATAGTTATTTTTAGTAAAATTGCATAACATACCACTCAACGAAAACTGTTTAGTTTACTGCTGGCAACCAAACATACAATTATAATTGTATGTTTGGTTGCCAGCCTTATAGGCAGAAGTCAGAATTTTAGATTAGTTCTATAATGACATTTGATAAGTATTTTTAAAATGTGGTGTAATTTATAAAGAATAGCAACTTTATTAGAATAAACATAGGCATGGGTGCATTATAATATAAAAACAAGTAGGTAAATAAATATAGTATTAATGTTATTGTATTAAAATATCAGAAATTATCCGAAAAAGTTATAAAAAAATAATTGACATTGATTTATACTTCGAAATATTGTGACAGAACTAGACGGGCCAATGGCGACGTTTAATCGCTAAAATCCCACGTAGTTTTATCACTATTATACTAGCTGATTGGTTAAAACGAGACGGTTTGATTGGACGAAAAGGCGAAATTGACAGGTTTACGAAATAATCGCTGAATAATCAGGTGAAAATCAACCCGCTTTTATAATGGATGAGGTAAATAATCACTTCTACCATCTCCTGTTGCTGTATTTGCTCCTTGGTTATGAGACATCCTGTATATAACGATAAGTAAATGGTTTAACTAGGCACTTTATTGATTTGATAATAGATGAGTTAACCAAGATGCTGTTTGTACTCACCATTAAACTTAAATAATAAACACCAAGAAAACCTTTTTCTGAAATATATAAAATCCAAAAGTAAAATGTTTAAAACACACACTACACAAAAAACAGCCACAGAAACTCTTAAAAACCACCAAAATCGAAAGAAAATTATATGACGCAATCTGACGCGTCAGCTTGCTACGGCCCACTGCTGATCTGGAAACTTTTACGACGAAACCAGATCAGCTGTTAATGTCAAATGATAAACGTTTCTACGTTCGAAACATGTAGAGACCCCTAAAGAATTTTTATTCTATTAAATTTTCTGTAGAAAGACTTTTAGTTATTTCTTTCTTTCCCACATTTTTTAAAATTATTTAGTTTGGAATTTTTCTAAATATTATCTTTCTTTTTAGGTACGTACCGCACTACCCTACATCGTTTTACAATTTTGGTAAGTTTACTAATAATATCCCATATTTTTCTTTTTGGAACCGACAACAATGTAAAATTAATAAAACCAATGTATATACAGTGTGTGTATAAAGTCTGGAAACGGCTTAATAACATCACAATTTACTGACCGATTTAAACCAAATTTGGTACAGTTGTGTAAGAGGATCTAACGCACCGAATTACGATATTGGCGTTGTTGCCAGCTTTTTAGTTTGTCTGGAATTCGAACGAATTTTATATTTTTAAATATAACACCCAGTATATTTTTACATTTTTAAATTCCACATAAAATTATAATTATTTTTTATTAAATGCATTATTAGTCTATACTTCATGGTTTCCGATATATTGACTCTCGAAAAGTGACATTTTTAAACTTTGACAGCTTATAACTTTCTAACAGTACGTCTTAGAGCAAAACGGCTTACATGTCCCTATCTTCAATTTTTATTATCTTCCCAAAAAAATCAACTTCCGGTTAAACCGGATGTAACTCGAAAGCAGGAAATATAGTTGTTCCGGTTTAACTGGAAGTTGATTTTTTGGGAAGATAATAAAAATTGAAGATAGGGACATGTAAGCCGTTTTGCTCTAAGACGTACTGTTAGAAAGTTATAAGCTGTCAAAGTTCAAAAATGTCACTTTTCGAGAGTCAATATCTCGGAAACTATGAAGTATAGACTAATAATGCATTTAATAAAAAATAATTATAATTTTATGTGGAATTTAAAAATGTAAAAATATACTGGGTGTTATATTTAAAAATATAAAATTCGTTCGAATTCCAGACAAACTAAAAAGCTGGCAACAACGCCAATATCGTCATTCGGTGCGTTAGATCCTCTTACACAACTGCACCAAATTTGGTTTAAATCGGCCAGTAAATTGTGATGTTATTAAGCCGTTTCCAGACTTTATACACACTCTGTATATATTATATAAAATTACCCTTTTTTTATTTTTTACACCCAACCAACTTTACAAGTTTATTACAGGGATAAATAAGTATATAAAAAAAGGGAACAATTATTACTCTAAGTTGTAGGTATCTACATACAGGGTTATCCAACCAAGAGTAGACAAGACGATTTTTTGACTTTTCCTGTACTTTTATAAAAAAACTGAAGTAGCCATCTTAAGTCATTTTCTCCCGCGAATTCGAATATCTTCAGCAAAAAACAATTGAACATCAAACAAAAGTACTAGGGGTCACTT
Source organism: Polydrusus pterygomalis (assembly GCA_963969555.1). Taxonomy (NCBI): domain Eukaryota; kingdom Metazoa; phylum Arthropoda; class Insecta; order Coleoptera; family Curculionidae; genus Polydrusus; species Polydrusus pterygomalis. The sequence goes on along the minus strand of OZ018381.1, from coordinate 16,921,840 downwards.
TGATATTTTTTTAAATGGGATGCCGTATTTTTAATGAGCTTATCCGATTTTTCATATAAATTTTGATCTAAAATGTTGGATTTTTAATTCAAAAACGCCTTTTTTCTTCAGTTGTATATTTGGAAAATGTTCGTCTACCGTACGATTAATACCTGATAGATGGATACCCGTTTCACCTGTTCACCCTTTAACCTGCTTTAAAGTGTCCGTCAGTATAATCAAGTGTCAAATTTCTATATATTTTTCACGAATTAATTACAAATTTAGTAGTTTTTGCAAATTTATTATTGGTTACGTATAAAAAAAGTATGACATATTAGAAAAAACTATAAACTAAAGTGTATAACTTTAATCAAACAAAATAAATTTGTAATTAATTCGTGAAAAATATATAGAAATTTGACACTTGATTATTTTGTCTAACTGACGGACGCTTTAAAGCAGGTTAAAGGGTGAACAGGTGAAACGGGTATCCATCTATCAGGTATTAATCGTACGGTAGACGAACATTTTCCGAATTTAAAACTGAAGAAAACAGGCGTTTTTGAATTAAAAATCCAACATTTTAGATCAAAATTTATATGAGAAATCGGATAAGCTCATTAAAAATACGGCATCCCATTTAAAAAAATATCAAAGTGATCCCTAGTACTTTTGTTTGATGTTCAATTGTTTTTTGCTGAAGATATTTAAATTCGCGGGAGAAAATGACTTAAGATGGCTATTTCAGTTTTTTTTTATAAAAGTACAGGAAAAGTCAAAAAATCGCCTTGTCTAGTCTTGGTTGGATAACCCTGTACAAAGAAAAGACAGTTATATACAAAGAAGAAAAGATAGTTAAAAAAATATTCGTTTTGTATAAACGTTGCATTAACTCATTAAGAAAGAAATTTACATTAGGAAAATTTTGTTTTAAATTAAATTTAAATAAGGGTAGTTTTTTTAATGTTTTAAAATTTTCGGATAAAATATTATATACCTCTAATATTAATCCACTATAATAATATAAAAATGACCGTTTTCAAAGTTGCTGTTTTTTTTTAATAGTTTGTAAATAGTATATTAAAGTATAAGTGGATATTAAGGTATTTAAAACACGCGCGATTTTGCAAGCACGACGGCGCAGCCGGAGTGCTTGAAATAGAGCAAGTGTTTTAAATACCCGTTATCCACGAATACTTTACATTATTTTTTTTTATTGGTACACTTATTGGTATTTATATTACAAAAAATGGAAATAATAACTTAGTAAGTGAGTGAAATGGTCGAATTCGTGATGTGATATTCCTGTCGTTGTCATGAAAATAAGGAGAACAAAAAATAACTTCCAATCTGTCACATAAGATTCATTGTTGTCACCGTTGACATTGGTAGTGTATTGCTTAAAAAAATATTTTATTTGACGTTAAAAGGTAATTCTGTCAAATCAATAATTAAAAAGTTGACATTTAGACTTCACGTTTCACGGGTTGTTGATGTTGCCATGGTAACTTTAAAACACGCGCGTTTTTGAAAGTGGGATTTAAACACGCTGAGGCGTACTTTAAATAAGCGAAATAGGGTATCAACAAAAAAATATTAGTTTGTCTAGTATCATGTCTGTGAAGATCATGTAAACGTAATGTTAGACATTTTTTGCTTTAAAAGTAAAGAATGAATAAATATGCAAATTTTTAAATTATAAAATTACTTATATCTAGGTATTTATTCGGTTTATATAAATTTGTTGTTGGTTCTAAGCGCGGAAGTCTATAAATACATTTAATAATTTTAGTTTGTAGTTTCATTAAAGTTTTTAGTACTATCGAATTGGCTGAACCCCAAATAGAAATAAGATACTGAATTTTTAAATGTACTAACGCATGATAAATATTTTTTAAATAATTTAAATATGTAAAATGACGAATTTTAAAGAATATCCCTATTAACGGAGAAATGTAAGTTCGAATATGTTCTTTTCCAGCTTACATTTTGATATATAAACCTAAAAATTTTATGTTTATTGGTTGCTTCTCCATGCTTTAAAGTTTAAACCTTAAAATTAAGCATTTTCATTAATCGACTTGGTTAAAAAAAACGTTAGTGCACACCTAATTTAATAAAATAATACATAACTAGAAAGATACATCATAATCTGATAAAAGCCACAAATAATACAGAATAAAAATTCCCATCAACTAATGACAATAAGTAAATATTTAATCAAAATACTTCAAACGAGATTTTTATTTTTACAATCTGTGCAATCCCCTTGAATCCGCTTCTCGATGTGCACATACATATGGTCGTAATTTTTAAAAGGAAATTTTTCCAGAATTCAATTGCATTAACGGAATTGAAAATTTCATATTAAATCGTAGACATTAAATGGATTACTGGCTTTTGGTTTGAATATCTGAATTTTAGGATCGACATATGGATGGTCGTGGAACATACATAATAATATACCTACTATTTTAATGGTTTTTATTATTTTCTGCTTGTAAAAACACGGTACAAAAGTATTTGTTCAAAACATAACTAATTGCTTCAAATGTTAAATAAATCAATTTTAAGTGGGGTGTAATCGATTTCAATAATTAAAAAGCAAACGTTTAAAATTATTGTTAAAACAATCACGAGCCCCATAATAATATACAGTGTGTATCAGCCAAATGGATTAAATTCGGGCGTGTCCGAAAAAACGCTGGGAAACGTCGTTGGTCGGTAGTTGCGAATTTTTTTCATTAAACACATTTTATACAGGGTTTGTCATGTAACAGTGGCCAATACTAACTTTCTTTTTTTAAATGCAATACCCTGTATATTATTCAATTTTTGGATTCTTTAGAAAATTTTAGACATATGAGGAGCGTTCATACAAAACAAGACAGATCCACTTTTTGCATAAAATGAGATATATATGGATTTAGGGTATTTTTTCAAGATTTTATCGATTCGTTCCATAAAAATCGTTCTAAATCAAACCAAAACCATTTAAATTTGCATGTAAATGTTCAGCGTTCAGTCAAAATCAGACAAATCCAAAACTAAAATGATTTTTAGCGAACTGGTCAAAATTAGACATATCTAATCATACTTTGATACTGTATCTACAAGAAATAGAACAAACCAAGACATATCCATACACAAAAATTTTCATAGAAAGCTTGTATTATTTTTTGTATAATAAAAATGTTTAAAAAATATTTTGTCGGATGTATTATTGACAAATTAATAATATTACTTCTTTACAATAAAAGTATGTTTTTTAATAAAAACGCCGAATAACATAAGAAATCATACCGTGATCACGCAAAACGAGACATATCCACATTGCGTTCAGACAAAATCAGACATCTCCATTAAATTTTTTTAGTTTTCTACACTTACATATATTTTTTTTAAATATGAGTATGTGCAAAACACTTATCATCCGATGCTCTATAATATTTAATAATTTAGAAAATTTTCCTTTAAAGGCCCTAAAAGCTAAAAGTTTTTCGCGTTTTTCTCGAAATTAGTTTATGAGGACATGTCTTGTTTTGTAAGAACGCTCCTTATATATTATGTACAATATGCTATGGTACCTATCTTCAACTGTTTCGGAAATATTAAGTGTTTTCAGATTTATTGCAAAAATTAACAACACACTCAAAAACTAATAAGTAATACTGTTTCTTTCTTGATAATGTAAAAAACAAAAAAAAAACATTAATATAGATGTTGAAAATACTCGCCGCAACATCCTAATCTTAAATAGAAATTTCTTCTAATATGTTACTGCACATCTCAGGCGTGACCGATCAAATCGCAAGCGTTATTCGTCATCTTAAGTCAACTAAGTCGAGGGGTTTAGTTTTGTATACAATATTTGTGAAATAACCTTATAAGAGGAAGTCTAATGGCGTCAGATCAGGGGATCGTGCTGTCCATCCAATCGATCCACGATTTGGAAATACTCGGTTGAGGTACTGCCGGACTTTGATTTGGTAATGGGGTGGTGCTCCATCAATTTTCGAAAAAATTCGAATAAGTATAGCGGGAATGAGGACAGGCAATGAAATGACAAAATTGTATTTATCCCAACGTTTCGTTTTTTATAAAAACTTTTTCAAGGGGCAATAAAAAGGTCTTTAAGCCTGTATATTTATAATGCGGAATATAACAACACATTTTCTAGAAAACACATTGGATATGTTCATATCTAAACTATGAGTACTACTTTGACAGTAGTAGTTTTTTTTTACTGTCAAAGTAGTACTGATAGTTTGGATTTAAATATACAGGGTTCCCCATTTAAAACGAAACAGGCTAAATATCTGGTTCCACGTTAATTTAAAAAGAAACGCTCGGACCCGTCGATTTTTATTTCGAGGGGAACATCTTTTGCGTATATTGTTAATCTTGTTACTTCAAGCCCCTAGGAGGGAGGGGGGGGGGGGGGGGTAGGATCTAAATCTTAAATGGATACCCCTATTTTATATAATTTTTTTGGATTCTGCATAAAATTCTGAACATTTTTGAATAAAAGCATTATTCTATACTAAACAGTTTCCGAGACTCTTAAAAAATGAGATTTTTGAACTTTGACAGCGTCTAGCTTTCAAACTGTACGTCTTAGAGTAAAACGGCTAACATGTCACATATCTTCAATTTTTATTATCTTTCCAATAGTGTCAACTTCCGGTTAAACCGGAAGTACTATATTTCTTACAACCGGTTTGACCGGAAGTTGACACTATTGGAAAGATAATAAAAATCGAAGATAGGGACATGTAAGCCGTTTTACTCTAAGACGTACAGTTAGAAAGCTAGACGCTGTCAAAGTTCAAAAATCTCATTTTTCAAGGGTCAATGAGGTATTGAAACTGTTTAGTATAGACTAATAATGCTTTTATTAAAAAATGTTCAGAATTTAATGCGGAATCCAAAAAAATTATATAAAATAGGGGTATCTATTTAAGATTTAGATCTTACCCCCCCTTCCTCCTAGGGGCTTGAAGTAACAAGATTGACAATATACGCAAAAGATGTCCCCCTCAAAATAAAAATCGACGGGTCCGAGCGTTTTTTTTTTAATTAACGTGGAACCAGATATTTAGCCTGTTTCGTTTTAAATGGTGAACCCTGTATATCCAATGTGTTTTCTAGAAAATGTGTTGTTATATTCCGCATTATGAATATACAGGCTTAAAGACCTTTTTATTAACCCTTGAACATTTTTATAAAAAACGAAACGTTGGGATAAATACAATTGTGTCATTTCATTGCCTGCCCTCCTTCCCGCTATACTTATTCGAATCTACTAGTAAAGGCGCTATACTTACCTAACTTTCGAAAAAATGTTATAGGAAGAGATAGCATTTATTTTGGGTCTAGAATTATCCCCTAAATTTTTTTCTTATCATTTCCGGACATCCTGTATAGTGATCACACTGATAAGATAATTTTCCAAAATGGTTAATTAGTTGGTTAGAGATCATTAAAATAAAATGTAGATCAGACACATTTTTTAATAATATAAATAGGGATATAAACTTGTTATTAATATAAAAGCAAACATACAAATAGCAAAATACCTATTTGAAAAATAAATTTATATCTACTAAAAATAGTGAACCTTTTTTAGCACACTTATTTTAGAAGAAAAGTTATTAATTTACCGCCTACTACGAACATATTTCATTTTTTTTTAAATATTGGCTCAAAACCTTTAAAAAGCAGAAAAAATTCTTTTTATAAAAATAAAATAAAAGAGGATAATCTGGGCAATATTTTAAATCTTAAATAGGTTGTTTTTGTTAGAATCAAATGGTTAATTTTCCACTAGGTTAAGCAGAAGAAGGACTTTTTTGGGACCGATGTAATTTAAGCTCATTTTATTTATACTTTAATAGAAAATAATGTTTTGAAATAAAATATAAAATAAAAAAATTTAAGTTAAATACATTTTTTAGATGATAGGTACTACCTGTATTATTTAGAGTCAACTTTTTCTAAAAACAAAGCTCACGCGTCAAGTTTCAGAGTGTAATTTTTTTTGGTGTTTATTATTGAAGTGGAACGGTGAGTAGAATAAACCAGTTTAGATTAATTCACTTTCCTATTTCCAATAACAAACATGAAGACTACAGGGGAAAAACAGGTTTGTCCATTTAAGTTATAACGGAGAAAAAGCCATTTTAAAGTTGGAAACTTGTATCTCGCACTTAGAGACGCGATAATTTGGCGGCTTTATTTTTCTTCTATATCTTGTATGTATTGGCAACATCGGCATGAGTGTTGCAAATCACTTAAAGAAATGGCAAAATAAATAAATAAATGAAATTATTTAAATAAAAAGGGAAATAACCGGGTATGTCCAACTATAACTGCCTATTTATCGGTTTTTTGAAGAAAATAACATAAGAACTTTTTCTACGAGCTTGCGGAAAAGAGTATGTTTCCGCACGCATTTCTGTTTGGAACGTCGTACTTCTCCGTACTACAAACCCACTTTTAAGTATTATTTCTCTCAATACCGAAACGGGCAGAAAAGTGCAAATTCTCAAACAAAATTGCGTGTGGGAAAGTGTACCTTTAAGAGTAATTTTCCGCACGCTCCTAGAGAAAATAGGGTCATGGTATATTAGCTGCCTTTATTATTAGGTATATGTAACACAAAACGTTCTAATTTTTAAGATAATACATTATTATAAAAATGGAATATTTTCGAAAAAGGCTAAATAACTCTACCGGCGATAATCGCCATAATCCATTATTACTTATTAGAAAAATCACGCCTTAACCCAGATATTACTACTGTCCTTTTAAAAGGCATTTCGATTACAGGTTACTTGAGTGAGCTTCGTTTATTTTTTTAATCGATGTCGCAGTAAGTACCGCATTGGTAGACATCAAATGATGATACCAGACAACTTATTACATTGCAGCGAGCGTTTTGAACGTATATAAACGTATTTTAAAACTTTGTTTTTACGAACTGTAATCATGAATGATTGGAGGTAAGCTCATTTACTTATCTAAGTATGTTAAGTCTCATTGCGCATGATTTTCAGATACCACTAGGACATAATTATACTATACTTCTAGATATAAAACATTATAGCTTATTACAATGCATGATAAGAAGTCAAAATGGCACCATCCTTTTAAAAGGACGGTAGTAATATATGCTACTGCATATTTGCATTATCCTTTTATTATTTTAGAAGGCCATTAAAACTGCACGAGCTACTTGAGGAGCTAGAAAATTTCGACGAAATACCCGTTGCTCCAGATAAAATAATACTTACTTTTCCCCTCTGAAAATTATATACATTATACATTTATTAGATGAACTAAAACTAAGAGGTCTGAACGCTACAGGAACAATACGCGAAAATCGTTTAATGAAATGCCCACTTTGATGCTCTTCTATAATGAAGAAATCAAAAAGAGGAGAGTTTGAGTATCGACTTGACAAAGATACCGGTATCGTTGTATGCCGATGGAACGACAACAGCGTCGTCACTATTGCGTCTAATTTTACGCCAGTTTTCCCTCTGGGCTATGTCAAGCGCTTTTCTCAAAAGGAGAAGAAACATATAACTATTGAACAATCAAATATGATAAAATCATACAATACCTACATGCATGGGCGGTGTAGACAAGGGGGACCAAAATATCAGCCTATATAGTCTCCATTAGAGGGAAGAAGTGGTATTTTTCCCTGTTTGCACAATGCTTGGATATGGCCCTTCAAACTGCGTGGCAATTACATCGAACTCAAGGGGGGAAATTGGATCAGTTAGAGTTCCGACGAGCGGTGGCTGGAAACATCTTGGAATCCAATCAGAAAGATCTTAAAAGAGGTTCATCCAAGCGAAATCCGTTTGAAAATGCTAACTCGAGGTTCGATGGATTTAAACCATCTGATCATTTACCAAGAAAAGCAACTTAGATGTGGAGAATGTCACAACAAGATCCAATTTCGATGTGAAAAATGTAATGTGCCACTTCATCCTAAGTTTTGTTTCAAAAACTGCCATACCCTTTAGTTATAGTTTATTTGTTTTATTTGTTAAAACTGCATTTTTATTATGGTTATGCCGTAAAATAAAAATTTATTTTAGTAACAGTACTATAGTAGGTAGTTCATATTACTACCGTCCTTTTAAAAGAACAGCTCATATTTCTGGGTTAGCCATCACAAATGCAATAATTAATTTTTTTGTTTGTATTTATAAAGGAAACCACGTAATATTTGTGAAAAAATATTAGAAATTAAAAAAAAAAGTTTCAGTAATATCTGGGTTAAGACCGTAAACAAAAGGTCACAACCGATTAAAATGCTTAGTAGCAACTGATAAAATGAACACGCTTGATGGGCATACCTTGTGTTTCCCGTGCACGCTTGGACAATCCTGATTTTTCCCCTGTGCGAAAGAAACAAAAATATTAATTATACGCGTGACTGTTCTGCTTTCTGTCTGGTTTAAGTGTACATCATATAGTATATGCATCTGCCTACAAAATGGCAATGATATCTCGTTTTTCATAAAAATGTAACAAACCTGGTTTTTCCCCTGTACTCTTTACATTTGAATTATCATCATGAGCTATCTTAACATAGTATAAAACAAAGTCGCTGTCGCTGTCTGTCCGTCCCTACCTATATATGCTTAAATCTTTAAAACTACGCAACGGATTTTGAAGCGGTTTTTTTTAATAGATAGAGTGATTCAAGGAGAAGGTTTTTATGTATAACTAGCGACCCGCCCGGCTTCGCACGGATGCAATTTCTGAAAGTGGCATGCCGGGTACTAATATATCGGGTTTGTTCGGGTTTGTTTTTATACCAGCGGGTTGCAACGCATGCCGGGTACACGCTAGTTATAAATGTAATATAATTAGTTTATCCATATCTGTACATTAAGTTGCCAAACCTTGCGCTCACTTAGAACAGTTGTTTGTAGTTAAAAACACAATGTATTTTGGCCACTTTGTACTAAGCCGCGAACGTTAACTATAATATGGCAACGCAGCCTTGAACACGAAACATGCGCAGGCGCACCGCTTGCCGCTTGATTGGCTCTTCTACAATATTTGGGCGGCGATACTCTTGTACAGGGTGATTCATTAAGGGTGGCGACCGGCCATATCTCGGAAACTACTAGGCATAGAAACTTGGAGAAAAAAAAATTATGATTAAAGCGGTCATGAGAAAATTCTGGAAATTACTTTTAAGTTCCTCATTTCGCCGCAAGGGGGCACAATTAATATTTTTTCTTAAATTCTAAATTTCTCCGAAATTTCCCATATTAAGGATTACATCATCGAAAAGCTTAGACAATTCTGCATCATTTTGGTTTAAGACTCATTGGCGTACCGACCTTGATAAGAGTGGGGAAAGCTATTAAACGTGTAAACATTAAAATCGCTGTAACTTCTAAACGACTTATCCGATTTTACTAAATTTAAGCTTGGTTGGAAGGGAAAGGTAAGTATCTTCAATCGCCGTATCCAACAGTACACGATAGTGTTTAATAAAATTGCTAGAGGGCGCAATTTGTAATAATAACGTTTTTTTCGATTTTATCCCGGAAATTCAAATCATACGGTATAACTATGACATCATAATCGAAAAGTAGATGAAATTTGCAAGATAAGATGTGAAGACCGCAGTTCGATATCTTTGTTCGTTTCAGAGTTATTGCCAAAACAATAATTTTTAATACAAATTGCGCCCTCTAGCAATTTTATTAGAAACTATCTTGTACCATTAGATACGACAATTGAAGGTTCACATGATAAGAGTGGGAGAAGCTATTGAAAGTGTAAACATTAAAATCGCTGTAACTTCTAAACGACTTATCCGATTTTACTAAATTTAAGCTTGTTTGGAAGAGAAAGGTAAGTACCTTCAATTGTCGTATCCGATGGTACAAGATAATTTCTAATAAAATTGCTAGAGAGCGCAATTTGTATTAAAAATTATTGTTTTGGCAATAACTCTGAAACGAACAAAGATATCGAACTGCGGTCTTCACATCTTTGCTTGCAAATTTCATCTACTTTTCGATTATGATGTCATAGTTATACCGTATGATTTGAATTTCCGGGATAAAATCGATAAAACTGTTATTATTACAAATTGCGCCCTCTACCATTTTTATTAAACACTGTCGTGTACTATTGGATACGGCGATTGAAGATACTTACCTTTCCCTTCCAAACAAGCTTAAATTTAGTAAAATCGGATAAGTCGTTTACAAGTTACAGCAATTTTAATGTTTGCACATTCAATAGCTTCCCCCACTCTTATCAAGGCCGGTACTCCAATGAGCCTTAAACCAAAATGATGCAGAATTGTCTAAGCTTTTTGATGATGTAATCCTTATATACCTTAATATGGGAAATTTCGGAGAAATTTAGAATTAAAAAAAAAAAATTTAATTGTGCCCCCTTGCGGCGAAATGAGGAACTTAAAAGTAATTTCCAGAATTTTCTCATGACCGCTTTAATCATAATTTTTTTTCTCCAAGTTTCTATGCCTAGTAGTTTCCGAGATATGGCCGGTCGCCACCCTTAATGAATCACCCTGTATATTGTCAGGGCTGTTCTTAACGTTTTCCATTGGTAAGTTTAGTGCATGTCAAATGTATTTCTATGTTTTACCAACGAATAGCGCCATAACTGTTAATCTATCGCACGTTGAGTCGGATGTTTCAAAATACGATTATAGCTTTATTTTTGCAAACCATTATGGTAATAAACCATTAAGACCCCCAAATAACTTTAAAATATGGTAAATGCGATGTTAAAAAAACTTAGCCCAGTCCTGTCACTGTCGCCAACATCTGAACGTAAAATACAGTGTCACCAGTAAAGTCCGCATCATATGGAATTTTTTTTATTAATAGCTTTATTCAAAATTTGACTTTGGCATCAAGTTCTTCTTCGATCGAGATCAAAATTAAGCAAAAAAATAGTAGTCACGTGATTTGTATTATCTGTCCAATTTTAATTTTTTCCAAAAAATAATTCAAAAGTGGGGTTATTTCTAAAAATATCGATAAAAGTTATTAAAAACAGTTTTTTTTAATGCTGTTTCTAGCCCACATGAAAAATTTCAGCTGCATAAGATAATTTTGATTTTTTACCCATATTTTGTAAACTGCACCACTTTTGCAAAATAAGACTCAACGTAACCTACATAAAACTTCCCAGTTTTGACAAGGCTTTATTTCAGATACATTTTCTTTAAAGTAGCGCCATATTAAATGTGTGTTTTTCTACAAAATCAAAATTGGGCTATTAAAATTTGGTCGCATGTGATGCAAAGTTTATTTGTTTTTGACCCTGTATAAGGTAACTTCATAAAATAGGTATTTTTGAAAACGTAGTTTGTGTCTGAAGGTAATACACCTTAATATTAAGACAAAAAGAACACAGTGTCTTCAGTAAAGTTTTTTTAAGTGGAAAATAAATTTTCTTTTAACAACGTTTTTCAACGATTTAATTTAAAACCCCTATCTAATAATTTATTATTAAACTATGTCATAATAACGTTAACGTGTATTACTTTCAGACCTATACTACGTTTTCAAAAATAATTAATTTTATAAAGTTACCTTATACAGGGTCAAAAAGAAATAAACTTTGCAACACATGCGACCAAATTTTAAGAGCCCAATTTTGATTTTGTAGAAAAACACACATTTCATATGGCGCTACCTTAAAGAAAATGTATCTGAAATAAAGCCTTGTCAAAACTGACAAGTTTTATGTAGGTTGCGTTGAGTCTTATTTTGCAAATTTACAAAATATAGGTAAAAATCAAAACTATCTTATGCAGCTGAAATTTTGCACGTGAGCTAGAAACTGCATTTAAAAAAACTTTTTCCAATAACTTTTTTCGATATTTTTATAAATAACCTCACTTTTGAATTATTTTTTGGAAAAAATTTAAATTTGACAGATAATGCGAATCACGTGACTACTATTTTTTTGCTTAATTTTCATACCGAACGAAGCAGAAGTTAATGCCAAAGTCAAATTTTGAATAAGGCTATTAATAAAAAAAACATCCCATATGATGCGAACTTTACTGGTGACACTGTAGACTAGACTTCAACAGGGTGCCATAAATGACAGATGAGGTAGCCACGACGCGGCGTTTTCTTAGAGAAATTTGACTGTACCGAGTCAATTGACGTATAAATATAGTTCCTAATGTTACTATTAACCTTATCTATAACAATTTATAAATTTTAAAATAAAATATCGAAACTTTCCTTGCTAATACCTATATAATTTTTTAGTTATTTCTCCGGTATCGAATAGACTAGATTTTTGAAATATGAGGGATAATGCAATAACAAAAATAATAATTCCAAAAAGCAGCGACTTTTTTGTACAAAGTTAGGTACTAGAAATATATTTATAATGAATAAAAGTCATAACGGTAACCTTGTTTTTAATTTATTTAAACATTACATACCTCTTTTTTAAAAGTGAAATTCAATATTATTATATTTACTTATATGTATATATATTTAAAGCAGAGTGGGGAGTTGAAGTGGAGGGAGAATAGGTATTGAAAAAATCCAAGCAAGTCCTCTATGGATTTTGAAGCAATTTCTTCATCAATCAGCGATTCTGAAACAGGCGATGTATTTTTTTTTCAAATCTAACATTTCCTCAGCACAATATGGAACTTGCATAAAAACCAAATATGTTAACGACTGTTAAAGATGACGGAATAACTGATTGATTGTTAATTCAGGTAGTTACTGACACCCAACAGATATTAAGCTCTACGGCTAAGCATTACGTCCTTAAATGCAAGGCCATCTTTGATGCAAATAATTTTTGCTCGCACGGTACATAAGAATGTAAAAACAAGTGTTGTTATGTTTATAATGTTTAATAAATTAAGAAAAAGTTCTCTTTCATATAATATAAACCCACGAACAAACCCTTTTTATGTAGGTATATTAAATACATATTTTCATAAATTATTTGTAAAATTTATTAGAAAACTCGTGAAACCAGCCGCAGGAAACATACAAAAAGCAAGAACATCTGTCATAAGGCAGATGTCTCATCAACTCTGCGCTATTTTTTCAAATATTTCGGATCGTCTTGATTGTGCTTGCATCTTAAAGTTTTCGTTTTTAGGTATTCATAGGCGTGGAAAATATTTATTTTTGCCTACGATATAATACGAACATTACTTTTGCGTATTTTTATGTAGAATGATATATTATATACACGCACTACAATAGTGCGGGAAGAGAATTTTTAAAATAAATATTTAGCGCACTAGTTTGGAAAATTTAACTTAGGTATTGAAATTTTTCGAAAAAACTCATTTACAATGGGCTTTCTCACTAAGCCCGAAATTATCATATTCAGCATTGGAACCTAATAAAAATAGATATACAGGGTGATTTAAGTTAAGTGGCCTAATAGAAAATCTCGGAAACAAGTAAAGGTATCATTTTCAAAATTTGACAGCAGCCATCTTCAAAGTGTAATATTTTCAATACGCGATATTTGTTTTTAGATAGGCAAGCTTCGAAAAGGAATTACACCACAATAAAATTAATGATCGGAATTGATAAGAAAATTTTGAGGATTGTTTAGACGTTCGGGAATGTATCCATTACACTTTCATTTAATATATACAGTGTGACCAGTAAAGTCCGCATCATATGGGATTTTTTTTATTAATAGATTTATTCGAAATTTGATTTTGGTATCAAGTTATGCTTCAATCGAGATGAAAATTAAGCGGAAAAGTAGTAGTCACGTAATTCGCATAATCTGTCGAATTTTATTTTTTTACAAAAAATAATTCAAAAGTGGGGTTATCTCCGAAAATATCGAAAAAAGTTAGGAGAAAAAGTTTTTTAAATGCAGTTTCTAGCCTATATGCAAAATTTCAGCTGCATAGGATAATTTTGATTTTTTACCCACCAGTAAAATTTATTTTCCACTACTTAATGAACACTTTACCGATGACACGGTGTTCTTTTTTGTCTTAATATTAAGGTCTATTACTTTCAGACACAAAGTACTGAAACTACGTTTTCAAAAATACTTATTTTATAAACATGCGACCAGATTTTAATAGCCCAATTTTGATTTTGTAGAAAAACACACATTTAATATGGTGCTACTTAAAAAAAAATGTATCTAAAATATTGTCAAAACTAAGGAGTTTTATGTAGGTTGCGTTGAGTCTTATTTTGCAAAAGTGGTGCAATTTACAAAATATGGGTAACAAATCAAAATTATCTTATGCAGCTAAAATTTTGCATGTGGGCTAAAAACTGCATTTAAAAAAACTTTTTTTTATAACTTTTTTCTATACTTTCAGAAATAACCCTACTTTGGAATTATTTTTTGGAAATAATTAAAATTTGACAGATAATGCGAATCACGTGACTACTATTTTGTTGCTTAATTTTCATCTCGATCGAAGCAGAACTTGATGCGAAAGTCAAATTTCGAATAAAGTTATTAATAAAAAAATCCCATATGATGCGGACTTTACTGGTCACACTGTACAGGGTCTTCCAACAAACAACTTAAAGAAAAATCCAAAATAGCCAATCGATGTACTTTTTCCAGCAGAATTCAAAAATGAAACCAAAAATTTATTTGAACCAGAAACAAAAGAGTTACGCTATGGATAAGGTGTTTTTTAAATGGAACATAGCTTTTTTTATACGATTTTTGGAACGAGTGTTTTTTTTTGTCCGTTCTGATTAAAATATTTAATATTGTGACAGCTATTTTTATTAAATTTTAATGTTTTATCCAGTATAATTTAACTTTAACCTGTTTGAAACATACACTAGGTAATAAAGGTATAATCACCTTTGAATCCTTCAAAGTCATTTCGGCAATATTATAGTAAATTTGTCAAATTTTTTGACTTTGAAGGATTCAAAGGTGATTATACCTTTATTACCTAGTGTATGTTTCAAACAGGTTAAAGTTAAATTATACTGGATAAAACATTAAAATTTAATAAAAATAGCCGTCACAATATTAAATATTTTAATGAGAACGGACAAAAAAAAAATTACTCGTTCCAAAAATCGTATAAAAAAAACTATGTTCCATTTAAAAAACACATTATCCATAGCGTAACTCTTTTGTTTCTGGTTCAAATAAATTTTTGGTTTCATTTTTGAATTCTGCAGGAAAAAGTACATCGATTGGCTATTTTGGATTTTTCTTTAAATACAAGGAAGCTCAAAAATGAGCCCCTGTTTAGTCCTCGTTGGAAGACCCTGTACATATAAGAATCAAGTGGAGTTTTTAAAGTTTCGTCCGAGTTTCTTCTTATTTCGAAAAAAAAAATTGCTCGTCAGTAAAACTATCATCAAAGTCTGCCTCATAAACATGCAGAATTTTTTTTAAAAGACGCAGATTTCGTTCTTTCAATATCTGAGTGAAGTTTTTGCAATACTCAAAGTGATTTTGGAATAAGCGTTACTTCTTTTCTGTAATATAGAAACAAGTTTGTCGATTATCAGTAAAAATATTTGTATTCTGAAAGCATTTCTTCCATTCGAAAAAATGTCCTTTTTATTCGTATTTATCCTTTCCTTTTCAAATTTAAACCTGACAAATTTAGTCAAATTTTTTTCTGAATTAACTTTATGATGTGTCATAATATGATACCCTAGGTACCGGGGCTACAGCCCCCTAAGCACCCCCTTAATCCAGGAATGCTAACGCTTTTAGTAACATGCCGAATCTAAAATGTAAAATATTCCACATGACAAGTTAAAGATTAAAAGTAATTAAAATATGCTCTGCGTCAAGACCTTCGTCCTATTTTATCTCGTTTTTCCTAATTGCTACAACAAAATTAATTAAATTTCCAAGCTAAATACTTGTTTTAATAAAAAGAGATGTAAAAAGTGTATATTTTATAATAGGATCCGTTTAATATCTTTACAACATTTTCGGCATGCCGTCCGCCCATGCTGCCTGAAATTCCTCTTCAGAGAAAACTCGTCGGTCTTTTCACACAAAAACCTTCTGGGAGTTTTCAGGAACAAAAAAGAAAAAGTCAACGCTAATATAAGGGTTGGAATTTCCATTTTTTCGTTCTATTCTTTGGGGGAACTCTATTGTGTCAAACCTCTTGTGACTTTGCTTTATCAACCTTGTTACATTTTGTATAATTATTTTATGAACCATTTGAGGCAATTTCAGTTAGAAAGAAGCAGTCTATTGATGTTTTATCGATATTTTATCGTAAACGCACTGATGCGACAAAATTTACTATCAAAAATTAGCTAGGGCAATTTTTTAACATTCCTCGCATATACAGGGTGTCCGGGAAAATGTGGGAAATCTCCCGGATATGAAAAAAACACGCGAAAAGATTTCATACAAAACTTCTTTTGTATCGGCCTCCTCTTTGGAGATATGGGCTCCCATAGAGCTCCTATACAGGGTGTTTCATTAAGGTCGAAGAGCGGCCATATCTCGGAAACTACTGGGCATAGAAACTCAGGAAAAGAAAAATGATAATAAAAGTGGCCATGAGAAAATTCTGGAAATAATTTTCAAGTTCCGCATTTTGCCGCAAGAGGGCGTAATTGAAAAGTAAATTTTTAAATTTTACATAATTCCGATAATTCCACATTAAGGTATATGTTTGATAACACCATTTTAAAGCTTGGACAATTATGCATCATTTTGGTCTTATGCTCATTGGCGTACCGACTTTATTAAGAGTGGGGGAAGCTGTTGAAAGTGTAATCATTTAAATCGCTGTAACTTATAAACGACTTATCCGATTTTAGCAAACTAAAGACTGTTTGGAAAATAAATGTATGCACTTTGACCAATCGTATTTAATTGTCCATAATAGTTCTCAAAAAAAATGCTAGAGGGCTCAATTTGCAATAACAATACATTTTTTGATTTTCCTCCGAAAAAAGAAATCATACGGTATAATTATGATACCATAATCGAAAAGTAGATGAAATTTGCTAGAAGAAATATTAAAACCGCAGCTCGATATCTCCGTTCGTTTCTGAGTTATTGCCAAAACAATAATTTTAACACAAATTGCGCCCTCTAGCAATTTTATTAGAAACTATCTTGTACCATTAGATACGACAATTGAAGGTTCTTCCAAACAAGCCTAAATTTAGTAAAATCGGATAAGTCGTTTAGAAGTTACAGCGATTTTAATGTTTCAACTTTCAATAGCTTCTCCCACTCTTATCAAGTGAAACTGTAAACATTAAAATCGCTGTAACTTCTAAACGAGTTAACCAATTTTACTAAATTTAAGCTTGTTTGGAAGAGAAAGGTAAGTACCTCTAATTGTCGTATCCGATGTACAAGATAGTTTCTAATAAAATTGCTAGAGGGCGCAATTTGTCTTAAAAATTATTGTTTTGGCAATAACTCAGAAACGAACGGAGATATCGAGCTGCGGTTTTAATATTTTTTCTAGCAAATTTCATCTCCTTCTCGATTATGGTATTATAATTATACCGTATGATTTATTTTTTCGGAGGAAAATCAAAAAATGTATTGTTATTGCAAATTGCGCCCTCTAGCATTTTTTTTTTGAGAACTATTATGGACAACTAAATACGATTGGTCAAAGTGCATACATTTCTTTTCCAAACAGCCTTTAGTTTGCTAAAATCGGATAAGTCGTTTATAAGTTACAGCGATTTAAATGATTACACTTTCAACAGCTTCCCCCACTCTTAATAAAGTCGGTACGCCAATGAGCATAAGACCATAATGATGCAAAATTGTCCAAGCTTTAAAATGGTGTTATCAAACATATACCTTAATGAGAAATTTTCGGAGTTATGTAAAATTTAAAAATTTACTTTTCAATTACGCCCTCTTGCGGCAAAATGCGGAACTTGAAAATTATTTCCAGAATTTTCTCATGGCCACTTTTATTATCATTTTTCTTTTCCTGAGTTTCTATGCCCAGTAGTTTTCGAGATATGGCCGCTCTTCGACCATAATGAAACACCCTGTATAATTAAGTTTTTGACACATAATTATTAAACCAACAGGTATATTTCAATTTTTTTTTCATATGATCTATACCAGGTAACACCCTTCAAATAACTATCACAAAAAGTGTTGCGAATTACTCACAGCTGCAGGGACGGACTAGCTGTGACACTAATGTCCCCATTTTTTTTACACCCTGTATGATAACTTTAACTATTGACTAAAAATTAAGTACTCTTCAGTTATGTCGCTAATCCTAACCGTTTTTGGAAAAATGTCATTTTATTGCGATCATGTATTAATATTAAGCAGTTATAATTTATCCAAACTCATTTTGAAGACATTCCAATCATTCCATACGGCGGTAAACAGTCTCAAAGAGACCGACCTAACAACCAGGGTTGTCAGATCTTTCTTCTTCAATTCTTTAAGTTTTTTTTTATTAAAGATGTTTCATTTATATCAGTATTCAATTGTTAGTCAGTAACTTTCTTTTAAAGCTAGTTTGTAAATATCCTTTAAACCGAGGAGTTTTGAGTGTGACAGAAAAAAATAACAAGCCATTCATTGTTATAATAATACATTCTTTAGTCCTTAAGAAACAATATAACTGAAATCAAGACAAAAAGTATTTCCAGTGTTTAAAAACAACTAAGTAACAAACCCTTGTTTCTCGTATACTTATACATAATATATTAACAAACCAGAAAATTTGGTAGAACTGGCAACCGTTCACAATTCATGTACGTTGTCAGGGGTGATAAGCGCTAGTTAAAGCGGCTGGTATAAGCTGAAGCGGTCTGCAGCCCGTTCAACGATCGACAGACAGAGATAGGCCAGTGACCGCCGATGGCGTGGAAGAGACGAAGATAAAATATACGTCATTTGGAACTTATGGACGGGCCGGGGAATGGTCCCAGAATGGAGTTCTGGTAAAAAAATTAAAGCATTTTCTGAGCAGTGTCATGCCGTGTCAGGTTTATTTTTCTGGTTTTAGTTTTGTGTATAGAATCATTGAGTTAGGTACCTTATATTTATTATTTTAATATAATATTATATATACAGTGGGATTATAAAGTGTAGTATGTACAAACACCTAATGTTAAACAAACTTATAAGTGTGTATACGCATTTTAATTATTTGTTTGGGACGCCTATGGTTAGGAGTTTCATACTGTTTTATGTTATTAAATTGACCTAAAGGTGCGTCCAGACTACTCGTACTCGTGCTCGTGCTCGCTGCACTCGCAATGATCTAGAAACTTGTCAAGCTTCAGGTTGTACTCGTTTGGTTAGTGTCCAGACGGACTTTAGTTGCTCACTGGACGCCAGTCCCTTTGATGTACCGACACCGGGCGGATCCTCTCGAGTTTATGGCTCGCGCTGCTCGCGTGGCTTGTCTTGTGACTTACATTTACGTCTACACTACTCGGGGGTCCTGCAAGTAGCGCGAGCACGAGCACGAGTACGAGTAGTCTGGACGCACCTTAAGAAACACTATAAAAGTGAACATTTATAATTTATAGGAACAAAAATGTATCTTTTATTGAAATACGCTATATATACATGATGTAAATATGTTATAAATGACGTTTTTCCGAAAACGGTTAGGATTAGCGACATGAATGAAGAGTACCTACTTAATTTTTAGTCAATAGTTAAAGGTATGTAAAAAACGTTGTCCAAAGTTTTTATCATACAGAGCGTAAAAAAAATGGGCACATTAGTGTCACAGCTAGTCCGTCCCTGCAGCTGTGAGTAATTCGCAACACTTTCTGGGACAGTAAGTTGAAGGGTCTTACCTGGTATACATCATATGAAAAAAAAAATTGAAATATACCTGTTGGTTTAATAATTATATGTGAAAAACTTAATTCCATGGGAGCTCTTTGGGAGCCCATATCTCCGAAGAGGAAGCCGATACGAAAGAACTTTATATGAACTTGTAGTATTCTTTTCACGTGTTTTTTTCTTATCCGGGAGATTTCCCACATTTTCCCGGACACCCTGTATAGCAATTTGTAATTTTTATGTGGATTAGGTATTAACTTTTTTAATTAAAACGTCAAAACTATTTTATAGTATTTTCGAATTATAGGGATTTAAACCAGTAAAATTGCTCAAATTTTCTATACCTAAACTTTACCATTAACTAGATACTGCCATTTAAAAAATTTAATATTAACATTTTAATCTATTTTAACTCTTACCTCGTTTAGTTTTACCCAAGAATTTAATACATTTTTACAATAATTATTAATATTGAACACTATTTTTTTTCACATTTTAGTAATAAAAAGTCATTAATTCTTTCGTCGCTTATTGCAGTTCGTAACAAATTTTTCACTGACTAAAATACCTTTAATAATTAGTTAGTGGTTACATAGCCAGCAGTAAAATTAAATGACAGAAGAGTTTGGAAATTGCCTTTGTTTATATTATACTGTATTCACAGTATTCACCTGAATGACTGATGATCACCGGCGTAGCTAGAGGGGTGAAGGGAGGGGGGACCAGGACATTTCTCATTAAAAAAAATTTATATTTAGTTTTTGCCACTTTTTGTATGTTGTTTTGTTTGTTTTTTTAGGTTCACCCTTGGTCCCCATTTTATTTTATTTTAAGGTGGAACTGTCAACGTCATTCAATTTATTGCCAACCTATAACCCATTTCGCCTTGTTTTTCTTAGTTTATTATTTTATTGATTAAGATTTAAATAAAATCAATATCATCTACACATTATTTAGGTAATATCTGATATATTAAAAAAATATAAATTTATTTCATTGCTTATTTTGGGAGAATTGTATAGTGAAAGAACAATGACATAATAATGTTGAAAAAAAATTTTAACCGATAATTTTCGATATACAATTCTCCTTAAAAAATAACGTATGGAATTCCTTGATTTTTATTTAACATCTTAATTATTACCTATATAATATGCAAGCCGATATTGGTTTTCTATAAATTTTGTGTAAAAGTTAGAAAAAATAAATAAATCTACGCGAAATAGGTTATAGGTTGGCAAGCATGTTGATACTCCCACCTTAATCAGGAAAAAAAAATTACACCGGCTTGTAACTGTGTTACCCTTTAATATATCAAAGGTATGTTATGTACTTTCTGGTATGTTATGTTATCGAAAATAAGATTTTTCATTTTTTCAAACAAGTCACTTGTGTACATTTTTTTATCGGTTATTGTTAAATCCTATTGTTTCGGAGCCCTGAGGAAGGAAATATATTTTCCGAAACGTCGGCAAATTAAAATTTGGGTTTCATTTGCTCCCTAAGATCCTTAAACCTATAAAAACCAACTACAAAAAAAGTCTATTGGATCATTAACAATTTTATTTTGTAATTAATATTTAAAATTAATTTTTTTGGCCTTTTACGTTTAAAGAAGGTCGTTTGGGTACTTTGAGAAAAAAACACGTCTTGTTTGGTAGTCGATCGTGTGTACAGGCCATGCGACAGATGACTTTGGTGTAATTGCGACGCTCAGTTAAGAGCCAACACTAGTGGCGCATCCGCCATTTCGATTTTTGTTCAATATTCCGTTATTTCTTTATTTTATCCACAATTCGGCAAAAACAATTACCTGCAGTTTGAGGTAAGAAAGGTTGGATTTATAAATTAATTAAAGGAAAACACGTATATCTATGGGCAGAATACTTAACCAAATTTCGTCTAGCTCTGCAACAAATACAGACAATACAAGTCTAAAACTTTTCCATCATTCAATAAAATTATTATTGGCGTCAATTTCTGCTTTGATCGAGATGAAAATTAAGCAAAAAAATAGCAGTCACGTGATTTGCAGTATCTGTCAAATTTTATTTTTTTTCAAAAGATAATTCATTTTTGAAAATATCGAAAAAAGTTATAAAAAAAGGTTTTTTTAAATGCTGCTTTTAAACCACATGAAAAATTTTAGCTACATATGATAATTTTTATTTTTTACCTATATTTTCTAAATTGCACCACTTTTGCAAAATAAGACTCAACGCAACCTACGTAAAACTTCTCAGTTTTAACAAGGCTTTATTTCAGATACATTTTCTTTAAAATAAAAAATGTGTGTTTTTCTACAAAATCAAAATTGGGCTATTAAAATTTGGTCGCATGTGATGCAAAGTTTATTGTACTATAAGGTAACTTCATAAAATAAGTATTTTTGAAAACGTAGTTTGTGTCTGAAAGTAAAAAAATAAAAAATAAAGTAAAGGGGTTTTAAATTAAATCGTTGAAAATATTTTAACTTTACGTTAAGTTACATTAAAATTTATTTTCCACTTAATGAACACTTTACTGATGACACTGTGTTCTTTTTGTCTTAATATTAAGGTGTATTACTTTCAGACACAAACTACGTTTTCAAAAATACTTATTTTATGAAGTTACCTTATACAGGGTCAAAAACAAATAAACTTTGCATCACATGCGCTTATTATGGCGCTACTTTAAAGAAAATGTATCTGAAATAAAGCCTTGTCAAAATTGAAAAGTTTTATGTAGCTTGCGTTGAGTCTTATTTTGCAAAAGTGGTGCAATTTACAAAATATAGGTAAAAAATACAAATTTTCTTATGTAGCTGAAATTTTGCATGTGGGCTAAAAACTGCATTCAAAAAAAGTTTTTCTAATAACTTTTTTCAATATTTTCAGAAATAACCCCACTTTTGAGTTATTTTTTGAAAAAAAATAAAATTTGACAGATAATGGGAATCATGTGACTATTATTTTTTTGCTTAATTTTCATCGAAGTAGAACTTGATGCCAAAGTCAAATTTTGGATAAAGCTATTAATAAAAAAAATCCCATATGATGCGGACTTTACTAGTGACACTGTTTAAAAATTATAAATGATTCCACTTTTGCCTTTGGTGTGTGATATAATATTCTTATTTTCTCAGCTTAGGACTGAATTTATGTATACCATTCGAAAAATGTTGGTCTGCTAGCTGTCACTACTTTTTTTCTGTGCCATCCCTTTATAAGGTTTGAGTCCGTCCCCACACAATAGTAAAAAGTAAGTCTTTTATCATTCCGGATCAAAAGTATACACTTTTTTGCAGATTATGTTCTCATGATAAAAGAAAAGACATTCATTTATAATTAACAGTCGTTTATTTAAAAATCTCCCACAGGTTTGCCCAAAAACACAATAATCCATTTTAAACATTTAAGCCAAGTAGGATGAATTACTGTTGTCATAATATACTGTGATCCTAAAATCAAAGCCTTTGCCAAGTTGAGATTTTAAGTTGATGGTGACGTACTTATCACCGACTCCACCTTCCAATACTTTTGGATATCCAGCATCAGCATCGCTGTCGAGATTGGTAACCTAAAATTTTGATAAATAGTGTACTACCTACTACTAATAAATATTATACCGTGCGAGCAAAAATTATTTGCATCAAAGAGGGCTTGGATTAAAAAACGTAGGGCTTGGTTTAGATCACAATGATATGGGGACGATATATGTAACTAAATGTAGGTTAAAATTTTGTCAAATTCATATTAGGTATGACACGATATGCCAATCTAATGAGTAATAAAATAAGTAGAGAATTACAAATTTATTTTTGTTGTTTACAAAATTAACAAAGTAAGAATATACAGAAAGAAAAAGAAAAATAATTACATAAATTGCTGAAATTGGCCACCGCCTTGCTCCACGCATAAATTCACACGTCTCTTCATATTTTCGAAAGTGTTGACCAGCATCTCTGGAAAAATGTTACCTCATTCTTGGATAATCCTTTCTTGTAGTTGTTCTAAATTTGCAACTGGTGTTTTAAAAATAGTGTTCTTTGAATAAGGAAAAACGAAGTAATCCATAACCGTTAAAACAAGCTGATCTACGTGGAAATTCAATGTGTGATCGAAAATTGATCAATGTGTCATCGAAAAAATTGCGTAAGTAGTTAATATTTTCGGCGGCTGTATGGGCGGTTGCACCGTCCTGTGGAAAATATCCAAAACGTAGTTCGTCGTCAAGTAATTGCTCCACAAATGGATTCAAAATATTGTCTCTATATCGCTGTGTCATAGAGAAAAATTGGACCAACATTTTTTCTTCGGGAAACAGCTAACCAGACACCAATTTTTTTAGGGTGCAATGTGGACTCTACCTACAAAAAAAATGGGGATTTTCACTACTCCATATGCGTGTATTCTGAGAATTCACATAAACGGAGAGGTGAAACTAGGCTTTATCCGAAAAAATGTTAGGTCTAATAAATCATTTCTTTCCAATAAATTTTTGGTAAACCATTGAGAGTAATTCCTGCGTCTTTCAAAATATGCGGCTTGTATTTCTTGGAATATTTGCACTTTATAAGGAAATAAATTTAGCTGCTTCTTAAGAATAGTCCTGCATATTCCATAAGATCTTCCCACTTCTTGAGACAGACGTCTTATACAATTTGTTGGCGTGTTTTGCATTATTTCACGATCTCAGTTCTTCTGTTCTTACAGATGGTCTTCCTGCTCCTTTTTTGTGTTGTATAGAACCTGTTTCCCTAAACACAGCGACAGTTCTTTTCAGGCAATGATAACAATCCCCAGCAATAAAAGCAACGTTAGGAAAATGTTCGTGAAAATCGTCCATGCACAAACCCGGATTGAATTGCCACTCACCATTTACTCTAACCCCGTTTCGAAAATATGCTTCAACCATGAATGTTTTGTGCTGTTCCCTAAAGCCCATTGTGTGAATTGTTTAAGAAATTGGAAAAATTAGCGATGAATCAAATTACTTGTAACGACTGTCAAAGATGACGGAATAACTGATTGATTTATAATTCAGGTAGTTACTGACACCCAACAGGTATTAAGCTCTACGGCTAAGCATTACGTCCTTAGATGCAAGGTCCTCTTTGATGCAAATAATTTTTGATCGCACGTTAGATTCGACACCTTTACTTATTTGACATTGTTTTAGAGAAATTTTTACTAACTTTAAAGGTTGTGTAAAACCTAGTATCATGCTTTTAACTTAATTTTGTTTTAATTTTTATTAGGTCTGTTATTTAATACCATAATTGTGTGTATGTTGTAGCATATTAATAAAATATACCTAATATTATTTTAAAAAGACCAAGAAATTACTTACAGTCAAACAGGTAATGCTGCCTGGACTAAATCCAGTTTCTGGTATTCTTAACGTTTCTTCTTGAACATGTAAAAATGAGCCCGATTTAGTTATTTCTTGATTATAAATTACGGTGCTAAAATAAATGTGAAAGAGTTTAATAAAGAAAAATTAACATCATGATTTTAGTAATTTTGTAGAAGCTGTTCATTGGGACATCCGATGTCACGTGAAATGTATTTTGCTGATGTACAAGGCTCTTATTATTATTATTATTATTATTATTATTATTATTATTATTATTATTATTATTATTATTATTATTATTATTATTATTATTATTATTATTATTATTATTATTATTATTATTATTATTATTATTATTATTATTATTATTATTATTATTATTATTATTATTATTATTATTATTATTATTTTATCAATAGCATGCGGGAAGTCCGATGAAGCTATTGTTTAGTCTCTTTGATTTTTTTTCTTTAGTTGTTAAATTCTTACGCGAAAGTGATTTAAACATGGGTAGGTAAGTCTTTTAAACGCACAAATATCATTAGATATTTAAAAACGAATATCATCAAGCACCGTAATGTACAAACTTTTTAGTTAAATGCTCAAAATTACGATCAACTTGGTTTTTAAAGGAGCTTACACTATTTGCGCAGAATACGGTACTTTCTTCAAGCGAGTTCCACATATACACTACCCGATTGATGAGGAAGTTCTTCCTTGCAAATGTAGCGGATTTTTTTTTCTTAATTTTTTTTGAGTGTCTCCGAAGCTATTGATTCGGATTTAAATAAACAAATTTCTCAAGTTACCTACAAGAATAGTAGTCCGTTAGTATTTTAAAAGTTTATATTATATCACCCCTAGTTATTCTTTGCTTCAGAGATGTTAGCCCAATTCTTTAGGTCTTTCGGGATTAGGTAGTCCTCATAATTCAAATGGCATTCTGGTATTCCGCCTTGGGACCCTTTCCAAAACTTCAATATTTTTGATGTAGTAGCGGTTCCAAATATCGTATCCGTATTCAATTTTTGGTCTAATATAGAAAGAGTACAATTTCTTTACAATCTGTTGAAAGTGTTTTTTGAAAGTCGTTTCCACCATGAAAATAAAGATAATATATGCTTCTCATTTTAAATTAGAAGAAATTAGTAAGTAATCCCAGATCTGTTTGTTCTGTAACGCGAATAAGTTGAAGATTATTTTTTAGCAAATATGTTTAACAAGGGTTATTTGGACCAATATGCAATACTGTATATTAAAAAAAAAGTATTACCTTGTCGGACTTCCATTGTCTTTATTTTGTTACTTAACACAACGTTTCGGTTAGTTAGTATCTCTAACCGTTTTTAAGTGTAAACTAGCTTATAATTTTAAGGCTACTGTCTTAAATACTATCCATGTGCAATGAAGCTTGATGACTCCGCCTACGTGCTTATTGGAGTGTGAAGTTTAAGCTGTTGGTTTTGGACAAGAAGAGGCTTTCAGATATTGGGGATATCTATACTTTTACTAAATATTTGGGTATTTTGATTTATAAAAGCTGCTTCACTGATTTCAGTAAATCATGTTGCATAATAGATAATCATATGTAATGTTAAACAACAAGAACAATATCACACTGGAAGCTATTTAAATTTTTGAGAACTACAGTACCTACTGATGTTTAGTGGTAGGTATATGCTTTATTAACCGTAGTAAGCAAATATTATTATGATTAATGTCAATTTTCATTACAACTGCCAGTCGAAACTAAAACAGTATATAAAACCTAGTTACACCCCCAATAGAACTAGATACCTAATTACCGCGAGTACTCAAACCAATAATTGCTATAAACTATTCTATGGGAGCATTAACTCTATTTCCTATTGGCTAAATTACCGTGAAACACAACGGACACAACGGTCTAGCATTTTTCGTTATCTTACAGTAGGAAAGCGCGTTTCTGTCACATATAGTATTAAACAGTTGTATAAAGAGTATGATATGATTTCTCATAAGGAATAGAAGGCTTCTTCTCAGAGTATAGTATATTCTGGTACGTTTTGCACAGTATTCGTTTCTAAACCAAAAACTAAAATATCATTTATTTGTTTTCCAAACTAATTGTCTTTTTAATATTTTTACCCGTTTATCTGCTTAGACAATCAGTAAATTATGTCAATCAATCATAAACACTTCAGAAAATTGTTTTATTTTTTTTTTCAAAAAATATGTAATAGAAAGCAGATATAAAACAATAAAAAAGTTAGCGCAGAACAAATATGTCTCTGTTGAAAAGTTGTTATATTTTTTGTCACTTTTTGTACGAAGCCACTGATTTTTGGATCTCTGAGGGTTAATCCGAACCGCTCTCCCCCCCATACCTATAGGAAATCTAAACCCTATTTCGTTATGTTAGTGTCTAAACCACGTACACAATTTCCCTCTTCAAGTTGCATTTCAGCGTTCAAGCCAACAGACAAGCATATTTTTCGTGATAATATATCGTCATACGTCAATAATTAATAATATCTTAAATGTTTTTTTTTCGCGCGATTACAATACCTTCCTTGTTGTGTGGAAAGTACTTAATGTACCGTGCGAGCAAAAACTATTTGCATCAAAGAGGGCCTTGCATCTAAGGACGTAATGCTTAGCCGTAGAGCTTAATACCTGTGCTGTGGGTGTCAGTAACTACCCGAATTAACAATCAATCCGTTATTCCGTCATCTTTGACAGCCATTACAAATAATTTGATTCATCGCTAATTTTTCCAATTTCTTGAACAATTCACACAATGGACTTTACGGAACAGCACAAAACATTCATGGTTGAAGCGTATTTTCAAAACGGGGTTAGAGTAAATGGTGAGTGGCAATACAATCCGGGTTTGTGCATTGACGATTTTCACGAACATATTCCTAACGTTGCTTTTATTGCTGGGGATTTTTATCATTGCCTGAAAAGAACCGTGGCTGTGTTTAGGGAAACAGGTTCTATACAGTGTCCGCAAGAAAGTCCGCATCAAATGGGATTTTTTTTTATTATTAGGTATAGGTGAAAATTGAAAAAGCAGTTAGTTTTTGCTTACCTAAAAACCAAAAATGACGTAAGGTAACGCAAGTCGTGCAGCTGCTTCAGTATACGTCATTTTTGGTTTTTAGGTAAGCAAAAACTAACTGCTTCTTCAATTTTCACCTATACCTAATAATAAAAAAAAATCCCATTTGATGCGGACTTTCTTGCGGACACTGTACAACACAAAAAAGGAGCAAGAAGGACCATCTGTAAGAACACAAGAACTTGTTGCAAACGTTCGTGAAATAATGCAAAATAGGCCAACAAATTGTATAACACGGCTGTCCCAAGAAGTGGGAAGATCTTATGGAACATGCAGGACTATTCTTAAGAAGCAGCTAAATTTATTTCCAAGTATTCCAAGAAATACAAGCCGCAAATTTTGAAACACGCAGGAATTACTCTCATTGGTTTACCCAAAATGTATTGGAAAGAAATGATTTATTAGACCTGACATTTTTTTCGGATGAAGCCTGGTTCCACCTCTCCAGTTATGTGAGTTCTCAGAATACATGTAATTATTTTTCTTTTTCTTTGTTTATATTCTTACTTTGTTAATTTTGTAAACAACAAAAATAAATTTGTATTTGTCTACTTATTTTATTACTCATTAGTTTGGCATACCATGTAACAATATAAATTTGACAAAACTTTAACCTATAGTATGGTTATATATATCGTCCTTATATCACTGTGATCTAAACCAAGCCCTACGTTTTTTAATCCAAGCCCTCTTTGATGCAAATAATTTTTGCTCGCACGGTATATGCAAGCAGGTTGAATGTTAATAATAAATCAGCGATAATGAATTTATACTTACGGGTTTGTTCCTGGATTAAGACAATCGTTGATAATATGGGACTGACCATTTACCAAGGTTAGTCCCAAGAAAGCCAAAGACGCTACCAGAAATACTGTTTTACACGACATTGTTAGGTCTAATATTATACCATGAAGTTTCACAAAACTGAATTCTGAATTTATGACATGTTGAGAAATGCTCTTACGTATAAATATATAATATATTTTAATAAAAATGTTAGTTATCAATTGTGCAAATAACCTTTTTTACATTTGAGTTATCATTATCAATATAAAATAGGCAAATAGTTTATGATAAGTCTATCCTATTAGCTACAATGTGTTTTTTCCATAGTGTCGGATAAGTTTTTATTTTTTAAGTTCAGTTTTCTATATAAAGTGTGACCAGTAAAGTCCGCATCATATGGGATTTTTTTTTTATTAATAGCTTTATTCGAAATTTGTCTTTGGCATCAAGTTCTGCTTCGATCCAGATGAAAATTAAGCTAAAAAATAGTAGTCACGTGATTCGCATTATTTGTCAAATTTTAATTTAAAAAAAATAATTCAAAAGTGGGGTTATTTCTGAAAGTATCGAAAAGAGTTATTAGAAAAAGTTTTTTTAAATGCAGTTTCTAGCCCATATGCAAAATTTTAGCTGCATAATATAATTTTGGTTCTTTATTATTATTATTATTATTATTATTACTGATTATTATAAAGTTCAACGAGAATCAAAAGTTTTTATTTCTTTGTTACAAAGAAAACTTATCTACTTAATAAAAATAATATAATAGTTATTTATCGTCAACCGTCAGTAACGCCGTACAATAGAGAGTTTTCATTGTATTGGCAAATTCAAACGGTTAACCATAACGAATACGAATACGAAGCCGCTATTTGACAGATCGTAAAAATAGTTTTCGTTCAATTCGCTTAACGTTAAGTCGAATTCGACAGTAAACATAACAAATATAACATAACCTATCTTTAATGGTTTGTGTTCATATTTTCATATACGTTTTGTGTTATCTTTTTTGCTTGGTTTTAATTTCTTAGTACCCAAAATTCTAAAACATCATGATAGACGAAAGGTTGCTTTTATTGGACTCATCCCGTGATTCGGATTTGGATGATGCCCTTCTCTTGGAGGTGCTTGATCGCCAGGACATTCAGTATCGAGCACAGTTGTATGGAAATTTGAATTTAGAAAACGATAATAATGTTGATTGCAAACTTTATTTCCGATTTGGTCATTGAAAATGGTCATTACGCATGCGTTCCGTTTTCACTATGACTTTGTCTTCCGTCCGTTAGCTCCCGCCACTTATCCATAACGATAACGATAAATGACAGCTCAAATGTCAAAGTTGTCAAATAGCGGCTATCGGAATCGCTTTTAAAAGACAACGAAAACTGTCTAATATCAGAGTGATTTCCGGAAGTAAACGAACACTTTATTTTATTGTAAAATAAAATACTTTACCTGCCGCAAATGCGGCAGATAAATACTTTTACCCTCCGCAAATTAGTGACTTTGACATTTATTAATCAAAAATCGTCTGTCACTGTCACGCCTTTCCCTATGACAGCTCGATAATAGTTTTCACGCGATTTATTGCGATGAGTTATACCTCAATAATTTTTTATATTATAAATTCTGAACGGTTGGCGATAAAATTTTGTATGCACCACGTCAGTAAAGTGTCTTTATCGACTCATCTTATAATTTCAGACTCGTCCGATAAAGAATCACTTTACTGCCTTGGTACATAATAGTTATTTGTGTTATTTGAAATTATGAGATGAGCGAGCGAGGCGAGTAACAGGCGAGTCGATAAAGACACTTTACTGACGTGGTGCATACAAAATTTTATCGCCAACCGTTCAGAATTTATAACAACATAAAAAATTGAGGTATAACTCATCGCAATAAATCGCGAGAAAACTATTATCAAGCTGTAATAGGGAAAGGCGTGACAGTGACAGACGAATTTTGATTAATAAATGTCAAAGTTACTAATTTGCGAAGGGTAAAAGTATTTTTCTCCAAATGACATTAAAAGCGGTCTTTTAATGACACCTGACAGGCTCAAAAGGTGTATTTTTTCTGCCTAGTCAGAAAAAGTGGACTAGGCAGAAAAAATACACCTTTTGAGCCTGTCAGGTGTCATTAAAAATTAAAATTTAAAATGACAAGTAAACACAACAATTCAATAAATGTCATAAATAACATACATAAATATAAAAAATACGATTTTGCGTGAAATTGGAACAAATTTGGAGAAAAAATTATATGTTTTACTAGGCAGAAAAGCACAAGATTTAATGCCGCGGCTGGTGTTTCATAGACGAGGCGCAGCCGAGGCTAGGAAACCAGCCAAGGTGAAACAAATAACTATTATCTGCCTCATTTGCGGCAGGTAAAGTATTTTATTTTACAATAAAATAAAGTGTTCGTTTACTTCCGGAAATCACTCTGATAATGTACGGCTTTACTGACGGTTGACGATAATAGTATATTAAAGTACACGTTTTATAAGAACCGGTTTTAGCGCACGCGTCTATTTTAAAAAACGAGCCACAAAGTGGCGAGTTTTTTTATTGACACGTGCGCTAAAACGCCTTATGAAACATGTGCTTTATACAATTTTTTCTATTTCACCTTTTATAATCAAGAAAAATACATTTTAAAAAGAAAATAAATCCTTCAAATTTTGTAAATTTTTATGTCCAAATTTTATGTTGGTAATACTATTTTTTATCATAGTGGCCTCTGGACAACAAAAATTATTTTGCAAACTGTAATTTTTTGATTTATTGACCCATTTTCACCACGAGATTCTAAAGTTATTTTAGCGATATGAGATTTGAAATTGGACGGAATACGTTGTGTGATCCTTGTACATTCGGTACATATACAGAGCGTTCGGAAATTCGGGAGATTTTGCTACTTTTTTTCGAATTTCAAAAGACGTGATTTTACGTCACGGCATTGCAATTTAGTATAGGGAAAGATGGAAAATTCAAATAAAGTTGCAGTTAAAATCGACATTGGAAGGTTAGTAGATTGAATTTTGGATAGGATTTGGCATAAAATTAAAGCTTGAAGCATCTACAAAAGATTGATTTATAGATTTATGCAACCAACATACATGACTGTTATCCACACAGAATAAAAAAGTAAGTTATCAAGCTATTTTTCCTCTGCGAAAAATGGGTTTTCTCGTAAATCACAAAGGCCGCGCAAGTCAATGAAATAAAACATTTAAATGTTACCAACATCAAATAAAGAAAAAACGCGTATCGAAATAGCTTCATTACGATACGCAAATGCGTATCGTACTGAGCTTATTATGAACGTGAAATAGAAAAAATCTATTACAGTATCAAAAAATTTACAATCTTGTATATTATATTAACGATTTTAAGAATAATGAGTGACTTAAGAAAATAGATATACAGGGTCCTGCAATAGTGCGTCAAGCCTCCATAGCTCCTATACGAATGGGGTTAGGAATTTTATTAATATGCCGACTTAAACCGCATAGTACGGGGTACTTCCGGAAAATATTTTCTCATATACAGGGTGGCCCAAAAAAGTGTGGTCACATAAAGTTGTGATTTTTTAAATGGAATACCTTGTATATTATTAAATTTCCACACTCTACATAAAATTACAATAATTTTTTTATAAATGCATTAATGGCCTATATTTAATAGTTTCCGTGATATCGATATTTGAAAAATGACGTTTTTGAACTTTGACAGCTTTTAGCTTTCTAACTGTACGTCTTAGAGCAAAACGGCTTACATGTTCCTATCTTCGATTTTTATTATCTTTCCAATAGTGTCAACTTCCGGTCAAACCGGATGTAACTCGAAAGCAGGAAATATAGTACTTCCGGTTTGACCGGAAGTTAATTTTTTTGGAAAGATAACAAAAATCGAAAATATGAACATGTAAGCCGTTTTGCTCTAAGACGTACAGTTAGAAAGCTGGAAGCTGTCAAAGTTCAAAAACCTCATTTTTCAAATATCGATATCTCGGAAACTATTAAATATAGACCAGTAATGCATTTATAAAAAAATTATTATAATTTTATGTAGAGTGT
Source organism: Polydrusus pterygomalis (assembly GCA_963969555.1). Classification (NCBI taxonomy): domain Eukaryota; kingdom Metazoa; phylum Arthropoda; class Insecta; order Coleoptera; family Curculionidae; genus Polydrusus; species Polydrusus pterygomalis. Next base: position 16,888,742 of record OZ018381.1, on the reverse strand, counting down.
GAAAATTTAATAATATACAGGGTATTCCATTTAAAAAATCACAACTTTATGTGACCACACTTTTTTGGGCCACCCTGTATATGAGAAAATATTTTCCGGAAGTACCCCGTACTATGCGGTTTAAGTCGGCATATTAATAAAATTCGTAACCCCATTCGTATAGGAGCTATGGAAGCCTGACGCACTATTGCAGGACCCTGTATAATAATAAGTAATTTATTTAAATAATATAAATATTTATTGTGTTCAATGTTAGTTTTGCTAATATGTATTAAGGTATGTGTAAGTATGATGGGACATGGCCCGCTTAGTGCTTTATAAATGTTCTTTAAATATGTCTTTGTATTTATTTTATACATATATTAAATATACTTTTTTATTATTATATTATCATTATTATTATATATCATTAGCTAATAGCTAATACAAATTTGATTTATTGTATTTCATAGAATAGACCACTTGATTTTTGTTAATAATTTATTTCTTGCAACAAAACAAAATACAATATTTTAACTTTTTTTACTTTTTACCCAGAATAATAAGCAGTCACTCTAAAGTTGAATCCTTTTCCAAATTGCGATTTAAGCTGCAGGATGACGTAATTAAATCCAACTCCACCTTCAATGATTGTGGGGTATCCTCCATTGCTATCGCTGTCCAAATTAGTTACCTACAAAAAAAATTTATAATTATTTAAACTTTGTATCAAAAAAATTCAAATGAGAATATTATTTTACATTGTTATGAGTTGGTTGGTTGAAGGCGGGGGTCGGGTTTGACGTGTGGCCCAAGCTTCTTAGACTGCAGCATTCTAGCTTATTGTGTGCCCCAGTCATTAGAAAGGATTTTTTCATTCTCTAAACCCCAATAGTTTTTTACCAAGTTTGTCAAAATAAAGACAATGGAAATCCGGCAAATAAATTTTTTTATTCTAAACTGTCAACTACCTTCAGATATTTAGGACTGTTGTTTTGCTTGGAATGGGTACCTATGTCACAATACATTTCGAGTATAAACATTAAAAAATCAAAGATAAATTGTCTTGGGATTACTATATAAATTTAAGAAATTATATTTCCAAAACAATTAAAAATATAAACAAGCCTTTATAAAATATACTTAACATAAATTGAGACGATCCACAAATTTTGGTACTAATTAAAAAAATTTAATATAAAATTAAAAGAATCGAAATCAGACTATACTTGTGCACAAGATTTGAATACTTACTTCATAAATTCAGCAAGCAAACCATTTTACCTAGTCAAAATTTGATTTTCTTTTATTCTACTAATAAATAACCTACCGGGTGTTTCTCAAAAGACGTTCACCCATATAACTTTTCTGTATTTATAGATATTAAAATGAAATTTCGAAATTATACATAAGAGATGAATCTGCATTTATTAGCATAATTTTCAATTTGTTAGCACTTCCGGTTTAACCGGAAGTGACTTTGACTTTGGTCTTTTTAATGGGACATCTGATATATTTTTGCTTATTGGGATTCAGCATAACATTCTTCGTAAAATGAAATGAAAAATTGCCTTATATCCCAATCGCAAATTTAAAAGCGTTATGCATTATTGCCGCCTTTTCTTTTCTAAAGAAATATAAAGGCGGCTTTGAAAAACAATGGAATGGTTTGTTGGTTGTTGATTCTCTTAATAATTTATTACTACTTGCAAACCTTAAATATTATAGAACTTCCAGTTAAACCGGAACAACATTATTTCCTGCTTTCGAGTTACATCCGGTTTAACCGGAAGTTGATTTTTTTGGGAAGATAATAAAAATTGAAGATAGGGAGATGAAAGCCGTTTTGCTCTAAGATGTACTGTTAAAAAGTTAAAAGCTGGCAAACTTCAAAAATGTCACTTTTCGAGAGTCAATATCTCGGAAACTATGAAGTATAGACTAATAATGCTATTAATAAAAAATAATTATAATTTTATGTGGAATTTAAAAATGTTAAAAAATATAGGGTGTTCCATTTAAAAATAATAAAATTTTAGTGGTCCGGCTTTTGTGAAACACACTGTATATTTAAAAATATTTTTATAATATACACCATCAACAGTCCTTTATTTTTTATATTTAAAGTTTTTCTCTATATAGAATAGTATTTGAGATATCGAAGAATTACACACTAAATGGACACCCTGTATACCATAAAAATATAATTTTTAAATGGTAGTTTTTTTCATGTCTATATTAAATATAAGTGAAAAGTGTTCAAACATTTTTTTAATTTTAAAAAGTTTGTCTGCACGCCGATTAACATTTTTCACTTATAAAAATATAAATTATAAAAAAAAGTTACAAATTATATTACAAAATAATTGTATACAATTTTCGACTAGCCTTCCAAAATACGGCCATGTTACTCCAACCTATAGACAACGTAATATTATAAAACTGGAGTTTAGCCGTGAAATTTACTTAATATAATTTACTAATAATATAATTTTTTCTGCTAATAAACCAGATTAATTATGTGAAAAAATTTAATTTAGAATTACTCACAACATGAACACTATAAATGAAAATAATTTTAAAATACCAATACATCATAAAGAAAAACATAAAACTTTTTTTAAATATAATAGTTCAATAATATATAAAAATATGAAATCTGATATAAAAAAACTATTTGGCTTTAAAAAGTAATTTAAAAAAACATTATTTTAGGGACGGGTTGAAAGACTGAATAATTGTTAGTCAAAATACTACCATATTGTGCCAACTAGTGTGCGAGCAAAAATTATTTGCATCAAAGAGGGCCTTGCATCTAAGAACGTAATGCTTAGCCGTAGAGCTTCATACCTGTTGGGTGTCAGTAACTAGGTACCTGAATTAACAATCAATCAGTTATTCCGTCATCTTTGACAGTCATTACAAGTAATTTGATTCATTGCTAATTTTTCCAATTTCTTGAACAATTCACACAATGGGCTTTACGGAACAGCACAAAACATTCATGGTTGAAGCGTTCACGAACATTTTCCTAACGTTGCTTTTATTGCTGGGGAATTTTATAATTTCCTGAAAAGAACCGTGGCTGTGTTTAGGGAAACAGGTTCTATATGATACAAAAAAGGAGCAGGAAGACTATCTGTACGAACAGTAGAACTTTTTGCAAACGTTCGTGAAATAATGCAAAATACGCCAACAAATTGTATAAGACGAATGTCCCAAGAAGTGGGAAGATCTTATGGAACATGCAGGACTATTTTTAAGAAGCAGCTAAATTTATTTCCTTAAAAAGTGCAAGTATTCCAAGAAATACAAGCCGCAGATTTTGAAAGACGCAGGAATTACTCTCAATGGTTTACCCAAAATTTATTGGAAAGAAATGATTTATTTGACCTGACATTTTTTTCGGATGAAGCCTGGTTCCACCTCTCCGGTTATGTGAATTCTCAGAATACACGCATGTGAAGTAGTGAAAATCCCCATTTTTTTGTAGAGTCCACATTGCACCCTCAAAAAATTGGTGTCTGGTTAGCTTTTTCCCGCAGAAGAATTGTTGGTCTTATTTTTTTCCATGACACAGTTACAGCACAGCGGTAGAGAGACAATATTTTGAATCCATTTGTCGAGCAATTACTTGACGAGGAAACTACGTTTTGGATATTTTTAACAGGACGGTGCAACCGCCCATACAGCCGCCGAACTATTAACTACTTACGCAATTTTTTCGACGACAGATTGATCAGTTTTCGATCAGACATTGAATTCCCACCTAGATCACCTTGTTTAACGGTTATGAATTACTTCGTTTTTCCTCATTTAAAGAACACTATTTTTAAAACACCAGCTGCAAATTTAGAACAATTACAAGAAAGGATTATCCAAGAATGTGGTAACATTTCTCCAGAGATGCTGGTCAACACTTTCGAAAATATGACGAGACGTGTGAGTTTATGCTTCGAGCATGGCGGTGGCCAATTTCAGCAATTTATGTAATTATTTTTCTTTTTCTTCCTGTATATTCTTACTTTGTTAATTTTGTAAACAACAAAAATAAATTAGTATTTGTCTACTTATTTTATTACTCATTAGTTTGGCATATTATGTCATAATAATATGAGTTTGACAAAATTTTAACCTAGATTTGGTTAGATATATCGTCCCCATATCATTGTGATCTGAACCGAGTCCCACGTTTATTAATTCAAGCCCTTTTTGATGCAAATAATTTTTGGCACAAATAAATATCTTCTTGTATTTTGATAAATGTGAGGCTATTCGATACAGGATGAACACCTTAAAATATTATGTATTAGCGAGGTAAGTACCAAGCAAAGGTGTTTGCTGGTTTAAATATTATGGCAAGGGATGGAATAGTTTTAAAAGATTTTTATTCCATTACTCATGCAATAGTTAAAGTATATTTACTGTTAGACATGAAATATCTCCATTGGCAAGTCCAGTCTTGGGTATTCTAAGTGTTTCGGTCTGATAGTGCAAAACGTGTCCTGCCTTGCTGACATCTTCATCATAAATAACCACACTAAAATAAAATACGACTATAAAAACATTTAATGTGAGTCAAATTAAATTTGCACATATTTAGTTCATTTCTAATTTTAAAATTTTTGCGTCATATTTACGGGGCATTTAAAAAAAAATTGAAATCAACATCGTGGTTAAAAAACTGATTTAACTTAAAATTTGGGTAATAAATAATTTATTATTGATAGCTAAAGTTTTGAAAATCCCAAAAATTTTAGGATCCGGAAAAAATATTTTTTTTTCAACTTTGTGATAAACAGTTTATTATAAAATTGTAAATTAACTGACTGTAATACGTGTTTCGTCATTTTTTCGAATTTCACTTAAGGATTAAAAAAACGGGTGCCTTTTTTGGGGAGGTACCTGTTACGGTCAATAATTTTTAGGTATATTGTTGAAACTTGGTAGGTACTATGTTTACTATATTAAAACAAGCAAGTACGTGGTTTGAGGTTTGGGGGTTTGCTTCTAGGGGTAGAAATGGAGGGTGCACGTTTCTTACGCAACCGCTGGAGAAAAAGATGTAAGTAAAAAATTTTTAACCAATTCTTTGCTTGGAATAAATAAGTATGTGTGAAAGAAAAAAAAAATTAAAAGTCTTCCTTTACAATTAAATCAATTAAATAATCTTCGACACCTTCTTTTTTAGAAGGGTTTTTTCTTCTTCCCCACTTTATTTGGTTGGTTTAGACCCCCTTTAATAACTTTTTTAATCAACTTAGTAAGGTTTAACCGTTATCAATTTTCTTCATATTATTATGTCTCTTCTACACATCAATTTTTTTAATTCCATAAAAGCTTCATTAAGGTTCTACACCATTTTCTCTTCTGCTAAAACAATCAGCACTAAATAAATTTTCTTGTCTCCTGATGATGAACGTTTCTACGTTCGAATCATGTAGAGACCCCTAGAGAATTTTTATTCTATTAAATTTTGTGGAGGGAGACTTTATGTTTTTTCTTTCTTCCCCATACTTTCAACTCCACTTTAAGCAAGGACTATTTCTTCAAATTAAATAAGTATGTGTTTAGGCATTTACGAAAATTTTGGCTCTTAAAAATCCTAGGTACTTACGGATTATCTCCTGGATTATTGCATTCGTTTATAATATGTGATTGTCCGTGAACTGTGATAAATTCTACAAAGAGCACACAGACGAAAAATATTACGTTACTTTTGTTTAACATATCGACGATTAAATATTGACTTTAGTTGAGGATTTAATAAACTTCCTTTAAAATTTGAAAATAATATATTATATATAACAAATAATTGTAATCAAAAGTAATTATTAACTTAGCAATAGAAGGTAAAAAATTTGATATTTAGGTTATCATTTACAATTGCATTATCGATTTTCAAATTATCTGGCGCCAATAAAATAAGAAAACAAGCTATTAAGTGTATTTCTAGAAATATATATTTTTTTTAAATTCGTGTAAGATACGGATTGCGATAGCAATATACAATACAACGCTCTTAAGAAAATCCTAGAAAGTAGATTTTTTACATAAATACTTGCATTTTTACTTTTTCTACAAATTCTGCCTAAAAAAAAACTATTATTAAATTTGTTCTTTACAAGGTAACAAGCCTTATTAAATTCTGTGATTAAATGCACATGTGTATTTTCTATAGAATATCTCTTTATTCTATAGTAACTTTTAAGAGTTAATGCTAGTGGCCTATATTGGCAATTTAGTTGTTTATCAAAATTAATTAAATTAGTAAAAGCTGAAAAAGTAATATTGACAAATTTTCTAAGAGCCCTAAGATAGAATGACAATATAGATCAATACCATGCATAGACGTCCTAAAATAAATTAGACTGATGAAGCAAATGGAGCTGCTCCATGGACAAAAAATGTTTCACAAGCATCCAACAACAAGATCTTTGTAGCTGTAAAGAAAAAGGAACATTTTATACACTTCTTTTATGCCCATATCGTTTCTTCTCCAGAATAGTGACACAATCCAAAAAATTACCGTTTTGAGTTAAATTAAAAAATCAGCCCTAAACAGCATAATCTTTAACTGAAATAAGGTCATAAGATCGTAATTTGAGAAAAATCCAAAAGATAGCGCTGATGTCGTTATTCTCTAAAATTCTATTTTACTCTAATTTGACAAGAATACCGTCATTACGTCAGTTAGTCTGCAATATTCGAAGAGTGAGCTTGTGTTTTTTTCCGGAACAGTGACATATTTTTGAAAGTTACAACGAAACTGGTGCAATATTAGCAGGAAAAACGACATATTTTGTATCGAGCCGGTCTTATTTAATAATTTTTTTAGGAATAATGACATATTGCAACTGATTTTTTTTTTAATTATGAAAAGTAAATAATTCCAAAAATACAAATAATAATATTTTTGTTGAATTAAATACTAAATGCTTGTAATTATTTGCCTTTACAATATAAATGATGTAATTATTAAAACTTGCGCATAAATGTTAATTTACAATTAAAAAAAGTTTAAAATCGCTCTCCTGAAAAATATTGTTTTTTGGAATATGTCACTATTCTGGAGAAGTGATATATCTACAATAATAACCCAAACAACAAACAATTGCTAATCTGGTTTGTAATAATAATAATAATAATATACATTTATTGTTATAATCCATTCTTTAACATTATTAAATTGTTACAACTGAGTGAACAACAATAGGCCAATGCCACACAATGAAGATGTTAAAGCCCGAACCTGTCCATTTTCCCATTCGTCAAATGATAATACTGTAATACTGTAATACTGTAATTAACCAATAGCAAGCGGTATACCGATGAAGCTATTGTTTGTTAAAATGTGTTGTTGTTTACATTACACTATTGACTCTGCACTATAATGGATCATTCTTGCTGCGCTTTGTTTTAGTTCTTTATCCAACCGGTTATTAAATATATTTAAATTTGCTGCGGTCACTGTTTCCTCTGTAAGTGCATTCCATGAATACACCACACGATTGGTTAAAAAATTCTTCCTCTGGAGCTTGGCAGCTTTTTCTTTGTCTATTTTCATAAAGTGCCCTCGCAGTTGTGGATTCTGGTTCAGTTGGAAGATGTTTCGGATTTCACACTGATAGTGCCCAATAACTATTTTATATGTCTCAATAAGGTCTCCTCTATGTCTCCGTTCCCTTAGTGTTGTTAACTGAAATCTTTTCAGTATTTCTGGGTATGATAAATTTTGCAGTGTAGTGGGTATTTTGGTAACTCTTCTCTGAATCCTTTCTAGTATCTCAATATCCTTGACATAATATGGGTTCCATACGTTGTAAGCATATTCTATCTTTGGTCTAATATAGTTTTTATATAATTTCGCAATCATTTCTCTTGAGTGGTCTTTGAATGTCTGTTTTACAAGGTAGACAAAAGAGTTGGCCTTCTTGGCAATACTCACAATATGCTTTTGCCACTTTAAGTCTGCAGTAACAGTAACTCCCAGGTCATTCTGCTCATCAACTACTGTTAATACTGTATTATTTAATGTATATTCCTCATTTGGGTTGTCTGGACCAATTCTTAATACTATGCATCTAGATTCATTCAAATTTATTCCCCATGTTTTGGTCCATACTTCTACCCTTTGAAGATCACCTTTAAGCTGGTCTGAGTAAAAACGAGGGTTTGCATATATTTTACTGTCATCAGCAAAGTTTTTCATTTTTGTTTCAATAACATCCACTAGATCAGATATGCTATAAAGAGCAAAGGTCCTATTACTGAGCCTTGTATAACTCCGCTGCTGACTAGATGTTGTGTAGACATTTCTCCATTTACTCTCACCTGATAATGTCTGTTATGTAGTAAGTCTGCTATCAATGACAATAATTGTCCTCGCACACCATAGTTTTCAAGTTTACTAATTAGGAATTTGTGAGAAACCTTATTAAAGGCCTTCTCGTAATCCAGATAAACAATGTCTGTTGGTTGGGAGTTGTCATGGTTTTCTGTCCAGTCGTTTAGACATTCTAGTAGATTTGATGTAGTGGACCTTCTCGGAAGAAATCAATGCTGTGAAGGTGGTATCAAATTGTGTTCTGTGAAAAATGTTCTTAACTCTTTTACTATTATTTTTTCCATGCATTTCAAGGGATTACAGTTAAGGCTTATGGGATGATAATTTTCTGGTTTGTGTCGGTCCCCTTTCTTAAACAGTGGTGCTACTATTGACAACTTCCATTGTTCGGGAATTCTTCCCAATTCAATACATTCCTGCATCACCTCTGTTAAGAGCTGACTGATCGTATCACTGGACTTGATTTCTTCTTCATTTTCTTAAGGGTCTCTTTTACCTTTTCTTCAGTGAAAACTATGTTGGTGATCGAGTTTTGGTTTCTGGTACCTACTGGCAAAGGAGGAGGGATGGAGCTCTTCAATTGTGAAAATGATTTATTAAATTGTTCTGTAAATTTTTCAGACATTGTTTTATTATCTAAGATTTCTTGAGTGATTGGATTTTTTAGTGTTATTGTGGACACTTTAGAGTTTATGTTTCTATTGATGTATTTATATATTTCTTTAGGTGACTTTGAAGTGGCTAAGGTGTGATCGTATGTTTTTCTTGCTTGCTATAGTTTGCTCTTCAGAGTATTGTTTTGATTTCTGTACAGCTGATAGTTTTCTGCTGACTTATTCCGTCTGTATTGGTCCCATAGTTTCCGTTTGTTTTCAATTTCTTTGAAAAGCGATGGAGTAATCTATGGCTTCTGCTGATTCACTTTTATTGATCTTAGTGGAATGTACCTTTCAATTGTATCATTTATAATTTTTTGAAAATTGTAAAATTTTGACTGCTCCAAGTTAACTGACTGCTGCCTGATATATTCCTTTATTTCTTCATATTTTGCAGTTCGGAAATTTCTTTTTTGTACCTTATGGGTCTGTTTCGATGGCAATTTTATCTGAGCTCTTGCTGTAATAACTACGTGGTCACTTCGCCCGACACACAATGTTGCAGTGCTCATGCCTATTCCTGTGGTTCTGTTTACATGTGCAAGGCCATAAATTTTCCACTTTCGTCATTATTGTTTGCTTATCTAAAGGTAAATGTCTATGATTTTTACCAGCATTAATAACTGAAACAAGATATGTAAATAATTTTGTGGTCACCCGGTATATAATTCCAAGGTAGACAAGCGTAAATATTAACCCTACTCGTCATAGTCAGACGATCAGATCGAACCTCCACCAGCTTATATTCCTTATTGGCCAATTGGACATTAATTTAAAATATTCGTGCCATATCGGCGATATTTCATTTGGAAGCAGCATGCATCTGTCTAGATTCAGTCTATCTTGGAAATAAATAGATTTTAGTAAGAAACCCTTTAGATTTTGCTTCTTCAGTTAAAGTCTATACAAAATCAGTTGAGACAAACAAAAAAAAATAAAATTTGGCTAAAATCGGCATCTCCTTTGGGAAACATGGGCGGCGGTAGAACTTTAAAAATGTTTGACTAAATTATATATTGTATTTTTAAAGAAATTTATCACAATTTTAATCAATTCCAACTATAAACTATCTGATGTATTTATAAACTGAATATAAGATGACGGTTAATTTTTTTGATTTTTATGGTTTTCTTTATAATGTATGTCATTATAAATTCATATATAAATAGGAAAATAGGTAGGTATTTAGGGTTTATACACAGTGTTTATGCAATAGGTAAAGTGTTTCTCAGGTCAATTTAATGACATAAAAATGTATGAAACTCCTAATAGGCGCCCCAAACAAATAATTAAAATGCAGGGTATTGTTTTAATTTGTTAATATGATAATAATATTATAAATAAAGCAACTTTAATACGTAACACGTTTTAAACAAACATTATTGATGTAAAATGCAGTGACAATTTAATTGTTTTTTTTGTCGATGAGAATCTTCAAAAGACTGACCCCCTGTGGTGATACTAACAGGGAAGTGTCAGATTCAACCCCCTGTGGTGGGGCCGCCTACCGACTAAACTCACCGTGTTCCTGCGGTTTCCGCATTATAGGCGTATAAACCTTCAGACCACTCGGTTCGGTGTTTCGGCTCTGCACAGGCGTGCTTTTTTTGCGGCTAACGAGGAGAATCTGCTTACAGACACATGTGCACTCCACTTTCCGGGTACAGCCGGAGCAAATGGCCCCCACCGGAGGAAGCACAGACGTAGTGTCGGGTTGACATTTATCCTGAGGGGGCAACTGCCGACCGACTAAACTCCCCGCGTTCAGTGATATGTGGTTTCGGGCTGGATAGCCTATTAACCACGTATCGCTATGGTTTTAAACGCTCGTATGGCTCGAGTCCATACTCAGTTGATTTTAAAACCCTCCTATATTTTCGCATACAAATATGGAGGTTGACTGAAAAATGTCAAAACAATTTTGAAATTTTGTACGGAATCCGTATGTGAGAAGACTGGCATAATTTTTGTGATGCACCTAATAGGTATTCCGTGCGTATGCAAAATAAAAATTAAAAATACCCAAATTGTCCGTTTTGTTATCACTAGTATCAAAAGGCCGCCAAAATGCCATTGTAATTGTCTAATTAAAACTCGATACTAAAATACCTACACTACAACACACACACACACAAAATTATCACTAATCACTAATGCAAATTTAAGAAAACATCAACAACAATTTTCCCCATTCGACACAGCACTGTATTAAAAATCATACGATACACATTCCATCAAAATGATCTAAATATAGAACTAAAGTATTTCTAACCAACCAAATTCGCAACTGACAAATCAAATTTGCGGAATATAACTCCGCCCACAATTTTTGATGACAGACTCGTCAAGTCCACGTTGACTATCTTCGAGCATCTGTACAGGGAGCGATCAATACAAATTTGGTTATATTTGTATTGTAGTTTCAATGTGTGATGCAGTAAATTGATCGTACCCCCAATATTTATGTTGTCTCAACTGACTTCGTATAGACTTTACTTCTTTTGTAGTTAGGTACTTGTAGTTTTAAAGAAGGCAACCCCATGGCATGATGCTTATGCTTTGCCATGCTAAGTCTACACTTTCCGCTGTAACAGTAGTGGCAATTAGTTTATGTTTATATTAGTGAGCGGATTTATATAGATTAAAAATAAAGTTAGCGTAGCACTATACCTATTTTATAGAGAGCCTATTACGTTGTTTAAAATTTTAACTAAATACAGTGTCACCAGTAAAGTCCGCATCATATGGGATTTTTTTAAATTAATAGCTGCATTCGAAATTTGACATTGGCATCAAGTTCTGCTTCGATCGAGATGAAAATTAAGCAAAAAAAACAATAGTCTCGTGATTCGCATTCTGTCAAATTTTAATTTTTTCTGAAAAATAATTCAAAAGTGAGGTTATTTCTGAAAATATCGAAAAAAGTTATTAGAAAAAGTTTTTTTAAATGCAGTTTCTAGCCCACATGGAAAATTTCAGCTGCATAAGATAATTTTGTTTTTTTAACCATATTTTGTAAATTGCACTACTTTTGCAAAATAAGACTCGACGCAACCTACATAAAACTTCTTAGTTTTGACAATGCTTTATTTCAGATACATTTTCTTTAAAGTAGCGCCATATTAAATGTCTGTTTTTCTATAAAATCAAAATTGGGCTATTAAAATTTGGTCGCATGTGATGTAAAGTTTATTTGTTTTTGACCCTGTATAAGGTAACTTCATAAAATAAGTATTTTTGAAAACGTAGTTTGTGTCTGAAAGTAATACACCTTAATATTAAGACAATAAAGAACACAGTGTCTTGAGTAAAGTGTTTTTAAAGTGCAAAATAAATTTTAGTTTAACAACGTAAAGTTTACGTTTTAATTTAAAACCTCTCAGTGGCGCACCCAGGGGGGGGGGGCCAAGGGGGCCTTGCCCCCCCCCAAAACCCCCAATGAAATTGACTTCAACTTACTATACCCACTAACCCACTAAAAAAAAACTTTAATTTCCAGGCGCGATACAAAGAACGATATAATTTTTATTACTTTTGTTCAGTATTATAAGTAGAAAATTTGCAAAGCTTTCTCAGCCTTTATTCTTCTTATGCAAATTATTCATTTTTTGAAAATTTTTATAATGAAAGCATTCTAATATGCGAATTTAAATTATGGAACGAAAAGTTTACAGATAGCAAAGAAATACCCTCCGATATGTTTAAGCTATATATTCAATGTAATGGTATGATATTTCCCAATATAAAAACTTTATCAAATTTTTGTTACCCTTCCCGTCACCGCCAGTACCTCTGAAAGGTCATTTTCCACATTAAAGTACTTAAAATCGTACTTAAGAAATTCTACCGGGCAAGTAAGACTTAATGGTTTGGCAAATTTATTTATTCATAAGAATGTTCCTGTTTCTTGTGAAGAAATTTTAAATAAACTTTCTAAGGGTCGATGAAAATTAGATTGACATATTTAACAAATGCAAAGGTGTTATAAAAAAGTTTTGGTTTCTATTATTTATAAAATATTGTTTATTGTTGTGCTTTGTACTAATTTATATTTTTAAATAAATATATTTGTGTTATGGATATGTCGTCATTACTATTACCTATATTTTATTTGGTAAAAAGAGTGGTATGTTTTGTACGGAATAATTATTAAAGTGGATATTTTAAAAAGTCAATTTTTTTAGATATTTACTTGAAACTTGAACTTGAATTGAACTAGGCTATTGCGATCTTCTGAGAATACCTGTTAAAAAGCTACAAAGTTCTAGAAAAATGCGTAACTTAAAAGTTTATTAAAAAATTTGCTTTCGGCACTGATTGGCGGGCCCCCCCTAACATAAAATCCTGGGTGCGCCGCTGAAACCTCTATATTACAATTTATTATTAAGCTATGTCATAATAACCTTAACGTGTATTACTTTTAGACACAACGTTGTTAAACTAAAATTTATTTTGCACTTAAAAAACACTTTACTTAAGACACTGTGTTCTTTATTGTCTTAATATTAAGGTGTAGGTATTACTTTCAGACACAAACTACGTTTTCAAAAATACTTATTTTATGAAGTTGCCTTATACAGGGTCAAAAACAAAGAAACTTTTCATCACATGCGACCAAATTTTAATAGCCCAATTTTGATTTGGTAGAAAAACACACATTAAATATGGCGCTACTTTAAAGAAAATGTATCTGAAATAAAGCATTGTCGAAACTAAGATGTTTTATGTAGGTTGCGTTGAGTCTTATTTTGCAAAAATGGTGCAATTTACAAAATATGGGTAAAAAATCAAAATTATCTTATGCAGCTGAAATTTTGCATGTGGGCTAGAAAATGCATTTAAAAAAAACTTTTTCTAATAACTTTTTTCGATATTTTCAGAAATATCCCCACTTTTGAATTATTTTTTGGAAAAATTAAAATTTAACAGATAATGCGAATCACGTGACTACTATTTTTTGCTTAATTTTCATCTCGATCGAAGCGGAACTTGATGCCAAAGTCAAATTATGAATAAAGTTATTAATAAAAAAAAATCCCATATGATGCGGACTTTACTGGTGACACTGTATATAACACTAAAAACGATAAAAATTCCTTAAATTTGTCAGCTAATGTACCCTTTGCAATTAGACGACTCACCTGTTGCCATTAGATTAAATATCACTCACTCTACAAAAGACATTTTTTTAAAGAAAGGGCGATAATAAAACTCGACGTTCTGTAATTTCGTGAGAAAAAATTATCTGCTTTTCTTTTCCTCTAACTTTAATTTGAAAAAAAACAAAAGAAACAATAAAGGAAGGATATTTTTTGTCCGCTTTCTCCCGATGACATCTTTTATACAAAAAGTTCCCGGCAGCAATTTTCATTATCCCAAAAAACCATTTTAATTACTTCGTCCGTTTTTATCTTTAAATCGGGATTATTCCAAATATCATTGTTTCTTAATATTAAGCATTAAGATACTAATTAAATAAATAATTTTAAATATAATATAATAATACCCAGATATTGTTATTAGAACATCTAATCTTCGTGTGTTTTAATTTAAAGTATTATAGACGAAATTGTTCTCAAGTGGACTAGTGGACAAACATCCAAATTCTAACTGTGAACGACATCGCTTGACTTCAGTTATGTCTCTAAACATCTTTAATGTTTAACAATAATAATAATAAAGATATTTATTTGTGCAAAAATATAAAAATTATAAAATATAACAACTGTTACTAATGATAATGTTTTTTAAAGCGACTTTTAAAAGCCGAATAATTTATCTTTTTATATCAGATTCTAGGTTGTTATTTTATTATTAAATTATTATATTTGAAAAACGTTTTATATTTTTCTTTATGACGTATTAGTATTTCCAAATTATTTTCATTTTTAGTGTTAATGTTGTGGGTAATTCTAAATTAAATTTTTTTTTATAAATAATTATTAGAAATAATATATTACTTTACGTGCTCTAATTATTTCACGCCCAGTTAATTATATAAGGTATGGGGAAAAACTCACAATCGTCTCTACAAATATTTTAAAAGTCAATTTACTTGCAAATTAGATCAACGTACTTACCCCAAGTGTACACGAAGCAATATAAAAAAATATTAAAAACATGAATAGGACAAGAACATTTTGTGTACCTATAGACGAATACAAAATAGTTTACTTTCGTAAAATTTTATAAGGGCCTAACTGGTAGAAAATGATTATTTGAAATATTGATGAGTTGTTATTATTTGATGACAAAACGATCAAAATAAAAAGGCTTTGACAAAAAAATAATCTATATTCTCAGCACATCAGCATCAGCAACATACTCTTGTCGTACAACAAAATAAAAACGTTTTTATTTCTTATAATGTTTTTCTCCTCCTAGTATCCATCAAACCTGACACCCTCATAATCATCATCGATTATTTCTTTTACATGTCTAGTGACTAGTCAGGGCTTGAATACTCGCATAATGCAATGACTCTGCAGGGAGGCTATTAAACCTAGAGTCGTATACGGCTCGTGGTATGATGGCTAGATGTGGAAAAAAACATCACGCGAAATACATTACAAGGGTGACGGTCTCTCGAAGCCATAAGAACTACGCCCACAACAGCACGTTAAGACACTGCTACTGCCACTTAGTGCACAATCTATTTATTTGGATACAGAAGAACATAATTGCTCTAAAATGTGTCGTGTCCAGATGCTGGAAAGACGTGAGAGATTTAATAGGACACACAAGGATTACAGACAAAGTTGAAAGAAAAGTTCCGATACTAAACTCAAGAACTAACTCATTATGATTGAACAGAAACTACCCTGTCACAAACCCAAGTAAGGAAAACTGGGACGAGAACCAAGTAGCATTTTCCTACGACGCTTTGGTCTGCCACATCGATAAATAAGGCATGACTGAAATCCAGTTCTCGGGAGCTGTATATTTTACCTGAAAAGAACTAGCATCCATAGCCACGCTACGCTATTTTAATTAATACAAGTCTGGATTAGGTCCACTCGCGCTATGCAACTTCAGGGTTTCCCCAGTACTTCATAAAGAGTGCGTAGATGCTCGCCCGTCGAAAAGGCAGACCGGTTCCAGGACACCAAGTCGCGCATAGTAACGAACAAACAGATGAGCTTGTTAGACTCGGAGCTGGGATCTAATACCCCTTTCCAAGAGCCGGCGTCATCAGTAGATGTTTTAAATTAACATGTGAGGTCTGTACTAAAGGAGTGGATCACACGGCGTCATAAGAACCGATACCGGCCAACCCAAGGATGCAGACAGGTTAAAGATTTTATACATGGATCAGATAAATAAACGCTGAAGTGACTCCTGAACAGGAAAAGGTGGGCTCTTAATCCATAAAGTAGAGGTTTTAATAGAGCGCTGGCGACTGGAGGAAGACTGTCTGGGGTGTCACGAGAAGCTCTAGGGTGACATAGGCATTATACCTACGATTTTATGCATTACTTGTCAGATACCAAATTTAATTACAATCAACGGGGTCAGTTGTGTCTCTCTCCTATTCGGCAAATCAGTGTCATGTTTTAGTATTTATTTAAGGTGGGATTAACGATGCCATTTTTTATGGTCAATTCGATTTGCCTAAGGCTTATTGCACACTTACACGGCGACCGTCCTAACGGCACCGTTTACGCGATTTACCGCGTTCGTGTTATCTATCCTTGCACACATGCACGCTTTTCGTCAGTTTGATTCTATTTTGATTCGAGTATAGGTCATAGACGTGCTGTGGCGATTTTAAAGGCGTATCAAAAAACGAAGAAAGGCACGAAACAGAATTTTGTGGGTTTATCCCATCAATATCGGAAGGAAATAATTCGGTGCATTCTTTGTACTATTTGGACGAAAAAAACTTTTTAAACTATTTTAGGATGTCCATATACAGCTTTGATGACCTACACGAACAATAAAAAAATTCGCTTCAACGTCAAGATACATATATGAGAGATTGCATAGATACAGCCTATAGAAATGTTGGCTGTTACAATCAAAATCATGATTGACCTCCAAACATACCTATTTTATTCCAGGCACTTCTTGTGCAGTTTCTGTCTTAATTTATAGAACTTGTTTTGTCCCAAATACCCGGCCTAGCTTCCACCAAAGATATAAGCATATCCATATCTATATCCATTGCCATTGCGAAAATTATGATTATGATAAAATATACTAAATAAAATAATGTTCCCGCCAATGAACCAAGAAAATATCGTGAGCGCGGTAAAGTCTATACGAAGTCAGTTGAGACAACATAAATATTGGGGGTACGATCAATTTACTGCATCACACACTGAAACTACAATACAAATATAACCAAAGTTGTATTGATCGCTCCCTGTACAGATGCTCGAAGATAGTCAACGTGGACTTGACGAGTCTGTCATCAAAAATTGTGGGCGGAGTTATATTCCGCAAATTTGATTTGTCAGTTGCGAATTTGGTTGGTTAGAAATACTTTAGTTCTATATTTAGATCATTTTGATATCGTATGATTTTTAATACAGTGCTGTGTCGAATGGGGAAAATTGTCGTTGATGTTTTCTTAAATTTGCATTAGTGATTAGTGATAATTTTGTGTGTGTGTGTTGTAGTGTATTTTAGTATCGAGTTTTAATTAGACAATTACAATGGCATTTTGGCGGCCTTTTGATACTAGTGATAACGAAACGGACAATTTGGGTATTTTTAATTTTTATTTTGCATACGCACGGAATACCTATTAGGTGCATCACAAAAATTTCTCACATACGGATTCCGTACAAAGCAGATTCTCCTCGTTAGCCGCAAAAAAAGCACGCCTGTGCAGAGCCGAAACACCGAACCGAGTGGTCTGAAGGTTTATACGCCTATAATGCGGAAACCGCAGGAACACGGTGAGTTTAGTCGGTAGGCGGCCCCACTACAGGGGGTTGAATCTGACACTTCTCTGTTAGTATCACCACAGGGGTCAGTCTTTTGAAGATTTTCATCGACAAAAAAAAACAATTAAATTGTCACTGCATTTTAAATCAATAATGTTTGTTTAAAACGTGTTACGTATTCAAGTTGCTTTATTTATAATATTATTATCATATTAACAAATTAAAACAATACCCTGTATTTTAATTATTTGTTTGGGGCGCCTATTAGGAGTTTCATACATTTTTATGTCCTTAAATTGACCTGAGAAACACTTTACCTATTGCATAAACACTGTGTATAAACCCTAAATACCTACCTATTTTCCTATTTATATATGAATTTATAATGACATACATTATAAAGAAAACCATAAAAATCAAAAAAATTAACCGTCATCTTATATTCAGATTATAAATACATCAGATAGTTTATAGTTGGAATTGATTAAAATTGTGATAAATTTCTTTAAAAATACAATATATAATTTAGTAAAACATTTTTAAATTTCTACCGCCGCCCATGTTTCCCAAAGGAGATGCCGATTTTAGTCAAATTTTATTTTTTTTGTTTGTCTCAACTGACTTCGTATAGACTTTACATGTGCAAGCACCAATTAAATCTTAAACTCTACTGGGCATGTCTCTCCGTCAACACGGTAACGGTCGCCGTGAATTGTAGTGGAGGCTCACAGTGACATGGCAGTGCCGGTGCGTGTGGAAGGTCACATACGCTGCCTAATCCCTTAACCGTATAAACGGCGCCGTTAGGACGGTGGCCGTGTAAGTGTGCAACGGGCCTTACTGTTGACGATTCGCATGCGCACTGCAGTGCTGTGTTGATCAGAGTAGTTATTTTTATGCTTTTGGCATACGAAGAAGAACGAGAGACATATTCTGGAGCTGGTAGAGCAAGGCAGATGTTAGTCAGCCTGTCATGGTTTTGTTTACTTTCGTGTTTTGTGCAATTACGGAATTCCCGTTAAAACAAACACATAAATATTTTCTTGAATTCTTAGGAGAGATGACATCCAGATAGGCTAGAAAATACCGTGTTTTAACTTCAGTTCTGGAAATCGGCGTGTTTACTTTCAAGGATTTTAAGGTAAAAAGTGGTTTCAAAAGTGTTTTTTTTTTCTGTGCATTTATTTAAAAAAAACACCGGCATACTATTCGCATTAGATACTAATTATTTTTTTTTAATTGCAAGGTTCCGGAAGTTACCCCTGCACTCAAGCAATTTATATGTCTTTTATACATGATTGACCTTGAGAACGCCCTTAACATAGAATACAAATAATATATTATTTGTTGGTGTTAAATATGAGCGTTTTAGTTTCGTACCGTTAAGCACCTTATTTTGAATATCAACGTATAATTCGAATAATTTCGACGTATACAGACTGTCCACGAATAGGGTTTACGATAGCACAAATGGATGAAAAAATTCATTTGTCGGGAAAAAGTCATTCTTGATAAAAAGTTTTTCTTGTAAAAAACATGCTATTTACAAAGAGAAAAATTTAATTTTTTATGCAAGGTTCGTAAAAACTTTAAAAACATGATTTTTCTCCAAGAGTAAAATACCTTTATTTTTCATTTTTGACCAAAATGCCAATTAGAAAACTTATTTAGAATAACGTTTGTAATTTAAATCCAAGATTTAAAATAAATCTTCGATTTTTTTAGTTTTTTTAATTTTTAGAGGAAAAATATTTTTTTTTTTGGATAGGAGCATTAGCGGTCATTATTAATGACACAAAAAGGGTCAAAAACTGATTTTTGGTGCTACCAGAAATATGTATTTTTAATTTCACAAATGAAATGACCCCGGAAATAACACAAAAAAATCTTAAAATAACAACAAATAATAATTTCATAATTTGCTATTCAAACACTCCCCCTCCTTAGGTTAGGTTAGGTTAGGTTAGAGTGGCAGACCTCTGGCATTGACCAAACAGTCACACGTAGTCCTGTAGGACCGTTGTGGTACCACACGTGTTCCGCGGAACCTTTCCGCATCAGCCTCCTGATGGTTAACGCGACGTGACGTAGATCGTAGAAGAATCTTGACAGCTCATTCAAACCAGCCACTGCTGTTAATAAACTTCGTAAGTCGACCCAGTTGCAGGCTGCTCACTTCCTCCAGATCATTAAAGAATGGTTCGCCCAGGGCATTGAACCTTCTTCTAGCGAGGCCGGGGCATTCACACAAGAAATGCTGAATACTTTCCTCCTCCTCTTTATCTCTGCAACTTCTACAGAAATCGTTAGTTGGTACTTGCATACGTTCAGCGTGTCTACCGAACAGGCAATGTCCGGTGACTACGGCAGTGATGTTTCTTAGGTCCTTCCGACCGTGTTGTAATAGCACTGCGGTTTTCCTGTCGTCAAGTAGGGGCCACAATTGCCTGGAGATGCTACAAGTTGCCAGCCCTGTCCATCTGCTTTGTGCAAGTTGTTTAGCTATTTGATCTATATCCTCTTTGACTGATCCCAGTGGTCTAGCCACAGTATTCTCTGCTAGTTCGGCAGACCTGCTTGCCCCTGGCGAGCACATCAGCAGTCTCGTTTCCCTGTATTTTGCTATGTCCAGGAACCCAAAACAGGGTGATTCGATGTTGAGCACCAAGTGTGCAGAGATTGTTGCGACAGCGCCTTACTAATTTTGACTTAGTGCTGCTGGAGCAAATTGCCTTTATGGCTGCTTGACTGTCTATATAGATTGCTATAGACGCAGCTGCTTTCAAGCCAGGGTGATCCCGCAGGGTGTTGACTGCTTTATCCACTGCCCTATTCAACACATTTTGCCAGCTGTAAACGAATGTGGTCAAAACTTCTTCGAATTTCTTCAATGGAGATTGTTTAAACAGCTTTGACAATTCGCTGTTTTAGAAGCTGTACGTCGTTCTCAATCGGATGGGAGTACAGTAATTGTTTGAGGCGCCCACAAAGATAGGCATTTAAAATAGTTAAATCGGGGCCACAGAACCAGACCATTCCGACCAATCCATCTGAGGCCAAATGTATTATTAAGCCATTCCCTCACTTCAATTGCGAAATGCGCAGGGCATCCATCTTGTTGAAAGTACATTTCGTTTCTAAATGGGAAAGGCAATTCTTCTAGGTTGTCAGAAAGGAATATTTCCAACATTTCAAGGTAACCCTTACGGTTACACGTGCTTTCGAAAAAGTATGTGCCAATAATGCCATAATAAGAAATCGCACACCAGACATTTACTTTTTTGTAATATTTTCTTCTTGCAGGAATTCTAAAACGGGGATTATTTTCGCTCCAGTATCTAATATGCGCAGAAGACACTTTCCCGTTTGTTGAAAATGTCGATTCATCGGAAAACATGATAAATTTATGAAAATTTCTCATGATAAATTTATGAAAATTTCTGTTTTCACTTACAATTTTGTTTCCGACCCAAAGACAAAAATCCAAACGTTTGGCTTCGTCTGCTTCTTCCAACGTTTGATTAAAAGTTGGCTTAAATGGGAATATTTTGTTTCGCTTTAAAATATACTGAATATGAGTTTTTTTTACTACATCAAGTTTGTCAGCTCGGTTTCTTAATGAAAGGGTAGGATTACCAGCAACAGACTGCAATATGATTAGGGAAGCTGCGTCATTCTGATCATAGTTTTTTTTTTGTTAATTGGAACCTGAACCAATTCGCTGAAATTTTCTTAATACACTGAGACAAACGTTTGTTAGATCTAGGTGAAAGTACACCTACTATAATTAAAAAGCTCTCCACATATAGTGACAAGTGAAGTGCTTACTTGGTCTAAGGAAATGCAAAATACTGGAACAGTTTAACTAAAACTAGTAAACAGGCTTATTTAAAAATTGGTTATCTGTACTAAATGAACTATTTACTAGGAATGAGTTTCCATTTATTAAATAATGTATGGAACAAATAGATTATTTAATTAAAACGGGCAGCCTGTTTAGTTAGAATAAATGCAAAAGATACGTAAAGTAGGTAATCTCATTTATTTAGGCAAGCTCAAAAATATATTTGGATGGGCGTTGTCGCCTGTGTTTGGGATCAAAATAAAACTCTATATATATAATAAGATTTAAATTATTTTTCAATACATTATATAGACACACGGTAACTCTATGTGCGAAGAAAGAGAAAGTACCTACACTATAAAAAATTTGGAGGACGAAGCACTTCACAAATCACCACTTAAGTACTAAAATCTATTATTTATTGTAGATGCGCCGATTAATCCAAAAAATCGCACGCGAATTTAACAACATATTGCATTTAAAGTTCTTACTGCATTCTTTTGATTTTGTGCATGATCAAGCTTTCTTGTGGCAAACTTTTAGAAGCGCCCGGGAACAGCACTCAAACGTCTTTACAAACATGGCTGATCTGACATTCTGCCGAAACGATGCGCGAGCTGTTAAAAGCGAACCGAAGGTGGCCTACTGAAGTCTAGTGAACTAGACTCTTGTTTTAAGCACCAAGTTTACTTAGATGGATATTTGGTCTGCCATTTTTAAGTAAACTTTTTTACATATCTTAGTTCACCCAAAATAAGTAAACACATACTTACAAATTATATGTTTACTAAAAACAAATAAACATTGTTTACTAATTTATTAGATCCAACTAAACCGATTGTAGCTAATTTGTTTCAGTGGCGGCTTGCGGTTGTAAAAAATGGTGAAGAGCTTAGTAGCAGTTTGTGCTCAGAGGCATAAAGCCCGTCACAGGCGATTGCGCCGCAGGCGAAATTTTTTTCGGACCACGCCCAAATTTGGTCAATAATTTATTACTTTATTACTTATAAACTAAAAAAAAATGACTAAAATAATAATTAATATAATTTTTTAGACCTACAAAACAATTTTTGTATGGCAGCACTACTACATAGCCAATTATACTCTGAAAACCAGGAACACTAAAAATTAATCTTATAGGATCTGCCACTTTTTTTCAATTCTTTTTTTAAATCTACGTTTAAGATTCCGGTAGGTCGCCCGTGTACTAAAACGTCTCTCTTATCCTCATCTGTCCCACGTCCCACGACTGAATCGAGTTTCTAACAAATTAGAAACTATGTCATTAATTGGGTTTATTTTTAAAACGCACAATAAAAATTAAACTAAGTACTTAAGTCTACTGAATTAACTGAAAAATAAAAACAAAACTTTCTAATCACACAATAAATCACGTAAAAAGGATATCTATAGCCGTAAGTTTCGCGAAGCCTCAAAATAAATACCCGAACCAATACTTAAAACAATAGTGCATATGACTGTTCTATTTTTAGATGCACTTCAATCACCAGGCAAATAATCTTACATGCTGTCGCGTACCTGACGTCACGTAACCATAGCGACGGTGGAAATGAAAGCCAATTGACTGTACGTTCAGTATGTTGGGTTTTCGCCGCTCTTCACTTGCTGCTTTGACCTTTCGATGCGACGGCGACGGACGCGGTCGGCTGGAGCGCGCCAAAATGCACGAGTGTTTATAATAAAATTATTGTCCATCGGAGTTAACCGTGGTCCTATTATGCATAGCTACATTCGGATTAAATTAATATTATTAATTCAAACATAATTATTTTTTAAGGTAGCTGTATTGGTACATTTAATATTTAATATTGAAGAAAAAATTTCCTCCTGGTTTTATTTTTATTGGTGAAGGGCCCCTTCACCTACTTCACCTGACGAGCCGCCACTGATTTGTTTTACTTGTTTTAAATAAACTAAATTTCTATAATAAATGAAATATTAGCCGGTGTAAGTAAACTTTTCCTAGCTACCACAGTTTACTTGGAGCTATTTTCTCAGTGTAATTTATGAAGTTCCATTTTTGAGACGTAAACGTTAGGGTATCTTTGAATAAATTTCTCTATCACAAAGTTGTAAGAACTTTCGCCCGCACCGTAACATTGAACTAAATAAACGTTTTGTTCTACGGTCAACATTTTGAAAACACATCAAGTAAAGCAATGTAATAAAAAGGTAAAAAAACTCCTTGTTTTTACAAAAGATGGTAGGAATGCATTTAAAACTTTAAAATAAGATACACACTAACTATTTTGGAAATAAAGTCTAATAAAATTTTATATTAATAGTTTTATTGAGCAGCAAAATTTCCATTTACCCTAAAAATTAAAAAAACTAAAAAAATCGAAGATTTATTTTAAATCTCGGATTTAAATTATCAACGTTATTCTAAATAAGTTTTCTAATTGGCATTTTGGTCAAAAATTAAAAATAAAGTTAGGTTACACTTGGGGAAAAATCATGTTTTTTCTCTACATGAATTGCATTTTTTTACAAGCAAATTTTTATCAAGAATGACTTTTTCCTGAAAAATGAAATTTTTCATCCATTTGTGCTATTGTTAACCCTATCCGCGGACAGTCTGTATACTGATGACAAATCCTGAATATAGATTTTATTTCTGTAATATAATTTAAGAAACTTTTTAGTATTAAATCCGTCCTGGCACTTTAATCTTGTAATCCAGTTATACATTAGACCTCTAAATATAGATATCGCTATAACAGTTCAATTTCACCCTTTAATTTAATATTAACGCATTGAGATCGAGCTAATATGGTTATTAGTGCTGCTCTATACGCTAGCCTATTAAATTCCTTTGTCAGCGAATATTACTCATTAGCGGGAGCGTAATATCTGCTAATAATTGCGATTGAAATTAGTGTTTCATTTTTATACAGGTTATTTTCTTTAGTTCTAGCCACGGAAGTACTTTAACCCCTTGAGACTTGAGACCCTGTGTTCATAATTATGCACAATTATAGTATTATGAGATACAGTAAAACAAAGTTGAACGTAAATTTCCACTATATTAGACAGAAAATAACATGTTTCGCTAACACTGTAGCTTCGTCAGATGACAACGATTTAATAAAGGTGAAAAGTAAAAATTGGGTGCAATAAAATTAAACTATTTAAGATGTAAATAAAACAGTTAGAGGGTTGCAATTGCGGGCAAATCCAACAGAGGATTTAAAAATTAAATTAAATTAGGTACAATATGGGTAGGTATTTACAAAATCTTAATTATAAGTCTTATCAATCTTCCAGAAAATCCAGCAAAATAGCTGCATCTGCTTCATTTTCTGGATTATATATTATTTCAAAAATGAAACAAATATCTATTTAGACCAACTGTGCAGAATTATGGCCCCTAATAAAACAACTGTTATGACCAATTGTGCATAATTATGCCGTCTAAAAAACAGCGCCATTCAATTGACGTAAATAAAAGATCTTGACAAAATATATATGTATATGTTTGGTCCTAACCTTTGTTTGCAATATTAGCTCATAATAATATGTAAATTTATTCATAAAGGTAAATCGATGATACAAGATTTACTATTTTTTATCTACATCTTGTGCCGTTCATCATGGGAACCATTGAAATGTCAAAGCAAAGCACCAGCAAAAAATGGTCTTATTATGGGTAACCCCCTTAGTCCTTTATTGGCTGAAATATTTATGGATTTTTTAGAAAATAAAATAAGCAATCATCCTCTTTTCAAACAGTTTCTTTATTGGCATAGGTATGTTGATGACATCTTAACATGTTTTCTTGGTACTGATAGACAGTTGAAAGTCTTTTTGGAATATATTAACAGCCTACACAAAAATATTAAGTTTACAATAGAACAGGAAAGTAACAATTCTATCAATTTTCTTGATTTAAATATTAAGAGAGAAAATAATAGACACGTTTTCTCCTTTTTCCATAAACCATCTCATACTGATACTGTCATACACAATTCTTCTTGCCACCCCATACAACACAAATTAGCTTCTTTTCACAGTATGATCCATAGACTAGTAACTCTCCCTCTAAATAAAATCAATTTTCAAAAAGAACTAAACATTATTAAACAAATTGCAGTTAATAACGGATATAATTTAAATTTAATTGACCAAATCCTAAAAAAGAAAACTTACAAAAAGGCTATTGACTTAGTTTTTCCTAGAAGCAAAAACTCTGACCAATTTAAACTTGTCACTTTCTTTGGACAACCTAGCAAAGTAATTGGCAATTTTCTTAACAAACTTGATATAAATTTGTGTTACAAAACTAATAACTCTTTAAGTAAATTCATCAAAAACAATAAAACTAAAAGCGATAAAAACAAAAAATCAGGCGTCTATAAATTAAAATGCAAAGATTGTCCTAAAACATACATTGGCTAAACAGGTAGACAGTTTGACAAAAGAATACAGGAACATTATAACAGTTTTCTAAAAAATAAAACAGACTCAAACTATGCTAACCATTTACTTGATTATCAACATAATTTCGATCCTTCTTTTAAAATCTTACATACAGAAAACCAAGGCTTAAAACTGAATTTGTTAGAATCTATGGAAATAAATAAACTTAAAAATACGGACCTGCTACTTAATGATCAATTAGATTTAAATAATTCACCTTTGCTAAATTTATTCTGTTAACCATATAATTAAGATTTTGTAAATACCTACCCATATTGTACCTAATTTAATTTAATTTTTAAATCCTCTGTTGGATTTCCCCGCAATTGTAACCCTCCCACTGTTTTATTTACATCTTAAATAGTTTAATTATATTGCACCCAATTTTTACTTTTCACCTTTATTAAATCATTGTCATCTGACGAAGCTACAGTGTTAGCGAAACATGTTATTTTCTGTCTAATATTGTGGAAATTTACAAGTTCAACTTTGTTTTACTGTATCTCATAATACTATAATTATGGATTTCCACCTAGTATCGGCTGAATCAATTAATTATGCACAATATTTTCATAAAAAAAATCTGCTTTAAAACGACGTTTAGACGGAATGTACATAATAATGGACATGTTTATTGCAATATGCTACGCTAGTGTCGCCATCCTGTGACAAATTTGAGAACTACTACTTTTTGACATTTCAATGGTTCCCATGATGAACGGCACAAGATGTAGATAAAAAATAGTAAATCTTGTATCATCGATTTACCTTTATGAATAAATTAACATATTATTATGAGCTAATATTGCAAACAAAGGTTAGGACCAAACATATACATATATATTTTGTCAAGATCTTTTATTTAAAATAAAATAAATAAATAAATAAGGTCTTTATTTTCATTTCGAGATAATACATAGCAAAAAAAAATAATGATAAAGCAAGCGAGAACACAAAAAGAAAAAAAAATTATATCCGAAATGAAAAACGCCGAAGGTCAGCTGGGAGTGAAAACCAAAAGGTAATCCGCTCCCCCTGTTCTTTACCTTAAGCAACGTCAATTGAATGGCGCTGTTTTTTAGACGGCATAATTATGCACAATTGGTCATAACAGTTGTTTTACTAGGGGCCATAATTCTGCACAGTTGGTCTAAATAGATATTTGTTTCATTTTAGAAATAATATATAATCCAGAAAATGAAGCAGATGCAGCTATTTTGCTGGATTTTCTGGAAGATTGATAAGACTTGGAGTTGAGCAATGATGAACAAAAGGAAAAGGAAAATGATTTCCAAGTTCTTACTCCAGATATTGTTCGTGTAGAAGCTGACAAAGTTGGTACAAAAACTTTTGAAATCCCTGAATTCTATTGGGACGATAAAGATAAATTACCTCTGTCCTTATTTGTAGAAACAGTCAATGAGCCAAAATTCAATGATATTATCACTCAACGGGATTCCATAGTGTACATGTGTGTATTCCATGGTGTAAACATAAATTTCATAATATCATAATGCTGATATAATCTGGAATTAATTAGACCAAAGCAATAATCAGTCTGAATTACTAAGCCCTTTACAATATTTTCAAAAATATATAAATGATGCAGAGTTGGAAAAAATGGCAAATGTAATAAAAAAACCCATTTCTTTTATGATAAGTGTAAGGTACATTTTATGTATAAAAAAAAGAAACTGTTTTGCTATTTATCATAGAAAATAATTTTTGTAAACATGTTTAATTGAATAATTTCCTAATTAAGTATTTAAATAATGTACATTTTTTACGTCTATTAAAACGTTTTGTACATAATTATGCACATCATTTTTTTTCAATAAAAAATAATACAAAAATTGATTAAATACACTAACTAGAGCCTTTATAGACGCACAATACATAATTATACATATATACCGAAATATTTTTTTTCTCGTTATTAGAACAATCAGGTCTCAAAGGGTTAACGATCTTATTAAATTTGTCCTAATGGCATTGGTCACCCACCCTCACGCATCAATTTTACTACCTCAATTTTATATAATACTATATTATAGTATTATATTTGTTGAAATAAATGCGTATCATAATATAAACAAATACATAGTAACAAGGGAAACAGTAAAAAATGTGAAGAACTTTAAAAAATTTAGTTAAACCTACAGTTGGAAATAACATTAAAGAAATTATTTTTGAAGATTAAAAAAATATAACCATTTCTTATTTATAGTTAATTTGTGTTGGGCTACATGCTTGGTGAAACTGTTGTTCCATTGCAGGAAGAAAAAATAATAACTACTTATTATGTTTTACAAATTTAATCAGTTGCCTGACACGTGTTTCGGCCCTTGCGGGTCATTGTCAAAGGAGTACAAGAATATACTAAATTCTATGTGACATTACAGAGGTATTTATATCATATTATGGTCATTATAAACATGTCATAAAATTAAAATTAGAATTAGAAGATTGAATAGTCAACTGTGGGGTTTCCTAACTTTTAAAGGTACAGATACATATTCAGTCCTAAATTGGTGTGCTATTAAGAATTAAGGAAGCGCCTGAAGTTATTTTGGGTTTGATTATTAACAACATTACATTTGTTTTTTATGGCTTTTTTGATAGCTATTGTTTCTAGTAAATCTAGTTTTCTGCTTTTATTGTGTATGTATATGGGTTTTATGTTGATAGAGATTGAGTGATTGTCTTTTATGCAGTGATTAGCTAACCCTGTTTTATTTTGTTTTTTAAAATAAATGTTTTGTGTTATTTAAACCTGGTGTCAAAATTTCTACCTGTTGGTCCAATGTAGATAGCCTCGCAGTTGTCGCATTTTATTTGGTGGACCCCACTTTGTAAAAGTTTGTTTTTAGTTTCTATTTCAGCATTGGATTTGTATTTGTGTAAGTTCTTTTTATTGACTTGTATAAGAATGATATTAAGGTTTTTAAGTTTTTTGGCGATTTTTTGACTTGTGTTCGCTGTATATCTTATTGAGCACTAAAACTTCTCTACAATGAACATCCCAGTCCGATTAAGGAAAAATACTGCTCAATAATATATACAGGGAACACAAGCCAAAAAACTTAAAAAACTGAACACAAGCCAAAAAACTTAAAAAACTGAACACAAGCCAAAAAACTTAAAAAACTTAATATTATCATTTCTATACAAGTCAATAAAAACAACTTCCACAAACACATATTCAATGCTAAAATAGAAACTAAAAACTTTTTACAAAGTGGGTTTGTTCGTACCAAATAAAATGCTACAATTGTGTCATTTCATTGCCTGTCCTCATTCCCTCTATACTTATTCGAATTTAAAAATAAATATATAAAAATTTGTTATAAAATATGCATTAAAAAAAATATTTAATTGTAGCTTTTTGCTAAATAAAAGATGTTACGACTACCACTACTACATCCTGTAAACAATTTTTTTAAATAAATTAAGCTTTCTAACCAAGTTGAACTCATTTACAAGTTTATTATTGCATGCGAAATAAACTCATTTTTTTGTTCTTCGTCGTCACTGACTTTCTCTAAATTGAGACTTCGATTTAAAAAGATTGTATTTGTCATGTAAAGGTGCCGGTTTCTTGTAAAATGTCTTTACAAAACATACCCCATATTCCTTAGACCGAAATAAGCCAATTTCAATAATACAAAGCTGCTTAGTTTGTTCGATAGACGGCTCGGAAATTACAATTTGGAAATTGTTTTTTTTTATTCTAAATTTAGAACGACACAAGCGATTTTGATATAGTCAGATCTGGTCTTAACGTGCGGGTCCAAAGGTCACTGATCATATGCGTCAAATCAGACAACACAGAGGCTATCAAAATGTTGTGAGATTATTTACAAATATACCGAAGGAAGAAAAAATAGTTTCATTATTTTAGCTATCGCGAAGATAGCCACATATACCTAATATTATTAGTTTTGTAAAAATTATGTACAGGGGAGTTGAAAAAGTTACAAAAAAAATATATAATCGTTAATTAGATACCTACTGTACCCTTTAATTAAAAACGACAATAATAAACAGTGCAATTTATTTTAACAATTTTACTACTAAAACCTAAACATACAATGGCATTTAGTCTAATAAACTATTTCGATAATGAAAGAAAAAGTGGAAATTCGCAAACCAATATGCAGGAAACCGTAATGAAAACACTGGGAATTAGTTTAAGGACTATGCAGAATAATGTGCATGAAAAAAAAGCATAATATAATACCCAAGGATACTAAAAAACGTAAACGAAAAACACCGTTTATAATTATAGCCTAAAAGCTCTCATCGTCACTTATAAAATCTGAAAAGTCCTCGTCGTCTGAGTCGTCTTCGAATGGAGCAATTATCATTGGCGCTACTTCGACATCTAGTAATTGTTTTTGATCCCACTAATCCTTTATTAATATTTCTGTATGTTCCATCGATTTCTTCCAGTACTCTTGTGTAATATGATCTACGAATCTTGCCAAACTATTTGTACTTGGTCGGATTTAAGACCATCACCTACATGTTTTTCATAATAAGACTTTGCACCAGCCCATATTAATTCTATTGCGTTAAACTGGCAATGATATGCCGGCAGTCGTAGAACCTCATGACCATATTCACGCAGTATTTCATCTACCGCGTATATTTTGGGTTTTTTAAGAGACTTTGCTATTGATGAGAGTTCCGATTTAAGCATATTTGTTTGGTAAAGGATTTTGGTTGTGTTTTTCCAGCCACTCATAAATATCACTTTTCCTCCAAGATGAAGTAGGCTGTTTATTTAAAATTCTTGAATGATATGATGCATTATCTAATACAATTAAAGACGGAGCATCCAAATTTGGTATCAATTGAACTTTTAACCATTTTTCAAACATTTTGCAATTCATATTATCATGATAGTCAGCACTTTTTGATGTTGAAGAAAAAATTAAACTCGCAGCTGCAACATATCCTGTTGCAGAACCGGCATGCAAAATAATAAAATGCTTTCCCGTACCGCACCCCCTTTTTCCTTTTAACACTTTTTACAGACCCATCTTACCAAGATTTTGAACCACTTCCATTCGAAAATATCCACGTTTCGTCTAAAAATACCACTTTTCTAAATTTCAATTTGTAATTGTCCGTATATTTTTTTAAAAACTAAACACGCTGACTCACTATCTGTGGCTGCTCACATAAAAATCTTCGGTTACAGTCTTTTTTATAGCGAAAACCTAAATTTTTTATTAATTTTGATAACGCTTCAAGTCCAATTTCCAAAACACCCCGAATATTTAATGTTTTTTGTAAAACTGGAAGAGTTACATTGGTTTTTGATTTGTATAAATCGTAAATCACATTTCGAACTCCCATTTTAATATTTTCGCTTAAATCCTCAGTCTTTGGCTTTCTTCGTTTACACTTTTTAGTATTCTTGTGTATTATGTTATGTTTTTTTGCACAATCCTTAAACTAATTCCCAGTGCTTTGGCTACTGTTTCCTGAATATTGGTTGGCGAGTTTCCACTTTTTCTTTCATTTTCGAAATAGTTTATCAGATTAAGTACCATTTTTTTAAATTGTGGATGCAAAAACCCAGAAAATTGTTTCATTTTGTCACAAACTGTCAAAGTCACAAAACTGGCATATTTAAAATAAAACGTAGCTGGTGCTATTATAAGCTTTTTAGAATCGCTGGAAAGTAAATACATATCTTTTTTTTTCATGTCAAAATGGAATAAGTCTGTCTCATTTATCTTACGTATTTTATTTAGAGGGTAAAATTAAACGCAAGTAAAGAAAACAAAAACTGAGAGTATGTCTTACTTGAATCGTATGACCCGCACGATAAGACCAGATCCGACTATGCAAATTGTTACGTTGGCATAGTTTTATGGACAAAAAAACCTATATTAAAATATTTCTAATAATTGTACATTCGCGAACGCAAAAAAAGGGGTCTGGGTATAAAACTAAGATGGCGAAACTTAGTTACTACCAAAAAGGTACTCTTAAAAAGACTCAACTACTTTTATGGTTTTTGCGAAATTGACATTTTAATAATTGCTGGTTGTTTAACAAAAAAATTAAGTTATCATTTCCGCTGTGTTACCTTTTCCAACTTTCTCTAAATTCAGGTCGATTTTCCAAAATCTTGCTTGCATCACCCCAATCCATAAGGGCGGGGACAGAAGTGATGTGTGCAATTACCGGCCAATATCCGGACTAGATTGCATGGCAAAGTTTCTTGAGTCGATAGTTGTTGATAAGCTCCATTTGTGCTTTCACGGTACAATTTCTAACCAACAACATGGCTTTCTCCCCATTCGTTCTTGCCAAACTAATCTATGCATTTATTCTCAATATTTAAGCTTTATAGTGGATTCGGGAACCCAGGTTGACTCAATTTATTTAGATTTCACAAATGCCTTCGATATGATGGATCACCACATCCTCATTGAGAAATTAATGACTTGCGGCATTACAGATCCTTTGTTATCTTGGTTTTCGAGTTACCTATGTAATCGCACACAATTTGCTAAAATTAATGGAGTCCTGTCAAGGAACATTACCATAACCTCCGGAATCCCTCAAGGGCCTCACTTGGGTCCGTTTCTATTTCTCAAGTTCATAAATGATCTTACGGATTTAATCAAAGACTGCAAGTTCCTCTTATATGCAGATGATCTTAAAATATTATTTTATAAAATCACAAATATTAACGACTGCCGCAAATTACAACACGCAATCGACAAACTAACTACCTGGTGTAAAGCAAACCAAATGGAACTGAATACCTCAAAGTGTAAGGTTATATCTTTCTCCAAGAAAAAAGCACCAATACTGTATCATTACTCCATTTCCAATACTCCTTTACCTCGAGTTAATGTAATGAATGACCTGGGAGTTCTTTTCGACACCGAATTGCGATTTAACGATCATATAAACCACATTTTATATAAATCTTTTTAAATGTCAGGATATATAATGAGACGTTGCTGGGAGTTCACAGATATTGAAGTTTTAAAGTTACTATATTATTCTCTAGTACGAAGTCATATATAATACTGTTGTATAGTATGGGTACCTTACTATAAAACTCATATTGATCGGATTGAGCGCGTTCAGATTAAGTTTAGCGAATTTCCTATTGTATAAATTAGGTATAGACAAAAGCACTTTATCACATCACCAGCGATTGTTAATGTTGAATTTGGACAGCCTGGAGAAGCAAAAAATCTTTCTCACAATTTTATTTGGCGTCAAGATTATAACTAATAACATAGCTTGCTCCGATCTTCTGGAACTCATCAACTATCGTGTTCCTGCACGTGGCATGCGCCTAACTGAAATGTAGGTACTCAATCAACAGAAGTTGCACCGACATTGGCAGGAATAGTGCATTTAATCGCATAATGCAGTATTTCAATAAATATCTTCCCGCCACCATCGAATTTAATAGTTCCATTATAACATTTAAAAATAAGTTAAAAGTGACTTTATCCACCATTACCTGAAGATCGCGAAACAATTGCAAGTCAAATGCCATGTTATTTTATATTTGCTATTTAAGTCACATATTATTATTAGTTTTACTCATTGTTTATTATCAGTTTTTGTCCTTTCTGTTCCCATAAATTAACTAGGTGCCTGTTAGATTGTAAGAATTGCTTAAATGTACTATTTGAATTTGTATCTGTAATGTACTGTACTGAAATAAGTAAAAAATCATTTAAAATTGTACGTCATAATGTCATCTGTCATACGCCATTTAAACAAAAAAAAATATAAAATTTATTGCTGATGGGGTCTCTTTAAAAGGTACAATATCTGACTTCTTCCTTATTTACGTATAATGGAATTGGCTTTGTTTATTTTTTTTAATAAAAGTGATTTTGTTATAAATGGAGACCTACCCAGCTCTTATACTTGGAATAGGGAATCATTTAGTATTCAAGTAGTCTGGCCCATAATTATCCTAGAATTCTTAGTGCTAACATTGTTAACGTACTGTCAGATAAGATAAATAAAAAAGTGAAAAAGAAGTTAATCTTGTGTGCTGCTATAGAATGGATGAGGTTTTTGACTGTATGAAATGACCCAGTACTTATATATCTGTATCTGATATCCTATAATTGTTTATTTATTTGTTTTCTCTAGGACTACTTTGACTATTTCCCTACAATAATTTTATATTTCTTATGAGAAAATTAACGTTTGGAACTGAATTTGAATTTCGAGTTCGAATTTGAATTTGAAGACGTGCAGGATCGATTACACCGCATACTTTAACGATATTTTTTTAAAATCTTACTTTATATTATCTTCTTAAGTCAACCTTAAAACTAAACCGCCAGTAAAAATACCCAAAAGCTCTGGTATAATCGGTTATCTAAAGTCGCCACAGTGGTTCTTTTCCCGTGCGTTCATTTTTACGTCATCAAAATCGTATGAATCAAATCAAAATTACGAGACGAAAAAAGTCAAAACTAAGTTAGGTTCATAAAATGGACGTGCGTGCCTACCGTTTGACGTACATACCTACATAATATCCCAAAAAATTATTATTTATTTTAAGTTTTGCCCGGCATTCTCTATAATCTAAAAGAAATTGACAAACAAATGTTAATACATTTAATACTATTTTTAAAGCTTAAAATCTAGAAAAGTTTGGTGTTTTATTGACTATTAAAATCGCAAAAGTCAAATTTTTAACATCCTTTCATTTAAGGGAATTTAGCCACTGCCGTAAACTTTTCAAAGAACTTTCACGGTTAGAATATTTAAAATAAATAAATTAGGTATTATAAAAATCCATAAATACTTACCGCCAAAACAGATGGTGGGTATAATTAGCTCTAAAAAGAACTATTTTTAGAAAAAGGAACAGTTTTAAGGCACACAGATTTACAAAATACGAATTAGATTGGCAGATCAAAATAAGGTTAACAATGACGTTCTAAAATACAACGGTTGTCAACTAAACAAATAAAAAAAGTAATTAATTGACGTTTATAGTTTTATTCTTGTCTAGCACATTATGTTATTGCGGAATCTTGGAGACGTTTTTTTATGCTTTTATTCAAACTTGTTACTGTAATAAACAAGGATGCAGAGTTATTAACAACGTTGAGTCCTGATCGTTGATTGATGACGCACGGGCAAAGATCCACTGTGGCGACTTTATGTCACTTTATGTCAAATGATGTAGATAGAACTTCTGCTATGTTAGACAAGGTATCCTTTTATTTATTCACCATCCCTAATTATTTTAGTATGTTTATATTAAAATTATTTTCTCATTTCTAGGTTGTTTGGAAGCCTGTGAAACTGGAAAATTTAATCAGGTAGGTTTATTTTACTATAACTTTTAAATCAGAAACTAACGTAACACGATATTCAATATTGAATATACGAGGTGTTCGGAAGAACGAGGTCAATCCGATAAATATTCCTTGAGCGCAAAGATAATATGACTTTTATAATGTCATTTTTCATTTTTGACCCTGATGTTCGATACGTCAAGTTTGAAATTGAAATATGCTTTTTTAAATAATTCGAGCATTTAATAAGATATTAGTTTCAAATTTAGTATATTATATTATTATAAAGTGTCTTTCCGCACTTGTTAGGAAAATAACTATTTTTCATTGTATTTCGGTTCTCAGGTAACAGAAATTTAAAACTACATGGTGATTTAATGCATTGGGAAATAAAAAAAAAACTCTTTAATGAAAAGGTACCCCCGTGCTTTTGGATTTTTGGATTTTGTAATCAAATTAATTTCAGTTATAGATTCACACTGTATACAGGGTGTTAATTAGCTACGTAGACAAACGCTAAGGGGTAATTCCTTGTATAATTTTAAGATAAAAAGTTCATATAAACGTATATCCTAAAATGCTTAGTTTTCGATATACAGGGTGCTAAAGTTTTAATTTTTTTTTGGTTTTCTTAATATTCCTTTGGAATCTTTAGGAATAATTAATTCAAACTTTGCACAAATAATAGATTTACCAGTATCTACGAAATAACATTATTAATATTTAAATTAATCTACAGGGTCCCTGTTTTTTTGTGGTCATGGCCCCTTTACGCCCGTCCAATTTACTTAATACGACGTCACTGACTAATTTTAAGAACAAAATCTAATTTACCATTTTATTCTCTAACATTTACCTATCTTGAAGTTTTTACTCTCTCTTACGACTTAAAAAATATCTTGAGAAATAGTATATTAAAGTATAAGTGGATATTAAGGTCTTTTTGAAATAAAGCAAGTGTTTTAAAGACCAGTTATCCACGAATACTTTACAATATTTTTTTTTATTGGTACACTGAGGAAAATCACTCAATACAAGTATTTTTTTGAATATATGTGTATTACCACAAGAAAAAAACCATTTATCCCTAAAATATTTCGTTTAGTCGCAATCAAGGACGTTTTTTTGACAACAATATTGTTACGTGTGCTCAATGCTTTTTTAAGGTAACAGAATATCATATAACCATAACAATATGTATCCAATAAAGTGTTTTTAAAAAGTATTTTTTTAATTCCTATAAGGTTCTCTTATTACCAAAAAAATAAAAATAAAAACTAACCAATCTTTTATACCTATCTAAAATATACCTTTTTGGAACTAAACAGTTGCTTTTTTAAAACAAGGTGAAATCGTTTTGGTTCATTTTAATGCCATTTGCAGTGTTGTTAGTTTGTTTAGTGGTTGGTGGATTATATTTTATAGTGGATGTTTGATGGCCATTGATTTGATAAATTTTTTATATTCTAATAATTTCATATAGGGTGGTGTACTTTTAGTGGAACGATAATAGGTGTTGTGGCGGTGTGTCCCCAAATTCAGGTAGGTACAATTATTTTACCAAATTTATTACTTAATAAGTAACTCATGTTTATCACATTACTCTACTTAGGTACCTACAAAAAATCGTTGACTTAGGTGAGTCTTTAAATTTTGTTAGGCGAGAAATTATTTTTTTCAGAAATACAATACAAATTTAGGGGATAGAATCGGAAAACAATCTGAGTTTTTGAGATATTTCTTCCCCGTTCTAAATTTTGCAATGCAAAATCGCATTTGTTAGGTTTTCTGATACCTATTAATTAAAAAAATGGCTAAAAAGGGTCATGTTCCTAGCAGTTTGATACTTTCAGATCAGTCAGATCCCCCCGTTATTAAACAAAGTTTAACATACAATTTTTATCAAAAATACTGCCCTAATGAGTGCAGAACGGAAACTTAATGTTCGGAATGAATTAAAAAATATAAGTAATAAATATAATTATTGGTAAAATAATTGTACCTACCTACCTGAATTTGGAGACACACCGCTTATGTATAACGTTGTACTAAAAGTACACCACCCTATATAGAATTATTAAAATATAAAAATTTTATCAAATCAATAGCCAAAAACATCCACTATAAACTAATCCACCAACCACAGCCATTTTGACGAAGGAGCTAAAAAAAGGAATTTAGTAGTAGCTAGGTGGACTAGCTACAATAAAAATAAAATTATTTTATAGCTGGCTGATTATTTTTAGGAGTAAAACCGATACTTTTCTAACTACACGACCTCAATTAATCACAAAATCATTTTTGTTTACCACTGCATTATATATTTTTTATGGCAATAGAGTTGTCTTTTAACAGCAAAAGAATAATATTTAAAAAACGACAATGTTGAGGTTAAAACGTCATTTAAAAAAAAAGAACCTTGTAGCGACAACAGAGTTGTTTTTTCGGCGCCTATTTAATGCAGATTTCTTGCTACTGCGAATGGATTTCTAGCTACGGCTAATAGAGTTTTCTCTCAGTGTACACTTATTGGTATTTATATTACAAAAAATGAAAATAATAACTTAGTAACTAAGTGAAATGGTCGAATTCGTGATGTGATATACCTGTCGTTGTCATGAAAATGAGGAGAACAAAAAATATCTTCCAATCTGTCACTTAAGATTCATTGTTGTCACCGTTGACATTGGTTCTGTATTGCTTAAAAAAATATTTTATTTGACGTAAAAAGGTAATTCTGTCATATCAATAATTAAAAAGTTGACATATTTATACTTCACGTTTCAAGGGTTGTTGATGTTGCCATGGTAACTTTAAAACACGCGCGTTTTTGAAAGTGGACGGCTACTCTCTGGGGAAAATCTCGCGGTAAAAGGGCTTGCACACGCTGTATGTGATATGGATAAAGTTGCTGTTCCTGTAAAATTTGCCATACCAAAACATGTGTAATATTTAACTCAGCGGCAATTTTCGTGTACTTGTTGCAGGATTTTCTCCTATAATATTAAGAACAGCTTCCTCTAATTGAACTGTCCTTACTCTTCTGGGTCTTCCTACAAGGGCATTTGATCTTCTAAAACTACCTGTCTCACTAAGTCTGGAGTGAATATTAGCAAAAGTTTGTTTGTTAGGCACACGACGTTCAGGAAATCTTTCTTGATACATTAGTCTTGCTGAACGAGCGCTACCATTCGCCATTCCATACACAAAATGCATACCTGCCATTTCAGCGTTTGTAAATTCAACCATTTTAACAAAAACAAAACTGAAAAATCTCTTACTTAAGTTGACAAAGTGCAAAAATAAAAATATGTAGCAAGTTTTGATAACTAAACTGTCATAATTGTTGATTTTATTATTTTTATTGTTTGTCAAAACCGACTTTGTCATTTTTGGCTTAAGAGCCCTGCCAACTTACCATTTGCAAATTATCCAATATTAACAATACATTATTTTATTTTTCTCAAGATATCTTCTAAGCCGTAAGAGATAGTAAAAAACTTCAAGATAGGTAAGTGTTAGAGAATAAAATGACAAATTAGATTTTGTTCTTAAAATTAGTCAGTGACGTCGTATTAATTAAATTGGACGGGCGTAAAGGGGTCATGACCACAAAAAAACGAGGACCCTGTAGATTAATTTAAATATTAATATGTTAATTCGTAGATACTGGTAAATCTATTATTTGTGCAAAATTTGAATTAATTATTCTTAAAGATTCCAAAGGAATATTAAGAAAACCAAAAAAAAATTAAAACTTTAGCACGCTGTATATCGAAAACCAATCATTTTAGGCTATACGTTTATATACATTTTTTATCCTTAAATTATACAAGGAATTATCCCTTAAAGTTTGTCTACGTACTTAATTAGCACCCTGTATAATTTGATAAGAAAAAATGTTAGCGCTCTATTTTTTGTATTTAGAAAAAATCATAGTAAAATCAGTTTAAGAAATTTCACGCATTATATACAATACACACGTTATCGCATTTGTTAAACGATTTTTCTGCGTATTATATTATACCTTCCACCTGTTGCACACCGACGAAAAGCTTTATTTTTTGTTTTTAATTGCAAACTGATTAATTAATTCTTAATAAAAACCGTGGCCGATTCCGTCTAATAATATTTACCAAGAACTTCTCTCGCATTTTATGAAGACCTGATGGTAATTAAAAAAGATTTTTTAAATTTAATTTCAATTTTAGTCCCAAAACTCCAAAGTAGAGAGATTCTTTAAGATCTTTTTAATTTTATGTTTTAATAAAAAAAATTTAAATAATTTTGATTTAAATTAGTTATAAATTAATGGTTTACTTATATTTCACGAAGGATTGCTGATAAAAATCGCTTCAAACTTTATATGTGAGGCATTTCCTTAAGAGTCCATTACCGCGTTTAAAATAAACACATTATTTATTTATTTCATAACAAAAAAGCCTGTATATGGATGTGCCACATATAAATCTAAAAGTAACACATGTATTAACTTACTTAACATTAAAAAAAGGACTACATTTAAGCAAAGGTGTATTTGCATACACACAAAGCTCACTCTTCCATGTAGCCCTATGAATGAAATATCTTTATCTTAAACAATATGAACCTTAAGTTCTAATTTAAAGTTAGTATTTTAGCAATTAATAATTAACTAATTAATCTACCCATTTCAATTAATCTAGTAATTTATTTCATATTTCATGTAAGCTAAATAAAGTCGATTCACCCAGTAAACCTGCAAGATGGCCGACATGTCATATGACAAAAGTCATATTCCAGCTAAATAAAACGAATTGTTGCATTTTCAATGACTTTTGTCATATGACATGTCGGCCATCTAGCAGGTTTACTGGCTAAATAGACTTTATCAAAATTAACAATAATTCAATTATCTATCATTAGTTTTTTTTAAGGTACGCTTAAAATTGTTTGGCTCAAGCTTCTGTAGATCATTCGGTAAACATTAAAATTTAGCATGCAGAAATATAGTGTAAAAAAAGCCCTCTGAAACTGTGATGTGCGATGCAGTGGAATAGTAAGCTGATCATTTCAACGAATATTTATATTATGTACGTCCGAACGAAACAGAACTTTACGATGAAGATAACTTGCTTTACCATATTTAACGACTTTGTGAAACAGGGTTCAGTAATGTAGGATCGCCTTTTAGAAACATTTAGCCAGGATAGCTCAGTTAATCTATCAGACACAGATGCCCGCCCCCTGAGATCAAGTATATAACGCACGCAGCAGTTTTGAATTTTTTGCAGACGTCGATGGTTATTCTGCGTTAGGCAAGGTCCATAGATAACGTCTCCATAATTAAGGTGTGATAATACAAGGGATTCACATAGGATTTTTTTAGCTTTCTTGTTCAGGATATCACGATGATTATAAAGTAATCTTAGATTAGAAAAAGCCCTTTTATTAATTTCCAATACCTGTCTGTCAAAGCGCAGGTCAGGATCAAGAAACAGACCAAGATCGCGAGCCGAGTCAGTCAAGAGCACTGGCTGATTATTAAGCTGCACATTGATTATATTTTTGACCCTTACTCGAGCCTGCCTCGGCCCAAAAAGCATAATCTGGGACTTGGACGGGTTCAGGGACAAACAATATTTTTCCGATATATCGAGCAGTGCTTGCAGATCATTATTCTTTTATTCAGCAAAGTTACTCCGTTAATAAGGTTCGATTCATAAAAAGAAATATAAAGTTTCGTATCATCCACATAAAAGTGACTTTTGCAGTATTTAATAAATTTTTAAAAAGATGAAATGTAGATAGAAAAAAGAAGTGGGCCTAAGATGGAACATTGAGGTACTGTGCGCTGTTGCCAGTCAGACAAATAACTTTCAATTAAACGCAGCGCACCTTCACTAAAATTGATGTAGCCAACAGTAGCCGATGATTTATCCTATCAAACGCTTTCGTGTAATCGAGTAATACTACCAGAGTGAGTTCGTTATTATCTGTTGCTGTCAGGACATCGTCGGTCACTGACAATAAAGCCGTTGCACAGCTATACGTAGGTCTAAAACCCGACTGCTTTTCAGGTAATACGTTGTACAAATCCACGTGTTTTTTTATTTGTGAAAAAAAAATTTTTTCTAATATTTTTGAGAGAGTTGGGAGAATACTGATTGGCCTTACATCTTTATAGTCGAATTTTTTTTCTTTGCCAGGGGTCGAACTGCTGCGGTCTTCCAGCACTCAGGAAATATGTTTTGTTCTATTCAGAAAATAATTATATGGAATTATGAAGGGACAACAGAGTAGTAACATCCGTAGATTTATTTCGTCATTACCTTGAACTAAATCCAATAGTAGGTATAGTCCTCTTTTGGGTCTGTGTAGGAATAAGCGAAAAACTGATAATATGGGAATTTGTATTATTATTTATTATTATTATCATTGTTTGGAAATAGTAAGCTGTAGAACCGATGAAACTATTGCATCAATTATTTTATAAGGTATCACAAATACATGTAAAATTTGTGAGTCCGGTCCTAGAATTCACTCCAACTTATAAAAATTTAATAGACCAGAATTGGCAAAGTGTCACGTGAGTTCGAATCCATCTTGCGGGCGGAATTAAAATTTTTACTGTATACAGAAAATATTAGTTTTGGGTGACGATACCTAAAAACACTGCAGCACTTTTTTTGAATTTGCTTTTATCAACTTTTTTCGGTAATAATTTATAGCGCTGTGTATATTCTATACATAGGACATAAATATCATGAAAATGAGCATTTTAATAACAAAAAAAGATAATAATATATTCCCTCATGGTGTCTACAAAATTTAGACCCGATTTTACATGAGAAAAGGTTCCTTTGTAGTTATTTTGATTAATGCGTTCATTCTTGCCGTTTTTATAGGAAAATTTATTTCATTTATTCCTGCCTTATAAAAAGATTTCCTGCGCGATTGTGGGGACATTTATCACTTTTATTCGAGAGGGGATTTCGTGTTAAAATTAATTTAATTAGAGAATCTGGAAGGGAGACAATGCCTTTAAAAGGGATCTTTAGAAGTAGGCTGGCGACACAGTAATCAACTTAGTGTCCCTTTTTTATTATAAATGATGTTCTACTACCTATTAGACGACAATGATTTGAAATTGAATTAAAAGAAAATCGAGCGTATATTATTAGGTATATTTACCAGCTAAGAATGTAATGGCAGCCGTTGTCATATGACATTTTTACTATCCTTTTGTTTACACAACAGGGCCGGATTTCTCTTTTTCACTTAGTACCAACTTTATACTTATAAACTCCCCCGCAAAAAAACAGGTTTGTCGATAATTTTGTTAAGGATATACCATGCTACTTCAAAAAATAGTTCAATTTGCTGGAATGGTATTATACAGCGGTAAAAGTATTTATGTATTTTCGTACCAACTTAAAACCACCCTGTAGAAGATCCGAAACATTTGGTTTCATTCTCATCTATTTTCTAACAAA
This sequence comes from Polydrusus pterygomalis, assembly GCA_963969555.1. Lineage (NCBI taxonomy): Eukaryota > Metazoa > Arthropoda > Insecta > Coleoptera > Curculionidae > Polydrusus > Polydrusus pterygomalis. The sequence continues at coordinate 16,845,796 of OZ018381.1, read as the reverse complement.
GTTTCATCTATTCCTAATAGACAGGTTTTTAAATGATCTCAATATCTCAATTTTTAAAGGAAATATTCAATTTTTTAAATAAAATGCGAATTTCTACAATTTCCTTTATTCGAACGTTACCAAAACATGAAATAGAAATGAAAGTAATAAAAAAAAGTAGCGAACGTATCTCAATGGCACGTATGGCCATCTCTAGCTGCAATGACAACTCGTATTCTTGGAGGCATTGAATGGATAAGATGGATTATCCGTTCTTAGGGAATCTGTGCGTATTCCTCGGCAAGTGATGTCCTTAATTCTTGCTTGGTTGCACAAGGCGATGGCGAACTGCTCTTTAAGCTGATCCCAGAGTTGCTCGATTGGGTTCATGTTCGGGCTACAAGCAGGCCAATCCAATATCCTAATAGCAATCATCAAGTGTAACAATCTGTGCAGTATGGGGCTGTGCATTATCATGCATTAGTATGAAATTGTCTCCAATTAAAGGAGCGAACGGAATGACAGGTTCTTCAAGAATTTCTTTGATGCATGTATCTGATGGCATTCAATGCTCCATTTTCCACAAATATGAGATCAGTTCGCACTTTAGGACAAATACCTGCCCGTACACCATAATAGAACTGCCTTTATAAGATATGAGCTCTGTTATAGTGCAGTCGGCAAATCTCTCATTTGGTCTTCTGTATACTCGTTCACGACCATCAGGCGACCAAAGACAAACCCTTGATTCGTTAGTAAATAGAACATTACTCCACTGCTCCTGAGTCCAATTCATATGTGCCCTTGCGAATCTCAGTCGATCCCGTCTATGTCGTGGAAGTAGTCTAGCTGCTTTTGCTGGCCTACGCGAACGAAGCCCAGCTTCTTTCAGCCTTCTTTGAACGGTATCATTACTTATGGTGACTATGCGTACGATTTGTAAATCATTTCTTAAAGAAACCGGTCGGCAACTGCGGATGTTATTTTCTTTCTTCCAGACCCCTGTCGACTATTTAAATCGCCTATCTACAAATCTGTAAAAAAATCATAAAAATCAGATTAAAAATAAAAAAGTTACCAAGCCACAAAATTAGCCAAAATTTTAGGGTGGTGTTTTTTTTTTGTTGGGGAGTTTATAAGCCAAATGCATTTTGTTGTGGACTTGATGTAAAATACTGTATGTAGGATTGTGATTGAAGGACATAATTTAAGTTGTCAAAATAAAAATACTTTGTCCTGGTAGAGTCTCACTTAATGTATGGTATATGTTTCTGGGGACATGGTAGACGTGAGTTATTCCAGTACATGTTTGTGTTGCATAAGCGAGCAGTTAGTTATATGTGTAGAGTGGGAGTGAGAGTGCACTGTGGGCTTCTTTTTGTAAGGCCGAGTATTCTAACTCTGGTAAGTTTGTTTGTGTTGGAAACTGCATATTAGATCCATAAGTCCGTTTTACTTGGTTAAATAACTGTTCTCCCAGGACGATATAATACGAGAGGCTTGGATAAACTCTCCTTGCCTATTCCCAAATCCACATTCAGCAACCAATAACACTGGGGAACAGCAATTTTGTTGACTTGGACCTATTTTTGACTAATTTTTGGTCTCTGAATTTAAAAATATTCACAATTTTTATCTATCACGTCAAGTTTTTAAGCTACAGCATATCCTCTCTTTACCTTAAAAGTCATACCAAATAGGCATAAAAAGGAAAATAAGGTGAGATCTGACCAAATAAATTAGAATATTTTATTCATACAGAGGTTAATAAATTAATAGGTACTTAAAATGTGTTTATACAAAAAATAATAAAAAAAGATATTATGCTAAAAATTTTCGCTTATAGTTTTTTCTGGAGTGTTCGACTTGTGAACATTCTTGCTTGATGCTCCAACAGTAGTCTGCCATCATACTGACATCCTATCTACCTTGATACCGTGCCTCCATAACCTCTAGATCTTGGTGGAATCGCTTACCCTGTTCATCGCTAACAGCACGAAGATTTTTTGGGAAGATGACTATGTAAAAAATGCTGTTTGATACTCATATTTCAACCAAGCTTTTTAAAGCTCTCCAAGAGTTGTTGAACAATTTCGATGTAATTCTGGGCTCGTGTATTTCCAAGAAAGTTTTTAACAATATTTTTAAATGCCAACCAAGATTTCCTTTCAAGTTCGGTCATTGTTTCAATGAAACGTTCATCTTTAATAAGTTGCCGAATCTGTGGACCATCAAACACTCCAGCCTTTATCTTTTCATATGACCTAGGAAATGCCGAAATAATATACTTAAAACAGTCTCCTTCAATTGTCAAAGCTTTAACAAATTGCTTCATGAGACCTAGTTTTATATGCAAAGGTGGAAATATAATGTTTTTTCTGTCGACAAGTGGCTGATTTAGAATGTTTGGATCACCAGATATTAGGTCAGATCTTGGGGGTCAGTTCGACATTACTCAATGCTTCTCACGAGCTGTCCCACATACACAAAAAACAGGGATACTTGGTATATCCTCGTTGCTGGCCAAGTAGAAAACAAACCATTTTAAGGTCAACACAGATGATCCATTGGTGCATGTTTCGCTGCTGTGATTTGCGTTTAATTCCGCCAAGCGTAGTCGCATGCGCAACAAATGTAGAGAAAAAACTCGCCGTGATAGGAAAAAATTGACTAAAGTTTTGGAATCAGCATGTTAACTTACCTCTAAAACAGCTTTAAAATCTAACTCAACAGAAATTATGTTTCAAATTGTTCCCCAGTGTAATTTATGAAGGCATAAAAATCTATAATCATATTCCACAATCAGTAAATGATTGTCAATGCCTCAAATTTTTACGAAAATATTTAGGGAGTTATTGTTAACAAGAGCATTTTATGCATTGGCAGAATAATATAACTGTATTTTTAGATGTGGTTACTTTCATTTTTATTATTTCGGATCGACAGGATGCAATCTGTGGCTTCTGGAGGATGGCTTGAATTGCCTACTTTTCATCTTGTCCGGGGCTGTTTCCAAGGTAGATGTTTATAAAACAAACCTATCGTTACCATTTGTCAAGATTCGAGGAATATTAGGTCAGAAAATTGTATGATACAAAAATAAATTAGCTCGCAATAAAACAATTACTTATTTATTACAAGTATAACTAGTAGAGGTACATAACGTGATATTTTGAAAGTTATTTGAAATAGGAGGCTATTAAAGTCTTAATGTCATAATGAAGCTGAAGCTCTTATATGCAAATACGCATTGTCTCGATGTATATTTCACAAAATTTTATGATACTTTGGTGTTGTCCATACTTAATTATAGTTCTGTTCTGTTGTGTACGGCAACTAAATGAATATATGTTAAATAAGTATCGTATACAAAAAGGTTAGAATAGCTATAGATATATTTTTGATCATGTTTCGCCGTTCATATCACGACTTAATTGGCTAAATATAGAGAATAGGGGAAAAATGCTTTTCTTAACATTTATCAAATAATAAAGTCAAATAGTCCACCTTATCTTATTGAAAGACTTTCAAGGCGACAGGATTACCACTCTATTAACATTAGATCTCGCTCATCGTTTTATATTCCTAAACATAGAGCTGCTTTGTTTCAGAGATGTTTTTCTTATTGTTCCGCGAGTCTCTATAATAAGCTCACTTTTTTTTCAAACAATTTATGCGTTGTATTGTTCAAAAGGAAATTAAAGAGTGAATTACTGGTTACTCAGTCTTAAGTTTAAGTACCTTCGATTATATCTTGGATTTTTTTTTCTTAACAATTATTGTATGTACTTACACTTTTTGTATCTGAATGTATATGCGCTTCTAATAGTATGATTAGACACAGTATGTTGAGTGTATAAACCGTGCGAGCAAAATTTATTGGCATCAAAGAGGGCTTGGATTAAAAAACGTAGGGCTTGGTTTAGATCACAATGATATGGGGACGATATATCTATCCAAATCTAGGTTAAACTTTGGTCAAATTCATATTATGACATGGTATGCCGGACTAATGAGTAATAAAATAAGTAGATAAATGCAAATTTATTTTTGATGTTTACAAAATTAACAAAGTAAGAATATACAGAAAGAAAAAGAAAAATAATTACATAAATTGCTGAAATTGGCCACCGCCATATGCTCCAAGCACAAATTCACACATTTCTTCATATTTTCGAAAGTGTTGATCAGCATCTCTGGAGAAATGTTACCACATTGTTGGATAATCCTTTCTTGTAATTGTTCTAAATTTGCAACTGGGTGTTTTAAAAATAGTGTTCTTTAAATGAGGAAAAACAAAGTAATCCATAACCGTTAAACAAGGTGATCTAGGTGGGAATTCAATGTCTGATCGAAAACTGATCAATCTGTCGTCGAAAAATAGTTTCGGCGGCTGTATGGGAGGTTGCACCGTCCTGTTGAAAATATCCAAAACGTAGTTCGTCGTCAAGTAATTGCTCCACAAATGGATTCAAAATATTTTCTCTATACCGCTGTACTGTAACTGTGTCATGGAAAAAAATAGGACCAACAATTCTTCTTCGGGAAACAGCTAACCAGACACCAATTTTTTGAGGGTACAATATGTACTCTACAAACAAATGTTCAAATTCACATAACTGGAGAGGTGGAACCAGGCTTCATCCGAAAAAAATGTCATGTCTAATAAATCATTTTTTTCCAATAAATTTTAGGTAAACCGTTGAGAGTAATTCCTGCGTCTTTCAAAATCTGCGGCTTGTATTTCTTGGAATACTTGCACTTTATAAGGAAATAAATTTAGCTGCTTCTTAAGAATAGTCCTGCATGTTCCCTAAGATCTTCCCACTTCTTGGGACAGGCGTCTTATACAATTTGTTGGCGTATTTTGCATTATTTCACGAACGTTTGCAACAAGTTCTTCTGTTCTTACAGATGGTCTTCCTGCTCCTTTTTTGTGTTGTATAGAACCTATTTCCCTAAACACAGCCACGGTTCTTTTCAGGCAATGATAAAAATCCCCAGCAATAAAAGCAACGTTAGGAAAATGTTCGTGAAAATCGTCCACGCACAAACCCGGATTGTATTGTCACTCACCATTTACTCTAACCCTGTTTCGAAAATACGCTTCAACCATGAATGTTTTGTGCTCTTCCGTAAAGCCCACTGTGTGAATTGTTCAAGAAATTGGAAAAATTAGCGATGAATCAAATTACTTGGAACTACTGTCAAAGATAACGGAATAACTGATTGATTGTTAATTCAGGTAGTTACTGACACCCAACAGTTATTAAGCTCTACGGCTAAGCATTACGTCCTTAGATGCAAAGCCGTCTTTGATGCAACGGTACCTACTTCTATAGTTTTATATTAATTTTTTATGTTTTATTATTTCCACCATCCGTATTACCGAATACTCTGATTTCGGGCGCCCCCCAATCCATCCGGATCGGTATCAGATATGCGTCCCTTTCGTGTATTACTATATCCGCACTCAATCCGTTACTTGGTTTCGGAGTAGGTCACTTTTCGACAACATGCCGAAGGAATACCCGAATGATACCGGAATAGCCCGACAGCTCCACATCTGTAGCGCATCAAGGTTCCCTTTCACCTGTGGCGCATTAAGAATGCCAATGTGTGTTGCATAATGCAACACTACGAAGTACGGTTGCATGGTCAAGCGAACTCAATAAGTCCGTCAAACCTGCCTGGGATCGAACCAGGTACCTTCGGCAAGCGATGCGTGAACGGTACCGCTGAGCTAGGCTGCCACCTATATCATTTACACATTTTTTTTTTATTGAATAAATACAATATTGTCTCAATATAATTATATAAAAATCTGTAAAAGAATAACAGGAATCTAATCATTAATAAAATAGTTATATTAAAATACAGGGTGTTCTCAAAGTTGAGTCATTTATTTTACCAGGTTGTAGAACTCATAAAAATAAGTAATTTTACCAAAAATCATTTATATAAAAGTTGCAGAATAAAGAAGTCATTAACAATTGAAAAAATGTAAAATTTAAAAACTTAAGACCTGCTCTTTGGTATTCTCGACCACTAAAACCCGTAAAATGAATGAATGATAAGTAATTTGTATCCTACAAAAAAATAAGCCATACCCAGTATCGCCAGTAAAAAAAACATTGATAACACAGTGGTCGAGAATATCAAAAAATCAGGTCTTACAGTTTTTAAATTTTACATTTTTTCAATTGTTAATAACTTCTTTATTCTGCAACTTTTATATAAATAATTTTTGGTACAATTACTTATTTTTACGAGTTCTACAACCTGGTAAAATAAATGACTCAACTTTGAGAACACCCTGTATAGTATAAAACAAAGTCGCTATCGCCCGTCTGTCCCCATATTCGCTTAAATCTTTAAAACTACGCAACGGATTTTGAAGCGGTTTTTTTAAATAGATAGAATGATTCAAGAGGAAGGTTTTTATGTATAATTAGCGACCCGTCCCGGCTTCGCACGGGTGCAATTTCAGAAAGTGGCATGCCGGGTACTAATATATCGGGTTTGTTCGGGTTTGTATTTATACCAGCGGGTTGCAACGCATGCCGGGTATACGCTAGTTGAACGATAAATTCCAAATTAGGATGCGTTTTATGCCTATTAAATTCCCACAGTCAGCTTGAAAAGAACTAAAAAAGTATTTCTAAATCCCAGTCTAAGAGCCTAACCAGCTGCTTCCTTATGACAGTACTGTTTAGCATATTATTATAAGGTCCCTTTTGACCGCACGTTCGTGTACGTTGGCGTCGCGTCGCTGGCAATAAATAATAATGAGATCGTTAAAAAAATAATTTTTATTTTAATTTTAGGCTTTAAGACTTGAAAGAGTATAATTTTGATCCTTCAAAAGATATTATCATTTTAATTTTAATTTTTTCATTAAAACTTTTTTTTTATTCCGCGTTAATATCCTAATTGTATATTCAACAATTTTAACGAATTCCCTTTTAATTTAGGCAATGAGTTAGATTTAATTTGGAATCGTTGTTTTAGTTTTTGTGTCCGAAAAGAACGAAGAAGTAGAAGGGCCACGTAAAAAAAAAAAAAAATTATAATGAAATTTTGACTTTTATCTCGAAATTTCAACTTTAACTACAAAATTTCGACTTTAAACTTAAAATTTTGACTTCGGTCTCGAAACTTTGACTTTAAACTCGTACTACTTGAGCTTAGCACTAATGAGGAGCTGAAGGTGAAATTTAAAAGAGGGTACCAAATATTTTGGCTGCAGGCGGAAATACCCGAAAAGTATGCTGGACTGTTGGGAATTGCGAGAAAGCTTTTGATAGCGTTTCCCTCATCACATCTTGTCGAAAAAAGTTTTAGTGTTGTTACAAACCTTTTAACAAAAAAAGGAGAAGATTAAATATCATAGAGCGTGGGGATTTGGGGTTATTTCTAACAAAACTAAAGCCAAATATTGATAATTTGCCGTCAATCCATCAAAAAATACATCCCTTTCATTAAAATTATGACTATTTGGTGATTGTCAATATATAAGTTACCTTACGTTATTAAGGTGGGAGTATCAACATGCTTGCCAACCTATAACCTATTTCGCGTAGATTTATTTGTGTTTTCTAGGTTTTATACAAAATTTAAAGAAAATCAGTATCGACTTGATATTCTTTAGGTAATAATTGACATATTTTATAAATATCAAGGAATTTCATAACTTATTTTAGGAGAATTGTATCGCGAAAAATATCGGGTAAGATTTTTTTTTACATTATTATGTCATTGTCACTCATTGTTCTTGCACTATACAATTCTCCCAAAATTAGCAATGAAATAAATTGATATTCTTGTAATATATCAGATACTACCTAAATAATGTACCGACGATATTGATTTTCTTTAAATGTTAGTTATTAAAATAATAAACTCAAAAAATCAAGGCGAAATAGGTTATAGGTTGGCAATAGATTGAATGACGTTGAGAATTCAACCTTAATGTTTAATTTTAATTATATTACGACTGTTATCATATTACTATGTAATGTAAACTTTACAATATAATCTGATAACAATAATAATTAATAGCGTCATAATTACATATTTGAATAAATACAACACAACAAAATATACTATTTTTCTTTTCATTTTTACCACTCCGGGATTTTTCTAAATAAAATAAGTGAAAATTGATTGGTTTCTCTTGTGCTGTGAGTAGATGCCAAAAAAGTAAAGTTGGATGTTACCCACTTTTTTGATTGGCCAATTTTACTTTTTTGACATCCACTCCCAGCACAATCAATTAATTTATTAACCAATCAATTCTCACTTTTTTTCGAAAACTTTCGTGGTTGGAACTCAGCCGCAACGCAAATTTCCATAGTTAGATCTAATCTTCACATTTTTTATCGAGTTTTGGAAAAATGGTAGAAATGTAGCTGCAGGGGGTCCACCGGAACCAGCAAAATTTTTAAAGTGGTCTATGAAAAAAAAAGTTTGGGAACCTCTTGTATAGACCTATAAGCTAATCATTTCAAATAAAATAATAATTGGTTCACTCTTTGGTTAGTAGTAGTAGTAGTAGAGTAGTTGAAAGGAGGCTCAGCAACCTGGTAAGTAGACCAAGGTGATCTTTTTGCCTACTTTTAAATCTTCCCAGAACTATCTTAACCACCTGTGCCTGCGACCAACCTTCTCGATCTCATTTGAAAGTATTTCCATGCAAGGGCGATAACTGTCTCTCTTTGTAAAACCGCTGAGCAAGAGCCAAGCCTGATATCTCAGTGTCCCCAGACCCTCAGAAGTCTCCAGGCAGTGCAGCAGCATCTCCTTCTCCTCTTGACACACAGGATCAATTGGGTCCTCCTCCATGCCAATCAGCGCCATATGCTTCTTCAGCTCTAACTGTCTAAACGACAGTGCCCGGACAAAATCCCTATTAGTGAATTAGGAACCACTCTAATCTGGATTTTTCTGCTGTTGTGCATTTGTATAATCTATTGGACATCTATTGGACAACAAAACAAACGAAACTTGGACGTCCATAAGATACCGTGCGAGCAAAAATTATTTGCATCAAAGAGGGCGTAGATTAAAAAACGTGGGGCTTGGTTTAGATCACGATGATATGGGGACAATATATCTAACCAAATCTAGGTTAAAATTTTGTCAAATTCATATTATTAATGAGTAACAAAATAAGTAGACAAATACAAATTTATTTTTATTGTTTACAGAATTAACAAAGTAAGAATATACATAAAGAAAAAGAAAAATAATTACATAAATTGCTGAAGCCATGCTCCAAGAATAAATTCACACGTCTCTTCATATTTTCGAAAGTGTTGACCAGCACCTCTGGAGAAATGTTATCACATTCTTGGATAATCCTTTCTTGTAATTGTTCTAAATTTGCAACTGGTATTTTAAAAATAGTGTTCCTTAAATGAGGAAAAACGAAGTAATCCATAACCGTTAAACCAGGTGATCTAGGTGGGAATTCAATGTCTGAGCGAAAACTGAACAATCTGTCGTCGAAAAAATTGCGTAAGTGGTTAATAGTTTCGGCGGCTGTATGGGCGGTTGCACTGTCCTGTTGAAAATATCCAAAACGTAGTTCGTCGTCAAGTAATTGCTCCACAAATGGATTAAAAATATTGTCTGTATACCGCTGTGCTGTAACTGTGTCATGGAAAAAAATAGGACCAACAATTCTTCCTCGGGAAACAGCTAACCAGATACCAATTTTTTGAGGGTGCAATGTGGACTCTGCAAAAAAAAGGGGGTTTTTTACTACTCCACATGCATGTATTCTGAGAATTCACATAACCGAAGAGGTGGAACCAGGCTTCATCCGAAAAAAATTTCAGTCAATAAATTTAAGGTAAACCATTGAGTAATTCCTGCGTCTTTCAAAATCTGCGGCTTGTATTTCTTGGAATACTTGCACTTTATAAGGAAATAAATTTAGCTGGTTCTTAAAGATAGTCCTGCATGTTATATAAGATCTCCCCACTTCTTGGGACAGGCGTTCTATACAATTTGTTGGCGTATTTTGCATTATTTCACGAACGTTTGCAACAAGTTCTTCTGTTCTTACAGATGGTCTTCCTGCTCCTTTTTTGTGTTGTATAGAACCCTAAACACAGCCACGGTTCTTTTTAGGCAATGATAAAAATCCCCAGCAATACTAACAGCAAGACAACGTTAGGAAACTGTTCGTAAAAATCGTCCATGCACAAACCCGGACTGTATTGCCATTTACTCTAACCCCGTTTCGAAAATACGTTTCAACCATGAATGTTTTGTGCTGTTCCGTAAAGCCCATTGTGTGAATTGTTCAAGAGATTTGAAAAATTAGCGATGAATCAAATTACTTGTAACGACTGTCAAATATGACGGAATAACTGATTGATTGTTAATTCAGGTAGTTACTGACACCCAACAGGTATTAAGCTGTACGGCTAAGCATTACGTCCTTAGATGCAAGGCCCTCTTTAATGCAAATAATTTTTGCTCGCACGGTATAAGTGTGTTGTTTGTGCATACACCCATAGATACTAGGTGAATAATAAGAACATCTTTTGAAATGCGCCAGACAATTTTTTTAAAGAAAGGTCATATTTTTTCTTGCCCAAAAAATCCATAAATTGCATCCAACTCGGAATAAAATATAAATTTTAAATCCGTTTTAAAATTAATGAAATAATTTAGTGCCCCATTAACAATTATGAATGGTTTTGTGTCATGCCAAGATGCCGCGTAATAAACAACTTGACGTTTACAATTAATTGCGTACCATTTACTACTGGCCTTCTTAAATACCTAATCAACCTTAACTTCTTTATAGAAATTAGGGAGCTCAAAATATTTTTCCTTGATATTAATTAAATGGGTTTAAAGAACATAACAAGCATAAGTTAAAAAAGGGAAATTTTACAAACCTAAAAAGATTTTTAAGGAATTAAGGTGGAAAATGTTAAGCTACCTATGTGAGAAAAAAATAAAGGAGCTATTTACCTAACTAGCACAAAATGATACTTTTTGGCACGCAAAACAACGTATGAACGACTCTCCTGCTAGCACCGGTTTACTTCAAAATTACCAAAAATTTAGAAAAACTAAATTTTATTATTACTAAATTGAAAAAAAAACTGTTTTTCCATCATATAGGCATTATGAAATTTAAAAATGTTATTTTATTTCATGTTGAATAGTAACTTTACCGCACAAGTGCATAAAAGTTATACTTTTCTTATTCAAACCAGTGTGGAATTGTTGAAGCTTTGTCCCCGTTCGAATAAAAAAAAAAGAATAAAAAAAATAAAACACTATTAAAAGTAGACTTTTTAACGCTTGTTATCAGTGTCTAAAATGAGATTTTGTAATAAACTTTTAACACTACGGTTCAAAATAAATACATGGATCTTTTTACTTTAATGATTAACATTAATATTTAAAGAAGATAATTGTGGCATATCGGACAAGTGTGTAACTGCCTTTCATATTGGAATACACAGAGATCCAAGCACAATGGATACCCTGGGCGGGTGAACCACGAGGGCCGTTTCGTCCAAAGCGGCCATCATGGGATGACGCTACGGTGTATTGATGGCCGCTTTACTTTTGTAAAAGGCTTTTAATACATCTTACTTCTGTTGTTGGGATTACTTGGGTGATGGCTGCCCGTAAAGTTCTAACAAGGACGAAACGGCCGTCGTGGTCTACTTGCCCCAGGGTATCCGCATTGTGCTTGTATATTCCAATATAAAAGGCAGTTACACACTTGTCCGATATGCCACAATTATCCGCTTTTAATTAACATTTATTATACAATTTCAGCAACCAGGAATATTATGAATTCTCTTTGCTGTTCCACTTTTCAGCGTTTTTTTGTCATGCATGCGAAGAAATAAAAACAATAGTAATTGATGACACCGTCGTAAGACTTTGTTTTCCTAGAAAAAGTTAAGGAATTTCAAGTTGATGCATAATTCAAAGTATCGATATTTTAAAGCCCATCAAAAATAAACAAGCAAGCGTCAGCTATGACGTCAAACGTCTTTACACCAACGTCCCCGTAAAAGATGAACTTAAGTTATTAGAGAACGGAAGAAAATCAAACTCTACAGAAAAGAGCACCGCTACTTATAAATGCCACCATAGAACTATTAAAGGGTCTCAACGATTCCTACTTTCAAGAAAAAGATAGAATCTTCCTCCAAATAGACGGACCACCGATGGGCTCATCTCTATCGCCAACATTTACATGGAATGGTTTGAATCCGAAGCAATAGAACAAGCAAGGAAGACAGCAAGTAGATGGCTGAGATATGTGGATGACACCTTCATTATTTGGAATGGAAACGATGACGAACTCAGGGAATTCCTAAATTAGGTCAATAGCTTCACACCGACAATCAAATTCATCATGGAAAAAGAAAACAACCCATTACCTTTCCTAGTTGATACAGTAAACAACAATGGGAACACCATCCAAACTTCAGTATACTTACAGGAAACCTACGCATAGAGGTCATTACATCATTTATACATCACACTACTCAAACAACACAAAATATGGCATAGTAAGAACCCTTGTGGATAGGCTTTTGATAGAATAAACTAAGACTAGCCATTCATTCATAAATACCCTGTTTGTTTGCATCACACATTCGTACGTATGAAACCAATTTCCGACTCAACAAGTATAATAGTTGGAAAGTATATAGGATAAATATGAATCCGTATCTCTGGTACCTGTACCTATACCTGTCGAATTTGATGACTTTTGCAGTTAGTGAGGCATTTACCTCCGCCCAAATAGATCACCTTTGAAAAATCTTTTCTAGTTTAGGATTATTACGTAAAAACCCAAGTTAAGGTACTTTGTAATAGGTAAATCATGATATACATTAATACCGTGCGAGCAAAAATTATTTGCATCAAAGAAGGCCTTGCATCTAAGGACGTAATGCTTAGCCGTAGAGCTTAATACCTGTTGGGTGTCAGTAACTACCTGAATTAACAATCAATTAGTTTTTCCGTCATCTTTAACAGTCGTTACAAGTAATTTGATTTATCGCTAATTTTTCCAATTTCTTGAACAATTCACACAATGGGCTTTACGGAACAGCACAAAACATTCATGGTTGAAGCGTATTTTCGAAACGGGGTTAGAGGAAATAGTGAGTGGCAATACAATCCGGATTTGTGCATGGACGATTTTCACGAACATTTTTCTAACGTTGCTTTTATTGCTGGGTATTTTTATTATTGCCTGAAAAGCTGTGTTTAGAGAAACAGTTTTTATACAACACAAAAAAGGACAGGAAGGCCATCTGTAAGAACAGAAGAACTTGTTGCAAACGTTTGTGAAATAATGCAAAATACGTCAACAAATTGTATAAGACGCCTGTCCCAAGAAGTGGGAAGATCTTATAGAACATGCAGGACTATTCTTAGGAAGCAGCTAAATTTATTTTCTTGTAAAGTGCAAGTATTCCAAGAAATGCAAGCCGCATATTTTAAAAGACGCAGGAATTACTCTCATTGGTTTACCCAAAATTTATTGAGAATAAATGATTTATTAGACCTGACATTTTTTTCGGATGAAGCCTGGTTCCGCCTCTCATGTGAATTTTCAGAATACACGCATGCGGAGTAGTAAAATACCCATTTTTTTTGTAGAGTCCACATTGCACCCTCAAAAAATTGGTGCCTGGTTAGCTGTTTCCCGAAGAAGAATTGTTGGTCCTATTTTTTTCCATGACACAGTTACAGCACAGCGGTATAGAGACAATATTTTGAATCCATTTGTGGAGCAATTACTTGACGACGAACTACGTTTTGGATATTTTCAACAGGACGGTCCAATCGCCCATACAGCCGCCGAAGCTATTAACTACTTACTTACGCAATTTTTTCGACGAAAGATTGATCAGTTTTCAATCAGACATTGAATTCCCACCTAGATCACATTGTTTAACGGTTATGGATTACTTCGTTTTTCCTCATTTAAAGAACACCATTTGTAAAACACCAGTTGCAAATTTAGAACAATTACAAGAACGGATTATCCAAGAATGTGGTAACATTTCTCCAAAGATGCTGGTCAACACTTTCGAAAATATAAAGAGACGTGTGAATTTATGCTTGGAGTATGGCGGTGGCCAATTTCAGCAATTTATGTAATTATTTTTCTTTTTCTTACTGTATATTGTTACTACTACAAAATTTTAACCTAGATTTGGTTAGATATATCGTCCCCATATCATTGTGATCTAAACCAAGCCCTACGTTTTTAAATCCAAGCCCTCTTTGTCGCAAATAATTTTTGCTCGCACAGTATAAGACTTTTTGGCATACATGTTGTAAATGTTAAATATTTATACGGTTTTTTAAATAACTGCTGTAAAAATTTTGCAATTCCATTTACCTAAATTTAAAACAGATATCCACTTAGTATTGACCGATGCAATCAATTTGCTTAGAAATGTTTCACATTGCGGCCATCCATCCATAGCCAGTGGCGTTCCATAGCCTATGTATGTATTACTTTATTTCATCGTTTGTGTAGGAATCACTTGCTTGTGTATATTTTATTTTTTGACAGCAAAGAGAATGACGCTGTCCTTAGGATGGTTTAAAATAAAGTGAAAAGCACAATTGACTAAAAAGTAATGCTAATTTTAAATGAGATTTTTTATGTAGATCTAACGTAAAAACAAGTTGGGATGTAACGCTTTAAAACTAAATTTGTAAATTTCGAAACACTCAGTTCTTTGTTCCTGACACCGTTCACCAACATATCCACACTTTACAACTTTCCTCGGGGTTTTTAATCAAACTGTAAAAACTTTGTTCATATGTAAGTTTCCCTAAATCTAAAACACTTTAAGAGTTTACTCGACATACTGCCAGGAGATTTCTTATTGTTAAAAGTTGTGTGTGGTGATGATTGCATGATGAAGATACTTGTTTAAAATAATGCTTTCATATTACATAATATACATACAGAGAAGTTTTGCTTTAATTTATGGATTTTTACATACAGTCGTGAACAAAAGTACAACTTTTAACTTCTAAACATAAATTTTATTTTTCTACAACCGAACGCAAAGAACAAATTAGCGCTTCCAAGAGAAAGCACAAAGTTGCACTTTTTCGAAGAGCGAGGGGTTTTTTACTTTGTCGCTCGCCGAGCCGACAAAGTAACCAAAACGCTCGCTTAGTTACCATGGAAACCATAACAAGACCCACGAGAGTTAAGATCGTTCTCGTAAAATAAAAAGTCTGTGAAAATTACATAAATTTATTTTCAACCAATTAGAAGGCTCCTTTTTGTTTATGTTGCTTATAGCAACGGGAGATAATCGCGATAATTTTGTTATTTCCTATTAACGTAATGAAACTAATAAGTGATAATTTTTCTGTCAAAAATGAAGTGCTTTATATCTATTAGCAAAAGTTACTCAGAATAAAATCAAAATACATTTTGTTAGGTTAGGTTAAGTTAGGTTAGAGTGGCAGACCTCTGGCATTGACCAAACAGTCACACTTAGTCCTGTTGGACCGTTGTGGTACCACACGTGTTCCGCGGAACCTATCCGCATCAGCCTCCTGATGGTTAACGCGACGTGACTTAGATCGTAGAAGCCAGCCACTGCTGTTAATAAACTTCGAAAGTCGACCCAGTTGCAGGCTGCTCACTTCCTCCAGATCATTAAAGAATGGTTCGCCCAGGGCATTGAACCTTCTTCTAGCGAGGCCGGGACATTCACACAAGAAATGCTGAATACTTTCCTCCTCTTCTTCATCTCTGCAAGTTCTACAGAAATCGTTAGTTGGTATTTGCATACGTTCAGCGTGTCTACCGAACAGGCAATGTCCGGTGACTACGGCAGTGACGTTTCTTAGGTCCTTCCGACCGTGTTGTAATAGCACTGCGGTTTTCCTGTCGTCAAGTAGGGGCCACAATTGCCTGGAGATGCTACAAGTTGCCAGCCCTGTCCATCTGCTTTGTGCAAGTTGTTTAGCTATTTGATCTATATCCTCTTTGACTGATCCCAGTAGTCTAGCCACAGTATTATCTGCTAGTTCGGCAGACCTGCTTGTGCCCTCCCTGGCGAGCGCATCAGCAGTCTCGTTGCCCTGTATATTGCTATGTCCAGGAACCCAACACAGGGTGATTCGATGTTAAGCACCAAGGGTGCAGAGATTGTTGCGACAGCGCCGTACTAGTTTTGACTTAGTGCTGCTGAAGCGAATTGCCTTTATGGCTGCTTGACTATCTATATAGATTGCTATAGACTGATTCACTGCAAAAATTTCTGCCTGGAAAATGCTGCAGTAGTCAGGGAGTCTGTACGACCTCTGTATTTGCATGATCTCGGAGAAGATATCAGCTCCAACCCCGACGTCCATTTTTGAACCGTTTGTGAAGATCGAGTGATCCGCCTCCATTATTACTTGATTGCCTTCCCACTCCTCCCTATCCGGAATGATCATAGAAAAGCCCATTCCAAAGTCTGGCAGCGAAACAGTGTAATCGGTCGGCTCTGGCAGATTTTGGCCTGGATATATCCTTAGTATGCTGCTGTGTCCGTAGTTGGTGCTGGTCCAGCATTTCGACTCTTTCAGTCGCAGAGCACTTTTTGCAGCCACACTTTTTCCGAAAATATCCATGGGTATCAGATGCAGCATCACTTCCAGTGCCGCCGTCGGTGCTGAGTGAAGGGCACCGGTCACTCCTAAACAAGCTGCCCGTTGTACCTTCGTTTGTTTCTTCATGTTTATTGCTTTTTCCAAAGCAGTCCACCAGACCAGGACCCCGTAGGTTAGTATAGGTCTTACAATGGCTGTATAAATCCAGTGAACTATGTGGGGTTCAAATCACCACTTCTTACCAATAGCTTTTTTGCAGGCAAAGAACGTAACTGACGCCTTTTTAACTCGTTCTTGTATGTTCGTGCCCCAGTTAAGCTTGGAGTCGAGTATCAATCCTAGATACTTTGCCTTTTCTTTTAGCACTAAAGTAGTGTTGTCCAGAACTGGGAGCCTAAAGTTCACAATCACCCTTCTGCGTGTGAATAGAACCAGCTCCGTTTTTTCTTGGTTGATTCTGAAACCGCATCTCGCAGCCCACCGTGGGAGTTTTCGTAGCGCTGCTTCTGTTAGATCGCTGATGGTATTCAAATATTTGCCCGACACGAGTATAATCAACTCGTCGGCTAATGCAATCACCCTAAATCCAGCCCTTTCTAACGCTATAAGAATCTTGTTCATTACTCTTAGCCACAGAGTTGGCGACAGCACCCCCCCCCCCGCCTTGCGGGGTTCCTCTTCCGGCAGTCCTGGCTATCTCGCTGCTTCCTAGTTTATAGCAGATTTTACGGCATTTTAACATCCTGCTAACAACGGCAGATGTAGTTGTCAACCCCTGATTCTGTTAGGGCGTCGTACACTGCCTCGGTCGTGACGTTATTAAAGGTCCCTTCAATGTCTAGGAAGGTTCCAAGAGTATACTCTTTATTTCTAATTGATTTTTCAATTACGCCTACAACCTCATGTAGCGCTGTTTCCACTGATTTGCCTTTAGTATAGGCGTGTTGAGACGAGTTCAGCCCTTCCTCTGGTACCGAATTCTTAATTTGTATATCTAGCAGCCTCTCCAACGTTTTTGTAAGAAACGAAGATAGGCTAATCGGTCTGAAGTCCTTGGCAGTGGCATGGCTGCTTTTACCAGCCTTTGGTATGAAGACTTTTTTAATCTTGTTCCAACTTGCAGGTAAATACGTATAATACAAGCTGCTTCTGTATATCACCAGGAGCCAAGGTATTAGGATCTTTTTTCCTTTTTGTAGAATGGCGGGCATTATTCCGTCTAGTCCTGGTGATTTATACGGGTCGAATGAGTCAATCGCCCATTTAAGTTTCTCGCTAGTGACCACCGATTTAATGCTGTTTAAATCCGGGGATTCTCCTTGATCAACGGGGGCTTCCTCTGCCGGTGTATTTCCAGGAAAATGGGCGTCTATTACTATACATTTTGTTGCTAACTTATAATTTTATTGATACTAACCAATTTGCTTTATATATCGAACACCGGGGCTAGAAGAGACACATCAAAATTTTAACTAAACTCATCGGAAATATGTTTTTTTAAGTTTTATTTGAAACTATGTATAATTGAAATAGCTTCTAGTGTTATATTGTTCCGGTCGTTTAACATTCCATATGATTAACTATTATACAACAATGACATGGTTTAGTAAGATGGTAAAATTCGTCCATAGATTATAAAGTCCAATACTACTGATATGTTGTGTGAAATAAGAATCTTCTATTGCTTTATCTGACATGCAAAGTTAAAAAAAAAAAGTAAAATCATTTAATTGAAATAGGTATTGCTACGATCAATGAAATTCAAATTCTGACAGGACAGCTAGAAGACTCCTAACAACGATATGACCTGCGCAACAAATACCTTAAAACTAATCATACGGCGCCTGGCGATTGCCGATCGCTACGAACCCCTACCAACGTCTTGGTGGATTATAGCTTCAAACGGATATAATTTGTTTTTGTAGACGCTGTTCTGCTTCCTTAATTATTGTAGAGAAAGCGCTTTACTGGGAACAAAGTCCGTCGCATTGAGAAGATACAATTTAATTCTTAACCCAAATATTGCCAAAACAATTTTTTTAAGAAAAATGCATTTTTGACGGGTATTTAGGGTTAATTAAAGTTTCATTAGACTTTTTTAAGAACTTTTTTTTTGGTTCTGTAAATTGTTTAGAAAATATACACCGTCCTTTAAAAAGGACGGTGACACAATAAAGTACCTACTCAAGCTTGGATAAAAATTCAGTTTTAATTCAATAAACCTAATTCTAATATTGTAATAAGATTATGTTAAAAAATGGGAAATTTACAAAAACAATAGTTTAGTGAAGGTTATTGAATGTATAATAGTCAAAAAAACACATTTTAGGATGCAAACCTACGTTACATTTGTTGCATCTAAATTGTACTTTTTTATGACATAGGCGACATATTATCTGATTTTCCTAGTAAACAATCAAATGATCCAATTTATCGAAACGCGAAAATTGAAGAGCGTTAGCACTAGATCGCACAGGTCCTCGTTTGATTGTCTTTTTATTGGTTTCCAAAATTCCTGGCGAAAACTGTATTGATCCATTTTTCCTTCGTAGTTGCGGTGCAGTTGCCATGCATTTTGAATTGCCATATCTAAACATTGACAAAACTCGGTAAATGCTAATATTTTGGTCAGCCCTATCTACGCCGCCCATATTTCGAGTATATTTTTTTATGGCATTGGGTTGAGGCATCGCGATTTTCTTTTTGCAAAAATTTGACAGACACTGTCATCAAAGAAAAAGTCAAAAAGTTCTAAAGATGTTGAATTGTTATTCGATCCAAATTCTTCTTGCCATGTTGGTAGTTTGTTTGTAATATCTATGGAAATTCAATAATAGATAAAGAAAAAACTATCCAAAGGTATTTAAGTATGGTGTTCCCCAAGGAACAATTTTAGGACCATTATTTTTTAATATTTATATTAACGACTTATTTAGTATAAATTGCGATGGACAAATTCATAGTTTTGCAGATGATACTACAATTTTTTATACCGATACAAATTGGGAAAACTTAAATAATAAAATTAAAAAAGATTTTAAAATTATAAAAAATTGGTTTGATAACAATTTGTTAACAATTAATTTTAATAAAACAAATTATATTCCTTTTACTTTAAACCTAAATAACCTACCACAAAATATGAATAGTATTCAAATAAATGAAGACATTCAAATTTTTAAAGTTAATAAAATAAAATATTTGGGAATTATTTTTGACAGTAAATTAAATTGGAATTTTCACATAGAATACTTAATTAAAAAATTAAGAAGTTTACTACCGATTTTTAAAAATATTAAAAAATTTTTAAATGTAAGACATATGGAAATAATATATTACGCGTTAGTTAAAACTCATTTAAATTACGGAATTTTAGGTTGGGGAGGAATAAATAGAACTTTAGTTAAAAAATTAGAAATATTACAAAAAAGGTTTCTAAAAATTATATACAATAAAGATTATCTTTATCCTTCAAAAGAATTATATTCAGAAACAAAAAAGTTGAACATTAGACAACTTTACATTTATAACATCTTAATATATATATTTAAAAATAAAAACCTTATACAATTTAAAAACCATAATCATAATACACGTCATAAAAATGAAATAACCATAAAACCTAAAATAAATAAGTCCATAGGACAAAAAAATTTCAAATATTTATGTTTTTATTTAAACGATTATTTACCAACAAAAATTAAAAAATTGATTTCATTAAAAAATTTTTAAGTCGAAATAAAAACATGGATATTAAAAACAGACAATTTGAAAATATTTTTAGAAATGCTTTAATCAATTAATTAATATTGTTCTGAATAATTTATATGAGTAATATTTTTTACTTAAAAATTATAAACTAATAATTTTATTATAGGTAATATATTTCTTCAAAAAAGCTGCGTTTATACTATAAATTAACATTTTTACTTTAAAAAAATTGATTTTTAATGCATATTTATGATTTATGATTTTACACTAAAACAAAAAATAAGATTTGCCCCTAACAAGCTCAGCTTCAGGGGATTGAAGAATAAGTTTATTGAAGACAACATAAACATATTTATTATATTATTTTAAAATTGTAATTTTTTGCTCTTTTTTTATATTTTGCAAAATAAGACAAGGGAACTTCATCATCGCTGTCATCACTATCCATTGCTTTCTCAAAAATAGGCTTAGCTTCTGCATTTAGCACGCTACCAGGAAGATTGTCCATAACGACGTCTTCTTCATCGCCGGAATCCTCATCTGTATTTGGGTCATTATAATTTGTTGGTGGGAAGATCGCAATACCCTTAGGTAATATTCTGTCATTATCGATATTTTCTGCTTCTTCCAATAGCTCATAAAGCTTCAAAGGTTTTTCCAAAATCTAAAATAATAAAAATATCATAGTATGCGTTATAGCCACCGACCTTTTAAAAGGTTGGTAATATTTTTTATGTTTGTATAGCAAAACCTGTAGCAAAAACGATTACTTTTCTATATAATATATAAAGCCACTACCATTCTAAACAAGTTTCGTGACATAGATAATAAAAATGTGTTTAAATAAACATATTACACTTACCTTTTGTGCATTGCGGCACAAAATGAAAAGCGGTCAAAACAACAATAAGAAGTCACTATCTGTCAATACAAAATGGCTGTTAAATGTGGGTAAGTCATTCTCTACATTAAATATAAGCAAGCTAAAATTGTCGCCATTTGTGTGAAAGAAGCGAAAGTTATCAAATTCTGAAATCTTGGTAGGGACCTTTTAAAAGGACGATGGCACTTTTTGGATTAACAAAATTGCTGTAATAAAAGTAGGTTATTATTTAACAATACTGAGCTGCATAATAGAACTGATTACTACCAATAAAAACACTGTTCTGGCAAATCTGGAATTGATATGACCCTAAAGCGGGTTTGATACACTAGCAATTTATTTATTATGGGTTAATACAACATATATCAATACAAACTATGTCTTGGCAAACCTGTTGTATCCATCCAAAGGAGAGCCGTTCGTCTAATCGGCGACCACGAGCTGACTAAGAACCTCAACAGCTTAGAACATCGAAGACAGGTTGGTGATTTGACTCTCTTCTACAGATATTTCAATGGCAAGGGTTCGACAGATATTGCCCGCTCGATTCCACCTAGACCTAGAGCAATACATAGCAGAAACACACGACGAACCACCGCCGCCCATCCCTATGTGGTTCAACCTAGTACACCCCGAACATCATTGTTTTAGAACTCTTTCATTTGGAGGACGTCATCTTTGTGGAACGGCCTTTCTGAGACCGTGTTTCCAACCGAATATAACCTCCAACGATTCAAGAAGAACGTGAATCGCTTTCTTCGCACACGCACCGTTCCCAGAGCGCCTTAAAGGATTTCTCCTATAGTGCTTGTGCTCGATCATAAAAAAAAAAAAAAAAAAAAAATTACATTATTTTTCTGAGTGTAAATTGCAAAATTTGGCGGTATCCGATTTTTAAAATTTCGGACATAGTACCGTCGATTAACGGATGCATAAGAAGGCGGTTTTAAACTTAGTTAATATGGCTGTTTATTTTTAGACGCACCTAATTATTTTTTGCAAATGCCAAAACTTCCATAACATAGACTAACTACTTTTTTATATGACTAATGCAACCTGTTCGCTTTAGGGTTAGCTCAAATTCCTGGGAAAGGGAAAACATCCCTTGTTGAAACGTTTAGACACTACAGGGGTAATGGTTAAAGCAGGAGTGACGTCTTGGGGTAAGATTATGGGGGAATTTAGACACTAAATTGCCTTTAAAGTTGTGTGCGTTGCTTTTGAAATGATTTAAGAGTTGCGGTAATTTTATGAAATATATTCTTAATATTTAGCACGCGAAGGAGTAGGTACTTATGAAACAACTTTCCAACTTTGTAGTTGTTTTAAAATAAAGATTTTTATACCGATTTATTAAATGCCATGTATTTGGCGATTATGCCATTAAGGAGAAAAGTTCATCGAAATATAGAAATTTCTTATTTTAAATTTTCTGCGATTATGGCCTAACATCTCTTCTATTTTTACACAGTGCGTTACATTATTCTAGAATTTACGTTTTTAAAAAAATGCGACAAAACTATTTTTTCCGATACAAACTTTTAGACTATCTACTTTTCGCCTTTTTAACTAACAAATAAAAATAATATATAATATAAACTGTAAACTACCTTACTTTACATTATAAAATAAAATTACCGACCCAATTAATGAATCAGTCAGGACATGCGTGTTACTTTATACAGGGTGATTCACGTTAAGTGGCCTTTCAGAAGATCCACCAAAAAAATATTGATCCATGCTATGATAATATAAATTATAATTATCCAAGGGCGATTATTTGTGTAATGTTATTGTCATTGATGGTTGCTTTTCTACACAACTATACAAATAGACAAAATCTGAATTGGATTATAATTACCTGAGAAAATGTTCAATAAAATTTGGTTATATACAGGGTGATTCACGGTGGATGGAACGTTAGACGTTTCTGACGAACCAGTAAAGGAATCGTTCTGAAAATTTGGTCGCGTACATAAACGGACATGCTCTACCAACCTAAAATATTTTTAACAATACAGTGTTGCCGCTTCCACACAAAAATATTAGTAACTTCGATTTTTTAAATGCAACACTATATATTTTATTTTATTTTCGAATCCCCCATTACTTTCCTTACAATTTTTATTAACTCTACTCCATACTTATCTCTTACCGTTTCTAAGATATAAATTAATTTCGGTTTTTTTTGTCCGAAAATGTCACTTTTAAAAATGCTGATAATTTTGAACTCTAAATCAGTGAAATCCTGAAATTTGGTGAATACTTAACTTATACCATAGGGCTCTTTGCCATAGTCCCAAATCTTAGTTGCAATATACAGGGTGGTTGAAAAATACACTTATTCTGGTAACTTGAAAAAGTGACCATAAGTCCTTTTTTTCAAATATAACACCCTATATATTATTACGGATTTGAAAAGCTGCTAAAATTTCACTTCATTCTTGTATATCATTCCTGTACCTAACTAACTAGTTTAACCATTATTTTGACGTATTAAGCATGATTTGTAAAATTTTCTATACAATTCAATTTTTATTCGGTTATTAATAAGTTAGCCATGACAAAAACTAATGTTTACGTATGTTACTATGGTTATCGTTTTGACATTTCATTAACTTTATACAAGATAGAAATACAGTTTAAAACTATACAAATGCAGCTTTTATGAATTTATTTATTTTATTTGGACAATGTGATAGAATTATCGCCAGGACATGTATAAAGTTTAACGAAATGTACTCTAATTTACCGCCAATGAATCTTAGAAAATTCATAAGGATCCAGAACAATTTTATTAAATGTTAACTAGGTAGTCAGATAATAAAAGACTACTAAAATTATAACTAATAAAATGCTATTTTAACAGATGTTCAAAACGCTGGCCGTTTACATCCAAACACTTTAATATGCGGGTGTTCACTGCATGGATTTCAAGAAAAATTTAGTTTTAATTTTTTTTTGCATGTTAATGCAAACACACTTTGCCCAAATAAAATAAATAAATTCATAAGAACTGCTTTTGTATAGTTCCCTTCCATGACTTTAAAGTGTATTTCTATCTTGTATCTTAACTTAATGAAATGTCAAAACGATAACCATAGTAACATACGTAAACATTAGTTTTTGTCATGGCTAACTTACTAATAACCGAATAAAAATTGAATTGTATAAAAAATTTTACAAATCATGCTTAATACGTCAAAATAATGGTTAAACTAGTTAGTTAGGTACAGGTATGATATACAAGAATGAAGTGAAATTTTAGCAGCTTTTCAAATCCGTAATAATATACAGGGTGTTACATTTGAAAAAAAGGACTTATGGTCACTTTTTCAAGTTACCAGAATAAGTGTATTTTTCAACCACCCTGTATATTGCAACTAAGATTTGGGACTATGGCAAAGAGCCCTATGGTATTAGTTAACTATTTACCAAATTTCAGGATTTCACTGTTTTAGAATTCAAAATTATCAGCATTTTTAAAAGTGACGTTTTCGGACAAAAAAAACGGAAATTAATTTATATCTTAGAAACGGTAAGAGATAAGTATAGAGTAGAGTTAATAAAAATTGTAAGGAAAGTAATGGGGGATTCGAAAATAAAATAAAATATATGGTATTGCATTTAAAAAATCGAAGTTACTATTATTTTTGTGTGGAAGCGGCAATACTGTATTGTTAAAAATATTTTAGATAGGTAGAGCGTGTCCGTTTATGTAAACGACCAAATTTTCTGAACGATTCCTTTACTGGTTCGTCAGAAACGTCTAACGTTCCATCCACCGTGAATCACCCTGTAAGTATATGTATATAATAATGGGGTTTGAAATTGAAAATCTATTAAGTTAGGGGCATGGCATATTTCTTATGAGAAAATGAACTCCTATAAAAATGATATATACACACCGAAGAAAATGATCTTTTTCAACAGGTTTGCTAAGACATATTTTATATTGATAGCTTATTTTTTATTAACCCATATTAAATAAATTGCTAGTGTATCAAACCCGCTTTAGTGTCATATCAATTCCAGATTTGCAAGAACAGTGTTTTTGTTGGTAGTAATCAGTGCCATTAGCAGCACAGTATTGTTAAATAATGATCTACTTTTATTACAGCAATTTTGTTAAGAAATAAATTGTATCTTCTCAATGCGACGTATTTTGTTCCCAGTAAAGCACTTTTTCTACAATAATTAAGGAAGCAGAACAGCGTCCACAAAAACGAATTATATCCGTTGGAAGCTATAATCCACAAGACTTTGGTGGGGGTTCGTAGCGATCGGCAATCGCCGCGCGCCGTATAGTATCAGTTTTAACGTATTTGTTGCGCAGGTCACATCGTTGTTCGAAGTCTTCTAGCTGTCATGTCTGAATTTTAATTTCATTGATCGTACCCATACCTGTTTCAATTAATTTATTTGTACTTTGTATTTAAGTTTTTTTAAACTTTGCATATCAGATAAAGCAATAGAAGATTCGTATTTCGCACAATTCATAATTAGTATTGGTTTTTATGTGAAGAGGATTAGCAATTATTGCTAATTACAATTATTGTAAGTTCTTAGTAGAGTAATAAAATAATTTCATTATCTGGTTTAATACAACAGGTTTTTATCTATACGCCACTGTCTTTACAATACTTTTGACCTAAATAAGTATAAATTGGAAGAAAAATATCACACAAAAGGCTACATTTTTGAGAACTACAGTACCTACCTACTGATTTTTAGTGGTAAGTATAAGTATATGCTTAATTAACCGTAGCAAGCAAATATTATTATAATTAATGTCAGGTTCCATTACAAGTGCCAGTCGGAACTACAGTAAATTAAACTAGATTACATCCCCAATTGAACTTGATCATTACTGTGAGTAACCAGAACAATAATGGCTATAAACCATTCTATGGTAGCAATAACTCCTATTTTCTATTGGCTAAATTACCGTGATATTATCACTACACAACGGTCTAGCAAGTTTCGTTGTCTTACACTAGAAAATATGCTGTCACATAAATAGAGCATTAAACAGTTGTATAAAGAGTTTGTGAATTCTTAAGGAATAGAAGGCCTTTTTCTCAGTGTAGCCTTTAACCGACAGTGGCGCCATTTGAACTTTTCCTTGGAGGGAGGGGGTCAAAATTAAAACCATCGAAGGCGAACATTTATTTGGGTGCCATGTCCAAAAAAAGCCTTTTTTGGTCAATCAAAAAAATTTCTAAATACAAAAATAAATACTGATAAAATGATCGATTATTAAAAATATAAAAACCGTTACTTTTGGAAAAGTTGTTTTAAATTTTTTAAATTATTTTGATAATCTTTTTTGCTTTGAAGATGAAAGCTCTAGGCAATGGCTATTAAAATTTACGCTAAATACAATAAAAAGGCTTTTGATCAAAAGTAAAACGTACTGCGACAAGACATACTATTAAGAAACAATTAAATCGCATTTTATATATTACTTGATTACTTGTGCCTTATTACGACCCTGTAACGAAAATCATAAATACACCAATTGACAATGACTTTAGGCGATGTGACGTATATTTAAAGAGTTATTATAAGTAGTACTATAGTATATTATTTGATGAGATGTAATAATAGCTATAACTCACGAGGATGAAGTTTGCGACACAAGCCGAAGGCGAGGGTCGGAATCATCTGAGTGAGTTATAGTTATTACATGCGAGTAAAATACTATGCTTTTTCTATAACCAATATACAGGGCTAAATAAAAATATCACACAACTGTTATTTATAGAATTTATTATATTTTATCTCTTGCCCGCAATTTGCCATACTTGCTAATATCAACATTATTGTTAATTACCAGAGTAGTTTTTAGCATAGTATATTGTGTCCATAGTGTTGAAGCTTTATATACTTGTTTGCCAGCTCTCAAAAATAAGCCAGTAAAACGTTTTCGGAGAAAGACTTTACGTTTTTTTCGCTTCGCCATCCCATATACTCATTATATATAAGTACATTATTTTATACTTTTTCGGGATATTTCTGGTAATAACTCTTGAGATGTAGTTTTAGCTGCTTGCAGAATATTTGCTGGTGTGCAAATAATGTCCTCTTCGTCACTTAAACTATTTTTTTTTTATAAGAATAAACTGACTAATATGTAATAAATAATTACTGTCACAAAAATATTCCTTGACAATTTATCTTTTAATAGACCATTGGTGTTCCATGGCAGCCGCGACCTTTTGTTTAAATAGGTACGCTATTCGCTTAAAACTGCTTGGATATGAATCAATTTAATATCGGTGGTCGAAGACTGACAAGACTGTTGGGTTATGAGCTCATATCACAACTGCTATAACTCACTCTGTGGATTATGACTAACATAAATTTATCAAAATTGCATATGTTATACCTGTATTGTTCAATGGTCGTAGAAAAACTATATTATACACTTTCGTATATAGGGCCGCGCTGGCGAAATGTCAATAGGCTGTGTTTAAAATTTTGAACATCTTTTAATAGTACAGGAGAGCAACGCCCCCTCCCCCCCTGCTCCCAAAAAAGGCGCTACTTTTTGCCGGGCTCTTAAAAGCAATATGAACGAATTTTCGTAATATCTTAATAAATAAAAATAAAGCGGACTTAAACTATTTTGAACCACTTAGTTCTTATTATCCGATTTATATCACGAAAAGTTAATCTCCAAAAAGCACTTAAGGCCCGACTTTGTTGAGAAAGGAATTTATTTGCGACAAAGACTCATCCGAGCTGGACATATTCGCGATATCACGCCGTGTAGGAAAATATTCCGTAAACACCGATATACACTGAAATCAGAAGTCTTCACCGCGAGCGAGGCGATCGAATTCCGAGAATTTGTTATTTTCATCGATTTATTTCTAAATAAATGAAGATACATTTGACTTGATTTTATTTCGGAAACGAATTTTATTTTATAGAAAATAGGTAGGTACTTCTAAAATTAGACAAAATAATATGCCTAATCCTATGGATAGTATGATTTTTATATTTTTTTGTTGTATTTTATTTTATTAATGAAATCAAAGAAAATTTGTAAGTTTCATAGGTATCTAAAAAATAAAATTTGGGATAGCAAGAAGTTTTGTGAGTAAAGATATGTTATGATTCTAATTACCTACATATATTAGGTATTATGAATTCCCTCTAAAACTCTACCTATTATAATGATTTAAAAGAAGGTAGGTAATAAAAGTTTTGAAATCTTGGCCCATCCTGAAACTAAAGGTGCCAACTTAAATTGTATTTAGGGGATAACTTCATACATAACAAAATGTAGAAACTGTCATTGACTCTCGTGCGTTATTTTTCGCGTTCCGTTATATTTAATTCTTTAGAGCATTTTATTTTTGAGGAACCGTTGTGCTGCCTGCCCCTCAAAAGAGAACAAGGTAAGTAATCGTTTTACATTTGGCGACCTTTTTTTAAACAAGAAAGAAGGTACCGTATTGTCACACTTACGAAAATGGAATAAAGCATTCCAGTATCAGTGTCGATTCAATACAAAGTCGCGGTATTTTGTTGCGGTGTTTTTCTGGAGTTATTGCAAAAGTAATGCGACAATAGGCGGGAACCGATGGATATTCCCGTCTATATAACTGCATCATAATGAAAGCGTCAGCGAACATTTGACCATGCGGCGAAAAGTCTTGTACTTACAATTTAGCTGCTAAATTGTACTTTTCGTCTAGAGAAGTAATAAAAATGTTAAAAACCTAAACCGCAAAAGATCACATCTGCTACAAAAACTGGGACAGAGCATCAACAACTATGGAATCCGAAATCATTGTAGAAGGATATTTACAAAGTAAAAAATTACGTAAAAGTACGTTACGTAAAAGCCATTCTTTATAGCAATTTCACAGGCAACAGTGCTACAAATTGGGGCAAATAGGATTTCTATAAAAAAAAAAATAAAGTTTAAAAAAAAATTTTTGGCCTCTCGGTAGGTTTACCATTACGTTGAAAGATTTTCCCAGCACTTTTCTTGTTTTTCCATCATCTCGTAGCTCCGTTAGAACTGTTTGCACCTACCTATTATATTTCTAAACTCCTTATTGTATTCTCCTATTGCGTTCGAAACATGTAGAGAAACAGAATTACCCTGTATTAAACCTTGAAGCTTATGTTTTTTAATATACCAATGGAGAAAGACTTAAAGTTTATTTATTTTCCTTTAATAATTATTTTGTTTCATATACAGAGATGACCGGTTTTGGCAAGGAAAAATGGAAGAGCAGTTAAACATTTTTTTTTTCAGTTGCCTTCTTCCCGAAATAATAAATCCACAATACTCAAACAAGAGAAAAATTAAAGACAATTTTCATTTATTTCTGCTATCTAATAGACTGTCATTGTTAAATCATATTTTTAATAAAAATTTACTATAATATTTATATGTGCCTTATTTAGGGTATTCAACCTAATAATGACTGCTACATTTCAGAAGGGGGCAGCCAAAAAACCGTAAAACTTCTCGTATTAAAACCTGGCTGTAAAAAATATAGACACTGTCCCCCTCCCTGTGAACGGCCATGCCTACCAACGCAATGTCTTTTTATACTCTACATGACATACTGTCCAATTTATTAGTGGTGGGCAGAGTCGGATATTCTCATGAATCGGATAGTTTAAAATTACGTACTTTTAGGAATCGATTACTTTATTGAGTAGTGATTATCAGCTCGCAAGGGGCCAGAACTTCTAAAAAGATGGTCGTCAATGCCGTATAAACATCTTCCATTTCTTGAAAAAAATCCACAGATCTTGCATCTTACGCAAGTATCATAGGCATATTGAAAATACCTACCACATACAGTATATTCACTTTTAAGTTTTTTTCGGTTTTTTTTGAAATATTCTCCCCCGACTTTCTGTGTAATACGCCAAGACCGCCGCGCTATTTCGCTTTGTTTCAGCGACATTCACTGTTTAGTTTTTTCCAATTTTTTCAATTCTTTACCCCCAACTTCCTTTGTAATATTTCAAGATCGCCGCGCTATTGTTCTTAGTTCCAGAGATATGCATTTTTTAATTTTTCCATCTTTTTTGCAATCTTCGCCCCCGACTTTATTTGTAATACGTCAAGACCGCCGCGCTATTTTGCTTTGTTTCAGAGATATTCACTTTTTAGTTTTTTCCACTTTTTATTATTTCTTTACCCCCGACTTCCTTTGTAATATTTCAAGACCGCCACGCTAATATTCTTAGTTCCAGAAATATTCACTTTTCAGTTTTTTCTGCTTTTTTGAAATCTTCACCCCTGACTTTTTGTGTAATACGCCAACACCGCCGCGCTATATCGCTTTGTTTCAGAGACATTCGCGGTTTATTTTTTTTCCACTTTTTTAAATTATTTACCCCCGTGCAACCTTGACCTACCCACACCGCCAAGCCGACGCGGTCTCTAGCGTGACGCTTGCTGTTGTCGTTCATTTTTCATGAAATGAACCCGTATATACGCGACCAGTTAGTATTTTCAATACTAAAAATTGCTTCTTAAAGAATCTAAAAGAAGGTCGCCACACATAAAGATCTCCTACTCGAAAAAGGTATTTGTAATAAAAAAATCCATTCCAGAGAATTACTGATTATCATTATAATCGATTCCGAGCGGTATTCGAATCCCATTGATTTTTTTGGGAATCGAACTTCACTTCACTTCTTGTACTTGAGTACTCCCATTACTAAAATTGATGTTTAGTATAGCTTTTTAGCCGCCTTGTCAATACACAGGAATCTCGCTACACCAAAAATTGCAGCGCTGCGAGTCAATAAAAAGGCCAGATAAATATGACCGACGCCGGATTTGTGCCTCAAATGTACTATTCAGTCGTTAAACCATGGAACGCGCAGCCGAGTCGGTACATGTGTTGTTAATTGGCGCAAAACACACACAAAGCAAATCATTTTATTTAATTAAAAAATTAACCTAGATTTGTCTTTCCAAGGCCGCCGCCTTGACAGAAACCGCGCCGAACCCATAACGTGTGTCTTGTCACTGCTGCAGCAGCGTCGGCCGCCGCTTCGGCAGAAACCGCTACAAAAACGCCGTGTGTGTCATCGCCCTTACAGTTTGTTTTCTTTTTACGCTCCCGTACCAACTAAGAAAGTTCATAAATAGCTTAATTTTATTGCACCTGTGAACCTTTACCAAGGCACATGAAACTTTTAACAATTAATATAGGGTTTCCATACGTCCCGGTTTACCGGGACATATAACCAGTTTCAATGGCTTTGTCCCGATGTCTGTTGCGATCAGCTATTTAACTTTATATATTTGTTTTACTATCGAGAGACTTCACTCACTTCGAGGAAGAACGCAACATAAAAAATTAAAAATCCGATAGCCCATTTTTGATTTCAATACACAAACAAATCGGCTGCATTTCGTTTAATTTTTATCCTTTACCAAACATTAAAAACACAATTTTAAAAGTTAAAACATCATTTGTTGAAAAAATGGCGAACGCGCTTTGTAACTTTTGGTCCTGTGTCACGTTATAAACCGTTCCGGTCTAAGCCGAAAGATGTATGCTTACCCAAAATTAATAGGTACGCCTTTAGTGGAGGCGAAACGAATCACCTCCTTCCTTTACTACCTCTCTAAAATTAACGCTCCTATATTCTCTTATTGGCAGACAATACAAAAGAAAATTACAATTAGCACGAAATCATCTCCAAATTATTTAACCTATGTAACATTTTCTCAGTGTATCATGATTTTATCTAGTATCACGTCGGCAGGAAATAAATAAAGCTATAGATAGGCAACTTCTAACACATTTTAACAAAATTTACCTGAAACACGTTTCGCGCGCTGCAGGATAACGGGCTTATTACGCGATATTTAAGTCTCAATTTTTGGAATAGTAAACATAAGACATAGAAGCTCTAAGGTATAGAGCGATTTTTTTGAAAAAAAAATTATTCGCGACGGTATTAACCCTGGAAAATGCCTAAAAATACGTACTTTCAGTGAGCATTTTTTCATATATTTTCTTATTTTTTTGCAAAAAGGGCTCTATACCTTAGAAATAGAAACATTCCTTTACTAAAATATGATTCGTCCCGACAGTCATTTCAAATAGGCTTTCCAGAATCCTGCTGTAGCGAAACAGTGTTAATCATCCTATAATTTTGCCCATTGTAGAGCCTTAAGGAGTCGCGCAATTAAGAAAATAAAACAAATTACTTCTTAAACGGCAATTTAGTAAAATACTTGTACCTTTTAATGGGAGCAATTTGGATACGTTTAAGTTTATTTACTAATTTATTTAATGGTTCTTAGGTATCGATATATTATAATCGATAATGATAATTTAAGGGCGGATTATATAAATATGCACTTAAATTCATCCAAAATATGCGCATATATGTAGTAGTAGTAGTAAAAAGATTTATTTAGCACGTGGCTACATGATACATTTTAACAATTTTATACCCTTTTTTATTTATTTTTTGAATTAAATGACCTTTTGAAACTTTATTTGTCCTGTTGAGTTAATAAGAAAGATTTTAAACTTTTTTTAAAAGATTTTAAACTTTTTTGATTTTTAATTGACTTGTTTAATTTATTAAATTCAATAAGACCCTTATGAAAAACTGATTTATATGCAATATTTTTTTAAAAATTATTAAGAAAAAAATTATTGGTATTTCGTGTTAAATAATTATGTTGATCACTATTTAGAACAGTCAATTGCTTTAAATGTGGCGGTAACAAATCATTTTGAATTTTAAAAATAAATATTAGAACCAAAAATAATACTAAATTTTTTACATTTAACCATTCTAATTTTTTTAACATCACATTAATTTTTGTATATCTATCCATATTAAGTAAAATTCGCATTGCTTTATTTTGTAAAATTTGTAATCTATTTATTACACCTTCATCCGCCATAAACAAAATTGTAGAACAATAAAGAAAATGTGGTAAAATTAAAGTATTGTATACAATTTTTTTTGAATAAAATTTTAAATTTGAACCTATTCTTTTAAAATAACTAATTTTTCCCGCAATTTTGGAAATTAAATTTTCGAATTGGTTATTAAATTTTAATTTTGAATCAATCAATATACCTAAATATTTAAAAGAATTGACTATTTCTAGTTTATCACCATCAATTAAAATATTTATATTTGTATAATTATTTAAATTTACACCCATAACCATACATTTTGTTTTAGAAACATTTAATTTTAATTTGTTAACTTTTAACCAGTTTGACAATAGAATCAGTTCTGAATTTAAAATTTCCAAAATTTCCAAAAGATTTTTACCGCTTATATAGATAAGAGTATCATCAGCAAACATTTGTATTTTAAGAAATTTTAGGACTAATGGCATGTCATTAATATATAAAATAAAAAGTAAAGGCCCCAAAATACTTCCTTGAGGTACTCCTATGTTATTAAATTTCTTTGTTGAAAAAAAATTACCAAATTTAGTTTTCTGTGATCTATTATTTAAATAATTTTGAAACCATTGATAAACTTTACCCCTTATACCATATTCAAATAATTTTTTTAATAATATATCTCTATTAATCGTTTCAAAAGCTCGCTTAAAATCAAGAAATACTGCTATTACATATTCTTCTCTTTCCAAGGCTCTTTTCCAATTTTCTACTACATATTGTATGGCTGTTTCACTAGAATATCCTTTTCGAAACCCAGCTTGAGAATAAATAAAAATTTTGTTTTTATTCAAAAAATCCATAACTTGTTCATAAACTACTTCTTCTATTAATTTTTCTATATCCCATAATACATTTATTGGTCTCATTTCATTCCATTGTTTTGAATTTTTAATCTTTGGAACCGGAGTAATATATGAACATTTAAGTTCGACTGGAATTTCTCCTTTGTTTAAACAAACTTCAATAAAGTAAAGAAGATAATATCCAATAACTGTAAATGTTTCTTTCATCAATTTCTTAGTTAAAACCTCGTTGTAATTTTCATTTGAATTTAAATCATTTATAATTTTTCTTAAATGATTAAGAGATACTTTAGAAAAATTTTCCATAATGTTTTTATTTCTAGAAATTTTAGGACATATAGAATGGTTTCCAACATTTATTGAGGCAATAATATCTTCAACGCTCTGAACATAATATGAGTTTAATTATTCGTTAAATCATTTAAATCATTGTCATCTGACGAAGCTACAGTGTTAGCGAAACATGTAATTTTCTGTCTAATATAGTGGCAATTTACAAGTTCAACTTTGTTTTACTGTATCTCATAATACTATAAAACAGAATTATGTATTACAAATCGATATAAATAATAATATATCAACTTTTTCACTTCTTGTAAAACTATTATTTTCCATATTTTTAAACAACAAACTAATTTACTTTGGCAGAAGCTATGGGCATGTCAATTTTCTTCAAGGCATGATTTTGTTTTATCAGTTTTGCTGGTCATAGGCTACTTGATGCATTTAAATCTAAATTCATTCTCAAAGGATGCTTTATTTTAGAAAAGTTCCAAGTTAACTTTTTAAAGTTTTTTAATGGCAGCTTTTCTAAAACCTAATAGTGTATGGTATCAAATAATCGTAATAAAATTCTATTTTTCCTTAACCCGACGAGCCACCATGTTGCCGTTTAAAAAAAATGAGTTATACAACTTTAAAGATAAAATTTTACACAGCACATAGCATTGGACCAAAAATAGTAAAATTGTATTTTTCCCAAGATTAAAGAACTTAAATAAGTGATTTTAAGGTATTTATGGCCCTCTAGATAAAACAATAAATTTGGAAAAAAAATATTTTCTTGGAATTAACTTAGAATTTACATAACGTGATATAATTTACCCGAATTATTAATACAATTTTTGGAAAAGATATTCTGTACGTTTCTCCTTTTTCAATTATATTCGACAGAACGGTCTGTAATCCGGCCTGAAATACAGAATTGAATGATTGTTAAGGGATTGACAGTCCCAAAAACCGATTTCTATCGAACGTTTCGTCTCCAGAAATGTGCATCGAAGGATAAAAGATATTAAGAGACCGAAGAAAGATGAAATATATAATACCGGTTGGCAATGGAAAATCCATTGTACATTTTGGTACCTGCAAGTATTAATTACTGTTGCATCAAAATTGTTTGAGACTTTTTTGAAGGTTCTTGTATGATGGACCTGCACATCAAATTTTATTTACTTTCTAAAAAGCCATTTAAAAGCCATATAAAAATAAAATCTAATAATCAAAAAAATAAAATAAGGGTTGGTTTACTTTTGAGTATTTACAATAAAAGATTTTCTACTTACTTATTTTGCTCTTGTTGGCTCTCCTCCCGGCCAGCGGACACATGTTGTACGTCGTTTATTCATGACGATGATTAAGCACGACTGCCTATATCTTTTGCTATTCAATGGTCAATGCTACATCTTAGATCAGCACAATTTTTCTCACTCAGTAAGTTAAACAAATTATGTTGACTACTAATTATAATGCAATTTCACTGCACAACGTTTTGTTTTAACGCGAGTTTTCCGGTTTAACAAAATATGATTTTGCAATGAAATAAATAAAACACAAAATTTATTAAATAAGTAAATTACCCAATTTCGCATCGCGACAATAAGATGATATCGATACATTTTTAAATGGCAACCCTAGTTTTTTATTGACTATTTTTAATCCAATCTCATTCCCTATTTAAACATATTGTTTTTTTAAGACGATACGTAGATGACATTTTCGCAGTTTTTGATGGTGA
The DNA here is from genome assembly GCA_963969555.1 of Polydrusus pterygomalis. NCBI lineage: Eukaryota > Metazoa > Arthropoda > Insecta > Coleoptera > Curculionidae > Polydrusus > Polydrusus pterygomalis. The sequence goes on along the minus strand of OZ018381.1, from coordinate 16,809,823 downwards.
TCATGCAGATCTTTTGTCCTTTATTCAATTTTTAAATTCAATCAACCCTTCTGTTAAGTTTACTTTTGAACTATAGATTGACAATTCCATACCATTTCTAGACCTTAAATTAAATAACAAAGCTAAATTTTCTATCTATCAAAAACCTACAAGCACTGATTATATCATACCCTTTAACTCGAACCACCCTCACAGTTAAAAATTTGCCTCATTCCATTCATTTTTCTCCAGACTTTCCACCATCCACCTTGAAGATAATGAATTTAAATCTGAACTTAATTTAATTTAAACAAATAGGTGTTAATAATGGTTTTCCATTGAACTTAATTAATAAAATTTATTACAAACACTTAAATAAATATCTTAACAGAAATCTGTTATCTAAGGACAAACCTTCAAAAATTTTTTTCTCATTTCCTTTTTGGGACCCTATCTCATATACACTTAAAAAAGTCTTCAAACCTTTTAACATTAATATCGTTTTCAAAACTCAACATTCTTTAAAAAAGTTTTTAGTCAACTCTAAAGACCTTATCCCAGTTTCTGATAAATTTGGCGTTTATAGTATCAGCTGTTCAACTGAGGGTTGTACAGCGACCTACATTGACCAAACAGGAAATTTTTAACTCGTATCAAAGAACACTGTAAAGAGATAGAGAAAGCTAACAATAAAAATTTTTCCCCTTTAAAGATAAAATCCAATTTTTCTAGACATATTTTTTCAAATAATCATATTTTTAATTCGGATTCTCATAAAAAATTTCTACACTTTTGCAACAAAGGAAACAGACTAGACCTTTTAGAATTTCTTGAAATTAATAAAACGTGAAATAATAAGAATGTCCTGTGCCTGAATGATCAAATGCAGCGCAGTTGCACTCATTTTTTCAATGCTCTCGAGTTCAATGATCAAATATAATTTTTGCATTTATCTTGTCCTTCTCTATCGTTCTTTGTCAATCACAATTTTCAAAAAAAAAAATTCTCTTCTGATTTGATACGACTAGAAAATCCATTCAACAATCACCATAACCACTATTTTCATAAATACATCACAAAACTATTCTTTTTCAGCGACAAAAAGTAGATAATATCTTTCACACTCCTTTTCCCATTCATAGATGACAGAACATACACTACAGATTACCATTTTTCTCTCTGTGACATGTATACAAAACCATTTAATCTTCTCATCTACAGATGCAACCACACACAAAGAAACTTTAGGACACCTACCCTTCATCCACCTAAATTATTTTTCTCCCATATTAAAAACATTTTTTAAAAAACACTCTTCTTTTCCTCTACGAATAATTTTTCTCTTTTTCATTTATGTAATTTAAATTTCACCGCCATACTACCTGTCAGTATAGCTCTCAATCAATCCATTTTATTCACTTTGGTCCCGTGGACGTGAACAACCTCTTTGACCTCTAAGTTTTTTAAAATGTGCAACTTTCTAATTAATTTTATCGATTTTAAATTAACCTCTTGCGAGGTTACTGAGCTTTAAACTTCGGTACCCCACAAAACACTTTGCTGAATGTAACTACTAATTTTATCGTCATAATGTCTTTTTGACAAATACCTAAAAATGTTTTATAAAAAATTTAAATAATCTTTGACGCTTTCTTTTTGGAAAGGTTTTTTCTTCTTCCTCAGTTTATTTGGTTGGTTTAGACCCCATTAACTGACTTCTCACATACTCAATATGTTTTAACTTTTATCAATTTCTCCATGTCTCTTTTGCACGTCATTTTTTAATTCCATGAAAGCTCCATTAAGGTCCTTCACCATTTTCTCTTCTGCTAAAACCATCAGCACTATATAAATATGTTTTCTGTCTCCTGATAATGAACGTTTCTACGTTCGAAACATGTAGATACTCTTAAAGAATAAAATTCTATTAAATTAAATTATATTAAAAAAAATTAAAGAGTAAGACTTTTCTCCTCTAAGTTTTTTCTTTCTTTCTCTTATACATAAGTATCAAATTACAAATTTTTATTCCTTGTCATTTTATTAGGTATGTTGAGGAGTTGAAAACACGAATAAGACATGAGTGTAGATCAATTTCTCCTGAAGTAATTAAGAATGTTTAAAACGAATTTTACTGGTAGGTTAAATTTTATTTTGTAAAAGTTCCAAAAAATTTTCCTTTTCCAAATTTTGTTCCAAAAAAAGTTCAATATTCCCGTCCAAACCTTTACCTTTTTAGAATATTGAGTCGTTGTTTGTACAAATGTGTTCATTTTCTGTAACACTAATTTCCGATCGAATAAAATTTTAAAAAATCATTTCTCTTATATATGAACACAACTGTTCACTTAAAGCCGTTTTGTGTTGTCAGGCTACTATTCCAACTTACGTCTGACGAAGCATCTCAAATCCCGTCTGAAATATAGTCAAATAATCCTTTAAAGCTCTACAGCTCTACTGTCCCCAGCAGCGAATTCAATCGAACATCTCCGAAAATGTTCGCTCATGGGTGAAAATAAGACCCATTTTTCCAGACGGACGTTTTGTTAAGCTTTTTGATTTTGCCGAAATAAATGTTATTTAATTTTTTTTTAGAATTTTCTACCCAGACATAAAGGATAAATTATTATTAAGGGTATGGGCTTTGACATTTCAGAATAACGTCGATTGTGCCCTTAGTATTAAATATTGTATACAGGTGGTTCACGTTCAGTGGTCTATTAATTTAAAGATCTCGGTAACAGTGGCGGCTGGATGGTTGAATCAGGTAGGTCATCTGGTATCTGATAGCGGTAATAAAAAGGACTAACTCGATTGGTTCTAGCCGGCTAGACTGGCCTGACTTGAGCCAGGCACAAAATCTCTATGAGCCTGTAAGAGAGGGAGACATATTTATATCTCTCTTGCGCTATTTTATGCGGCCTGGCCGAGCCTAGGCATATGGCATGGCTACGATACACGGTATGCCGACTAGTCTGTGGTTCTAACTAACCTCACATATTGCCCGGTCATGGTAAAAAGCGAGCAAATTTGCTTTTATTCCTTCTATGGCTGCTGGGAATCAGTTTTTTTACAATAACAGAATAGTATTATTGCATAATATACATAACAATAATATTATTCAATAAAACACTTTATATTGCGTTATGAATATGATATTATTTATTGAGTTTTCAAACTGATAATGTTATTTATTCACATTAATAACTCTTTAGCCCAAAATAAAAGTTGTCACTTCATTTTTAGGTCATTTAAACCATATTCTTTGAGAAATAATATTCACTTGTCCTAATTATAGATATTATAAAACAATGCATTTACCAGTATAATTTATGTCACAGTAAAAATTGCTTGGTTAGTTAATTATTGTTTAAAAGTTTTGTAAAACCCCGACAATAGCTGCCCATACACCAGCATTCTTTCCCGTCATTCTTTCCTTCCACATTCTTTCCTTTTAAGAAATTGAAATGAAACAAAACTTTTTCTATACCTAAATGAAGCGTAAGGCCGTCATCTCTTACTTCACTAACGATCGATAATATTAAAAGGAAAGAACGTGAAAGGAAAAAACGTCGGGAATGAATGCTGGTGTATGCTAGGCTATTAGGTACCCATATACCAGCAATCATTCCCGCCGTTTTTTCCTTCCACGTTCTTTCCTTTTAAGAAATTGAAATGAAACAAAACTTGTTCTATACCTAAATGAAGCGTAAGGCCGTCATCTCTTACTCCACTAACGATCGATAATATTAAAAGGAAAGAACGTGAAAGGAAAAAACGGCGGGAATGACTGCTGGTGTATGGGTACCTAAAATATAGTTTTAAAATGCCTATAATAAATTATTTCAAAATATTTTATGCTTTTTAGAAAAAAAATGTTTTTATTTTATGACAGCATGGATTTCGAATAAGTTAATAAAATAGACAAAAATTGAGCTAAGCAGGAAAACTGAGACAATTTAATTTTTAATTTTGTACGCATTGTATTTTTTTGTAACAATATAGAAACTAGCAGCGTTATGCGTTTTACAGATTCTCATTTATCCTGTGATAATATGTTTTCCAAACTTTATCGAAAAAACGAAAAGAACATACTAAAACAATTAAAAGAACTTTCTTCTAACTTTTTCTTTAAAAGTTATTTTACAGTGTCGTGGCTACCCCGAGTCGATAAAAAGCATTGAAAGACTAGAACAAACTGTTTCTTAAATAATTGTTATTTCTTGTTAAAACTGAACTGTCTCCAGAGGCACTATGAACAGGCAGAATTATAATTGGTTTTAAAATTAACTCTAGGCACGATTTATGTGCTTTATGCCTAATTAAATTTATGAATTTGCAATCACGTTTCTTTATTTTAAGAAAATAGTGTAGGGTCAGAGATTAGAAGATATATTTTTCATTTTATGAGTATTGTTACTGATTTTTTTTGTAGTGCTTCTTCTGTTTTTGATATATAGGACATGTTTACCCATGGACTCAAACCGGGTAGCTTTGTCTTTTTCTAGATACACCGCGGACCGTTATACCGTCTTTGTCATACTTATACGTATAAGGGGGCTTACCAATGGACCAATACCGGGTTGCTCTGTCTTATGTTACCTTTTAATTTTTGCTTTACATATTGGAAACGGATTTTTGCAGGGATTCTGCATCGTTTAATCAAAATGAAAACGGGTGCAAATCGACACCCCAATTACGGTCTTTGTTTTACACTTATATACTACTTACAACGCCAGAAAGTATCAGTGCACGAGATTATAATGTTATATTTAGCCGCGTATTCGTGTGGTACCGATGCTTACCGAACCGATATCAACTGCTGGTCGTGTTACCGTTTGACTGGAACTTTTACCGATACCGTAACGTTAATTGGGCGCGTCCATTTTGCATCTTCGCAAATATCGATAGCATCATATTATTTTTATATACTAAATATCACGAATAGTCTCGTTTTAAAGCAGATGACAGCGTTTATTTGTCATCGATCAGCTGATATTGGGACATAATAATATCCCCAGATTTGTAGCGGACCGTAATGAGCCCAAACACCGAGTTATGAATTGCGTTTTTGTTACATTTTAAAAATTTTAATTTAATTACTTTTGTGTAAGTACCTACAATTATTATTCATTTGACCAAAAATTTAGATACAGGTTAAAACTTTTTAATTCTTTTTCATTAGGGATCATAATTATTAATGTGTGCCTTACTCGTTAAGTTGAGTTCATCGATAAGTAATAAGTTTTATTTCATCTGAACGCCGTTTTTGTCGAAAAGTTAGTTTGTAAAATTTTTGTTCTTAAAATGTTTTTTCGTTAAGGTTAGGTTTCTAATGTATAATTTTCGCATTTCACATTATCTAGGTATCCTTTTCTGTTTCAAGAAAAATAAGTAGAAATTAAGTAATTCCCTGACTTAGGTAGGTAGAAGAGAGTTGGACAAAACCGGGTAGGTTGATAAAACCGGGTATAGCCTAGTTCTACCATATGCCAAAAGAGCTTTCCATATTATTAACCTTTGAAAAGCAGCTATTTGATTTTGAAGGAATTATTTTTATTATTGTTATTAGTAAATATTATTATTGTTTAGCAATAGTAAGGTAATAGTAAGTAACATTATGTTACTATAGTAGTTAAAATAGCTAACCATATTAGTATGTAATAGGATAGCGAACAAATATATAATTCTATTTTCCGTGTCTACGTACCTTACATAAGTGAAATTATTATTTGATATTACTATTATTGTTGTTTGTATGACAATAAAATAAAGTTTTTAACATAAAGTTAGCCTACATACAAGTTTAGAAAAGTAACTGTATTAATAAATTGCATTTTAACAAACAAATTCCATAAAAACCACTTTTGTGTTTACGTACCTTACGTAAGTCAAAAACTGTTAAAGTAGGGGTTCCACTGACAGAAAAATTTAATCCCTGGTTAAACTAAAGCTTTTAACTTTATGTTAGCCTACATACAAGTTTAGAAATGTAACTGTATAATAACCAACAAATTCTATAAAAACCGTATTTGGGTCTTCGTACCTTACGTTACGTCAAAAACTGTTAAATTAGGGTTTCCATTGACAGAAAAAGTAAATCCCTAGCTATATTGAAGCTTTTAACTTTATGTTAGCCCACATACAAGTTTAGAAATGTAACCGTACCATAGCCAACAAATTCTATAAAAACCATATTTGGGTCTACGTACCTTACGTAAATCATATATGGGGATTTTCTTGACAGTGAATGTAATAACTTGAATTCAATTAGTTTATGTTGAACTGTAGGTATTTTACCTATAGGTATAATCTGAACAAATAAAACAAAAAAAAATCTATTCTAAATATGAGTGACAGAATCCTATTTTAAGTTGTGTTTCAGTTAGTTTAGTATTTTTAAGGTTTGGATATTTATAATATTATAAACTTTTAAAATCTATTTTGACACTTTATTTTTAAACCATATAGAAATTCATGCTTATTACCTATTACCTACCTTAAATTATAATATTTATAAAACATAACTTTCAAAAGAAATTATTACCTATTACTTATTATTTGGCAATATTAAAGCGGTAGAACCGATGAGGCTATTGCATAAATTGTTTTAGAAGGTATCACATGTATAATTTTCAAGTCCGGTCCTGTAATTCATGCCAACTTATAAAAATTTAATAGATCAAAATTGACAGAGTGTCACGTGACTTTGCCCCCATCTTGCGAGAGTATTCAAGATTTTTACTATAGCAAAACCTAAACACGTCCGTCTGCTGTTTCTGCAAGTTACCGAGTTGACCTTTACCTTTACCGTACCTTTTCGAAACCGTCATTGCAGAACCGTCACCTCGTCCGTCCGTTTAGTCTACCGCCGAAAATACTGGGACCGTTCTTGCGAATCTTTCTCGCCCGTATAGCCTGCAGCTTAGGTATCTGTTGTACAGTTGCACACGGTGCAGATGCATCTTAACAGCCATGTGTCCTGTCAAAGTTCCTGCGATTGTTCTCAGCTGGTTTCTGCTCATCAGAAGTGTATGTTTATTTTATTTATTTATTTATTTTCAACAAAACAGCATCAATAAGGATGACCATATAAATCTAAAAGAAAACATAGAATTAACTTACTGTTCGTTGAAAAAAAAAGGACTACATTTAAGCAAAGGTGTATTTGCATACACACAGAGCTCACTCTTCCATGTAGCCCTCGAATCTATATCTTAAACAATATGAACCCTAACATAAATTACTATCTTAGTAATATGCAATTAACTAATTAACCTACTAATTTCAATTAATCTATCTAATAAGATCGCGAGCCGAGTCAGTCAAGAGCAGTTGCTGATTATTAAGCTGCACATTCGTTATATTTTTGACCCTTACTCGAGCCTGCCTCGGCACAAAAAGCATAATCTGGGACTTGGACAGGTTCAGGGACAAACAATATATTCTCGATATATCGAGCAGTGATTGCAGATCATTATATAACAAAGTTACTGCGTTAATAAGGTTCGATTTAGGAGAAGAAATATAAAGTTTCGTATTAGCTGGCAATCATTGTAGTATTACTTGGTTAGTTTTTGCCAGGGCCACAAGTTCATCTTGGCATTTCTAGATCAGTCTTGATATCACTTTGTTGCATGTTAGCGCTCTAAGATCTACTTGGCTGTCAGAGTATATTATATGGATTCGCTTATTGATATAAGTTCGTTCTTTTCATATACGCACACTGCAACATGGCATATAATCTGCTTGAAAGGCCGTGGGAGACTTGCTCAGGGAGAAGTAAACAAGCCTCCTTCTCCGGTTTTACTCCGTGTATTTCCTCTCCGGTACTGTTACGCCATTGTCCCCAAGTTTATGAAAAGACAGGTGGCGAAACAGAAAAACCAAGAGTATCCATAACAACAAGAGGATGTTAGATTTGAATGTAGTTTTTGACACGGTTTTAATTTTCTGTAAAATAAATCGTATAAAAAAGTGTTTACCCAAGTCAGACTTTTATTAACCAGTACCTATGGATGTGTGCATAACATAATGGACCTCAGACCCGGATCTTAAGCCGCAAAAGATCGGAAAAAGCTGTTAAAAGTGCCAAGCCCCGGCAAACTTAACAGAGAAGGACGACGCTCCGTTTTGACAACGTCATATTGAGACAGCTGGTGACAACCAGACGGGAAGACATTCCGTGAGTCCGTTCCTTTTATTTAGCGTTGATATTGGTTATTTTTTAAGTTAAAGAGTTTTCCGTAAAAGAACAATAAATAAATATTCATAATTTAAAGATGGCCGACGAGCTTAAAAAATTAAGAGTTTCAAGAGGGCAATTTAAAAGACAACATGCTTTGTTAAACAAGCATCTTGGCAATTTGAATAAAGACGAAGGGTTAAGTGTTTTTGAAGTAAAAAACTTAAGATTAAGATCTGATAAGTTTCAGAAAGATTTCACAAACTTTGAGAGTATTCAATATAAGATAGAACATTTATGTGAGGATAATGATGAGGTAAAAGATCAACTGGCAATTGAGTTGGAAGAAGGTGAAAAAATCTTAAGCGATTTTTTTGACATTGTATCTGTCATTGAAAGCATTTTAGAAAAATATGAAAAACCGATCAGTTTACCTCACCACAATCCTCAAACAACTCAACAACCACCCATTAATATTCAGGTTGTCGCACCTCCGACTTCAAGTTCGGGGATGCCAAAGTCTAATTTACCGGTACCAAATATACCTAAATTTTCTGGCGGTTTTGATAAATGGTTAGAATTTCGAGATGCTTTTGTATCTTTGGTTGACAATGATCTTACCGTAGATAATGTTAGAAAGTTTCGTTATTTAAAAGGTCTGTTGCAAGGCGAAGCGGCAGATTTATTAGAGTCCATTCAGATTACAGACCAAAATTATCATTTGGCCTGGAGTTTGTTAAAAGAAAGGTTTGAAAATACAAAATTAATTTTGCATAATTACGTTAAATCGCTTTTTGACATACCTGTGTTGACAAAAGAGTCGTATGTAGACTTGCGAAAATTATTAGATATCTTTAATAAAAATATTAGGGCATTAACACAATTGGGACAACCTACTGACCAGTGGGACACATTATTAATATACCTCATTACTAGTAAGCTAGATCCCAGAACCAGGCGAGACTGGGAGAGCTATAAAATCGGTGGTAACATAGCAACTATGCAAGATATACAAACATTTTTAAAGGGTAAGTGTGAGTTGCTGGAGAAAATAGAAATGACAAAAGTAGATACGCATAAAACAATGAAGCCTCCATTTAAAGGATTGTCCAACCAGCAATTCACAAGCAGAGCGCATGTAAGCTATAATCTAAATAATAAAACCAATTTTTCTTGTTATTATTGTGCTGGCAATCATTCTGTTTTTAAATGTGAACGTTTTCAAAAGTTAAATTTGGATAGTAAGTTAAGTGAAATAAAGAAATTAAAATTGTGTATTAATTGCTTTAACCCTGCTCACGACTTGTCATATTGTGACAAGCCCCCATGTAAAAGGTGCCACCTAATGCATAATACAATAATTTGTAAGAATTCGCGCATTCCGACCGAGCAGCATAGTAGGTTCAACCAGAGAACTGAAACCATGCCAATTAAAGAGAGACACGAAGCAAAAAACGACGAAGCATCGAGCAGTATGCGCGATAACCGCGATAGAACGACAAGCGCGGTCTTGGTAACCGATACGGGACCGGTAGTTGATGCGCACACAGTGGAGAGCGCGAAATTTGAATCGTTACATGCTTTGGGACAAAGCACTATTGGCGTAACAAGCGCACATATGACAAATGTAAATTATAAATACGCTCTTCTTTCGACGGCTGTAGTAAATGTTAAAGATAAATTTGGCAAAAGTTATCGTGCGAGAATGCTGTTAGATCCCGGATCACAGAGTAATTTTGTAACTGAAAGTTTTGGTAACAAGCTTAATTTGGAAAAAGAAAAGGTTAATTATCAGATTTCCGGAGTGGGAAATACTTGTATGCTAGCTCAATTTAAAACTAAATTTCAGATTTCGTCGCGATTTGGACATTTTTCAAAGGAAATTTCGTGTTTAATTTTACCAAAAATTACCGAAGCTATGCCGATATGCGATTTTGATGATACTTTTATTAACATACCAAGCGATCTTAAATTAGCCGATCCGGAGTATAATATAAAATCCGAAATCGACATTTTATGCGGAGTTAGTTTGTTTTACGACATTTTATTAATGAGCCAAATGAAAATTCAGAACGTAACATTACAAAATACCAAATTAGGATGGGTAGTTGGTGGAGAACTCGATTTTTTAATGTTTACGGGCAAAGTGCAATCGCACCTCTCAATATCATATGAAGACTCGGTCATTAACAAAAGCTTACTAAAGTTTTGGGAACTTGAGGAGTGCAATAGCATTCCGAGAACAGACGATTATTGCGATCAGCATTTTTTAAAAACTCATAAACGAGACGACGACGGGCGTTTCATAGTACAGATTCCGTTCAAAAAGGAAATCGAAAGGCTAGGAAAATCAAAAGACATGGCAATTAGAAGTTTTTTGACGTTAGAAAAGAGATTAGAGAAAAACAAAGAATTAAAGTTAGATTACACCGATGTCATAAATGAGTACAAGGGATTAAATCATATGAGTAAGCTAGATATAAAGTTTGAAAATTTAAGTAAATTAGACTCATATTATTTATGCCATCACGCAGTGGTGAAGCAGACTTCACTGACAACTAAAACTAGAGTAGTATTTAACGGTTCTGCAAAAACCGACAGCGGAATATCGTTGAATTGTGTACAATTACCTGGACCCGTTATTCAAAACGATTTGTTATCTATTTTGTTGAGGTTTAGAAAATCAGAATACGTGTTAAGTGCAGATATCACAAAAATGTACAGGCAAGTGCTTTTAAGCGAAGATCAAAGAAAATATCAAAGAATTTTTTGGCGTGATAACCCAGACAAAAACCTAGAATGTTTTCAGCTTAACACGGTGACTTTCGGTATGGTCTCTTCACCGTACTTAGCCATTCGGTGTTTATACCAATTAGCTATAGAAAATCAAGACAAATATCCTGTAGCCAGTGACGTTATTAAAAATGATTTTTATGTTGATGACTTACTTACTTCACACGACTCGGAAACTGAAATTTTAAAAATACAAATGAATATTACAACAATTTTAAGACAAGGAGGTTTTGAGCTAAGGAAATGGCTTACGAATAAGCCAGAGCTTTATACAAAATTGCAGATAGACCAGAATTCGGACTCTAGTTTTATAATGTTGGGTGAAAACGATAAAAATAAAACACTCGGCATTTTTTGGAACGCGACTAAAGATATAATTCAGTATCAGACTGAGACTATAACTCAACCTTCAAAGGTCACTAAAAGGGCCATATTATCAGTGATTAGTCAAATATATGATCCGCTCGGTTTAGTGGGTGCAGTTGTGATAGTGGCTAAAATTCTATTACAAGATTTATGGCGACAAAAGACTTCTTGGGATCAAGCAGTACCAAATGACTTAGTACAAAGGTGGAATACCTTTTGTAGTGATTTAAAAAATATTTCGAATATAGAAATACCAAGATTAGTATTTTTATCCAATCCTGATGTTGTAGAATTGTTAATTTTTGCAGACGCCTCTTTAAGAGCTTACGGATCATGCGTTTTTATAAGATCAAAAAAGCATGACAATATTTCTTGTAATTTACTGACAGCAAAGTCAAAAGTAACTCCAATTAAACAACAAACTTTAGCGCGCTTAGAACTTTGTGCAGCGGTTTTATCGATAAATTTAGCCAAAAAGGTAATCGATTCACTAAAAATTAATTTCACTAATATCTATTACTTTAGCGATTCTACGATTACTTTACATTGGATAAATGGGGAGCCCGGTAAATGGAAAACTTTCGTGGAAAATAGAGTCAGTCATATTCGTTCTCTAAGTTCTATCGACCAATGGTACCACGTAGTTTCAAAGGATAACCCGGCAGATATCATTTCACGTGGTTGTACTGCAACACAGTTACAAAATAATAAGTTATGGTGGGAAGGTCCCACTTGGGCAAAAGAAAATCATGACACTTGGCCTGTTATACCAGTGTCAAAATTAAACGAAAAATTACAGTCCACTACAGATTTATTACCAGAACAGAGAGTTTTTGTGCATCAAAATATTATTTTGAATCCTTTTGATATTTTTTCTTTGTATTCAGATCTAATAAAGTTAAAATTAGTTTGGGCACATTGTCAGCGTTTTATTTATAATTGTCGCAATAAAATTAAGAAAACAGGAAAGGTGACTACTCGTGAAATTGAGGATAGTTTTTTAAAATTAATAACGTTAGCGCAAATACAGTCCTTTTCAAGCGATTTTGATAAATTAAAATTAACCGGTAAAGTTTCAAAATCTAGTAATTTGAAAACTTTGAATCCATTTTTTGAGAACAATCTTATTAAAGTAGGAGGCAGAATTCAAATGGCAAACATTCCTGTTACTCAAAAATATCCTATAGTACTCAATCATAAACATGTATTGACAAAATTGATTATGGTAAATGAACATAGACGCATGTTGCATTGTGGTCCACAGCAACTACTTTATTCTGTTAGAATGAATTTTTGGCCAACTTGTGGTAGAAGTTTAGCAAAACAAATAGTGCATAGTTGCATTACTTGTTTTAAAATTAAGCCAAAACCTTGTGAGTATTTGATGGGAAACCTCCCAAAAGAAAGGGTGAATATGTACTTGCCTTTTGTTAATACAGGGTGTGATTATGCAGGTCCGTTCCTAATTAAAGATAGGAAAACTCGCAACTCGAAAATTCTTAAATCGTGGATATGTTTATTTGTCTGTTTGTCAACCAAAGCTATCCATCTAGAAATTGTAACTGATTTGACAAGTAACGCGTTTTTAGCATGTTTTAGGCGATTTACGTCTCGAAGAGGCCTACCCTCTAACCTCTATTCGGACAATGCAATAACCTTTATTGGGGCGAACTCTGAATTAAAAAAGTTTTTGGAATTAGAAACTTCAGATATTTCGGAAATCTTAAGAAAAGAGGGCGTGCAGTGGCATTTTATACCCCCACGTGCACCAAATTTCGGCGGTATTTGGGAAGCCGGTGTACGCATGACAAAATATCATTTAAAGAGAGTTTTAGGCAACACATCTTTAAACTATGAAGATTTTCAAACGGTATTGACCCAGATCGAAGCGATCTTAAATTCACGGCCAATATCTCCGTTATCCTCCAGTCCTGATGACTATTCCCCGTTAACCCCAGCACATTTCCTTGTTGGAAAACTTTTAACTAATGTTCCTGAACCTTGTTATCTTGAAATACCAGAAAACCGACTTAGCCAATATAAGAAGTTGCAGCAATTAATTCAAACCTATTGGAAGCGATGGTCCAGTGAATATATTACCGAACTTCAACAAAGATTAAAATGGAACGACAACAGTTCTTTAATGGTAAAACCAGATGATTTAGTAATAGTTAAAGAAGATGGTTTACCACCTTTAAAGTGGAAAACAGCACGAATTTTGGAAACTCACCCTGGGTCTGACCATGTTATCAGAGTGGTCACACTTAAATTTAGTGATGGTTCCATTACTAAACGTCCATTAACTAAAATATGTATTTTACCAATATCCGACTCCAAACCTGATGAAGTCCACGGCCATTCAGAAAAGGGGGGAATCACACAAGAATGAAGATTTTTGTGTTTAAAGAACTTTGAATAGTTATTTAGTTATAAGTTAACTCAACCGAGAAAATGACATTGTTTGAGCATTTGTTTTTTTAGAACTTTGTGTATGTTGAAATTTCAAATTTCAAGGCCGGCGGTATGTTACGCCATTGTCCCCAAGTTTATGAAAAGACAGGTGGCGAAACAGAAAAACCAAGAGTATCCATAACAACAAGAGGATGTTAGATTTGAATGTAGTTTTTGACACGGTTTTAATTTTCTGTAAAATAAATCGTATAAAAAAGTGTTTACCCAAGTCAGACTTTTATTAACCAGTACCTATGGATGTGTGCATAACAGGTACCCTCTTTGGTTTTTGCACCGTCCGTGATCCAGTTTATTGCCCTAGGAGTGTCTAGCGATACATTACGATTACAAAATGATTATGACTCTCTATGCAGGGAATATAATAAATAGCCCAAACACTTTATTTCACAATGTTGTGAGCTGTCTTGATTTAAAAATATATGACTTTTTATTTGAAAAAATTAAATGGTTTCACATTCATGCGTAATTTCCTCTACATGTGGTGATGAACCATAAAATAAATTTTCAAAAGTAACAAATAAATTATGCGCAGTAGCTTGGGGTTGGAAAGCTAATGTTTATTTTAAAACTTTCAACTAGACTTTACATGGTATTATGTACAGCTTTTAACGACAAAAAGTTTCAATATATTTATACGTGAAAATTTCTCCATAAAGTTGTAACTTTCACCCGGCTTTTCTCACTTTTCCATATCTTTTCCGAGCCATGACTTACTGTCTTAGTTGGAATCCCTCTTGGCACGTATCTAGGGATATAAAGAAGTTTTAAAAATTCACCAGGCAATCTCTTTTATTACGATGGAATTTTAAATTACAAGAAAATGTGTCTGTTACAGCTTTTTTATTTTGTGGAAATTTGCTGAGACTACAATTTAAAAGATTTAAATAATAAACTCTATTATAAGACATAAATTATGAAGTCAGTGTCGTAGAAGGGAACAACCCCAACGTATATCGATGTTTGGGATTCATTTATTAAATTTATTTCAAGAAATATATATATTCATTGAGAAGTATTGAAGTGATTTCTGTACATTTGTTTTTGGCACTATTAATGAGCGAAAAGAAAAAAAGGAATGTACAATATTTTTACAGGTTAGTATGCGTTACGTCATTATTTTTTATTTTTCACGTTTCCGGTATAGATACCAATTAGTAGGTAATAATAGCTACTGTTGGATATTAAGCGGAAGCGCACCATATTTTAGTCAGAACCTCATGTTCTCAAAATCAGCCATCACCAGCCAACCAGTCATTTATTCCACAACCTAGTCGACTAACTATCTATTATAGAGACCACTCGAACATATATGTGGCGAGCCGAGCTTGATCGGACCGTGTAATATCTGCCACGGATAAAATCAGCCGGTTTTTACCCGTCAGTGGATTCGCTAGGTTAATTTGGGACGCGTATCAAGTCGTCCAACTTGGTTTGAGGTTAAATTAAAATAATTATAATAATAATAATAACAAATAATGTGTGCCGATTTACGTTACTTGTCAAAAAAATTTATTTTTAAATGTACTTCCACCATATTGTCCCGGAAATCATTTGGCTCGTCTTGTTGAAGTTCTTTCAAGAGTAACATATGACTCAGTTCATCTCTACGAGATATTAATTTTTTTACCCACTTGCTCTTCTTTTTATTTTTGTTTATTGACAATAAATACATACGCTATGGCACAACTTATAGAGCGTCTTCTACGATTGGTATTCATTTTTAAAACTCAACGAGTACAAATAAATCCGAGTCGATCTCTATATATACCTCACAATTTATAAATCAGGTAAGACATTGTAAGGTACATCTATATGCCCATGACACGCAGGTATACCTTATCTTCGATCCTTGTGATACAGACGCATCTCTGCAGGAGATAAATGATGATCTATCCAGGTTAGTCTCGGAAGCTTCTGATCACTCACTATCCATTAATTCAAAAAAAAAGCTCTGTCATGCTCTTTGGTCCCGCAAAGATCCGAGAGGTTCTTTAATCATCGATTAAAGTAAAAATTAACAATGATGAATTGCCCATACTTGACAGTTGTAGAAACCTAGGTCTTACAATAGACTCCAACCTAAAATATAGAGCTCACGTGAGCAACTGTATTAGAGCAGCTTATTTTAATTTAAAAATGATTTTCAATTGTAGAAACTACTTGAATCAAAAGCTAAGGGTTATCTTGTGTGAGGCATTGGTTTTGTCCAGATTTAATTTCTGCGACAGTGCTTATGGTTTTTCGATAGACTTGTCGGATAAACGCCGCATTCAGGTATTACAAAATTCATGTCTTCGTCTAATATTTGGTATTCGCCGTAGAAATCATATTTCGCATAAACTAAAAAATCTTGGCTGGTTGAACATGGGCAATAGGCGTTTACTTCATTCGGCTTGTCTGTTTCATCGAATAGTTTTAACTAAATCACCTTCTTATTTAAGCAAAAAAATAAAATTTAGGTCAGATGTTCATTCCCTGAATATCAGATTTAGGGATCGTTTAACACCTCCCGCCCATAGAACCGAACAATTTAAAAAATCATTTTCTTACCAAATAGCCAAAATTTATAACGAAATTCCCGAAAGTTTTAAGTCCAAAGGTCCCATATCATTAAATTTAAGTTTGCGTATAAAAAGCTTTTATTGTGTCAACAATAAATTTTATAAATTTTGCCACTATTGGAAAAAATATTAATTTGTATAAACTTTAATGGTCCATTCCTTATAATATATCTTTATTTCAATAATATAATATTAATTTTATCCACGCCCCACGGTTATTTGCTCCTAAAAAAGTAACTTTTTTCACTTAAATCATAGTTTTGTTTTTTTCCCTTGCTATAACCTACAGGGTGGCCCTTTAGTGTGGCAAAGTACAATAGCTCCGTTACTATTTCAAATACATTAAAAATATTAGTACAAAAGTTGAAGGGCAGTAAGTGACTTATAACGTAAAATTATTTTTAACTCTATAGGGTGGCTCAAAAAAGCGGAACAATAAAAAATGTACTTTTTTCAAATGGAACACCCTGTATATGTTTTAATTTTTAAATTCCACATAAAATTATAATTATTTTTTATTAAATATATTATTAGTCTATACTTTATAGTTTCCGAGATATTGACTCTTGAAAAGTAACATTTTTGAACATTGACAGCTTCTAACTTTCTAACAGTACGTCTAAGAGCAAAACGGCTTACATGTCCCTATCTTCAATTTTTATTATCTTCCCAAAAAATCAACTTCCGGTTAAACCGGATGTTACTCGAAAGCAGGAAATATAGTTGTTCCGGTTTAACTGGAAGTTGATTTTTTTGGGAAGATAATAAAAATTGAAGATAGGGACATGTAAGCCGTTTTGCTCTAAGACGTACTGTTAGAAAGTTAGAAGCTGTCAAAGTTCAAAAATGTCACTTTTCGAGAGTCAATATCTCGGAAACTATAAAATATAGACTAATAATGTATTTAATAAAAAATAATTGTAATTTTATGTGGAATGTAAAAATGTAAAAATATACAGGGTGTTCCATTTGAAAAAAGTACAATTATTCTTGTTCCGCTTTTTTGAGCCGCCCTATAGAGTTAAAAATAATTTTACGTTATAAGTCACTTACTGCCCTTCAACTTTTGTATTAATATTTTTAATGTATTTGAAATAGTAACGGAGCTATTGTACTTTGCCACACTAAAGGGCCACCCGGTATCTGCTGTGCATGCTTAAGGTAAAGAACATGGGGAGTGTCTTGCCTTCAGGTTTTTACACTCCCATCTGACCTTCGGCATTTTCCTTTAGGTGTACTTTAGTTTTAGGTTGTATTTTAAATTAAAATGGAAATAAAGACCTTATTTATTTATTTATTTATCTAAATCTACTGGTTAAATCTTTCAGGAATTCCAAAAGATTGCGAGTCAAGCGAAAACTGTTATAAAACGTGGAGTTTTGTCCCATTAAGGAGAATATTTAATCAGGCGAATCTAATCGACCCAAATTTGGCTGTCCAAAAATGATGAGAGTTTTGGTACGTGCCGAGCCTAGCTCGCAGACCAAATCCGAACGGATCAAATCGGTCCAACTTATATGTTGGTGTATGGGGGGCTACGTAGGTATATCTACTGCACGTTCTTGTTTAACTGTACATACCTTTCACTCTTTACATTTCACAATGTTTTTTGGTCCATACACAGACCGACGCGTTTTTCTCTCCTTTTGTCGCATAACAGGACCTCGCTGACCGACAATTCTATATCGTTTAACTTACACCAGATCTGGTTTGTTCCGCACAACTTTACACTGTTCTCTATTTGCCATGTACACATGCGCCGGACCGTTATATACGGAATCGTACCATCAGGACCAGATTCCTGGCAGTTCTGTCTCGTGTTGATACACGCTAGACCGTCTTCTCAACTTTCTATCTTTCACTTACGTATATCCAGCATAATATTATATACCGCCGTTCTGACTTACACCATTCGGATAGATGCATTTTACTTTCTCATACCACATCCACACGGTCTCTGTCTTAGATATACTACGATTACGGTATACACACATATGGTGTATGTCTCGAAACTTGTTTTTAGCTACGTGCCCGTGGAGAACCAAAGTCCCACTGAACTGCTGGTCATGTTTACCGTTTGTTTTAGAACTTTCTACGGATACCGTTAACGTTAAATTACCTTCGTTTGTGTGCATATTTTTCCTGATACCATTGATATAGCTGCAACTGTTCTTGCTACGCACAACTTTTACGGATAACGTTAACGTTGATATCTTTGTCACCTTTTTTACAATCACATTATCTCGATCATACACGCATAATTTCCTCTCTCTTATTCGTATCGTTATAAGAATATATCATAGGCGTAATTAGACGGTCAACGCTGAAGTGACATGTTAATGTGGGGGTGCACAGAAAGCCCGCGAAATTTTTTTTAAGACCACCCCCAAATTGGGTCAATAATTTTTAGTAAATATTTTAATGTAATGTTAATAGCAGGTTTAGGTCTTTCAATGTTCTTGACAATCAGTTTCTCCTCCAACGGTAACTTGCTAAAACATTTTTTCAAAAATTCCACAGTGTATTTTATATCCGACGACGCACTCATTGCTTTTTTCGTGTTTATTTAACTTTAAACTTTAACTGAATTCATGAAAACCATATTAAACCTTAATAAACAAAAAAAAAATAGTCAAAATACCGGCTAAAAATTTCCGCGAATTTGAACGACTACGACTGGTTAAATTTAAATTATCAAATTAATGCAGAATTGCAGAACATGACATACACAAGCTATTATGCCGCTCTCGTATTTTACGAGATTTTTATGATCATAGACCCGCTCTGACAAGTAAACTGGGCATGAACTACACGGTACACGGAAAGAAATTTTGAACCGAATCCTCAACTACCTAAATATACTTGAATTTGTACCAGAATTCGAATGCTTGAAATATTAATATGAAAAATTCATTACATATAATGTAAATGATAAAAATAGGTTAGTTCTAAAATTGGCCTATATAGTGTAAATTTTTTTTGGGGGTGCTAATTTAGATTTCGGGGGTGCTAAGCACCCCCAAGTACCCCCCTAACTACGCCTATGAAATATATCTTTTTCACTCAAATTTATATTATCTGAGTTTAAATCTGCGAATAGGTATTCAAGGTCTACTTGAACAGGTACTTTTCAAAGTTTCTCCAAAAAGTCTAAAGGATTTTCCTAATGACTATAATAAAAAGAAAAAACAATTAGGTAGTAGGTACCTAAAAATATATAGGGTCACAATTTCGACAGATAAGATGACACATTCGATGTTTTTAAATGGCAACTCTTCTTTATAATAAGCCCGCCGTATTAGATTTTTACTCATACTTTTTACTTACTTCCGGAGATAACAGGCTCAACGTTTTTGACCCTTTTAAAATAGATCTTTCAAGTATTTTACAGTTACATCGTTGTTTTGGCAGAGCTAACTAGATTTAGATACTTTTTTTTTTTTTAAAAGACCATTGTCGAATACATCAGAAAGTCACATATACGATGCTATTCTGAATTTTTTTAAATGGCAAACCTTATCCATAACTTATACCCATAAATAGCATTTCGCGGTCCAATTTCAAAAATATATAATTGTTGGTATTTATTTTTAACGATTCCTGTCTTAAAATGCATCGCTCGATTTTGCGTTTTAACTGTCTCTTCCCCTAAAAAATTGACCTGTTGAGATTAAAAATCCAAGTTTTTCACCAGGCCAATTCGAAAACCAATTTCCGGTAAGGTTTCTGAATTTTGGGAAAGTTTCAACCCGTTTTTAATTGACCAGGTCTTCTATAATCTAGCAACAGTCCATACCTATCATTCTTTATTATTATTGAACGAAGGTCATAATTAGGGGGTTTGGGCAGCCCCCCCCCGTAAGTTAAAAATTAAAAAATATTGCCAAAACAATCTCAAACAACATCATGTAATAAAAACGATTAATTTTTAGTAAAGCATTAAAATAAAAAAATTCTCTACTTTACATATCCTAAAGAAATAACTAACTATAATTTTTTCTAATTCACTCATAAATAACTATTTCTTAGATATTTTTAAATATTTTAATATTTTAATAATCATTTCTTTATTGACTCTATCGGTTCAAAAATTTTAATATCTTTAAAGTAATATTTGTCGGGAATGTTCAGAATTTTCGATTAAATCAAATAACTAAATTCCCAACATATCTACACTAAAATAGCGTAGAATTTTTCGATACAAATTCTGTTATCCAATTTTTTTTTTAATTTAAAAGCTTTGTATATTTTTTTAAAATATACCTAGTAAGCATTTTTATTATAAATCTCTTCTTTAAAATAATGGCAAGTAAGGCCGTTTTTCTATTGGAGAGTGACGAGTTAAAAAGTTACAAAATATCAAAAATATGAAATTCTTACGGCCATGTGTACCGTTTTTCTTTTAAACATTGATTTACTAATCGCTGATTACATTTTATACAAAGAATAATTAAATTTGGATTGAACCGTTTAAAATAACGGTATGTTTAGCTAAGAGGCTAAAGAGGAACACTACGCCGACTTTTTGGGTAGTTTGCGCTAACTTCTCGACAAAATATATATCTTTTTTTTTACTTTTTGGTTCAAAAACCTTGTGCTTGGTTAGCTTTTTGTTAAGTTAGTTAAAAATTTTTGATTAATTTATTGTTTTTTATAAATCAAAATTTTAAGAATGTTGGAGGACACTGAGAGGTGGGATATTACCGAACAGAAAAATGAGAGCTGGTGTACAAATTTTAGCAAAAAAAAAGTAAATTTCTTAATTTGATCACTGTTTACCTCTAAACAACGTTTAAGGCAATATCTACAAATTGCCATTAGATCTGTAACGGTTCATCTATCTTATTATATGGAGGTGAGATGGATCATAGTGGGTAGTAGAGATGGACCTTCTATTTTTCTTTCATTTCACAAACTAAATGTTCTGGCAAAGGTTAAGAAAACTAAAGCCATTCTAATGCAACCAGCGTTAAATTAAAAAAAAAACGTTATGACCATTCGCCCAGGGGCGGTTCTAGACCCAAAATATTGAGGTGGGCACCACATTGGCGCAGCCACAAATTTTGGTAGCCTTCACAAGCAAATAACGCCGCAGCCCAAAATTTTTTAGGATCACGCCCAAATTGTATCAAATTATGTAAATAATAAAGCACCCGGATTTTTTTTTATCATTGGCATGAAATCATAAGTAGTTAGCAATTCGATCAGAGATAATTTATTTATCATTTATTATATAAAGCAGCTGCCCTGTGGGGTTTATGGATAAAGTTCAGTAACGATAACTGTTTTTTTGACATTTTCTACAAAAAAAAAAATAGTAAAAGTAAATATATGTAGGTTTCTTATTATTTAAAAAAAAATACCACACCACAGAAATACCCTAACAATGAACAAATAACACCCTTACCCTTAAGTAGGTACTCAAGAGTTATTGTTTTTAAATAAAAGCGTTATTACATTTTCTAGCATAATTACTAACCTACGATATTTTGCTTGACCATCTGCAGACAATCGCTTTTAATATTTAGGTACTTATATAATAAGAACAATAATCAAAAACCAAAATTTAAATCAGATCACTGCCTCAGAATGAAGGACCATATTATATAGTCCTTTATTCTGAGTCACTGCAGGCAGATCATTAAAATGCTAGACACAATTCTCTACTTCCCCGCCAGAACAATTAACATTGGACATTGGTCAGCGCTCAGCAGCAACGAACCACGAAAGTACCCGTTGAACCGGGGATGATTAATGCGTGCGCAGCGTGTATAGTAAAGCGAGGTTGCCATTGTTGCCAAATTGATTGTATTTCTCTATCGCAATGCGAGATTGTCAATGTTGTCATTGTTGCCAAATTGATTGTATTTCTCTCGAGATATTTTAAAGTTTTTTCAGAAATGTTGGGGGTCCTGGGCCCCCTGGACGACAGACACACGGAAAACTTCATGAAGTGCTTTTTTAGGAGCAATATCTTCAGTAGTTGTTGATTTTATAGAAATGATAGTCCTAGTCCAGTACTTTTTGTTGAATTTAGGTTTCTAACTGGTACTGGCAATTTATTAAAGAAGTTTGAAGCAAGATGTCCAGGACCGTCTTGGCATCTTCAGAGCTGACGATAAGAGGGCACCAGATCACTCCGTTTACGTGTGATATAAGAGTGAAGGTTTTCATGCCTTATGCGTTGGTCTGGGCTATTCTTAATTAATAGCAGGCACCTTAGGATGAAGAGAGACGGCAGTGTCAGTACACGGGGCCACACAAAGGCTTCTCTACATCCTGAAGTCCCTCCCTGCTTCCGCGCTGTGCCCCCAGGCCAGAATTTCATATGAAATGTGTGAGTGGAGAAGAGCAAAATAAGCATGTTTTGGACGGGCCGGAATACAAAGGGTTAGAAGTCGACGTAAAAGGAAAGCCTTCGGTCCCAATTTACTGACCATGGAGTCGGTATTGGCAGTCCAGTATAATCTAGCATCCAGATGCACCCCCAGAAATTTTACACTCTTACCCTCCTCGTCAAGAAGAAGCTGTCTCGTGAAGAATACCATATGTTGGACTTTTTCAATATTTAAACAGCCTTAGATCAGTTAAATGTAGTTTTAGGTACGTCAAATGTTTTGGCAGCGTCGTTAACACCCATTTGGCAATTTTTAATTGTCTTGGAAGCATCCTTTTAGTCTTGAAAGGTCTAAGACCTTCTTTAAGATACATGTTTCTTACGTATGTATCGGTCCTACGCTCCTACCTCCTAATGGTCATCTATCCTCATTTTAAGGAGAACAATATCTATTCTTACCAATTTCAGTGACAAAAAGCAGCTTAAACTTACCGAAATGCCATAAAAATCAGAATTTATATTGTTATTCTCATTTAACACAAATTACGTTTTGCCTAACGTTTTTCTTAAAAATCTTTTATATCAATCATTGTCGGTGAACGGATAAAAGACAAAATATTTCTGATGATCTATCTTCCTGGTCCATCTATCCTCTATTTACTCCAATAAAAAAAAATGGCGAATACATTACTCGTCCAGGTACCCTTGGTTGGTTGGTTGGTTAAAGGCGGGGGTCGGGTTCGACGTGTGTCCCAAGCTTCTTACACTGCAGCCTTCTGGCTTATTGTGCGCCCCAGTCTTGTTAGAAAAGGGTTGTTCCTTCTACGAGGTCCAGTAGTTTTCTTCCAAGGTTGTCATGCAGGAGGTTATCGCCACGTCGAATGTTTCCAAAGATTTTGATTCTTTTACGGTTTAACGTTTCGCAGCTGTATATGACATGAGAGGCGGTTTCGTCGTTCGTCCCCTTCACCGCAAGCCCAGAATCTGGGCCCCTAAAATTTTGAGCAGATCCGGTTCTTGCCAGTTCATATGCTTTTTCGTTGCATTTTATCCCTGAATGACCAAGAACCCATAGGAGTTCAACCTTGTTGTTTCTGGCTGCCCAGGTCTTTTAGGTCGTTATGGCACTCCATTGTGATTTTTGATGTAAATCGGAAGGAGTTCAGAGCCTTAAGGGCAGCTTGGCTGTCCGACAGGATATGTATCTTTCGGTCGTGGTAGCCCTTTTCAAGATCCTTTTGTATGCATGCTTGTATCGCATGAACTTCTGCTTGGTATTCAGGTACCTTTAAACAGTATCTGTAAAGGTCATATTGCATTTTTTGCACTGTCAATTATTATTATAAACTACCTAGTGTGCTAAATGTAATTCCTTTTCAAACGATTTCTGATAAAAAGTACGGCGACAGGCTGATATACAGACGCCGATTTGATTTCATAGTATTTTCATTCGAAATTTTCCTTTCGAAACATTAAAAATCGAGTTGTTTATGTCATGAAAATCCAATTTTAAAACTAGCTTTAATAAAACCCGAAAATTTCATTTTAGCCAAAAATTAAACAGAGACCTACGTGCCCTACGGGTATTTTCGTGCCATTCGGGGCAATTTGAATATCTCAAAGGCGGCAATGTAAAGTCTGGAGAAATTTGGAATATTGCAGGAAAACCGGAAGGCTGCAAGCAGTGCAGTGGTGGCAGCATTTCAATTATATTGAAATAATTAAGGTGGCTTCACTTTTAAACGCCCGATGCATTTTGATTGATAGTTTTACATGCATAGTAGTTGTCAGTTAGCTTCAAATTGAGCGTATCTGAACCAAGATTTTTATACTTACAATGCCCCATACATTCAGTCACAAGGAGTAGGTATGCCGTCATGATATTCGTGTATGGTTACTGTAACGGTAGTGCGATGCGCGCAGTTAATGATTATCGACGTCGTTTTCCAAATCGAAGAGTTCCTAATAGAAGAGTTTTTCAAAAAGTATTATTTGCAAGTGCACAGGAAACTGGAATGTTTCCAAACGTGAGAATTGTTTCTGAAAGAGTGCAGGGTCTAGATGTGGAAAATGAAGAAAATGTTCTGGATATTGTCGCAGAGAACTTGGGTATAAGTACGAGACGGGTTGCAAATGAACTTCATATACCATCACATCTAGCCGTATGGGAGTCACTTAGAAAAAACGGTTTAAAACCTTTTCACGTTCAACCCGTTCAACATCTTCTAGATGGTGATCCTGCTCCAAGGGTACGATTTTGTAAATGGTTCCATCAAAATCGAAGTCTGCACAAATACATTTTATTTAGCGATGAAGCTCAGTTTAGTCGTCATGGAATTAATAATTGCCACAATGAACATCGGTGGTCAGATGAAAACCGTCATGCTGCATTTGAACGAAACTTTCAACATCGATTCAGTATTACTATCTGGCGTGGAATGCTTAACGACCAGTTGTTTGGTCCATTTGAAATGGATGAGCGTCTTACTGGAGAAGGATATTTACGGTTTTTGGAAGACCATTTGATACACATTTTGGATGATGTTTCGTTAAATGTCGACAACGAATGTACTTCCAACATGATGGAGCTTCACAACATTTTAGTCTCCGTGTGCGAAATTTCTTGAATTATCGTTTTTTTTTATTGCTGGATTGGCATAGGTGGTCCGCAAGTTTGGCCACCATGGTCACCAGACTGAAACCCTCTTGTTAATTGCCTTTGGGGATGGATGAAATCGCTAGTATATGAAACACGAGTGGAAACGAGAGAAGCACTCGGCGATCGAATTTTCAATGCTGCAGCTTTTATAAAAAACAATCCCCACTCAATCCAACGTGCTACGAGTACGATTAACAAACGTGCCGAAAAATGTATTGAAGTTAATGGAGGGGGTTTTGAAAATATTCTTTAAATTAGTTTGTACTGCAGTACCTGCAATTATTCGCTTTTAACATAAAAATTAACTGACAAAAACTCTAGAACTCATAGAAATGGTTGAGAATTGAAGTAAAACATATGGGTTTATTTCTCTTATTTTAACCCTCTGAACACATTCCCAAAATTTTGCTCTTTCCTCCCCAAACACCCTGTATAGCGGAGATGTACGCACAGGTGTATGCCGATATAATAAAGGATTCAGGAGCAATAGCCTGAAAAGTTAAATATTTAAAATTTCCATTTTTAATCTATTTTTCGAAACTGTGTAAAAATTATTTTTAATACTATTTGAAATATTGCAAATATTGAATATAATATTTTCGAAACTGGTACATCTGGGTATACAGGGTGATTCACGATGGGTGGAACGTGAGACGTATATGACGAACCAGCTGACGAATCTTTTTGAAAATTTTTGGTATTTACATAAACGGAGATGCTCTATTTATCTCAAATATTTTTGATATTACAGTATTGCCACTTCTACCCAAAATTAGTAACAATTTAGATATTTTAAATGGAACAGCTTGTATTTTTTCTATTACTTTCTTAACAACTTTCTTTAACATTATCCTATACTTATTTCTTCCCTAAAATAATAATTAAATTGCAATTTTTTTGACCGTAAACTTTATCTAATTTTTAAAAATTTTGATATATTTTTTTTATTTTTTTATATTTTAACCATTTACCCAATTCTTAGTTGATATATACAGGGTCATTTTAAAATGAGGTTAATTCGGTTACTGGAAAAGGTGACAATTTGTTTATTTTTTTTTGTAACACCCTGTATATTTTCACTGATTTGATAAGCTACTTTAATTGGCTCTGTATTTTTGTATATCATAGTGATACCTAACTTGTTAAATTTTTGACTTACTTATAAGCGATTATTTGTAAAATTTTCTCGAAAATTTAATTTTTATTCGGTTGTTAGTAAGTATGCCATGATAAACTTTTGTTTGGCATAAAAATTATGTCACTTTTGTTATTTTTGTGGTAGTTTGTTAATTGTTACCCATACAGGTAAAATATCGTTAAAAGTTATGAAATAAAACTGTTCAAATGCAGTTCTTATGAATTTATTTATTTTATTTAACAGTGTGTTAATTATCGTTAGAATATGTATAAAATTTAATGAAATGTACCCAAATTCGGCAATGAACCTAGGAAATTGTTACGAATTCAGAATATTTTTACTAAACTTAAAAAGCGCCAAGAAACTTACAGTAGGTATTCATCGCCTTTATCTATAATAAGTAACAAAATACCGAATAGCAATAACGAAAGTGACTTAATTTTTAGGCCAAACAAAAGTTTATCATGGCATGCTTCTTTGCTTCAGAGCTGCTAGCCCAAATCTTTTAAGTCTTTCGGGATAAGGTAGGTTAATTCAAATGGAATTCTGGTAACCCGCCTTTGGACCCATTCCAAAATTTCAATATCTTTGATGTAGTAGGGGTTCCAAATATTGTATCCGTATTAAATTTTTGGTCTTATATAGGAAGTGTACAATTTCTTTACAATCTGTAGAGAGTAATCTTTAAAAGTCTTTTGCACCATGAAAATAAAACTATTGGCTTTCTTTACCATTTTAAGAAAATGCGCTTCCCATTTTAAATTAGAAGAAATTTTGACCCTTACTTGATAGAAGCGGTTGGTGAGAAAGTCATTGATTAGACTAAGAATCTTGCCTCTTATACCAAAATGTTCAAGCTTGTAAACATCGGCGTAGCTAGCCTTAGTTTTCAGGGGGAGCCTGGGCCCCTTGTTTACATTATTGTAATTCCAATTTTTTTTCTATTGAATATTTCAGGGGGTCCAGGGCCATCAGTAGGTTACATTTCATCGAGAGCTTTGGTCCATACTTTTACTCCTTAAATTTTTAAAGATCTTAATCCCTCATAAGTGGGAGTAGAACGGTCGAAAGTGTAATAATAAGAAATGAAAATAATTATAGTTATTTTATTTTAATTCACCGTGAACAACAATAACGTGAATAAAACACACTTATCTTTTCAACAGTTTTTATTTGCAAGATTCTTAGACCCTGATTAAATTTTCACTCTCTTTATAGTGACTACGGGAGTTTAAATTTAAAACAATATTCATCTTTAAACTGTAAATTTGAAATATTTAAATACAAGTCTTTATCCCTTTCACTCCAAACTTTAAATGCTTTCTTTTATTAAACTGAGTTTTAAAATTAAATTTTAAGGATGAGATTAGAAGTTAAGTTCTATGATATTTCCCCGTTTTATTACTTTTAAGTTACTTTAATAAAGTTTTTTATACACCACTATGGACTTAGATTTTTGTGCTTTTTGTTTCTTCAAAAAATGCCATGCCAATAATATAAGTGGTTCATTACATTTTAAGGCGAATTTGATTTTTTTTTATAAAATGCCAGGCAGTATATCTACATCAACCTGTGTCAACTTTTTTTTTTTATACCTTGGTACTACAAGATATTAAAATATAAACAAAATCTAGCTGTTTGTTCTCGAAATATAAAAAATGGGTAGGTACCAATGTTTTTTTTTTTTGGATTTTCATAATTTTTAAATATTAATTATTATTTGATCCGCCTAATAATGATTCAACATCATGTAAATATTTTATTTCTACACTGAGATTCTCTCACCAACTTCGGCAATACAACTTTATTCAATTTTAAGTTTTCAACTTAAAGAAATAGTCCATACTTTAAGTGACTTCTTTTTAAAAAAAGTTTTCCGTATACATCGAGAATTTTGCCGGTCGCTGTATATTTTTTCTTGTACCAGTATCTTTTGACTGAATGGTACATTCGTATTTTAGATAGGCTGACATAACCCAGCAAATCTACCGCTTTTATGTGAAAATTTACGATAAGGAAAAATTTTTGTTACCTATATTGTTAAAAAAATTTCGTCACAAAAGATAAAGTGTATATTACAATTTTTTTAAATACTAGCTGATTGTCAGCATTTTAATGTTTTTTAGTGACAATTTTAACACGTAACATTACTTTTGGACGAAAAAAATGCATGGTGGTGGCTGTACATGAAATGGTTTGAGTCGCATGCGATTAACACTGTCAAGATCAAACCTGAATTTGGCTTAATATGTTGATGATACCTTTATTATCTGGACGGACAGAAACGAAGAGCTGATACGGTTTTTGAAATATATTAATAGTATAAGACAATCCAATAAATGTACCATAAACAGAAAGATATTCCACGAAGTGCAAACGAAGTGCTGAAAACATAAATACTTCAGTGTAAAGGAAACCCACTCACACGGGACAATACCTTAATCACGGATCGAATCATTCAAACTCCACAATACAGGGCATAATTCAAACTCTTTATCGCAGAGTATCTAACGTTTGCAATAATCCGGAAGACTTTAATATTGAAATTTCAAATATCAAAAAAGATTTAAAGCAGAATGGTTACCCTGAAACCTTTGTAACTAATTCCATCTCAAAACTTAAAAATCAGGAAGTAAAAACTAATACAGAAACGAAAGAGGAGCAAGCATTTCTTACAATACCTTATGTCAAGGGACTTTCTGACAAGATTAGAAGGATAACCAAAAACTATAATATCAAAATAGCCTTCCAATCCGGAAATACGCTTAGAAGCTTTCTTACAAAAGTAAAACCCTTCCGTAATGAAAACACAAAAAATTGTATCTATCAAATCCCTTACGAGTGTGGCCAATCGTATATGGGAGAAACAAATAGACCTCTTCCCTTACGAGTTAAAGAACATCTAAAACATACTTAAAGAGGTGAAACTTCGAGATCAGGTATATCGGAAAATGTATGGACCAACCAACATAATATACAGTGCTCAGAAGCCAAGATTTTGGACACGGAACAGCACTGGAAAAAACGAAAATTTAAAGAAGCAGCTTTAATGAATCAAAATACCCGTATTTAGTAAACCAAGTATAGATATCCCCAATATCTGGAAGCCTCTTCTTGTCCAAAACCAACAACTCAAACTTCACACTTCAATAAGCACGTAGGCGGAGTCATCAAGCTTCATAGCACGTGGATAGTATTTAAGACAGTAGCCTTAGAATTATAAGTTAATTTACACCTGAAAACGGTTAGAAATACTAACTAACCGAAACGTTGCGTTAAGTAACAAAAAATGGACGCCCGACAAGGTATTTTTTTTTAAAGAAATGTATGTCAAAGTCAATTTTTGTTTAAATCGACAAAATACTCTTATTTGATGCCGACTTTCTAGCGGACACTGTAACTTAGTGCATGT
The DNA here is from genome assembly GCA_963969555.1 of Polydrusus pterygomalis. NCBI lineage: Eukaryota > Metazoa > Arthropoda > Insecta > Coleoptera > Curculionidae > Polydrusus > Polydrusus pterygomalis. The sequence continues at coordinate 16,779,921 of OZ018381.1, read as the reverse complement.
GTTTAATCGTCAATTCGTTTAAAGATACTCACATTTTAGGACCTACTTAGAATTAAAGATTTTTTTTTCAAATTTTAAATAAAACTTAACAATAGTTTGTAATCAGCTTTACCTCGATGAATTATATTATACCAAAAAACTTAGAATCTTACATTACATGTAACTAGAGGAAATCCTTCCATAAACTTTTTGTAACCTATAATATATGCGAGTATTTCATTAAAGCTAATTAATTACTATTTTAATAGAATTAAACATTTAAGAATTTAAAATTAAATCAGGCATATTGCTAACATGTATGCTTAATATATTATATTTCCAGTTTTAAGAGATTTCTCTCAAATATATTTAAATAAAATTATTTATAATTCAATTCAAACAGTCATCATACATTTCGAAAATTTAAAGGCTCAAACCGCAGAAAAATTAATTATGTATATAAAAGCACACTATAAATTGCGATGGACAAATTCATAGTTTTGCAGATATTACTACAATTTTTTATACCGATACAAATTGGGAAAACTTAAATAATAAAATTAAAAAAGATTTTAAAATTATAAAAAATTGGTTTGATAACAATTTGTTAACAATTAATTTTAATAAAACAAATTATATTCCTTTTACTTTAAACCTGAATAACCTACCACGAAATATGAATAGTATTCAAATAAATGAAGACATTCAAATTTTTAAAGTTAATAAAATAAAATATTTAGGAATTATTTTTGACAGTAAACTAAATTGGAATTTTCACATAGAATACTTAATTAAAAAATTTAGAAGTTTACTACCGATTTTAAAAAACATTAAAAAAATTTTAAATGTAAGACATATGGAAATTTTATATTACGCGTTAGTTAAAACTCATTTAAATTACGGAATTTTAGGTTGGGGAGGAATAAATAGAACTTTTGTTAAAAAATTAGAAATATTACAAAAAAGGTTTCTAAAAATTATATTCAATAAAGATTATCTTTTTCCTTCAAAAGAATTATATTCAGAAACAAAAAAGGTGAACATAAGACAACTTTACATTTATAACATCCTAATATATATATTTAAAAATAAAAACCTTAGACAATTTAAAAACCATAATCATAATACACGTCATAAAAATAAAATAACCATAATACCTAAAATAAATAAGTCCATAGGACAAAAAAATTTCAAATATTTATGTTTTTATTTAAACGGTTATTTACCAACAAAAATTAAAAAATGATTTCATTAAAAAAGTTTAAAGTCGAAATAAAAACATAGATATTAAAAACACACAATTTGAAAATATTTTTAGAAATGCTTTAATTAAATATTATTGTTCTGAATAATTTATATAAATAATATTTTTTACTTAAAAATTATAAATTAATAATTTTATTATAGGTAATATATTTCTTTAAAGAAGCTGCGTTTATACTGTAAATTAACATTTTTACTTTAAAAAACTTGATTTTTAATGCATATTTATGATTTATGATTTTACATACTATAACAAAAAATAAGATTTGCCCCTAACAAGCTCAGCTTCAGGGGATTAAAGAATAAGTTTATCGAAGAAAACATAAACATATTTATTAAATTATTAAATTTTAAATAAACTTATTATTATTAATATATAATAAATAGTTTAATGAGAAAACGCCTTTCATTTTAGACGTAAATATATACTGTATACTCCGCGTTGGTGGAATCACTTCTCACCTATGGTATAGTTTGTTGGGGATCGGCTTCTCAGTCTGCACTTGGTGCATTAACAATTGCTCAAAAGTACATATTAAAAGTTATATACTTTAAATCCAAGAGGTATCCTAGTAACTTACTTTTTAAAGAAACAAAACATTTGTCAATTAGGGAAATTTTCTGCTATAGGGTTATTGTTTTTGCGATGAATAATGGAATGTGTCGGAGAAGTGTTTCACACCATATAACAACTAGAGCTGTAAGTTATTCTCATATTTACATACCTTTTCAAAACTTTACTGCCACACAGAGACATCTAAATTACTTGGCTCCCTACATAATGCATCTGTTGCCGAGAAATCTATTAAAACGGAAATTAGGGCCTTACGACAAAGCTAAATTGGAAAAATGGATAAAAGGTAACTTTGCTGTAATCTCAACTAAAATTGGTTGGCTTTAATTATTGTTTTGATATACCTAGGTTAACTTAAATTTAAATTATGTTATAATTATAAGTAGAAAATGTGTATTATTTACTTTCTAACGAGGCACACACATATCCTCGGATACATGCTGCCTCTCTTGCATTATTTAATTGTATAATATTTTTCATCATGAAATAAATAAATAAATAAATAAATAAATAAAATAAATATATATAAATCAGTTATCTCCTATCTATGTACATATATCTAACTACTCCCCAGTGTCCTAATTAATCCGGAATAACAAGAAAACCTTATCTCCCAAAAGACGTATTTCCAGACTCATATCGGAATAAATCAATGATAAATCTCCCAAAAAGGAGATAAATAAGCCCCTCCGCTTCACATGCAACGGAAAGTTTACTTCAAACGTCGTATTATTTTTATCGCGTGGAGAAAATGTGGACATATTATAATGGAAACATTTTATATTAAATTATAAATTTTAATTAATCATAGAAATCATGGAAGGGGATAAGCGTGAAGCGTAGAAATAATAGGTAGGTATCCCTCAAGTCAGATCCGGTCTTGTCGTGCGAGTCTTACGATTTAACAAAGACATACTTTCAATTTTTCTTTTCTTTTATTGCATTTACTCATACTATCCAAATAAAATCCGTAAAACGAATATGACAGACTTATCCAATTTTGATAAGAACGAAAAGGATATTATGTATTTAATTTTCAGCGATTTACAAAAGTTTGTACCTGCCACCTTTGTCTTGATGCAAACATGTCAGTTTTGTGACTTTGACAATTAAATTATGGATAATATGGGTAATTTACAAAATCTTAAATATTATATGTGGTCAACAGAATAAATTTAACAAAGGGGATTATTTAAATCTAAAAATTGATCATTAAGTAACAAGTCGGTATTTTTAAGTTTATTTTTATTTCCATATTATATTCTAACAAATTGAGTTTTAAGCTTTTGTTTTCTGTATAAGGTGCGAATCCACAATGAGAATATCTCATGAGATTTTTGTCTCATGAAATAAAAATCTCAGGACAACTTTCATTTCATTGTCGAAACAGGTCTGAGACACGTGATATACTAGCGATAATCTCGTAAAACAATGTGTCATGAGAGTTTTATTTCTTGAACAAGTTTCAACGTGGAAACACGATTTATTGCGAATCTTGCATGATACATTTATTTCACTCACTGCACGTGAGTTTCGCTGTTGTGTCGTGAAACAAATATTGTTTTTTTCCAAAAATGAGTTATGCAAGTAAAAAAAGGGGTTTAAAAAGAAAATACTGTTCTTTTAACTGGGCAAGAAGCATGATACTGCAATTCATCAAAGTATATGAATCCTATCCTATTTATGGGACTGCTCGTCCAAAAACTATAAAAACCGAAATCTTCGGAAATCAGCTATGGACGAAATTTCCAATAAGTTTGGAATTTTAGAAGTAAAGGATAAAATACATAACCTTCGTTGCCAGTTCCAGAGCATCAACAGAAAACAAAAATCAGCAGCGGACATTCGAAGAAAGTTCTTGTAACATTCCTGATCTTCCCGTTCTAGTTCTTTTAATCATGTTTCCATTATATTCTTGTTTTCTCTCCTTTTAATCCAATATATGTGAGACCTTTTCGTTTGTGTGCTACGGGACTTAACGACAAGGTAATAATAACAAGCTACAGTCATTCGTCTAGCCCTTTTTGTTGACCCATTTTCATAAAATCACTTCACAACACAAAGTTTTGTTTCTCTCTACTGGAAATGTAAATTGATTGTGGAAACAGCGCATTCAGAGACACCTTGTCTCATGCGAGAAAAATTCATCAAATCGAGTGTCTCATAGAAATCTCTCATATTGTGTGGAAACACATCTTGGATAAATTTCTCGTGAAACAAAAATCTCAAGAGATTTTAGTCTCCTTGTGGACACCTGCCTTACGATTTTAAAGGAGGGATCGAAATTACGTTGATTTTCAAGTAAATGGTTACCATAGTTTGAATACCAAATTTCGTACCAAGTACGAAATTTGTCACCCTGTATTTTGGAAATTGTCAACATTTGAACTAAGATAAATTGGGCTACATCGTCATATTTTAACCTCAGGAATTTGTGCTAGCATTTTGCAGACACCATGTATATTTTTAAATCTATATGGTCGCAGGGAGAGGCAATTGTATCCTTTGATCCTCCCCCTCCCCCATCCCTCTAGGCATTTCCTTTGACAATGCAGAACTGCAATAAAAAACGAATAAACCAAAAAGACAGATCTATTTATCGATTTCCTGCTTCGCTCCTGCTGTTCCAATTAAGAGGAACTCGACGAGAAAACGTAATTAGTGTTAAGTTGATGCCATGAGCCACAGAACCAATTCTGTACGTATAGCTAATTCCAGTAAAGTCCTCTAACGAACTTCCTTTATGTAATTTAAATTAATTTTATATCGTGAACTTTCCGAACTTTTGAAGGTATCAATTATTTCTACATGGACCTGTTCTATAGTCGAATTTCTCTATGAACATTCCGCATCGTGGTTAAGTCACTTGTCATTTATGGCGCCCTGTTTAAGTCTGGTCTATTTTACGTTAAAAAGTTGGCGACAGAGACAGGACTGGACTAAGTTCTTTTTCCATTACTTTCACCATATTTTAAACTTGTACTGGGGTCTTAATCTTTTATAAGCATAATGGCTTGCAAAAATACTTAATTTTATTTACAATTGAAACATCGAATTCAACGTATATTTATACAGGGTGAGTCGGGAAGAACGGATCAAACTTTACGAGCATAATATACACGCAAAATCAATTTGAAAAAACCCATAATGTTCTTATTCGATAATTATTTGTTTTCAAGTTATAGCGTAATACTAAATAAAGAAAAGCTCATATATTAACGGTTTCCTAATCATAGCGTTCTTTTAATAAATGTTTAAAAATACCGTCATTGACTTCTAAACATTTTCTGCTTCATGTTTTTCTTCTTTAAACTTGGCTGCAGTATTTTTAATACGACGAATTAGTGCATCCTGAGTGTCCACTTTTACTTTGTAAAATAATCTAGTGCTGTGAGGTCTGGAGATCTTGGAGGCCACCGCGACCAATCCAACGCCCTGGAAATGTTCGTCTAAATGGTGCTTGACGTGACGAGCAAAATGTGCAGGAGCTCCATCGTGCTGGTAATACATTTGCCTTCTGATATTTACAGGAACATCCTCTAATTAGTCCTTGTAACTCTTGTTGTAAAAAATTTAGGTAGTTGTATCCTGTGAGGCGATTCTCCAAAATGAAAGGGCCAATTAAATAGCTATCGAGCATACCACACCACACGTTAACCGAAAACTTATGTTGAAAATTACTTTCAACTGTTGCTTGGGGATTTTCGATTGATTATACATCCGTCACGGGTGAATGTTGCTTCATCTGTAAAAAGTATACGCGATACACGATAATTATTTATCCACCGACAAAATTTAATAAGTTAAGCATAATCTTCCGGTTTTAGGTGCTGTACTCTCTGTACATGGTATGGATATAAGCCTTGCTCGTGGAGTGTGTTTAATACTCTTTTTTGTGAAATGCCCAATTGGGTACCAATTCTTCGTGAGCTGGTCGTTGCATTTTCTTCTACTAAATCCAGAATATGTTTTACTTCTCCCAAACCTTGTCGAGTAGCTCGTTCAGATGTAATGTTGGCACTGGGAAGCTTACCATTCTCGCACAAATTGTTAAAAACTCTGATAAATACGTCTCTAGTCGGAGGTCTATGATGTGGATATCGTTGACGATATTCTTCAACAGCAGCTGTAGCACTTCAATTACAGAAACCATAAATAAACACCATATTTGCATATTCTAAATTTGAATAAATATTTGGCTTTTTGTAACACTTCAATCACACAAACTTGAAAATAAACGTTTAATTATTGTCACAATACACAGACACATTGTCAAGACAACATAGATGTCAAATAGTTAGAGTCTTGAGCATGGCATACTCTAATTACGTGAAAATTTTGATAAAAGTGGAACGTAGAAAAAAATTTGATATTGCCCTATAACTTGAAAACAAATGAATATCGGATAAGAACATATGAATTTTTTTACATTGTTTTCGCGTGTATAATACACTCCTGAAACTTCGTCCGTTCCTCCCGACTCACCCTGTATATGCTGTTATTCATTGGTAAAACATAGAAATACATTTGACATGCACTAAACTTACCAATGGAAAACGCTATTAACAACCCTGACAACATACAAGAGTATCGTCGCCCAAATATTGTAGAAGAGCGAATCAAGCGGCAAGCGGTGCGCTTGCGCATGTTTTGCGTTCAATGCTGCGTTGCCATATTATAATTTACGTTCGCGGCGTAGTACAAAGCCGCCAAAATGCCATGTGTTTTTAAATACAAACAGCTGTATTAGTGAGCACGCGCAAGGTTTGTCAACCTATTATACAGTAATTAAAATGAATGAACCAATAAAATTAAATTTATAATAGCCAATGATGATAAATGAAATGTTTGTTATTGGAAATAGTAAAATTAATTAACTTAAACTGGTTTATTCAACTGACCGTTCAAGACAGGTCCGGGCTTTAACATTTAAGTTCTTACTCAAGAAATTGTAAAAGTTGACCACAATTTTGACAATTTATTTTTACATGTGAACAGCTAAAATTTGCCCCAAATTCTTAAAAGTTAAATAATAAACATTAAGAAAATTTAGCCTCCGAAATCTGACGCGTAAGCTTGCTATGGCCAACTACTTTATAGGGACTTTTAAAAAAAAAATGCCAATTAACCACAGGACCTAACAGGGTATGTATGTTAATGAGCTACTCCAATACTGTGGTATATTTCTTTTGCTCCTAATTGTGACTAATGTTTTATTTCCCATTCTCAAAATCGTTTGAGCGAATAATTAAACCATTTTCATGTTCTGGTTAGCAGGAATAAAATAGGGCTTTCGCGATTCAAGCTTCATTTGGTTAAAATGTTTCATTTAAATTTGGAGCAATGTTTATGGATAAAACAAACTTCTACATTTTCTATGTTTAAATGAAGACAGCTGTGGTAAACAAGGGACGTTTTTTCATCAAAGCTAGCTAACTTTAAGCATCGTCATAAAATATCTTTATAAAAGGTTCATACAAAACCTGCTGTGCTGCTATGTATGGTAATCCTTTTTCATTGATTTTAATTTTTTTTTTCAAATATTCGTTTAAAAAAGTCAATTTTTTTTTCTTTATTTTACGTCGGCCTATTTCCGCAACGAGGCCAATCACCGACGCCAGGGAATTTGTCACATACTATCTGGTAATTTTGCCGAATCCCTCTTTGTCGAGGGTAGGGTTCTTTAACGTGCCAACATCCATGACACGGGACTCACAGTTTAACGTCTCTTCCGAAAGACGGCGCACCTCTTAAACCAAATTCCAAATTTAACATCGACGTTGCCGGCACCGGGGATCAAACCCGGGACCTCGATCTGTGAGGCCGCTGCACTGACCACTAGACCACAACGCCGATAAAAAAATCAGTTGACTTCGATGTTAAGCAATAGCTTAGATTATTGGTTTAAAAAGTGAACTATACAGTGTGTATCAGGCAAATGGAATAAATTCGATAATAAATAAACGGGGGCGTGTCCGAAAAAAGGCTCGAATACGTCGATTGGTATTTTTAGTTGAGCATTTTTTTAAATAAAATTTTTAAACAGGGTGTGTCATGTAACAGTGGCCAATATCAACTTTCTTATTTTAAATGCAATACCCTGTATATTTTTTAATTTTTGGATTCTTCAGAAAATTTTAGACATATTTTATGTATAATATCGTATACTTATCTTCAACTATTTCGAAAATATTATTTATTGCATTTTAGCGATAAAAAAGGTATAAATAGTTTTGTTTACTATTGTTTAAAACTTCTGACCTTTGCAGATTGTTGTCTGTTTGCATGACAGTAGTTTGTCAGTGTTATAGTCGTTTGAATTTCATTAACTGCATATCAGAAAAACGGTTTATTTAACAGATGATTGGTTATGGTGATAAAACACGGACACAAGTGGAAGTTGCTACATTGGCAGCTACTTTTTTTTATTTGCTTTACATGTCCCAGCTGGCGAAACTGCTTTTCTATTTTACTAATTTTCCCTTGAGTTGTAGGTGGCAAATTTGGAAATTGTTCATGAAATAAGCGAGCAACTTCTATTTGTGTCCGTGTTTTATCTCGATAACCAATCATCTGTAGAATTGTTCTTTAGGGCATTTCTGTTAAATAAACAATTTTTCTGATATGCAGTTAACGAAATTCAAAAGACTATAACACTAACAACTACTGTCATGCAGACAGCCAACCATTTGCTACCCTGAGGAAAATCACTCAATACAAGTATTTTTTTTATATATGTGTATTACCACAAGAAAAAATCCATTTATCCCTAAAATATTTCATTTAGTCGCAATCAAGGACGTTTTTTTGACAAGAATATTGTTACGTGTGCTCAATGCTTTTTTATGGTAACAGAATATCATATAACCATAACAATATGTATCCAATAAAGTGTTTTTAAAAAGTATTTTTTTAATTCCTATAAGGTTATCTTATTACCACAAAAATAAAAATAAAAACTAACCAATCTTTTATACCTATCTAAAATATACCTTTTAGGAACTAAACAGTTGCTTTTTTAAAACATGGTGAAATCGTTTTGGTTCATTTTATTGCCATTTGCAGTGTTGTTAGTTTGTTTAGTGGTTGGTGGATTATATAGTTTATAGTGGATGTTTGATGGCCATTGATTTGATAAATTTTTTATATTTTAATAATTTCATATAGGGTGGTGTACTTCTAGTGCAACGTTATAATAGGTGTTGTGGCGGTGTGTCCCCAAATTCAGGTAGGTACAGGGTTATCCAACCAAGACTAGACAAGGCGATTTTTTGACTTTTCCTGTACTTTTATAAAAAAACTGAAATGGCCATCATAAGTCATTTTCTCCCGCGAATTCGAATATCTTCAGCAAAAAACAATTGAACATCAAACAAAAGTACTAGGGGTCACTTTGATATTTTTTTAAATGGGATGCCGTATTTTTAATGAGCTTATCCGATTTCTCATATAAATTTTGATCTAAAATGTTGGATTTTTAATTCAAAAATGCCTTTTTTCTTTAGTTTTAAATTCGGAAAATGTTCGTCTACCGTACGATTAATACCTGATAGATGGATACCCGTTTCACCTGTTCACCCTTTAACCTGCTTTAAAGCGTCCGTCAGTTAGACAAAATAATCAAGTGTCAAATTTCTATATATTTTTCACGTTCTTTGTGTTTGTCGAGCATTCTTTCCACTTTTGTAATATAATTTTATTACACTTAGCCGTTCTTCTAAAGAATATTTCATTATTTGTAATTAATTCGTGAAAAATATATAGAAATTTGACACTTGATTATTTTGTCTAACTGACGGACGCTTTAAAGCAGGTTAAAGGGTGAACAGGTGAAACGGGTATCCATCTATCAGGTATTAATCGTACGGTAGACGAACATTTTCCGAATTTAAAACTGAAGAAAAAAGGCGTTTTTGAATTAAAAATCCAACATTTTAGATCAAAATTTATATGAGAAATCGGATAAGCTCATTAAAAATACGGCATCCCATTTAAAAAAATATCAAAGTGACCCCTAGTACTTTTGTTTGATGTTCAATTGTTTTTTGCTGAAGATATTCGAATTCGCGGGAGAAAATGACTTAAGATGGCTATTTCAGTTTTTTTATAAAAGTACAGGAAAAGTAAAAAAATCGCCTTGTCTAGTCTTGGTTGGATAACCCTGTACAATTATTTTACCAATAATTATATTTATTACTTAATAAGTAACTCATGTTTATCACATTACTCTACTTAGGAACCTACAAAAAATCGTTGACTTAGGTGAGTCTTTAAATTTTGTTAGGCGAGAAATTATTTTTTCCAGAAATACAATACAAATTTAGGGGATAGAATCGGAAAACAATCTGAGTTTTTGAGATATTTCTTCCCCGTTCTAAATTTTGCAATGCAAAATCGCATTTGTTAGGTTTTCTGATACCTATTAATAAAAAAAATGGCTAAAAAGGGTCATGTTCCTAGCAGTTTGTTACTTTCAGATCAGTCAGATCCCCCCGTTATTAAACAAAGTTTAACATACAATTTTTATCAAAAATACTGCCCTAATAAGTGCAGAACGGAAACTTAATGGCGGCCATGATCGGAATGAATTAAAAAATATAAGTAATAAATATAATTATTGGTAAAATAATTGTACCTATACCTGAATTTGGAGACACACCGCCACAACACTTATTGTATAACGTTGCACTAAAAGTACACCACCCTATATAGAGTTATCAAAATATAAAAAGTTTATCAAATCAATAGCCAAAAACATCCACTATAAACTAATCCACCAACCACAGCCTTTTTGGCGAAGAAGCTAAAAAAAGGAATTTAGTAAGTAGCTAGGTGGACTAGCTACAATAAAAATAAAATTATTTTATAGCTGGCTGATTATTTTTAGGAGTAAAAACAGATAAGTACTTTTCTAACTACACGACCTCAATTAATCACAAAATCATTTTTGTTTACCACTGCATTATATATTTTTTATGGCAATAGAGTTGTCTTTTAACAGCAAAAGAATAATATTTAAAAAACGACCATGTTGAGGTTAAAAAGTCATTTAAAAAAAAAGAACCTTGTAGCGACAACAGAGTTGTTTTTTCGGCGCCTATTTAATGCAGATTTCTTGCTACTGCGAATGGATTTCTAGCTACGGCTAATAGAGTTTTCTCTCAGTGTAAGGTCAGGAGTTTTAAGCAAAAGTAAACAAAACTATTTATACCTTTTTTTATTTCATATCAGTAAAATGAAACGCCGAAATGCAATAAATCTGAAAACACTTAATAAGTATTCCCGAAACAGTTGAAGATAGGTATAGGATATTGTACACCAAATAAGTCCAAAATTTTCTGAAGAATCCAAAAATTGAATAATATACAGGGTGTTGCATTTAAAATAAGAAAATTAGTATTGGCCACTGTTACATGACACACCCTGTATAAAAAGTTTTATTAAAAAAAATGAGCAACTTAAAATACCAATTGACGTATTCAAGCGTATTTTCGGACACGCCCCCATGTATTTATTGTCGAATTTATTCCATTTTTTGATTAATACACACTGTATAGTGGTTTATTATAGTGTTTATCGTATCATTGAAGATTAAATCATTTTTATATGATATCTTTATTAATAATTATTAACATCATAAACATACTAAAACCTACATAAAACCTTAGTTACTCATAATACATAAGTTACCATAATTAAATATGTTATTTACGAAAGCATAATACGTTAGATACCAAATAATATTAGAACTATTTTTCATAAACATTTAAAACAATATTTTGACAGTTTTCAAATTTGATGGATGCACCTTTGTCTTTAACGTCCACGATCTTAGCTATGCCCTCTGAAGACTGATTAATGACCGAGAAAGCACTCCTTTCGATTTCGTGCGGTTCCCCAGTACCTAATCCACTGCCGGAAACATCGCCGATTTGAATTTTGCGAGCAATGGAAACTTTCTTGGTCACACTTTCTTCTAAATACCCTCTAGCAACCTTCGCCGATTCCCATCCACCAAGTTCTTGTAGTTCTAATATAGCTCCTCCAGCATTTACAAGAAAATTTGCCAAAGATCTTCTAACGCAGTGACCAGTATACAAATTAGGATTTTCAAGTGAGAGATACTCAGCTATTTTTTGAGGTATTTTAGAGAAAAAATGAATGCCGCAGGGCTGTACCGTACATTTCCCTTTTCTATATGATACAAACAATCTTTGGTGAGTGACATGGTCTGGCCTTAACATTGCGTACTTTTTAAATAAAAGCACAGGATGGACTTCGCCGTCAAATATCACAGCGAAAATACGTTTCTTGTTTTTGAGTCGGGAATATTAACAATCAGCTTGTCCTCTAAAACGTCAACATCTTCCGTGGTCATCTTTGCTAATTCATTAGTTCGACAGGCTCCTCCAATTCCAATTAAAAAAGTCACTTTCATCATTAAAAACTTCTGGTCTGAGGCAGAACACACAAATTCGTTGACTTGTTCTCTTGTAAATACTTTCGATTTTTTTGCTCTATATCCAACATTTTTCTTCTTGATGAAACGTATTAAGGCGCCGTATTTGTCGATTTCCACTCTTTCCTTCAGTTCTAAAGTCGCTCGTAACATGGAATATTTCGGCCATAAGGACGAAGCAGAGTATTCCTCAGAGAGTTTTGAGAAATACGCCAGCAATACCGTTTCTTCTACACCTTGAACATGTACTTCGTTTCGCCACTCACAAAACTGCCGATATTCTTTTTCATAATGGATTTTAGATTTGTCCGGAAGCAAGTTCAACCTTATAATGTTGGCTGCAGCTAATATATCGTCAGGAATATCAAAATCTTGCATGATTTTAATGATGACTTTTTGAAATGCCAAAATGAAATGTCAAAAACCTTGTTTTTATTTTCGCATCGCCGTTGTCAATGATACGATAAAGCTTTAAATATAACTCGATTATTAGCGATTTAACACCGTCTCGGACATTGCGGGTGACTCGGCTGTCGCCTCGTCACCTAGCAATGTCCTCGACTATTATAAATCGTATAATAATCTTGTTATATTAATAGCTATAAAATTATAATAAATCGGTCAATATCACTCAAGATACATTGAAAGGGCGATGCTTAAAAAGAAGCATATAAAATCGTATACAAAGTCATGAGATGCATGATAAATAAGAAATGAGGCAATACATAGGCTTACCCTGGATGTCGTATTTTTAAATCGGGAAGAAACATTGTAAAAATTAACGAAAACGTTAAAGATGAGTCTGCACTAGAGCACGGATATATCAGGTAGTAAAAGGACGGCATGAAGGTACTCGTTGGAAAATATTATCTTTTATTATTAAAGAGACTCAAATTTTACAGGCAATAAATACTTACCACAAAGATCATATATACTATACATTGACGTATTACTTGTACCTAGTTGACTTTTAGCTATAATCATTAGCTTTTGTTAGCGGCCTTGGTACTATGTAATATTCGCCAGACATGTAAAATGTCTACTCAAATTTTGGATTAAAAATCAAATAAATCTACTTTTATTTGGTTTTTCTTTATTTTTGCTATAAACCAATTATCCTAGTAGTAGTAGTAATTAGCCCCCCATACACCAACATATAAGTTGCACCGATTTGATCCGTTGATTTGGTCTGCGAGCTAGGCTCGGCACGTACCAAAACTCATGTCATTTTTGGGCAGCCGAATTTGGCTCGTCGACTTTATAAAATTACTTTTAGACATTTGTTAAGTATGGGTATATGCATTAATTTTCAAAGGTTTGTTCGTATAATCTTTGCATTTTACTTGCCACAAACATGGATAACTTTGGTAAACGTTAATAAATTCCGTTATAAATTCTTTTGATAAGTAACGTAAATCGAAAGACATTATTTGTTATTATTATTATATTAACTTAACCTCAAACCAAGTTGAACGAATTGACATGCGTCCCAAATTAACCTAGCAAATCAACTGACTGTTTAAAACCGGCTGATTTCATCCGTGGCAGATATCACACGGTCCGATGAAGCTCGGCTCGCCACATACACGTAAAGTTTTATCGGCGTATTTGGCTCGTGCCATATCAAATTTGTTAAGTTATCCGCTGGTGTATGGGGGGCTATTGAGGGAAGGTTCCGAAACCTGGCAAGTAGGCCAACAGCGATCCTGTTTGCCTACCAGTCGCACTAACCACCTTGGCCCCCGCCAAAGCGTCCCAACCTCTTTATGAAGTTAAGTATATCGCTCCAGGCCAGGGCCGTGTTTTATTCCTTTTGGAGAGCCGCCGATCCCAGCACCTGATACCTAAGTCTTTCCAGGGCTCACAGGTGTCTAGAAAATGCAGCGGGGTCTATTCCTCCTCCAGGCATCCGACACAGATTGGGTCCTCTTTGACACCAATCAGTATTAGGTTAGGATTTGAAACTAACTTTAAGTCAAACAAAATTATTCTGTGATTAAGTCAAAAAATTTCCAATATAATTCGCTGTTGGTTATCCACATCGAAAATTTTTTTGTTAAAATACATATATTGCCATGGTGACCTGTCAAAAAACCACATCTTGATTGGTTAAAACGTACTGGTGTGGAATCTTCAAAAGAAACCGTAAATTTTTTGTTTTATTATTAAGAAAATTTCACACCTGTCATTCTAAGCCAATCACATACTTTCATTTCGACAGTTACCAATGACAACCTTAAAATTTTTCGAAAATTTTTCTCCTCCTGCCAAGCTAGGCGAACAAATCCGAAAATCAGTATTCAGGATTAAATTTTGGTATTTAATGTTTTCATTCATTTTATAATACTAAATAAATACAAATATTTATTTACCAAATATTTCTTTCATTAAGGCTAAATATTTTTGGAATTCTGGTTCGAACTCTTCTCTTCGTAATGGAGAATAACAGGGATAATGGTTATCTTCCCTTTCCACTTCTATCAGATGTCTATGTTTAATATAATAGATGCAATACTTGGATGCAATTTTGTTCTGCTGAATTCTGGCTTTTCTTAAAAAGGATGGGATATCTTCCTCCAAAATCTCCTGGATAGCTGAGAAAAGGTTTTCCTGATGGGGATTTAATTCAGTTTTTTCCATTAAACATTGCAAATACTTTAAATTTTTATGAGACATATTAATGTCCCCTATTTCAGAGCAAGATTTACAAACACCGTATGGCTTAAAATTAGTTTCTTGATTGTTTACTGCCATGATTTAATTATTGTGAACTAAAGAAGCACGTTTAAGAAATAACTGTCGACGTGACGTATAGCAGAGACGATTTTGACATCACAAGCCTAAGCCTACTTGACTGTGGTATCTACTATCTACCTAGAATTTAAAAATTGCTTTATCTGGCATAACTAGCCTAAACTAGACTATACTATGCTTTCCCTTTGTTTTAGTAAATGAAATGTAGTAAAAATAAATAAAAAGGATAATTTTCACTTATATTTTTTGCATTTTGTTTAACTAAACGGTGAGGAAACTTTTTTTTGAAAGTTTAAGTATTCCCATAATTATAGACAATTTCAATAAAATAATTCAAATAAATTTTGGGTGTGAAATTTTCTTACCGAATCCCCCGCGTCCTTGAATTAATATCCGGAAATTCTTCCTCAGTCACGCATTTTTCTAGAAAATTTTCCCTCGTCTACGACTCGGGAAAATTTTCAAAAAATGCGTTCTTTCGGAAATAATTCGAGCACTAGGGAGATTATAAGTGATAAAAGCTTTTCTACCGGCCTTCATATACGTTTAACGTGAAAATATACAATACATTTATTGATAAACAAAATTATTCAATTTTCAAATTACCGTTCCTGTTGTGTCGGACAAAAGATCCGGATTCGGATCAAAATCCGGATCACATCTGGGCCTTATTTATTTCTTTTGTGAAATTGAGTATGGATTTATTCGGATTGAACGTCTGAATATTATACTGCCCCATATGGGGATCTAAAATTTATTTTTTCGCCTTTTTCTTTTAATAAACATTAAAAATATGAAAAAAAAATATTGAAGACTGTTTTTATATTGCTTTTTTTTGTTTAGTGACATAAACTATGTTTAAGAAACGTTTGTGTTGAATCACAATGACAACCAATACCATTAAACTGAAACTCTTGATCTCACGGTATAGGTATACCGGGTGAGGCATCGCCAAACTGGCTGTGGGAAATCGCATGTAAATTTTGCTATCCTTAAATATTGGTTCCCCTATTAATCTTACATCAAAATTATATTAGACTTTTTTTGAAGGTCCTTGAATAGATGACTCGCACACCCAATTTTATTATTATCTAATAAGCCAAATAATAGTTACCTATTTAAAAAAGCTTAAAAAAAAATACGGCTCTGATACATCACTCAATACTCAATAGTAGCAGTAGTAGTAACATGTTTTATTTAGCAAAAAGCTACAATTAAATATTTTTTAATACATTTTTTTAACACATTTTTAGAGATTTATTTTTAAATTTTCAAACGCAACCTTCTTTTAACAAAAACAGACAGAAAAGTTAAACATTTTATAAATTGTATCAAATATTACGTATCATTTTGTTTTTTAATTAAATGTATTTTGAAAGTTTTTTTTAAGTAGTTTTAATGATATTTGAGATTTAATACAATTTTCCACATTATTATATTCTATCAAACCTTTTTAAAAAATTGATTTATAAGCTAATGTTTTAGACACTCTAGCCACATAAAAATTTTGATTAATTATATTGGTCATAATTAAAAGAACAAAATTTTTTTAAACAATCAGGTAATAAATGAAAATATCAGATCAAAAAGCAATAACAATCATTAAGGCTCAAAACTATCGATGGTTATTGACAGTTTAAAAATTAATTAGGGTGGGCCATGGCCCACCCGCCCCCCCTGTGGGCACGCCTATGTCGTTGATGTATAAAATAAATAATATTGAACCTAGTATACTTCCTTGAGGAACTACTATATTAATTATTTTTTTATTTGAATATGTTTTTGATATCTTTGTTTTTGTGACCTGTTACTTAAATAATTTTTAAACCATTTATAAACGTTTCCGCGAATACCTTACTCAATAATCTAGCCCTGTCAATTGTTTCGAATGCCCGCTTAAAATCCAAAAATACAGCTATAATATTTTCAATAGAAGCACCAGTAGTAATTATGATAATGTCAAATGTTACGTCAATGTACAGTATATTTTTTATTAGTTACAACATGTTTTACGGTACAGGGTGTCCTAAATTCGATGCTTACCAATAGGATCTCGGAAACTATAAAAGATACAAAGGGGTGAAGTTGGATAATCTGGAGCTTAAGTTAATGCTGGTGAGAAATCAAGAAAATTCCGACTACTTCCCGAGATATCCGTAAACTTAATTTTTCATTTTTGATTTTTTGTGACGGTATTTATAAACATATTGTAATCGAAAAAAACTTATTTAGGCCCTTTTTACGAACCATTTAATGATAGTTTTAAATTATAAAGGGGCGTTTCCGTTTTCAGATATCACCTTCAGATCAAAATTTTTAAAGACGGACCTTAAATTTAAATATTACTTTCTGAAGTATTTTGTTTCCCCAAAACATAAATCAAAAACGTTTAGAGTTTAGAAGATAATATAGTGTCCGCAAAAATAATTAAAAGCCAATATTATGGCACATCGTACAAGTGTGTGACTGTTTTTTTATACTGGAATACACAGTGATCCAAGCATATTGGATACCCTGGGTCGGGTGGACCACGACGGCCGTTTCGTCCTTGTTAGGACTCTACGCGCAGCCATAAATGCAATTATATCAGGATTGTATTGCAAAAAACTTTACGATGCCGAGTTTATAACTATTCATAACTTGAATGCATACTTAATAAACGTAAACTTAATACGTAACATAATACATAAGACACACATATTAGATATAGGTTATAATGATTTTTAATTTTTAACAATTTTAGGTTTTAAACTGACACTCAGTAGCAGGCTAGGATAACTTAAATGGTAAAGGTCGTCCTCTATTCGTTTAATTTAGCCTCCGCTCGCTGGTGCCGCTATTGGAGGAATTTTGTTTTATAAGGTAGTTCATCTCCTATAACATTATTGGTAGGAACAGAATATTCATTTAGAATGAGCATGGCCAACATTCTGTACCTCTCTCTCTGTATTAAACTGTACCAGCATATGTGCGAGAAAGATAAAAATATGGCTTGTTGTGACAGATCCTGAAGTCTTACCTGGACTGGTGAAAGATTGTCATTGTCATTTCATGATTGATTTGTAAAATATATAAAAAATAAAGCTTTTATTATAAATAATTATTCATATACTTATAATTTATAAACTTAACATGGCGCAGTCGGTAGTTTGAGAATCGTAAATAGGTATATATTTAATATGTCGCGACCAAAGAAATCGGGAAGAAAAACCAATTAACAAAAGCGTGGAACCTCCTGAAGACTTCATTAATGTCGCCCAACGATTGGAAAGTACAGATAAAGCTATTAAAGATATAAATAGAAACTTTACTTCTCAACTTAATGAACTACAAGGTACAATAACTAGTTTATTAAATAAAAAATTTGAAAATAACACGGAATTGTTAGAAAAATCTTCAGAAAATAATTATATAATAATATAAGCTTTTTTTTAATTTAAAGCCTATTTATGTAAATATCTAATATTAATAAATCTTATCGCCATATCAGAAACGTTGTTATAATTTCCTTTCGTTCTCCCACATTATTTTAACTTGAATAAGATGTTTCGCGCTTCAAACTTTTCCGTAAATTTAGAAGCGCGAAAATTTGAATTCAAAGTAATAATAAAATTTAAATTTTTATGCTTTGCGCCTACCCCCACCACAACTATATTTAGTTTCGCCTCCGATCGCGCGTGGCGCTATCAGAGAACCAATTTAGTATGTTAAGTTGCCTATCTATCTTTAAGAGTGCGCAACTCGCTTGTCTATGCTCAGTAGACATAACTATGGAGAACTAGAGAGTAGGAGGCCGATCGACAATGGCAGCATTTTAAAATTCTGTCCCGGTTTTTCGGTTAGTTCGCTATTGCCCGATAGATGGCTCTCGCGTCCGAAGTGGGCTGATATTGTCTTCTTCTTCTTCGTTTTTAATATGGAAAACTAGATCCTCCATAGTTTTTAACTTTTACTTAAACCCTTTATTTTTCTGTGCTTTTACTTTTGACAATTGACATTTTATTTTTCGAAATAACAAATAACGTTTGAAGGCAAGAAAAGACGAATAACGTTGTATGTTGTATTGTAATTAATTTCCATATTTATAATGAATAATGGTACAATTTATAAAAGTAGAGTTTGCTTTGTGTCGGGGTGGTAAGACAGGATCTTCTTCAGAGATGAAACGCAGCCAAATAAGTCTCTTTCTAGCTCCAAAGGTAAAACACTCTAGCTAGAATGTTCCTGTATTTTAAAAACGAAGCATCGTTGGAACTTTATACAGGCCGAGTTTACCATTTATTTGATAGCCCACTTCGAACACGAGCGCCATCTTATGGCAACTCGTAAAGCTGAATTACCGATGCTAATTTGGGACCGAATCCAATGCATTGCGATCGGCCTCCTACCTCAAGTCCTCCATAGACATAACGTCAACTAGGTATTTATGTCGTTGTGCTTAAATTTTTACTAGTTTAGAAGAAATAAAAATAAGTAATAAACTTGTTACTGCTTTGGCCGTAGTGTCTTTATACTTACTTTACTTAACCATAGTGACCGCTATATCAGCTATAGTTGCCAATAAGTAACGAAGAGTGAGAAGATTTGGTGTGAGACCCATGAACAGAAACCGTAACAAAGAAAGTATTTTTGATACATTATTTTATGCAATAAAACAAGGTCGTAGCCAGGGGGAGTGGGGGGGGGGGGATCAAGGGGGATTGAATCCCCCCGAAATAAAAAAAATATATTTATTTTAGACTTTTAATAAGTATTAATGAGACTGCAGTTATATACAGTGCGCCCGTCTCACTTTGTTGTTACACAACATAATAGTTAATCCTATTTACGGGCTACAATGGCTGCAGATCGCCTTAATGGTCTGGATTTCCTATATGCCCACCGTGATATAAACGTAGATGTAAACAAAATCATAAATATTTTCTCTTCTAAGAATAGGAAACTTGATTATGTAATTTAGTACAAAATAAGTAGGTACTTCAGATATTTTTTTTGTTCTTATTGTTTATTTTTCGTTTTCATTTTTGTTTTTTATCTTATTATTACAACATAATATAATTTATTATAATAATTATTATACCTAGATAAAATTATGACTTAATACCTATAAGAGACATGTTAATTAGTAAAATAAATAGTTTATTTTGTCGACCGACCTTTCAAATTTCAAACTTCTTTTAAATTAAAAGAGTGTTTTAAAGTCTGGCATATTGCCGCAGATTAAGCTTTACGGTTATTTTACCCAAAAAAGGGCGTGGCATCCAAAAAATTTTCGCCTGCGCCGCTAAAGAGCGCCTTCGGCGCAGTTCACTTTCGCACCCCCCCCCCCCCGAAATTATTTTCTGGCTACGGCCTTGCAATGAAAGAACTTGAGACTATGATGACATGACGCTATGTTTTGATTGTCTGCTTTTTTAAAATGTACCACCTGTGTATTATGTTAAATTATTTATTTATTTTATTTGATCAAAGTGCGTCCTACTTTGTTTCTGTGTTTTTGGACGCCACTACCCGTAAGTTTTTAGTTTGTATTATTTTTTATATTGTATAATTTGTTTCATGTTTCTTACGGCAAACCTAATGGTAGCCTATTTGGCCGAAACGCGTAGGCACCAATTTTATTTTAAATAAATTTAAGAAGAAATATAGTTTCCTTTCCCAACTCATAAATTACAGTGTCCCTTCTGGAGAGTAGTTACGACTTCGTTAGATCACTTACCATTTCTTTTCGAAAATTGATTGTTAAAATTCTAATCAATTTTTGCTTGAAGCTTGGATTTATCAGGATTTGTATGCACTGCGCTGCACTTAGGATACCTTTTTTAAGATTTATTCGTTTTTGCTTAAAGCAGCACTATACTAGGCCAACAGAATGCACAAAATTAGAAAGAATCGATACCTAGAGTAAATAAAATAATTTAAATTATCGTTTTCTGCATGATATATTTTTTGCTTGTAAATTAGATTGGTTAGAATATATCCCTTTTGATAAACAAAACCTTTTCTTGTATTCAAAGACCAACCCTCTTTTGCTTAATTCATTCTTATGTTTTCCTAAAAATATTACCCCGAAGGGATACGATTTTCTGGATTAATTAAGACACTTGGGATCTCTATTCGAAAACTTGATTGTAACTAACTTTCAAGCTTTTGTTAGCAATTTTTTTTGGATTGTTGGTTTAAATTAATGGTGTTTTATCACTTATTCACAAGACATGCCCTTGGAGTAAAAAGTTTTTCACGATAGGTTGTTCTGCTTCAAAATAGGAATTTGATCGCTATTTCTCTTATTTAAAATGTATGACAATTTCAAACTGTAATAATCTATAGTATTATATAATATTGTAATGTGATTTACTGACTGTTTTATCATCAGCCATAATCCTATAAACATGAAATATCGAAGATATGAGGGGTATAGATTCAAGTGTACAATCTCCATG
The DNA here is from genome assembly GCA_963969555.1 of Polydrusus pterygomalis. NCBI lineage: Eukaryota > Metazoa > Arthropoda > Insecta > Coleoptera > Curculionidae > Polydrusus > Polydrusus pterygomalis. Next base: position 16,758,449 of record OZ018381.1, on the reverse strand, counting down.
TTTCCTAAGTTATCAGTAGACGAAAAAAATTAATAATTCATTAAATTCAAATAATTATGATAGTTTTTCTTTTTTTTTTATATTTATGGCACATCTTAGACTAAAAACCCAATTTTTTTTCCTTAACATTTTTAAAAAATATCAAAGTTATGTGGAAAAAGGAGATGAAGATTGTACGTTTTGGAAATAACAATTGGAGTTTGTCCATTTTGAAAATAGCAAATATGGAGTTTGCCCCGTTTGAAAATAATTTAAGGATCATTTTAAAAAAAATTTTAAATGAAACCGTCTTATTTCGCCCATTGTTAGTAAGGTACATTGAAGGACACCACTTTTGTGTCCACATTTTGGATAAACTGGGAGCGAATGTGGACTCTACCTCAATTTTTTTGCTTGGCTCTTTTCCATACGTTGTCTTTTTCTTGCTGTAAACTTACGTTCACTTTTTATGTTTATGAAACTAAAAAATACAAAAAAAATAGTAGGTAAACAACGAACAACAACTATTTATCTTTAATGCTTCACGCATCACATGCAACTAACTTAAAAAATAAACTCGTAATGGCTTTGGCGCGAATTGTTATCAACAAGTCTGTGCAGGATTTTGCAAGCTTTAAAATAATTCGAAACTAACAGCGAAACAACCAATTGGAGATTGTACACTTTGATTTTTAAAATTGAACAGGAGATTGTACATTTCGAATTTAATCCCGATTTTCTGCCATCAAAATCCTTTGGTGCTTGCCCGTTTTGACAAGAACCTATGAGTTATTTCGATTCAGGGCTACAATTAGTATGTAAAACGGCACCTATCTCATTTTTAATGAAACATGGAGATGAGTAATAGATGTGTTTTGGACTTCCATTGCCTTTAGTTTTTCATATCACAACGTTTCAACTGGAGATACTTACCAGTTGAAACGTTGTGATATGAAAAACTAAAGGCAATGGAAGTCCAAAACACATCTATTACTCAAGATACATCATTGTCTACAACCTTCAAACAAACATGGAGATTGTACACTTTAAATTTATACCCCTCATATATTCCTTATACCGTAGGCGTTCACTAAGAGGACATTTTATTTTTCGAAAATCAACCAGTTTACGAAAATTTTACGGAATAGAAAAAGTGGTATAAAAGTTTAAATTGGAAAAAAATATTTTTGGGCTGATTTTCTTAAAACTCAGTAGTAGTACTCTAGTATACCGAGCCACAATAGATCATACGGTCGCAGTAGAGGGTTAAAAATATGTAACCCACTTTCAACCTAGTATACCTACCTAGATCGGTTGACAGCGAAATTACTTCCCAGCTTGTCACGTCCTTATAAAACAAAACGTTATCATGAAATTTTGGTAAGTTATATAGTTGCACTGTGCGAATATTTCCAGAATTCAAACGTGTTATATCTTTAAACTATTAAGTTTAGACATAGGGAAGCATAAATAAAAATTTGAAGAAATAGTCCATACTTAAAGTGGAGTTGAAAGTATGAAAAGGAAAGAAAAACACAAAGTCTTCCTCCACAAAATTTAATAGAATAAAATTCTAGTTCGAAAGGTCTCTACATGTTTCGAACGTAGAAACGTTCATCTTCAGGAGACAGAAATCTATTTTATGCTGATGTTGTTAGCAAAAGAGAAAATTAGAACCTTAATGGAGCTTTTATGGACGTAATATTTTTAAATGTAGAAGAAACATGGCTTGAAAAATTGACAATGGATGAATACTGAGCATTCAAAAACGTTGTTAAAGTAGGCTTAAACCAACCAAACTAAATGGAGAAGAAGAGAAAAGAAAAAAACCCGGGAGAAAAAAAACTTTCTAAAAAGGTGTAGGAAATTATTTAGATTTCATTCTTAATATTTATATCCAGCATAAGTGACACATTATGAGGATAGAAGTGCAGTAGCACAATAATGTTGTTATGTAAAAGTAAAGTTTTTTGGAGTACTGAGGATTAAACCTCAGTAACCCCGCGAACGGTTAATTTAAAACCAAAAATTAAAAAATTGAACATTTTTTAAATTCAAAAGTCAAAAGGTTCTTCACCTCCACGTGCTGGAGAAACGTGACGTGAATGATGGCTTTGGAAATTTGACAAAATAAATTGTTTTTCATTGAGTTATAATGAATTTGCATCAAGTAAAGGCCTCAACGATTCAAAGATTAAATATTTCACTTATTCATTTGTTTTTTATAGTAACAATAAAATATTTGGCTAATTTAACAATTTCCAAAGCCATTTTCTCTTTTAGTATAGGATAATTATGATACATTATGTTTTATACTTAGAATTCTTCGTAGAATGAATATTTTGAAAAATATACAGGGCATTCTTTTTAAAATAACAAAATTGTGTGCACTGCCTGCTTAACCGAAAGTGACAGTAAGACGTTAAAATTCTGAAAATATGCGCACAGTGCAATCGTATAATCTACCAAAATTTCATAATCATTTTTTGTCTTATGAGGACGCGGCAAACTGGGAAGTGATTTCGTTGTCACCCGGTATAAGTAATAATATTAATAATAGCCTTTACTAAGAATTTAAATTATAAATTACAATTTTTAAAGGGCGAGGTCTAGCTGATGAGCATATCAACGTTAACCCTTAATAAAATATGTGCTTCCTACATTTTCAAAAATCTATCCCAAAAGGAGTACATTTTTTTCCTTATTTTCTTGAAACTTCGCAAAAAAAACTCTACAACACAAATCATGAAAAAGGTATTTCTTATTTTTTTTTTAAATCGGCTCTTAATAGGGGTGAAAAGGGCGTTTTTTATTGGAAAAAATATTAGCGGTGCGAATTTCTTGAAACTGACCAAATTCCCAGTCTTCTTGTCAAAGATTGCAAATTTGTTTTACTTCGTCCATTGTACATTATATTCAATTTGTGCCTCAAATTGAGCACATTTTCAGACTGCTGAAAGACAGCAAGAGTAAAACCAATATTTAAAAGGGAGACACCTATATAGCTGAAAACTTAGGCCTATATGCCTTCTCAGTGTCTTCGCTAAGGTATTTGAAATGACGGTATTCAATAAAGTATTTTCAGAAGTAAACTCACTAATATCACCTCTCCAACATGCCTCGCCGGCAGAAGTACGATTACCAATCTGGCTTGCTTCAGCAACTTTGTAAGTGATGCTTTGAACTCTAGACTCCAGGTAGATACTGTATACACCGACTATTCTTAGACCTTTGACAGACTAAAACATGCATTACTTCTAACTAAATTGGCTAACCTTGGCTTCAGAGACAAGTTGTGCAAATTTATCTCCTCTTATTAAACAAATCGCCATTTGTATGTAGAACACATAGGTCACAAATAATTTGAATTCATCGTCACAAGTGGTGCACTTCAGGTTAGTAACCTGGCTCCATCAGTGTTTTCACTTTTTAATAATGACTTACCTAGATTCATCAAGGGTTTTTTACTTCTGTTTGCAGTTGACCTTAAAATTTTCAGGATTATTCGTTCCTTTCTCGATTGCGATTGTTGCAAAATTACCTGGACCAGCTTTGCCAACCGATTTCAAATTTTTTTGCGCGTGTTTTTAAACTGCTTGCGAACGAACAAACCCAAACGGATAAGAAATCCTTTTTTTCTATAAGGATAACTGACATCTAACCTAATAAATAATAAATAAATTATTTGCAACAACGATTAGAAAAAGGCATTTTTGTATGAAAAACAATACAATCTGCAAAACGCAAGTTGGAGAAGGTAGGTTTAACATTATTTCTTAGGTGACTAATTTAATAATTGAGAATTTCCAGATTTTTTTAACCTTTCGTATAATATATTTTCTAAATACCGTGCGAGCAAAAATTATTTACATCTAAGGACGTAATGCTTAGCCGTAGAGCTTAATACCTGTTGGGTGTCAGTAACTACCTGAATTAACAATCAATCAGTTATTCCGTCATCTTTGACAGTCGTTACAAGTAATTTGATGCATCGCTAATTTTTCCAATTTCTTGAACAATTCAATGGCAATGGGCTTTACGGAACAGCACAAAACATGCATGGTTGAAGCGTATTTTCGAAACGGGGTTAGAGTAAATGGTGAGTGGCAAGACAATCCGGGTTTGTGCATGGACGATTTTCACGAACATTTTCCTAACGTTGCTTTTATTGCTGGGGATTTTTATCATTGCCTGAAAAGAACCGCGGCTGTGTTTAGGGAAACAGGTTCTATGCAACACAAAAAAGGAGCAGGAAGACCATCTGTAAGAACAGAAGAACTTGTTGCAAACGTTCGTGAAATAATGCAAAATACGCCAACATAATTTTATTGTATAGACCCATGTCCCATTTTCATTAATTTTATTTTATTTTTCTTTTTCTTTTTCTTACTGTATATTCTTACTTTGTTAATTATGTGAACAACAAAAATAAATTTGTACTTGTCAACTTATTTCATTACTCATTAGTTTGGCATATCATGTCATAATATGAATTTGACAAAATTTTAACCTAGATTTGATTAGATATATCGTCCCCATATCATTGTGATCTATACCAAGCCCTACGTTTTTTAATCCAAGCCCTCTTTAATGCAAATAATTTTTGCTCGCACGGTATAAATTTAAATACAGTGTGTGTATAAAGTCTGGAAACGGCTTAATAACATCACAATTTACTGGTCGATTTAAACCAAATTTGGTACAGTTGTGTAAGAGGATCTAACGCACCGAATGACGATATTGGCGTTGTTGCCAGCTTTTTAGTTTGTCTGGAATTCGAACGAATTTTATATTTTTAAATATAACACCCAGTATATTTTTACATTTTTAAATTCCACATAAAATTATAATTATTTTTTATTAAATGCATTATTAGTCTATACTTCATAGTTTCCGAGATATTGACTCTCGAAAAGTGACATTTTTGAACTTTGACAGCTTATAACTTTCTAACAGTACGTCTTGGAGCAAAACGGCTTACATGTCCCTATCTTCAATTTTTATTTTCCAAAAAAAAAATCAACTTCCGGTTAAACCGGATGTAACTCGAAAGCAGGAAATATAGTTGTTCCGGTTTAACTGGAAGTTGATTTTTTTGGGAAGATAATAAAAATTTAAGATAGGGACATGTAAGCCGTTTTGCTCTAAGACGTACTGTTAGAAAGTTATAAGCTGTCAAAGTTCAAAAATGTCACTTTTCGAGAGTCAATATCTCGGAAACTATGAAGTATAGACTAATAATGCATTTAATAAAAAATAATTATAATTTTATGTGGAATTTAAAAATGTAAAAATATACTGGGTGTTATATTTAAAAATATAAAATTCGTTCGAATTCCAGACAAACTAAAAAGCTGGCAACCACGCCAATATCGTCATTCGGTGCGTTAGATCCTCTTACACAACTGTACCAAATTTGGTTTAAATCGGCCAGTAAATTGTGATGTTATTAAGCCGTTTCCAGACTTTATACACACACTGTATATATATTGATTTAGTTAATAAATAGATAGATAACATTTAATTCTTTATTTAGAAAGCCGGCATTAAATACACTTTACCCAATGACCGGTTTATACAACTCAATTTCAAATGGACCGTACATACAAACGTTCAAGATCCATTAGGGTAAGTATGCTTACCTTTTAGCTTTTCTTGAAATGCCGCTTTTAAAGCGCAATCCATGAATGTAAGCCAAGGATTTATTTTTTCTTTATTTTAATTTTAAAAGTTGAATGAAGCAGACGCTTTGATGCTTTTTTCGATAAAACTTGAAATCATTATCTAGGTGAAATTGGCTATAAAGCTGCAAATGTATAAAATCTGTCTATATTATCTATGAATAAGTGCATCCTGTTTTTTTCTATTATAGCTTATGGGGCCAAAACATATTTTTAAACAATCATTTTATTAAGATTTATTCTCCAAATAGGTTACGTTGAAATCTATGGTGGATTTAGCTCGAAACCATGGTGTGGGGCGAGGGGTAACGAAAATTCATGAACATACCATAAGAAAGCGCATTGATGGTGTTAAAATATGCTGGTTCATTATTGGACTGTTTAAAAAAGTTAAAATTTAAATGGCGTAGATATAGATATTAATCAGGCGTTTTTTGTAATAGAGCCACTCCATCTAGCCCAAAAACGAGTAGAATTTTTAAGAAAATTTAAGAATAACGGCAACTCTCAATTTTCTTTAGAACCTGAAACCTTGGTATTATTATACAGTAAATGGGCTTTTACGCAAAGTTTTCAAAATGATACTCTTCATACAGTTAGAAAAAAATCGTCAGAGGGTGTACGGTATATTATTCTACACACTGGTTCAGAAAATGGATTTGTAAGTAATGCAAGTTTGATATTACCTAAAGTCGCCACAGTGGATCTTTTCCCGTGCGTCATCAATCAACGATCAGGACTCAACGTGGTTAATAACTCTGCATCCTTATTTATTACAGTAACAAGTTTGAATAAAAGCATAAAAGAACGTCTCCAAGATTCCGCAATAATATAACGTGCTAGACAAAAATAAAACTATAAACGTCAATTAATTACTTTTTTTATTTGTTTAGTTGACTATCGTTGTATTTTAGAACGTTATTGTCAACCTTATTTTGATCTGCCAATCTAATTCGTATTTTGTAAATTTGTGTGCCTTAAAACTGTTCCTTTTTCTAAAAATAGTTTTTTTTAGAGCTAATTATACCCACCATCTGTTTTGGCGGTAAGTATTTATGGATTTTATTTATTTTAAATATTCTATCCGTGAAAGTTCTTTGAAAAGTTTACGGCAGTGGCTAAATTCCCTTTAAGGAAAGGATGTCAAAAATTTGACTTTTGCGATTTTAATAGTCAATAAAACACCAAACTTTTCTAGATTTTAAGCTTTAAAAATAGTATTAAATGTAATAACATTTGTTTGTCAATTACTTTTAGATAATAGAGAATGCCGGGCAAAACTTAAAATAAATAATAATTTTTCGGGATATTATGTAGTTACGTCAAACGGTAGGCAGGCACGTCCATTTTATGAACTTAACTTAGTTTTGACTTTTTTCGTCTCGTAATTTTGATTTGATTCATACGATTTTGATGACGTAAAAGTGATGACGCACGGGAAAAGAACCACTGTGGCGACTTTAAGTCTGACTTGAAGTCCGGTGATTATCATGATTCGATGAATAGTGAAAACTTTGAGAAATGGTTTAAAAAAAATTATTACCAAACATGGAAGAACCGTCGCTTATTATCATGGATAACGCCATAGCTTGGTGTACATGTTTCGGTACTAGGGAGTACCATCATCAGCACCGAAGGGCTAAAATAAATATAGAATGAATAGAAAGAGGAAGGAGAAGTCAGATTAACGTACTTACCCCAAGTACCACTAATACAAGCAATGTAAAAGAAATGTAAAAGATTTAAAAAAATAAAAACTAAAAACTTGATTAAGACGAGGATATTTTGATTGGTTGGACGAAAACAGATTAAAAAGTTGAAAAAAAATTTTTTTTTTAAGATTTCCTCCATATCATTGCCACTTTAATCCTATTGAAATGGTTTGGTCGGAATGTAAGCGCAATTATGATGCAAAAATAAGTTCTATGCATCCTGTAACAAATGACGTAGTTTCGAGTCTATGGAATAAAGCCATAGAAAGTGTAACAGTGGAAAAATGAAAAAATTCTGTAACACACGCTAATAAAACTATAAAAGATGTCGGGAAACGGGAAAGGTTTATTGATACTTCTAATACTCTTCCCCTTATTATTAACTTGGACAATTCTGATGATGATGATCCTTGCGGAGATGATTTATTTTAATTATTAAAAAACTGTATTGTGTTGGTTTGTAATTTTTTATTATATTTTCTTTTTTATAATTTTATAAATAACATGAAACATTTGAAACAAAATTTATAGACTGACGCACTAAAGATGCACTTAGACTACTAGACAAAAAAAATATGAAATTTTGAAGAAGTAGTCCATACTCAAAGTGGAGTTAAATGATACAGAAAAAGAAAAGCACGAAGTCTTTCTCCACAATCTTTATTAAACGAAAAACTAGGCGAACCTAGTATTACATCGACATGTTTCGAGTGTAGAAACACTCATCATCAGGAAACAAAGTGAAAATTAAAATGCTGATGTTTTTAGCAAGAGAAAATAATGGTGAGATTGAGCCGTAATGGAGCTTTTAATGGAGTACAAGAGATGTAAAATTGAAAAATCAGAAGATCAAAAATCAAGACTCCAGCATACTGAAGAGTCGAGGGTTAACGTAGAAGCACACTGTCGTGCGGAAAAAAAAAAAAAGATAGGGTAGTAAAAATTAGGGAGTTTTGAAAAACATATCCGTTAAAAGTATTAATAAATTACTGAAACATCCTGAGTTTTATTGAGCCCAGTCAGAAACATTTGAAAATGTTGGGGTGAGATGTAAAGAAAGAAGAGAAACAAATTTTTCTTTTTCTCTTCTTTCTTTACATCTCACCCCAACATTTTCAAATGTTTCTGACTGGGCTCAATAAAACTCAGGATGTTTCAGTAATTTATTAATACTTTCACCAGATATGTTTTTCAAAACTCCCTAATTTTTACTACCCTATCTTTTTTTTTTTTTTTCGCACGACAGTGTGCTTCTACGTTAACCCTCGACTCTTCAGTATGCTGGAGTCTTGATTTTTGATCTTCTGATTTTTCAATTTTACATCTCTTGTACACCATTAAAAGCTCCATTACGGCTCAATCTCACCATTATTTTCTCTTGCTAAAAACATCAGCATTTTAATTTTCACTTTGTTTCCTGATGATGAGTGTTTCTACACTCGAAACATGTCGATGTAATACTAGGTTCGCCTAGTTTTTCGTTTAATAAAGATTGTGGAGAAAGACTTCGTGCTTTTCTTTTTCTGTAAAAAAAATATGATTCAATTTTAAATTTTATTAATAAGTTTTATTAATTTTTCAGTTGATTTAAATTAATTAAAAATTTCATACTGATTTTCAAAAACAAAATGTTTCATCCCATACTAGCTTTTACTCTAAATAAACTACTTATTTCTGACTTCATTAACAGTTTAAAAATAATAATTAAAAATTTGAAAAAACGCGCTTGAAATTTACTTGTTCACACGCATCCGTCTTTATGTAGATCAAGCATACGAAAAATCATAACCTTTATCACCGGTAAGTCAAACTGACTAAATTAATTTACGACGTCCGCAAATATGTAAAATATAAGGTACCGGTCAGCGGTCATTGAACTTTATAAATAATTTTGCGGAAAAACGTAAAACAATTATACGGTATGAAATGGAAAGTTTCACAAAACATTTGGGTTGGTAACATTGTTGGTCAGACAGATAAAAACTTCTAAGCATAGTAGGTATTATTTATCCAATCTCAGTTTGAGGACATTCCAATCATTCCATACGGCGGTAAACAGTCTTAAAGAGACCGACCGCACAACCAGGGTTATCAGATCTTTCTTCTTCAATTCTTTAAGTTTTTTTATTAAAGATATTTCATTTATATCAGTATTCAATTGTTAGTCAGTAACTTTCTTTAAAAGCTAGTTTGCAAATATACTTTAAACCGAGGAGTTTTGAGTGTGACAGAAAAAAATGACAAGCCATTCATTGTTATAATAATACATTCTTTAGTCCTTAAAAAACAATATAACTGAAATCAAGACAAAAAGTGTTTTCAGTGTTTAAAAACAACTAATTAACAAACCCTTGTTTCTCGTATATACTTACATTGTGCTTACAAATCCGAAAATTTTGAAGAATTGGCAACAGCATGTAATTTGTTGCGATTGCAAGCGCCAGGATATAAGCTAAACCGGTACCCGGCCCGTCTGTCGATCGATTCTGCCAGACAGAGATAGGCCAGTGACCGCCGATGGCGTGGAAGAGACGGAGATAAAATATACGTGGTTATGCCTTGATGAACGGGCCGGGCCGGAGTCTGGTTGACCAGAATGAAGTTCTGGTAAAAAAATTAAAGCATTTTCTGAGCAGTGTCGTGCCGTGTCAGGTTTAGGTTGTGTCTTTCTCAGGTTATTCATTTTAAGTATGCAAATACCGCTACCCAGAAATACCCTTATGCCTATAAAACGAAGACATCGTTTTACTGAAGAAGATGATTTAAATCTTCTTCGAGAAGTTGCAGGGCAAAACCCTTTTGAAAACACAGCTGTGTGGGCAGATATCAAAGAAAATTTATTTATTTTATGCCATAAAGACTTATCAATCAAATCATTTAAAAGATCATGTAGACCTTTTAATAAAAGCCTGGCTTGGTTAGGTATTTTATTTTGTTTAGGTGCGCCGGCGCCAAATTAATAACTACAGACAGAAAATCTCTGGTTTTCACAGTGGCGCTACTCGTTATGTTTAATAAAGTTAACCATAACGGAGCTAAAAACTGATATTAATTTAAGAGGTGCAAAAAGTCTATAATGGCACATTATAGGATAAATATGCTGCTTTAGGTCCTATATCCATTAGCTTTATTCAACTTCCGCTTTTATACGCACCTTATTGATCAAACATATGCATTTTTTCATATTTTTTGGTTGGTAACCAATTTATGCCAAAGTAAAATGTTTGGTGTGTGCAATAAAATAGGGTGCTCATACTTATTCTATTATTGATGCCGATCAAAAGGCAAGGTTTTTTTAATCTAAATCATTATTTCATTAATACTATAACATCGATTATAAGCTAACAGATGGACAAAATATGAGTATTAATATTATTATTATTAAGTTTATTCATTTAACAATAAATATTTTGTTTCAGGTAATTAAAAAACGAAATGAACTGCAAGCGGGTGAGTAGTAAACACTAATAAACATTTTAACACAATTTGGATAAATTAGAAATAGTTTACAAGTACCTATTAATAACTAGATAAGGTTTACGGCGTTTATAATTTTAAAAAAATCCGTATTTATTAAAAAATAGATACAGTGTCCGCGAAAAAGTCGGCACCATAAGAAAAACTTTTTATGTTTATTTTTTATTTTCAATCTAGAGTGCTACAAATTAATTAAATCTGTTAATTTATAGTCAAGTAGTATATGAAAATTAAAATTATATCATAATAATTAAGTTTCGCAAGCGTTTAAAAAATTAAATTTTGATTTCTTGACGTTTACTCAGTTTTTCCAAAAAAACTATGGTAGTTCACCAGGATATTTTAAACGAGCATTTTTTTTTCAACAATTTGATACGATACACTCCTATGCTATTTTAAAATTGACACGAAAAAATTTGCCTTAAGTCCCAATGGCAAATTTAAAAGCGTTATGCATTATGGCCGCCCTGTCTTTTCTTAAGAAATATGAAGGCGGCTTTGAAAACCAACGGAATGGTTTTGAAAACCAATATGGTTTTAAATTAAAATTGTAATGTCATTCGCTTATTAAGCTTTCATTGTACTGGGTGGTCAAATAAGCGAGGACGTCGGCTTTATCTCGGAACTGATTAATCGTACAACTTTCGGAAAGATTTTTTTATGAGTAAAGTGCTCAAGAGAAATTGCTGGAAATTACTTTTAAGTTCCTCATTTCGCTGCAAGGGGGCACAATTAAAAATTGTTTTTTTTAATTCTAAATTTCTCCGAAAATTTTCATAATAAGGTATAACTCTGATTACATCATTGGAAAGCTTAGACAATTCTGCATCATTTTGGTTTAAGGCTCATTGGCGTACCGACCTTGATAAGAGTGGGAGAAGCTATTGAAAGTGTAAACATTAAAATCGCTGTAACTTCTAAACGACTTACCCGATTTTACTAAATTTAAGCTTGTTCGGAAGGGGAAAATAAGTTTATTCAACTCCCGTATCCAACAGTACACGATAGTGTTTAATAAAATTGCTAGAGGGCGCAGTTTGTAATATTAACAGTTTTTTCGATTTTATCCCGAAAGTCTAAACCATACGGTATAACTACGACACCATAATCCAAAAGTAGATAAAATTTGCAAGAAAAGATGTGAAGACCGCAGTTTGATATCTTTGTTCGTTTCAGAGTTATTGCCAAAACAATAATTTTTTTATTACAAATTGCGCCCTCTAGCAATTTTATTAGAAACTATCTTGTACCATTGGATACGACAATTGAAGGTACTTACCTTTTTCTTCCAAACAAACTTAAATTTAGTAAAATCGATTAAGTCGTTTAGAAGTTACAGCGATTTTAATGTTTACTTTTCACTTAATAAGAGTGGGAGAAGCTATTGAAAGTGTAAACATTGAAATCGCTGTAACTTCTAAACGACTTATCCGATTTTACTAAATTTAAGTTTGTTTGAAAGTACCTTCAATTGTCGTATCTAATGGTACACGATAGCTTCTAATAAAATTGCTAGAGGGCGCAATTTGTATTAAAAATTATTGTTTTGGCAATAACTCTGAAACGAACAAAGATATCGAACTGCGGTCTTCACATCTTTGTTTGCAAATTTCATCTACTTTTCGATTATGATATCATAGTTATACCGTATGATTTGAATTTTCGTGATAAAATGGAAAAAACTGTTATTATTAAAAATTGCGCCCTCTAGCAATCTTATTAAACACTATCGTGTACTGTTGGATAGAGCGATTGAAGATACTTACCTTTCCCTTCCAAACAAGCTTAAATTTAGTAAAATCGGATAAGTCGTTTAGAAGTTACAGCAATTTTAATGTTTGCGCTTTCAATAGCTTCTCCCACCCTTATTAAGGTCGGTACGCCAATGAGCCTTAGGCCAAAATGATGCAGAATTGTCTAAGCTTTCCAATGATGTAATCAGAGTTATACCTTAATATGGAAATTTTCGGAGAAATTTAGAATTTAAAAAAACAATTTTGAATTGTGCCCCCTTGCGGCGAAATGAGGAACTTAAAAGTAATTTCTAGCAATTTCTCTTGACCACTTTTCTCATAAAAAAATCTTTCCGAAAGTTGTACGATTAATGGTTTCCGAGATAAAGCCGACGTCCTCGCTTATTTGACCACCCGGTACATCAGATAAAATGGTTAGTTTTACTAGAAATGAACAAATTGATCTGCTCCTAATTTTTGGAGTGACCAGAAAAATTCTTCTGAAGCAGTAAGATTGTATGTATTGTATGTTTTATAGAATATTTCTCCATAGTTGTTATTTGAATGTAATTTTGAAATTACTAGTTTTAATTTATTTAATGATATTTCATTTAATTCTTTAAAAAAAGTATTACTTCTATTTACCATTTGGTATAGTTCTTTATTTCCTGAATTTATTGACTGAACAATTTCTTCAATGCTATGAATATAATAAGAATTTAGTTTTTCAGCAATAATAAATGGTCCCGTTTCTTTTTTATCTTCAAAAATTATAGTTTATATTATATTATAAATTATGGTTCTGAAATTTGTTTTAAAATTTTAAAAATGATAATACTCAAGCGAAGCCACGGGTATCCGCTAGAAGAACATAAAGTATAAGATTTATAGGCATTATTTTATGTTTAACACGCTTTAACATAGCCCCGCAGCACCATTTAGACATTTTTAAAACATTTTTTCATAATGTCGACTATAAAAGTGATTGAAGACAGCAATTTAAATGCTTACATCTCTAACTTTCCCAATTAAAAAGTTTTTATCTTTCTATTTTTTGATTTAAAGTGATAATAAAAGAGGGTTGGGGATGACATTAGTCTCGTGCAGACGAGGAAATGAGAGAAGTTTTAAACAATGTTACATTTTAAATTATTAAATGCTTTTCTCTCAGCTAGGTACAGAGGGTATTATGTTATGGAATCTGAAAGCCCTATTTGCACTGCTAGAAAGTATAATACTGAGTTAAAATACTACACAAAAATTGTTGTCGTATCATTGTTATGTGAAAATATACTTACTTAGTTACTGATCATAATTGGATATTCGTTGAAATGGAAAATTTATGTGAAAATAACTAAGAACTGTGACCTTTATTGACTATAACAAATTAGGTTTGGGACTTATTTCATGTTTTTGGAATTATAATATTTTGGATATAAATTTACTTTTTACGCAAACTCTCAATAATGTAGATCAATGCATAAATAAAGTACACAAAACAAAAATAAATCAAGATTCAGAATAATCCGACATCGTGATTCAACATAAATATTTTAAATGCAAAAAAATACCGTGATATGTACCAAAAAATTTTAATAACTAAAATCAATGAAGATTGGGAAGAATATAAAAACTTGGAAATTAATGTATATCAGTTTTAAGAAGAGAATATTTTATAGTATGATAAACAAATACATCATAACAAGGGAGATAGGTAGTAAAAAATGAATAGAACCTTAAAAAAATTATAGAAAAAAGAAAAGCACAAAGTCTTTCTTCACAAGTTTATTAGAAAACTAGGTGAACCTAGAGTAATTCATAATAATTCATTATATTTTGAGTGTAGAAACACTCATCATCAGGAAAACAAAGTGAATGGTACAATGCTAATGTTGTTAGCAATAGAGAAAATAATAAGTGGGGTTGAGCCGTAATGGAGCTTTCAATGGTGTACACGAGGTGTAAAAAATGAATAGTCAGAAGACCGACAAGACTTCAGCATACTGGAAAGTCAAGGGCTAGTGCAAAAGCCCTGTCTTAGGCAGAAAAATGAAGAGAGAGAGAGAGAGAGAGAAAAATTAGAGAGTTTTAACAGACTTTGTAAAAATCATTTAGGTAAAAGTAGTAAAAAATCTTAAGTTTTATTCAATTTTGCCGGAGACATGTAAAAGTGGTGAAATGGGAGGGAAAGAAAAAAGAAAAAATTGTTTTTCGTAAAAGTCAAAGCATCATTTAGCTTGAAGTAAAATGCTGTTGGGGTACCAGGCTTGTTACGGCCAAGTTATCCCGGCAGGATTCAAAACATACACATTGTGTGCAAAATTAATAGAATTAAAATATTTTTAGAAAAAAATTCTTTACTTCACTAAACTTTCAAGTTTTAGATAATTTTTTTTGTATTCTACCGTGCGAGCAAAAATTATTTACATCAAAGAGGGCCTTGCGTCTATAAGAACGTAATGCTTAGCCGTAGAGCTTAATACCTGTTGTGTGTCAGTAACGACCTGAATTAACAATCAATCAGTAATTCCGTCATCTTTGACAGTCTTTACAAGTAATTTGATTCATCGCTAATTTTTTCAATTTCTTGAACAATTCACACAATGGGCTTTACGGAACAGAACAAAATATCCATGGTTGAAGCGTATTTTCGAAACGGGGTTAGAGTAAATGGTGAGTGGTAATACAATTCGGGTTTGTGCATGGACGATTTTCATGAACATTTTCCTAACGTTGCTTTTATTGCTGGGGATTTTTATTATTGAATAAAAAGAACCGTAGCTGTGTTAGGGAAACAGGTAATGCAATATACGCCAACAAATTGTATAAGACGCCTGTCCGAAGAAGTGAGAAGATCTTATGAAACATGCAGAACTCTTCTTAAGAAGCAGCTAAATTTATTTCCCTATAAAGTGCAAGTACTCCAAGAAATACAAGCCGCAGATTTTGAAAGACGCAGGAATTACTCTCAATGGTTTACCCAATATTTATTGGAAATAAATGATTTATTTATTAGACCTGACTTTTTTTCGGATGAAGCCTGGCCTCTCCGGTTATGTGAATTCTCAGAATAGATACACTTATTTTTTTTTCTGTATCTTTGTTAAATTTGTAAACAACAAAAATAAATTTGTATTTGTCTACTTATTTTATTACTCATTAGTTTGGCAAATCATGTCATAATATGAATTTGACAAAATTTTAACCTAGATTTGGTAAGATATATCGTCCCTATATCATTGTGATCTAAACCAAGCCCTACGTTTTTTAATCCAAGCCATCTTTGATGCAAATAATTTTTGCTCGCACGGTACAGTAGTAAATACATACTACTTTTGTGAAATCATAAAAAAATATACACATTGTAGTGTCCATCTTGCTTTAATACATGCTAAACTCCGGGGCCGTAGGTCTCCGTCTCCCCAGACCATTGTTTGTTAACTATTCCTGCTACACATTATCACTTAAACACTACTGGGACAATATATCCCTACGTTTAACATATCCCTAGAGATTTTCTTGATAAACTTTGTGTTTCGTGTAATTTAAATAACAGTCGGACAAATGTCGATACAAGTTGTTCCCTCCTTTGGGATACTTCTATTATTGCGCTGTATTGACACAGCACAGAGGTAGAAATGGGAGATGGTAATTTCGAGCTAATATGATAAAGTTTTGTCTAGAGACAACTAGAAAAAGAGGATTTAAATAAATGTATGGGAATCTATAGAATAGTAATCACACTTTGTTTACAACGCTGGCTTTAGCACATAGAAGCGTGTTAAAAACCGGACAAAATTACTTCTGTTATAATGCTATATTCTGTTATAATGCTATATTGACAAAATCTAGCCACAAATAGGAAATTTCTTGCTACCAGATAGCCGCTGTTCATTTTTTTTAACAAAACAGTCATTGCTTTTTTTACAGCTGTCCATTATCTCTTTAAATTGTTTTTAAAATAAAATTACTTTACTTACGACAGCCCGTTCTTTTGTAGTCTTTCGTCAAAAAGTATCAACTTAGCAACAATGTTCTTAAGTTGAAATTGCTCAATAATAGTAAGTAAGTAATTATAGTATTATGGGAAAGGTGAAAATTAAAAATTGGGTGCAATAAAATGAATTTCTTGACGATGTAAATAAAACAGTGGAAGGGTTACAATAGCGGGAAAATCCAACGGAGGGTTTAAAAATTAAATTAGATAAGATACAATATAGGTAATTTACAAAATATTAAGTATATGGTCAACAGAATAAATTTAACAAAGGTGAATTATTTAAATCTAGTTGATCATTAAGTAACAGGTACGTATTTTGAAGTTTATTTATTTCCAAGTAAATGGTTAGCATAGTTTGAGTCTATTTTATTTTTTAGAAAACTGTTATAATGTTCCTATATTCTTTTGTCAAAATGTCTACCCGTTTGGCCAATGTATGTTTTAGGACAATCTTTGCATTTTAATTTATAGACGCCTGATTTTTTGTTTTTATGGCTTTTAGTTTTACCTATGGTTTTTGATAAATTTACTTAAAGAGTTATTAGATTTGTAACACAAATTTATATCAAGTCTGTTAAGAAAATTGTCAGTTACTTTGGTAGGTTGTCCAAAGAAAGTGACAAGTTTAAATTGGTCAGAGTTTTTGCTTCTAGGAAAAACTAAGTCAATAGCTTTTTTGTAAGTTTTCTTTTTAGGATTTGGTCAATTATATTTGTGTTATATCCGTTATTAACTGCAATTTGTTTAATAATGTTTAGTTCTTTTTAAAAATTGATTTTATTTAGAGGGAGTGTTAGGTACTAGTCTATGGATCATGCTGTGAAAAGAAGCTAATTTGTTTTATATAGGGTGGCACGAAAAGTTGTGTATGACAGTATGAGTATGATATGGTTTATGGAAAACGGAGAAACCGTGTTTATCATTTTCTCTCTTAATATTTAAATCAAGAAAATTGATAGAAGACTAGTTAATATAGTGGAAATTTACAAGTTCAACTTTGTTTTACTGTATCACATAATACTATCATTATGGATTTCCACCTAGTATCGGCTAAATAGATTAATTTAATATGATAAAGTTTTGTTAGAGACAACTGGAATAAAGGATTTAAATTAATGTATGCGAATCTATAGAATAGTAATTACACTTTGTTTATAAACGCTGGCTTTAGCACATAAAAGTATTATTCGTGGTAAATATGACAAAATTACCTATAGACTTCTGTTATAATGGACAAAATCTAACCACAAATGGGAAATTTCTTGATACCAGATAGCCGCTGTTAATTTTTTAAAACAAAACAGTCATTGTTTTTTTTACAGCTGCCCATTATCTCTTAAAATTGCTTTTAAAATGATTTTACGTACGACAGAACGTTATTTTGTGGTCTTTCGTCCAAAAAGTATCAACTTTGCAACAATTTTCCTAAGCTAGAATTGCTTAATAATATTAAGTAAGTAATTCTCTTACGTTTTTGGTTCTTGCAAAACCTACTTTTGCTGTTTTTGGTCCATCAGTATAATATTATTGCATTGCTTTAGTGCTTTGTTAGTAGTTGCAAGCAACTTTTTAATGATTGCTGCTGCTCTACAAACTTATCCAATTTACTGACATGCTTTACACTTTTGACGTGTTGATCAAGAATGAATTTTTTCTCAGCGTAAATCTAGAACAAAGGCCGGAATTAATTTTTTTTCTCTTATTTAAGTAATTTTACTTCCATGTAAAGATCGATTCAAACTCCAACAGTACAGAGCGTAATTGCTGCATCATCGATATGTCATCAACTTGAAAAAGGACAACCTGTTCTTTCGCACTCTAAAATCGCCAGGCGCGATCGATACGCCAGTGGCGTAGTCCCTTTGAAACCCAATTTTAGCGTTTTACATAGTATAAAATTATATATAATACAATTATAAATAATATTTCTCTCAAAATGTAGGTTTTAATCCGTATAAATTATATTACAGAAATATTTTCAAAATCAGTCGAATCTCTTTATCAAAAATGCACAGAATTTTCTTTACAAAAATCATATTAACTTGTAACTAAGGCCTGCATTTTTTTATAACCTGCTCACCGAATTAAATCAGGCTACTTAAACTTAACACATAAATTGGTCACATACCTGTAGGTTTTCAAAGGAATAGTAATTCCTTCTTCTGCTTCTTTCTGCATAAACTTAATAACATTGCTAATAATTTATCGTCCCTTACTACGTATAATAGCACCTCTCTTCCCAACTTTCTTTGGGGACATTGCAACAATAATTTAGTCAATTTATATTAAATACACTATATTATTATACTGTAAATACACAATAACTAAGACACAAATGAAAATAACACAATCTAAGAACCACATACAGAGATGACAGAGAAACTGAACTCAATAAAGACACAGTAGGTCTATTTGTATAGGTACCTATACTTTGTTAAATTATGCTAATAATTTTTTTGAAGGCATATAAGCATAATTACAATCATAATATTTCCTCAGTCTTAAGGGATAAATAAACTTAAATATTCCAAGAACGTACTAAATTAACATCTTAAGAATTTACCCTTATTAAATAATTATTATATATTTACGTACTTAAGAACACCCACAATTATTGTTGTGATATTTACTTACCTTAATATTAATTATTTAATAACAAAATTATGGGTTTTCTAAAGCAGGTACCTACCTACTTAAAACATATTTATTTAAATGTAAATTTTACATTACCTACGCATACCACCAAACACAAAATTAATTTACAATTTTAAGATCTAATTTTATTATTATGGGTATCCAGAATCGACCGATTCTATAAAATTACAATGGTTAAAAAATAAAATATCTTTACTTTGTAGGACATATAGGTAAAAACCGTAAAGTTGGCAATGTTGAAGAGATGCTTTCTGAGACTTAATAATAATGGGATGCATGTTCAGGCGACCGCTTATCTTGGCCTTCTGATTTTGGCACGTAAGCGTTGAGCAGCGTTATCAAATCATTTAAGTAACGCATTTCTATGTTAAGGATAAATAAAAATCGTAGGGTACGTTTGTGACGCTTTGTTATTCAAAAACGGGCGGGCACTGAGTGCGAAGACAATAGATGCGGACTCTGTCAGGTATGACGGCCCTGTACTTTTCATCTTTGAATAAATGTTTACCAGCGGGGAAATACAGGGTGTTTCATTAAGGGTGGCCACCGGCCATATCTCGGAAACTACTTTGCATAGAAACTTGGGGAAAAAAATTACGATTAAAGCGGTCATGAGAAAATTTTGTTAATTATTTTTAAGTTTCGCATTTCGCCGCAAGGGGGCACAAAATGTGTTTTTTTTTTAATTCTAAATTTTTCCGAAAATTCCCATATTAAGGTATAACTCTGATTACATCGTTAGAAAGCTTAGACAATTCTGCATCATTTGGTTTAAGGCTCATTGGCGTACCGACCTTTATAAGAGTGGGGGAAGCTATTGAAAGTGTAATCATTAAAATCGCTATAACTTCTAATTGACTTATTCGATTTTACTAAATTTTAGCTGGTTTGAAAGAGAAAGGAAAGTACTTTTAATTATCGTAGTATACGGTATAACTATGACATCATAATCAGAAAGTAGTTTAAATTTGCAAAAAAATGTGGTATTGATTAACTATGTACCAAATTTCAGGGTTTCAGTGTTTTAGAGTTCAAAATTATCAGAATTTTTAAATGACGTTTTCGGACAAAAAAAAACGGAAATTAACTTATATCTTAGAAACGGAGTTATACGAGTTCTATAGGTATAGTTAAGAGGTATAGAGTTAATAAAAATTGTAAGGAAAGTAATGGGGGTTTCGAAAATAAAATAAAATATATTATAATGGTGTTGCATTTAAAACATCGAAGTTACTATTATTTTTGTGTGGAAGCGGCACCACCGTATTGTCAAAAATATTTTAGGTTGGTAGAGCATGTCCGTTTATGTACGCGACCAAATTTTCAGAACGATTCCTTTACTGGTTCGTCAGAAACGTCTAACGTTCCATCCACCGTGAATCACCCTGTATAAGGGGGAAAATTGGTATGAAAATAGGTAAAACTTACTATTTTTGAGTATGCCGTAAAAAAAATATTCTTCATGCACTCTGGGCACGGTTTGTTCGACATTGAAATGAAAATTATTATTAAATGCAAATATAACGACATACTAGCATGAATAATATTAACAGTATTAAGTTTGAAACTAAGAGTACCAACCCAGTAAACTACCTACATACATGCATATAGATATCTATTAGTTAATGACCTATTAGTTTGTAATATTTCTAAAAATAATATTAATCTAAAGAAAGAAGTAACCGGGACTAAAATTTCTGTCAACTCCACAAAATATACTAAAAAAATGCACCAGGTATCAAAAATATGCGATTTTTTTCCGAAGTTATCATATAATGCATAAATTGCATTAAAATACAATTTGCTTATTATCCGCCGTTTACATTACTGATGTAATTAATAATACTCCACCACTTTATACTTTCTGCTTTTCGGTGTATGTAATAGAATGAGTAACAGCAGCTGCTATGTATTTATTTTAACTCTTTTTCGAAATATTAATATTTTTTTTGTCGTAAAGGCCATAGCTTTTGTCTAAAAGGAAACTAATTTCTCCATAAGGTTTTAGTCAAATAACGTACCTTGTTCCTCCACAGTTTCTGAAGCAAATTATAATTTGAACGCGACAGGAGCGATAAATACATCAACATTTAACAGTCTTGGGTTGGTTGCTCCAAATATACATCACATACCTACGTCATGGCAGTTAAATATTAACTGTGAAAGTTGCCTTGGAGACAAACTTTTCTATATTGAACATTACTAGGAAGGGGCATACCTGAGGTAAATTTTACTTTCGTTATCTTGCTAGTTTTTAATTTTTTTTTTAAATATTATAAGATGTTGATCTTTTAGGGTCCCTAGATCACGACATGTTTTCCATTTCCGTCTGCCGGTCAGTTTTTTTGTTAAATTGGAAGCACTGTGGCAGTTTTTTTTATAATTTCACCCATAAGACTTCTTTACTGTGCTCTGGTAAGACCTGACTTGGAATATTCCTCTCCTGTATGAGGTCCTTTCTACGCTAGACATTTCAACACTATTAAGTTGGTGCAACTCAAATTTGCGAGATATCTGGCATATAAAGTCAATGTTTCCCCTTTTGAGATTAAAGGAAAAGTGAGTGAAACGAAATAACAGGCCTGTTCATTCTATTATTTTGACGTTTAACTCCGGGCAATCATCGGTCACGGCATTCGACTTTAAAAATAGAATCATATAAGTAGATCACTTTAAAAGAAGAAAACCTATTAATGCGACTCAAGAAATTGGAAGAAACAGTATAGGTAGGACTCTTATTTTTTTATTTAATCATCATTTACCTTTAGGTTTGTATATAAGATTATAAGATATACAATCAACCGATTGACAATAACCTGTTTCTGTTTTAAATGTACAGGGTGTCCGGAGAAATGTGGGAAATCTCCCGGATATGAAAAAATACGTGAAAAGAATAGTACAAGTTCATTAACATGCTGTCATCTTTACTAGAGTAGCTGATGTTCAGATTGCATAATACCGTGCGAGCAAAAATTATTTGCATCAAAGATGGCCTTGCATCTAAGGATGTAATGCTTAGCCGTAGAGCTTAATACCTGTTGGGTGTCAGTAACTACCTGAATTAACAATCAATCAGTTATCCCGTCATCTTGGACAGTCGGTACAAGTAATTTGATTCATCGCTCATTTTTCCAATTTCTTGAACAAATCACACAATGGGCTTTACGGAACAGCACAAAACATTCATGGTTGAAGAGTATTTTCGAAACGGGGTTAGAGTAAATTGTTTTTTTTTTTTTTTTTTATGATCGAGCACAAGCACTATAGGAAAATCCTTTAAGGCGCTCTGGGAGCGGTGCGTGTGCGAAGAAAGCGATTCACGTTTTTCTTGAATCGTTGGAGGTTATATTCGGTTGGAAACACGGTCTCAGAAAGGCCGTTCCACAAAGATGACGTCCTCCAAATGAAAGAGTTCTGAAACAAAGATGTTCGGGGTGTACTAAGTTGAACCACATAGGGATGGGCGGCAGTGGTTCGTCGTGTGTTTCTGCTATGCATTACTCTAGGTGGAATCGAGCGGGCAATATCTGTCGAACACTTGCCATGAAAATATCTGTAGAAGAGAGTCAAATCACCAACCTGTCTTCGATGTTCTAAGCTGTCGAGGTTCTTAGTCAGCTCGTGGTCGCCGATTAGACGAACGGCTCTCCTTTGGATGGAATCCAACAACCGAAGGGTATGCTTCGGTGCAGAACTCCAGATATGAGAGCAGTATTCCAGTGATGGTCGAATCTGGGCTTTATAAAGTGTCAAAAGTTGTTGAGGTGTATACAACTTTTTGGTACGGAAAAGTATACCGAGCTTCTGAGAAGCTGCCCTGGCGATTGCCACTACGTGATTATGCCAAGACATATTTCCTCCCAGGTTGACACCCAGCAAATTAATAGACGAAGTCAGTGGAATTGCGTGTCCTGCCATAACGATATCGGGTTCTGCAATGTTGACCTTCTTAGAGAAAACTGCAGCCTGGGTTTTTTGAGCGTTAAATTCGACTTGGTTACTGTCACCCCAAGACAAAATTTCTTCCAGGTCTTTATTGAGGCGTGATACCTCATGTTGTCTGCGAAGATGTGCGTCAGTAGCCGATGTTTGAGGTTTCAAAGTAAAAGATGAGATAAGTGTGCTGTCGTCAGCAAAGCAATATAATGGATTTTCTGTTTTCGCTAGAAGGTCGTTAATGTACAGTAAGAAGAGAGTGGGAGATAATATGGACCCTTGAGGAACACCAGCATTGATGGTGAAGGTGTCTGAGAGAAACCCGTCAATCGCCACTTGCAGAGAGCGGTCCTTGAGGAAGCTAGACAACCATGAACAAAATCGACCGGGCATACCATAAGAACGCAGTTTGCTTAGGAGCCCCTCGTGCCAGACACGGTCAAAGGCTTTAGAGATGTCCAGTGCAATAGCCCGGGACTCCCCATGATGTTCGATTGCGTTGCTCCAAAGATGAGTGACATAGGCTAGCAGGTCTCCTGTTGATCTGGACTTACGAAAACCATACTGATGGTCGCTGATAATTTTAAGGCCTTCCAGGTATTTTATAAGTTGTTGGTTAATAGCTTTCTCCATCACCTTTGATATAACTGAAAGCAATGCGACTGGTCGATAGTTGTTTGGCAGGGTTTTCTTGCCTTTCTTTGGTATAGGCTGGACTCGCGCCTTTTTCCAGCAAGATGGAAATATTCCTTTTTTGTAGGATAAGTTAAAAAGTCTACAAAATACTGGTGTGAGTTCATCGGCGCATTTCTTGAGCACTATAATAGGAATTTCATCTGGACCAGAAGCTTTTTTGGCATCGAGCCCCTTCAGAATTCGTTTGACAGGACGCTGACGGAATACGATATCAGTCATTTCCGATCGAACTGCTGGAATGTTCGGGGGTGTTTTTCCCTGAAAGTCTACCGTGGAGTGTGAAGCAAAGAGTTCTGCGAGTAAGTTCGCTTTATCTTCAGCCGTGGTTGCTATTGTGCCGTCAGAACGTGTTAGCGGTGGAATATTTGATTTGGTAAAATTTTGACTGACGGCCTTAGCGACTGACCAAAAGGACCTAGATCCGTTAGGACTGGCGAGAAGTTTATTTTTGATCCTCATGTTGTGAGCCTCTTTGTTTTGATCTATCGTTTGCTTGCACTGGTTTCGAGCGGTAACAAAGATGGTGCGATTCACATCGGTAGGATTTTTACGCCATTGTCGGTAAGCTAGATTTTTAGCTCTGACAGCACGCTCGCAGTTCTTGCTAAACCAGGGCTTGCCATTTGAAGGGCGCTTCTTGGAGAAAGGAATAAAGGCTTCCATGCCAGTAAGAATGACATCGGAGACCTCTTGAGCACAAGCGGATGGATCATCTGAAGAGAAGCATACTTCCAGCCAAGGAAAAGTGCGAAAATGGTCTCTTAGGTCTTCCCAACTAGCTGATGTGTAGTGCCAAATTTTACGAGGTTTAGGAGGTTGTTCAGAACAAATTGGCAGCTCGCTTAGAGTTGAAATAAGTTTGTGATCGGAAGATCCTAATGGAGGATGAACGGTGACTGTGTATAGGTCAGGGTTGGATGTCAAAAAGAGATCTAAAAGACTAGCAAAATCTCCATCTCGGTCTGGAATTCGCGTTGGTTCTTCCACGAGTTGAGTTAGACCAGAACTGATCGCAAAAGATTCCGCCTCACGACCCTGTTCATCGTTGGTATTTGAGTATTTGAGCCAGTTGATATTGTGGACGTTAAAGTCACCAAAGATAGCGACTTCGGCATTAGGATGGTTGGTTTGCAAGAAGTCAATTGTGTTTGCTAGTGACGAGAAGAGTGCTCTGTAATGGGTGTCACTTGGAGGACGGTAAAGGCAGCAGATAAACTTGGTGATTTTCTGCGTTGATATTTTAAACCACATTACATCAAACTCTGCTGGTTCAAGTGTGTCCTCTCGTTGGCAGCAAAGATCATCTCGGATAAAGAGACAGACCCCAAAGTTGCGTCTAAATCGGAAATGAAAATCGTATCCAGGATATAAATAGCTGACGGTGTTCGTTGACGATCTGACCTTTGTCTCGGTCAGTGCGAGCACATGGGGCTTGGATGTTTGTAAGTGCTGGTGGACTGAACTGATGTTGGTATTAAGCCCTCTGATATTGCAGAAATCAATTTTGAAGCTGCTGTTTTTGGGTGTGTCAGCAACTGTAGGTGCCACACTATTTCTCCGTTGAGTGTTGTTAGGGGAACCCAATATATTGTCGGAGACAGTGGATGTTCGGTTAATATCGCTTGATGAGGCCACAGGATCAGCCCCCACCCGGAGATCCGATCGGGGGGCGAGTTTACCTCCGGAGTATTTTGGTCCTGGAGCTTCCATCATGCTTTTTCTTCCCACCCTGGAAACCGGGAACATCGGCACAGCGACGAAACGTTGACTCAAGTGAGTGGCAATACAATGCGGGTTTGTGCATGGACGATTTTCACGAACATTTTCTTAACTTTGCTTTTATTGCTGGGGATTTTTATCATTGCCTGAAAAGAACCGTGACTGTGTTTAGGGAAACAGGCTCTATACAACACAAAAAAGGTGCAGGAAGACCATCTGTAAGAACAGAAGGACTTGTTGCAAACGTTTGTGAAATAATGCAAAATAAGCCAAAAAATTGTATAAGACGCCTGTCCCAAGAAGTGGGAAGATCTTATGGAACATGCTAGACTATTCTTAAGAAGCAGCTAAATTTATTTCGTTATAAAGTTCAAGTATTCCAAGACATACAAGCCGCAGATTTTGAAAGACGCAGGAATTACTCTCAATGGTTTACCCAACATTTATTGGAAAGAAATGATTTATTAGACCCGACATTTTTTTCGGATGAAGCCTGGTTCCACCTCTCCGGTTATGTGAATTTTCAGAATACACGCATGTGGAGTAGTGAAAATCCCCCTTTTTTTATTGGGTTCACATTGCACCCACAAAAAATTGGTGTCTGGTAAGCTGTTTCCCGAAGAAGAATTGTTGGTCCTATTTTTTTCCATAACACAGTTACAGCACAGCGGTATAGAGACAATAATTTTAATCTATTTGTGGAGCAATTACTTGACCACGAACTACGTTTTGGATATTTTCAACAGGACGGTGCAACCGCCCATACAGCCGCCGAAACTATTAACTATTTATGCAATTTATTCGACGACAGATTGATCAGTTTTCGATCAGATATTGAATTCCCACCTAGATCACCTTGTTTAACGGTTATGGCTTACTTCGTTTTTCCTCATTTAAAGAACAATATTTTTAAAACACCAGTTGCAAATTTGGAACAATTACAAGAAAGGATTATCCAAGAATGTAGTAACATTTATTCAGAGATGCTGGTCAACACTTTCAAAAATATGAAGAGACGTGCGAATTTATGCTTGGGGCATGGCGGTGGCCAATTTCAGCAATTTATGTAATTATTTTTCTTTTTCTTTCTGTATATTCTTACTTTGTTAATTTAGTAAACAACGAAAATAAATTTGTATTTGTATACTTATTTTATTACTCATTAGTTTGGCATATCATGTCATAATATGAATTTGACAAAATTTTAACCTAGATTTGGTTAGATATATCGTCCCCATATCATTGTGATCTAAACCAAGCCCTACGTTTTTTAATCCAAGCCCTCTTTGATGCAAATAATTTTTTCTCGCACGGTATGTATTAGGGGAAAGCTATTATAGTTGATTTTCAGTCGGTATGAAATCACTCATTCAAATGTAGCACTACCCCCCGTACTATATCACACTGTATTTCACAAAATCCTATTGCCCTAACAAAATCAACATTCCCATCCTTAATAAAATATATTTTAAATTTGTTATTCACTGAATTTTTTAGCCAAATAAAATGTAACTAATTTAGTAAAAAGTTTCATAGTGAACTGAAACAGCACTTCAATCCATTTGAATTATTTATGAGCCGTCAAATGCCAATCAATTGAATTTGCTTGTGGATGTGGGATAAGGGTGGTCTTGTGTATTTTACATTTTGTGTTGGGAAAATAGGTTTCACTTGTTGGGCGTTTACGTCGACAGGTGAAAAAGCAAAGAGGAAAATTGGAAAAGGCAACGATTTTTTGAGATTATAAATAAAATAACACAAAAAGCAGATACTATAGTATAGAATACAGAAAACATTACCACATATGGAATATTTATTTATTATCCATTTTTATTTCCATAGGGTAAACATACCAGTTATTGGACCCATGGGAGCTATTGGACACCCAATTATATCAGCATAAAACAAGAATTCTGTATTCAGTAATTCGCTAAGTTTTGTTGGGATGTCGCCATTGTACTATTAGTATCAATATTGACATAAATTACATTTGATTGATGTTTCTGTTTTGGCGCCAAATGTGACATTTTTTGGTCATGCACAAGAAATACGGTTTTCTTAAGTTTATATTAAGAAGTCTTAGGTAAATTTTAGTGTCATAATTAGTGGTGAAATTGTTCCAAAGTGCTCCGTATAAATATACAAGGTACTGGTGTAGTAAAGCTAAGTATTTTTAAGGTTTAAATCAATATATTTAAATTAGGTTATGTCTTACAAGTGTGTCCAACAACCTAAAATATGATTATTTTCAGTTGTTGGACACCTGTCCAATAACTGCATTTTGCAAAGCTCGTACAGTTTTTGTGTGTAATGTTAGTGCGTCTTCTCTGTTTCCGGCACATCCGATTTTGGGTCACTATTCAGAGTGTAGTTGTTGTTCATTTGTCACATGTGTTATACTGAGGAAAGTGATGATGATGATATTTCAGAAATAGAAAGTGAAGAAGACGGCGAAATGTATAATGAAAACGAACTCGACCGCAGAATGTGTAAAAGTTTTAAAGAAATAGAAAGTGAAGAGGATATCGAAACAGATTATCAAATAGAATCCAACCTCAAAATATATGAAGACCCGAAAGAAATAGAAAGAAACGAAGATAACGCTGATCAAGAAACAAAAGAAGTTGACAATAAGAACGGTAATGAAATAAACGTACAGAAAAAAAATGACAGCAAATTGTGCGATGAATCGAAAAAAGTAGAAAGTAGCGAATGTTATAAAGTAGATGAGCAAGATGAAACCAATAGCCCAATTTATGAAAACTCGCCGGGAAAAATAGAAAGTGAAGAAAGAATCGATACAGACGATCAATTGAAAACTGATAGCAAAATTTATGAGGAACCAAAAATGGGAAGTGACAAAGATTTTGAAGACTATAGAACAAAAGTGGGCCAGATGTCAGAAAATAATGCAAATGACGACCTGGATGTCGAAAGAGTATTTAGCATGTACCAAAATGAAATGAAAAAATATAAGTGAATGTAAGTTAATAAAAGTTTTTGAACACTGATTTTAATTTTTTATTGGCATTTAGTCATAACTTTGCCAGTGTCCATTAACTGAAAATGTTGTGTCCAGTAATTGAATTTTTTGTCCAATAACTAACTTTTTGGAACCTTTTCAGGTTTTTTCAAATTTTTTAAAAGAACTGTAACATTAGGAATATTTAAAACCCGTTTAGTTAAAATAGGATATATTATGTACTAGGATCTGGCATAAGCAGAATAATGTCCGTTGAAAAATACTCCAGTGGCAGCGACATGAAATTAAAAAAAAGCTTAACTGTCCAATAACTGGTATGTTTACCCTACTTACTTTAGAAAAATGATTAAAATAATTTTATAAAATTAAAAAAAGCAACTCGGTAACGAATAAATCAAAGAGGTGCATATTATGCAGTTTTTAGAAAACAGGCCTGCAAGCAAAATTAGTTGGTTATGCTATTTAGTGGAATATTTCCGAAACAAAAATAAAAACCCAAAAATATATTTAAAGTGAAAAATTGAAAGAAATACAAATAAATACACAGTTAACGTAAGTATTTTTTTTTTAATTTGACATAGAGCATACAAAATTATTGTTGAGTATAATATACAGGGTGTTTCAATAAAAACTCCCAGGCCAATTATTTCGAAAACTGAAAGTGACACGTAAATTCTGTAAACGCTAGTTTTTAGCCTCTATAATTGGCTTCACAACTGTGTAAAGAATGTGTTTAAATAATTCAAAAGGTAGGTGGCGCCACGGTACAAAGAATTTTTTCGATGACAGGAACTTTTAAATATTGTGTGTGGTTCAAAAAGATTATTAATTTTTGATCAAATTCTGTCCCATAAAAATTTTTAATAAATCCAACATGAACGGAGATATTTGGGGGATAAGTTTTTTTTTCAAATTATTACAAATAATATTAGCAAAAAATAAGACGCCACTGAGTTTTTGGTAATTTTTATATTTTTTTAGGATTAAGCAACTAAAAATATCCTTTTCTTGTCTGTTAAATTGTTTTCATATCTTCTTTCGTTTTCGGGAAATAAAAATAAAAACAATTTTATTGCATATCTCTGGAAAACAAAAACCATTACATAATTAATACGTTGTGTTTTTTGTTGTTTAAAAGCAAAGTTAAAACATTAAAGCATAATAAAATTAAAAGATGTTTTAAATTTTATGAAAGAACTGATGAAAAATTATACAAAATTATTAATGAAAAATAGAACAATACCAAAGACTAAATAGGTCTAATGGGGTCGAATGAGGTTTTCAAAATTATTGCCGTTTTCATACACACACATAGCAAATCGATATAATAATTTGGTTCTACAAACTCTCAATAGTGTATTTCGATTAATAGCAAAAAATACAACATATTAATTATTTACTGATTTTTGTTTTCCAGAGATATGTAATAAAATTGCTTATATTTTTATTTCTCGAAAACGGAGCAAGATATGAAAACAATTTAACAGACAAGAAAAGGATAGTTTTAGTTGCTTAATCCGAAGAAAATATAAAAATTACCTAAAACTCAGTCGCGTCTTATTTTTTGCCAATCTTATTTGTTATTAATTATTTAAAAAAAAACTTAACCCCAAATATTTCCGTTCATGTTGGATTTATCAAAAATGTTTATGGGACATAATTTGATCAAAAATTAATTATCTTTATGAGTCATAACATCTAAAAGTTCCTGTCATCGAAAAAATGCTTTGCACCGTGGCGCCACCTACCTCTTGTATTATTCAAATACATTTTTTACACAGTTGTGAAGCCAATCATAGAGGCTAAAAACTGGCCCTTACAGAAAATTACATGTTACTTTTAGTTTTCGAAATAATTGGCCTGGGAGTTTTTATTGAAACACCCTGTATATAAAACACAAAAATATAATAGAAAATTATTATGCTTGTGCATAATAAATAATATGTAAAAACCTTATTGCAGCTATCTGTTAAATAAGCTCAACCTAGAGTAAAAAGGAGTATTTCTTTTATATATTAAATATACAGGGTGATTCACGTTGGGTGGCCTATTAGAATATCTCGGAAACGAGTAAAGTTATATTTCTAAAAATTTGGTAGCGTGCATGATTGGCTTTGAACTTTTAAAATATTATATTTCGACGTTTGTATCACTTCCGGTTATACCAGAAGTTATGGCCAACTTTGGTATTTCAAATGAAATACCCTGTATATTTTAGCATTTTTGGATACCTTATTGAAACCTAAGTAACTTTTAATAACAAAGATCTATACCTATCTCTAACCGTTTTTGAGATATGAATTATTAAATGCATTTTTTATGTAAAAACCTTACCGAGAAGAAAGTTCAATAATTTTGAAATTAGTAAAGTTAAACATTTAAAATTTTGTATGCTTTTAACTTAAACATAGATCTTTAGACTACATTACTAAAGTTTCATGTTTTGCATACAGGGGTTTTTAAAAGTGTGACAATGTGGCCATTTAGATAAATGTGCATAAGTCAATTTTTGCAAATGGAATACCATATTTTTTATTTTAGTAGCGTGTAGAGAATCAAATTTCCTATCTAAACGTCTAATATGTCAGTAAGTATCAATATTTTTAGTCGTTTTGGAATTATGAACAATTAAAAAAAAATATCTTAAAATATGTGTTTGTGTTAAGTTCATAAGACATTATATTTGTAAAGAAGGCTTTGACTCCGATTTTCGTTTGACTTTGAGCTTTGTTACCAATTAGTAAAGTAGGCTTTGACTGAAATTGTTTTAAAGTTGACATTCACCTTAATTATTTACAAAAATAATGTCTTATGAACTAAACACAAACACATACATATTTAAAGATATTTTTTTTTTAATTGCTCATAATTCCAAAACGATTAAAAATATTGATACTGGCATATTAAACATTTAGATTGGAAATTTGATTCTCTACACGTTACTAAAATAAAAAATAAGGTGTTCCATTTGCAAAAATTGACTTATGCACATTTAGTTTTGTAGTCGTAGAGGTTACTTTACTTTCTTTTAAGCTATTTCTGTATTGAATAACAAGTTATTATTGTCTAGTTTACTTTACCAAAATCTCTTTACTACTACTTTTACCTTCCAATCTATGGTAGTAAAGGTAAAAGCCTGAAATACCAAAATTCAAGAAAAAGATGTTAGCTGTCAGATTAGTGTCCGAATTTGTGTGACAATAACTGTACAATAAATATGCTTTATTAACCATAGCAAACAATAGTTATTTATGTACCAAGGCAGTAAAGTGATTCTTTATCGGACGAGTCTGAAATTATGAGATGAGCGAGCGAAGCGAGCGAGGCGAATAACAGGCGAGTCGATAAAGACACTTTACTGACGTGGTGCATACAACATTTTATCGTCAACCGTTCAGAATTTATAATATAAAAAATTGAGGTATAACTCATCGCATTTTATTATAACAAAGAAAACAGTAAATATACACGTCAAAAATGACACGTCAGAAAATTTCGGCTGACCACGTGCGCATTCCAAAGCACCCCTCAAAAAATTTGACCTACTATTTATCGAGCCGTAATAGGGAAAGGCGTGACAGTGACAGACGATTTTTTATGACAAGTCAGAAAATTTCTGCCGACCACGTACGTATTCCAAAGCACCCCTCAAGAAAAATTTTGCGGCAGGTAAAAGTATTTATCTGCCGCATTTGCGGCAGGTAAAGTATTTTATTTTACAATAAAATAAAGTGTTCGTTTACTTCCGGAAATCATTCTGATAATGTAAGGTTTTACTGCCGGTTGACGATAAATATTATTATGATTGCTGTCAAGTTTATTAACAACTGCCAGTCTGAACTAATTCAGTATATAAAACCAGATCATGTGCTGGGAATATTCAGAGCAATAATGGCTATAAACTATTGTATGGTATATAGCAATAACTCCTATTTTCTATTGGCTAAATACCGTGATATTATCACTATACAACCGTCTAGCAATTTTCGTTGTCTTACAGTGGGAAAGTGCGTTGCAATAGGAGCAATTTCAGATCGTCGTACCGTCGGATGACGAATGCATGAGAAATTAACTATATTGGTCCACTTTAAGACGCTCGTGTGTACATTTGATAGATTGAAATAATCAAATTTTCATTGATTCGAATGTTCGCTATGGAATAAATTTATTTGTTTAAACATTTTGGCAGTGTCAGAATTTTGTCAGAAAAACAATAATATGTATGTCAATGCAACCGGAGAGGCTGATTGTGTAGCTCTGTTGCCCAAAAAGTCGAAAGAAAGGTACGAAAATATCTATAGAATTTCGAAACATGGTGTCCAATGGTGAGCATTGAAAAAGTTACAAAAAAATCTATGCTGTTCTACTTTAGTCTATGTACTTACTTCTCTCCTAGGAAAGTAAAACTTAATTACCTTCCCCAAATCAGTGTTAAGTCCTTACCAAGCAGGTAGTAGAAAAAATTATAAAATTATAAAAACCAAGCAAATTTATTTTTTACAAAATTATTTTTCGGTAATTTTAAACAAAAATAGTCAAATTTGATAGTTCTAAGAAGTCGCGTATTCAAGTGGTGGTAACTGGGTTTAATTTCCTAAACAGGAATTAACCGAAATAAAAATAATTCATAATTTAATCTTGTTAATCATAAAATTCTTACTCCTATTCTCAGGCCTGATGCTCCTTCCATTCCCTTTGTTGATATGCATATCCCTCACGTGACGAATAAGTCTTGTAGTGTTTGGGAAAAGATGCAAATCCTTTTTGGTGTGGCGCGAGCAAATCCGCCACTTACATTGCCACTCTTCGCCAGGATAATCATGAAAGTAGGCTTGAACATGCCCTTATGAGTCTTTGGAATCCTTAACTGGATGGTCAATGCAGTCCGATAGTTCCTCAAATTGGAAATCGGATCACTCCCACTTTCATTCAAAGACCTGATTTTTCGGCGCAGGGTCACGGTACTGAAGTAGTCTAAAATTTGAAAAATTAAAATAATTTTTAAGGTGGAGCAATTATTTATACAGTGTGACGGCGTGACCAGTAAAGTCCGCATCATATGGATTTTTTTTTAATTAATAGCTTTATTCGAAATTTGACTTTGGCATCAAGTTCTGCTTCAATCGAGATGAAAATTAAGCAAAAAATAGTAGTAACGTGATTCGCATTATCTGTCAAATTTTAATTTTTTCCAAAAAATAATTCCAAAGTGGGGTTATTTCTGAAAATATCGAAAAAAGTTATTAAAAAACGCAACCTACATAAAACTTCTCTTAGTTTTAACAATGTTTTATTTCAGATACATTTTCTTTAAAGTAGCGCCTTATTAAATGTGTGTTTTTCTACAAAATCAAAATTGGGCTATTAAAATTTGGTCGCATGTGATGCAAAGTTTGTTTGTTTTTGACCCTGTATAGGGTAACTTCATAAAATACGTATTTTTGAAAACGTAGTTCTTTTCTGAAAGTAAAAAAAATAAAAAATAAAATAAAGGGGTTTTAAATTAAATCGTGGAAAATAGATAAACGTTACGTTAAGTTAAACTAAAATTTATTTTCCACTTAATGAACACTTTACTGATGACACTGTGTTCTTTTTTGTCTTCATAATAAGGTGTATTACTTTCAGACACAAACTATGTTTTCAAAAATACTTGTTTTATAAAGTTACCTTATACAGGGTCAAAAACAAATAATTTTTTCATCACATGCGACCAAATTTTAATTTTGTAAAAGAACACACATTTAATATGGTTGCTTTAAAGAAAATGTATCTGAAATAAAGCATTGTCAAAACTAAGAAGTTTTATGTAGGTTGCGTTGAGTCTTATTTTGCAAAAGTGGTGCAATTTACAAAATATGGGTAAAAAATGATAATTATCTTATGCAGTTGAAATTTTGCATGGGGGCTAAAAACTGCATTTAAAAAAACTTTTTCCAATAACTTTTTTCGATGTTTTCAGAAATAACCCTACTTTTGAATTATTCTTCGGAAAAAACTAAAATTTGACAGAATATTTCCCTCATATGTTAAAGTTCCCGTAAGAGAAATGCAATTTTCGCAAAATTACAGCAAAAACAGCACTGCCAGAAATCGAAAATTGCATCGCAAGTTTATATTGTTGACGAAACGTCAAAGCGGGATTTTATTGTTAACAAACGTCAAAAAATGTAATATTTTGACAATTAACGTCATCTTATTTATTATTATACGAGCAACCGCCATATCAAAACTTGCCAAAAAAGGTGTTGGAGAACAACAGTTAATTAAACTAAGTGGACACTCAAATACCAAGTCACTGACGCCCTACATTCGGATGGATGAGAACCACCATATGCTTTTGAT
Source organism: Polydrusus pterygomalis (assembly GCA_963969555.1). Lineage (NCBI taxonomy): Eukaryota > Metazoa > Arthropoda > Insecta > Coleoptera > Curculionidae > Polydrusus > Polydrusus pterygomalis. The sequence goes on along the minus strand of OZ018381.1, from coordinate 16,723,533 downwards.
TGAAAAAATGCGGGACAATGACCAACCGTCAAGCTCAAGAGAGTCCCCCGCTGAAATAAGCTCTCACTCGTTGACTGCATCAACCACCATGTCTACGAATTCAAAGCAAAATATTGTTAATTACAATAATTGTACTTTTCTTTGCAATTCTTGTAATTTTTAAGCATTTTAATTTTATTGTTAGTATTTTCTGTTAAATAAAATATTTAAATTTACTTGATTCGAGTTCTTAATTAATTTGGGAAATATTCAAATAAAATACACTCGTGCATAAAAATAACCAGATAATTTTTTTATTCAATGTGTTTTTTTTTACAAATTGCAATCGTTTGTTTTCATAATTTACGAAAATGCCCTCCTCCTGCGGAGTCGGGCTTTTTCGCGAAAATATGAAAACAAACTCTTGCAATTATAAAAAAACACATTTCATTCAAAAACTATCGGTAATTTTGATGCACTTGTGCACTTACCCCCGATATACGAATCACGTTACTACTATTTTTTGCTTAATTTTCATCTCGATTGAAGCAGAACTTGATGCTAAAGTCAAATTTCGAATAAAGCTGTTAATAAAAAAAAATCCCATATGATGCGGACTTTACTGGTCACACTGTAGAGTTCGACTTGTATTCGACCCTATTATCCCTATTTCAGCGGGCAGTTTGTTATTGTTTATTTATTTATTACCTGTCTGTCATTCGGGTTATTGACTCGGGGTCAGTAGTTAACTTCATTTTATTATCGATCTATACATAGGAACCTATCTTAAAAATAGTTATTCTAAATTTTTAAACGGCTTAGGTCGAAAACCCGACAGGTTTTCAACGGAGTTGTATGAAGGGTTAAATAAATATTTGCTGAACGTGCGAAAAGTGATTAATATTTAAAAAGTAGGAAACTTTGGCTTAATTCGGGTCGTTTACCCAGCTAAAAGGTATTTAATATTGAATGATTACTAGACGCTATATTGTAAAATTATGATACTTTACTTAAATAAAATTTAGTATTTACGACAACAAGACTGTGCGTGAATAATCGATTTTTATCATCCTTATACCGGGTGTTTCTCAAAAGACGTTCACCCCTATAACTTTTTTATATTTATAGAAATTAAAATGAAATTTTGAGATTATGCATAAGAAATGAGTTTGCATTTATTGGCATAATTTTCAACTTGTTAGCACTTCCGGTTTGGCCGGAAGTGACCTTGATTTTGGTATTTTAAATGGTACATCTTGTATGTATTTTTACTTATTTGGGTTCAGCATAATATTATGAGTGAAATGACACCTCACTTGTAATTTTTTGACGTATTATAACATTTTTATGTTTATTTTTTATTTTCAATCTAGAGTGCTACAAATTAATTAAATCTGTTAATTTATAGTCAAGTAGTATATGAAAATTAAAATTATGTCATAACAATTGACTTTCTAAGTTCCACTAGCGTTTAAAAAATTTGATTTTGTTTGCTTGGCGTTTACTCAATCTTTGCAAATGGATCGTTGGTGGTTCAGTAGGATATTTAAAACGAGCATTTTTTTTCAACAATTTGATACCATACACTCCTATGCTATTTTAAAATTGACACTGAAAAATTTGCCTTAAATCCCAATCGCAATTTTAAAAGCGTTATGCATTATTGCCGCCCTCTCTTTTCTAAAGAAATATAAAGGCGGCTTTGAAAAACAATGGAATGGTTTTGAAAAGCAATATGGCTTTAATTTAAAGTTGCAATGTCATTAGTTTATAAAATATACAATACATACAATCTTGCGGATTCAGAAGAATTTTTCTGGTCACTCCAAAAATTAGGAGCAGATCAATTTGTTCATTTCTAGTAAAACTAACCATTTTATCTGATTCACAATGTAGGTTTAATAAACGAATGACATTACAATTTTAATTAAAAACCATATTGGGTTTCAAAACCATTCCATTGTTTTTCAAAGTCGCCTCTATATTTCTTTAGAAAAGACAGGGCAGGGCGGCAATAATGTATAACGCTTTTAAATTTGAGATTGGGACTTAAGACAAATTTTACGGTGTTTGTTATTGTTATTATTGCTAATTAGAATTAAAAAATATGTAAAATCACTACTGTGATTTTTTTACAATTTTAATGTTAACATAAAGTAATGAACTTACTTAATTTAAATATTATTAATTCCCACTAGCTAATACCACAACGTGGATGCTATATTGGGCTCAGTGTCTGTTGTATTCCTATTTGTAATAAATAAATAAATAAATAAATAAATAGGCTCCGATAAAATAACTTTGATGTCGCGATTAGGTTCATATTTTTGAACTGACTTTGTAACCTTAATATGGTAATTTTTAAAATATAACTGGATACCCTTTTCTGAGCTTTTTTCTTAAGATTGGCCCTCAGTGACGTATTCGGGTTTGTTCGGGGTTGATAATTTGTGTTGTTGGGGGTGAAAGAAAGCCATACATTTGCAGATAATTTCAAAATCCTTCATACAGAAAATAAAAGCCATAAACTTAATTTGTTGGAATGTTTGGAAATTAACCGTCATGAAAACACTGGTCTACTTCTGAATGACTAAACAGATTTGAATAAGTCGCCCTTATTAAACCTTTTCAATAATTGACCAAATTCTAAAAACAGCTCTGTGGGTATTTCTTCAATATAATTACTTGTTTAAGAAAAAGATAATTAGTATATAAATATTTAGGTTAAAATTATAGTACTTCACTCGATTTAAAAATTCCCCTGATAAAGCTACAGTATAGCAAAACGCGTCGGGTTATAAAATAAATATTATGTGGAAGTTAGACTAACGTCTTTATGGCAATAAATGATTGAATTGTTGTGTTGTGCGCGTACGTCAGCAGCTTTTAAGACATTTTAAAATCCCTCAATCAAACATGACTTAAAAGGTCGTCAGAAGCCAAGGTTTTGCATAAGGACCACATACAGCACTTGCGGCAACGGAAGTTCAAAGAAGCAGCTTTTATGTACCAAAATTCCTGTATATTAGGAATGCCAAACATTGATAGTCGCAACATCTGGAACCAACAGTTTGGGTCAATTCCACAGTCCAGTAAGCACGCAGTCATCAAGCTTCACTGCACATGGATAGTATTTAAGACTTAGAATTGTAATTTAGTTTACACTTGAAAACGGTTGGAGATACTAACTAACCGAAACGTTGTGTTAAGTAACAAAATAAAGACAATGGAGTAATGGATAATCGCTCCTTTGACCCTGTGTAGTATACCGGGTGTCCACGGAAGGTGGTTCCCCCTGTAACTTTTTTGTTTTTCAAGATAATGGAATAAAGTTTTAGAGGATTTGTATACGACATAAAACAGCATTTTTTGACAGGTGACTCAACATTATGGAACTTCCGGTTTAACCGGAGGTGACATAAAATTTCGATTCTTAAATGGGACACCTAGTATATTTTTTCTTTTTTTTGACTTGATATGACTTTCTAAATATAACGGTGTGTCACTTGTCACTTTTTGTCACCCAGAAAATATTTTTTTCCAAATTTATTGTTTTATCAAGGGGGCTATGAGTACCTTAACATCACTTATTTCAGTTCTCTAATCTTGGGAAAAATACAATTTTACTATTTTTGGTCCAATGCTATGTGTTATGTAAAATTTAATCTTTAAAGCTGTATAACTATTTTTTTTTAAACGGCAACATGGTGGCTCGTCTGGTTGAGAAAAATGAGGATTTTATTACGATTATTTTGATATCACACACTATTAGGTTTCAGAAAAGCTGACATTAAACTTTATAAAGTTAACTTGGAACTTTCCTAAAATGAAGCATCTTATGAGAAGAAATTTAAATTTAAACGCATCAAGTAGCCTGTGACCAGCAAAACTGATAAAAAAATCATGCCTTGAAGAAAATTGACATACCGATAGCCCAATTTCCACTTCAATTTAATTTTCTTCAAGGCATGATTTTGTTTTATTAGTGTTGCTGGTCACAGGCTACTTGGTGCATTTAAATCTAAATTTATTCTCAATAAATGCTTCATTTTAGGAAAGTTCCAAGTTAACTTTTTAAAGTTTTTAAAGGCATCTTTTCTAAAACCTTATAGTGTGTGGTATCAAAATAATCGTAGTACCTTAACCTGACGAGCCACCATGTTGCCATTAATAAAAATTAGTTATACAACTTTAAAGATTAAATTTCACACAGCACATGGTATTGGACCAAAAGTAGTAAAATTATATTTGTCCCAAGATTAAAGAACTGAAATAAGTGATTTTAAGGTATTCATAGCCCTCTAGATAAAACAATAAATTTGAAAAAAAAAATTTTCTTGGTGGCAAAAAGTGACATCGTTATATTATTTAGAATGTCATATGGAGTCAAAAAAAGGAAAAATATGCCAGGTGTCCCATTTAAAAATCGAAAGTTTATGTCACTTCCAGTTAAACCGGAAGTTTCATAATGTTGAGTCGCCAGTCAAAAAATGCAGTTTTATATCGTATATAAATCCCTCAAATTTTATTCCATTATCTTGAAGAACAAAAAAGTTATAGGGGCGAACCACCTTCCGTGGACAGCCGGTATACATGGCTACACAAATATTAAAAATTTCTTAAAAAATGGACATACTTCCTTTTTGCAGTAAACGATTAAATAATTTATTGACAATAATAATTGTGATAGGCCAAAAGGGGTATAGCTTCTAACATGTATAATGTGAACAGTAAGCAAGTGTTTAACTAATGTACTGACAGCATCGGTTTTCCTGCGATACAAGATATATACCCCTGCTGACAAGTAATAGTAGGTAACATACTGCCTGGAACTAAGTTAAACATTCTCGAGCAGGCATATTTCGTTGTAACTGATTAAATTTTAATATATTATGCTACTTAGTGCAAGCCTAAAAACTTTGCTTTTACATAGTTAACACTTAGAAATATCTATAATCTGCTTTAAATCTTTTTTTTTAATGTACGTTGTTAGTTACGTACCGTGATTACTTTATGTTATACCGAAAATCGGCCAATATTATATTTATGTGATTTCCATGGCTACGGAGATCTATTACCAGAAGATGCCATAACGAGAACAGAAAATTCTGAAAAAAAACAAAATATTGCAGAAACTATTACAGATAGGGGTAGGATTCTATTTACAAAAATTAGAGACTTTTTGAAGAGCAATAAGATGGCAGCAAAATATGAACGGTGTTCCATTTAACAAAAGTGATACTTTTTCAATTAGAAGATTTCTGGCTTTGGGCGTAAAATATTTACCATTAAGTAAATATTCCTGAACAATTCGAAAAAAAATTTTTTTCTTCAAATGGCAACCGCAATCTTCTATTATTTTGGCCAGATATGACCTAATACAATGATCTTTTATAAATAAAAGATATTTTTTACCATTGCATAATATATTTTTTAGGGCATTAAAGTTGTCTTTTAGCAGCAAAAAAATAATACTTAAAAAACGATCATATTGCGGGTAAAAAGTAATTTCAACAAAATAAACCTAGTAGCTACAAGAGAGTTGTTTTTTCGGTGCCTATTAAATGCAGATTTTTTCCTACTACTCATGGATGTCTAGGTAGAGCTAGTACAGTTTTCTCTCAGTGTACATTCATTAACGGATTAACTTGAAAGAACTAAAACTGTTTACCTTTCTGCTTTTTCATATTTTTTTTTCTGCGGAGAAATGAAATTTTACAACTTCAAAACCAAGTTTAAAAATTAATTTTTGCAAACAAATTTTCAAGTAATTTTCAACTTTGCTCTCTTCGCGTGTGATGTTAAAATTGGAGCTGGATTTTCCTTATTTCAAAAATTACCTGTACAGCTTTGCTAAATTACAAAACTTCTACATTTTTCTTTTTCGGAGTTTGTATCTGTTAAAATTAGTTGGAAATTGGAAATATAGACTCTTATAGAAACAGGAATAGGAAAAATAAAAATAACAAGCCTGTTTCCTGGAAATTGCACCATCATAAGTGATATTGTGTCCTTTATAGGGTCCAAGTTACGTATTTTTATTTATACGAAAATAGAATCGGAGAAAAAATAAAAATAAATTGATATTCCGATAACGTAGTTTGTTGTTCCAATATAGTTTTAAATGATCGTGACAAAAATATTACAATATAGTGCAAAAATTGGCAAGCTTCCTGGAGAATCTTGGGATGTCAAAAAAAAATCCGAAATATTATAAATATATTTCAAAAAATACCTGGCACACCGAGGAAGGATAAAAAATGTTGACAGATATTTTAAGTAATTTTAGAATGGATTCACGTTTAGGTATTCTATACTATACTATAATACAGGGTAAACAATAAAGTCCTCACCATATGAAACTTTCTTTTATTAATAAGATTGGTTTAAATTAAGCAACGGCAATCGTTTTTGCTTCAAAGTAGACTAAAAATTATGTATTCAACTGTCATGTCATTCGGTACCTGACAAAAATGATATTTTTTAAATAAAACGTTGAGAAATAGCATTTTTTTATCGAATTTTTAAAAATGTTTTTCGAAAAAGTTGTAGCCTAATATCAGTAGTGAAAGATGGGGGTTTCTGCATCAATTTGCGCAGGTCACATATGCGCCTGCGGTGCACAGGTTTAGTAGCTGTTCAAAGCTGTTCATAAGTCGTTCAAAGCTGTTCATTAGCTGTCCAGGCTGTACGGCGCGTTGCTGTCAAGGCTTTTTCTCATTGTGACTATTCAAATAATGTGGTAAAGAACCCCGCACTTCTCTTATGGAAAATGGCCCTCGGTAAAATTTCCTAAATTTTAAGTATGTTGTAGAGAATGCCATTCTGATTAAAAGTATCCATGTCACAATCACACAATCTGCCAACCAGTTTTCAAGTTGCAAAATATAAATTTTCACTACATTATATTTTCGTAGTTTATAATATTAATTTGTTTTGTTTTTCTGGATTTTTGTAGATAGGATAGAATACTATAAAAGTAGTCTAAAATTTCTTAGTATATACCGGGTGAGTGACGAAAATATGTATTTTCGGGATTAAATTAATTGTTAACAAAGTGATACTGTATATGACATTAGCTTGGAGCAAGCTATCAGAATTTATATTTATACAGGGTAACTCAAAAAAGTCATAATTGTTTATTAGTTTTTAAAGAAATTTTGTAGATATTTCTTTATGGACTACTTCGCTTATCGTATGGTTCCAAATATATATAATCATTAGGGTTATACAGGGTGTTTTCGATAATAAGCGATAATATAACAAAAAAATGCTTCCATTTCTAAATCACCCGGTATATTAATAATGGATCGGTTAAATTTTGTTATTTTTTAATATTTTGTACTGGAATTGTCTTACTTACGTGTTTACTATTGGTTTTCCTTTTCCTATGGCCAGTTCTGGAGATATACATTATAAAACAGACCCAAAACTCAAAAAAAAATATATAAAACAACAATAAGTCGTTGAGAAAACATAATTGCTGCATACAGAGTAATAAAATGTTGACAGATCATTCTATGGGCTATTGCAAGTTAGCATTTATATGTTACTTTTTACTTTTTTGTATTTACCTATTGAAAAATATGGCCTACTCATTATTTGTTGATAAAATTAATTTTTTGTATTGAGACTTTGCTTGTCTATATTATTTATATTTATTTTTATTTGTATAATAGTGTAAGAATACGTTCACTATTCGAAACATCCTGTATAGCATTAAATATGTTTATTTTTAACAATAAGATAAACATACAGAACACATTTTATTGAAAAAGAAAAAAAGGTATTTTATATGCTTTTTTTTTAGTTTTGGGTCTGTTACCTAAAGAATTATCTACAAAATTATTTAAAAACTAATAAAAAAAATATTAACTTTTTTGAGTTACCTACCTTCTATAAATATAAAAAATATTAATTATGATAGCTTGCTCCAAGGTATTGTCATCTAGAGTATTACTTTGTTAACATTTAATTTAATGCCGAAAATACAACGATTTAACAAAAAATATTAAATGATCTTCGTCACTCACCCGGTATATAATAAGATTATTAGACTATTTTTATAGTATTCTATCCTATCTACGACACGATCAACAAAAATCTAGCAAAACAATATGAATAAATATTATAAACTACGAAAATATAATGTAGTGTAAATTAATATTTTGCAACTTGGACACCCTGTATCTCAAAAACTGGTCGGCAGATTTTGTTGTGGCCATGGATAATTTTGATCAGAATGGCATTTTGTACAACATAGTAAAAATTAGGGAAATTTAACCGAGAGCCATTTTCCATAAGAGAAGTGCGGGGTTCATTTGTGACAAAAAATGAAAAATTTACCTTTTAAGTTGTATTTGCACTGTTTTCTATTCGGGATATTTTAAATTAAAATATAACTCGTGCGCACTAAATTTCCTTTGAAAATTAAAAAAAAATTTAGTTCGCAGTAAATTTTTTTAAATAAAAGCATTTATGCATATTGCATAAAAATATTCCTCGCCCTGCGGGTTCGTATTTTTTTTAGGAAATATGCATTTATGCTTTTGTTAAATTATTGGATTTTAACACAATTTTCAAAAATTTTCGGAAATTTTGTATGCACAGGAAAATTTTATATTGCTTAGTTTGCGTAGCGTTTCAATGTCTGTGTTAAAAACGGGTGTTTATCCAAAAAATTATAACAATTCCTGTTCTAGAACAAAATAAAAGAACTACTAAAATTTTCCCGAGAGGTCGACCAAAGCATACGAAAAATGTTTTTGCGAAAAGGTAGTAACCTTTGATAGCTTAAATATCTTACTACAAACTTTTAAATTGAACAACTAAATTATCCTAACTTTATAACATTCTTTGCAAGTTGGGACACTTAGTAGATATGTTAGGGTCATATATTATTTTTCCTTCTTAAGACATAAACCAAATGAGTGCATTAGATACTGTGCGAGTAAAAATTATTGGCATCAAAGGGGGCCTTGCATCTAAGGACGTAATGGTTAGCCGTTGAGGTTAATACCTGTTGGGTGTCAGTAACTATCTGAATTAACAATCAATCAGTTATTTCGTCATCTTTGACAGTCGTTACAAGTAATTTGATTCATCGCTAATTTTTTCAATTTCTTGAACAATTCACACAATGGGCTTTACAGAACAGCACAAAATATCCATGATTGAAGCGTATTTTCGAAACGGGGTTAGAGTAAATGGTGAGTGGCAATACAATCCGGGTTTGTACTTGGACGATTTTCACGAACATTTTCCTAACGTCGCTTTTATCATTGCCTGTAAAGAACCATGGCTGTATTTAGGGAAACAGGTTCTATACAACACAAAAAAGGAGCAGGAATACCATCTGTAAGAATAGAAGAACTTGTAGCAAACGTTCGTGAAATAATGCAAAATACGCCAACAAATTGTATAAGACGCCTGTCCCAAGAAGTGGGAAGATCTTATGGAATATGCAGGACTATTCTTAAGAAGCAGCGAAATTTATTTCCTTATGAAGTGCAAATATTCCAAGAAATACAAGCCGCAGATTTTAACAGACGCAGGAATTACTCTCAATGGTTTACCCAAAATTTATTGGAAAGAAATGATTTATTAAACCTGACATTTTTTTTGGATGAAGCCTGGTTCCACCTCTCCGGTTATGTGAATTCTCAGAATACATGTAATTATTTTTCTTTTTCTTTTTGTATATTCTTACTTTGTTAATTTTGTAAACAACAAAAATAAATTTGTATTTGCCTACTTATTTTATTACTCATTAGTTTGGCACATCACATCATAATATGAATTTGACAAAATGTTAACCTAGATTTGGTTAGATATCGTCCCCATATCATTGTGATTTAAACCAAGCCCTATGTTTTTTAATCCAAGCCCTCTTTGATGTAAATAATTTTTGCTCGCACGGTAGAAGAAAAACAAATCAAGCTGTCTTCCGTTATGTCCAAAACAGCTATTATTTTTTTAATATAGGATAATTCTAGCCCAATGAAATAACATGAAAAATACTACTAATAAAATGTGAATTATTTGAAATTTTTAGTTTTTTTAAACGGCTTCCTTGTTCACCCTGTATAATATTAAAGTACATTGATCACGTTACAGGCGTGCCACACTATTATTTTGCAAGAATTAATCTTGCAAACTCTGCAAACCGTGATGTCATTTTCGAACTACAGACCTGTAATACAGGTGTTATTACAAAAACCATAATTTGTCGAACCTTGTTTACATCTATTAAGCTTTTTTTAACTAGTTGGCTGGGACAAACGAGAAGCAGGTTTTTGTTTTTTCAGTTGTCAATAGGCGTTACCCTCATATTTTTCTACTGCCTATCTGTTTCTTATTATCAATACGTTTTTCCAATAAAGAACAAAAACTTTCCTCATTAAATAATAATAAGTATTTTTTGTTAAAATAAATCTGAGATAGGAAAGTTTAATAAGCTTGTGAGATATAAACTCGATATTAGAGTTTCGAAATTATATTTATCATGTTTTGTACAAAAGCAAAGTTGGAACTTCATTTTGTTTCAAATTACCTTTTTACTTGCTCATGAAAAGTTTTAGTTATCTGCCTTTTGCAGAACAAAGGTCAGGTAAAAAATTTATCATTAATGTTGGGTTGCATAATGGCTTTAAACAATTAATAATAAACTAAAAACAGGCGATTGTAACTTTAATGATATCGGTAGAATTGATTTACTCACGATCAGCAGTACGATATGCAGATAGACCGAAACAAAAACCACCGTATTATAGACTATTTTGAATAACTGAAAAATTACAACACATATCATACAACTTACAGACGAATTTCGAGTATGTGGTGACTATGGCGGAAGCCCCCTTCCCTCATCATGAACTATTTCCCTACTACATTGACCGGCAAAGAGTTCGCAACATATGGGAAAAATTTTTATTAGCGGAATATTGAAAAATCTTTTTTGGGGGATTGGATGTGAATGTCCCATAACCTTAAAATCGATTTTGACATACGTCACGTGACCAATGGTATGGCGGGAAAGTGGAAAAAACCAATATGAAATCATCATAAATCAGATAAGTTGATGAGATATCGAAAAAATTCCAAGAATAAAAAGTGTTTAGAATTCCATTAGAACCTTAAATATAATGTTTGGGATATCTACTTAAAAAAACATAAAATCGAATATTTTTGTAAATATTTTTTTACCGAATTAAAAATTTCCATATTTTTTCTTTCTTAAAGCTTCATTAAAGTAAAACTGACATCTGGTGACCACAACTAGAAATATTCTTTTGTTTTTCTGACAATTTGGAGCAATAATTCCAAAAATTCGTTTACACTTGGATACCAGCTGTTGCAATAGTCTAGTTCTAATACCCTTATCGATATTTTTTATATCGAAATATTCTATTATGTTAAGAAATCCTTAAATTCATTAATCCAAAGAAAATTTTATTTATAACTGTAAAAAATAATTTTGAATTTCGCAGAAATCTTTAAAAAAATCTAAAAATTAATAAAAATTTAAATTATTTTTTACGGTTATAAATAAAATTTGCTTTGGATTAATGAATTTAAGGATTTCTTAACATAATAAAATATTTCGATATAAAAAATATCGATAAGGTTATTAGAAATAGACTATTGTAACAGCTGGTATCCAAGTGTAAACGAATTTTTTGAATTATTGCTCCAAATTGTCAGAAAAACAAAAGAATATTTCTAATTGTGGTCACCAGATGTCAGTTTTACTTTAATGAAGCTTTTAGAAAGGAAAAATATGGAAATTTTTAATTCGTTAAAAAAATATTTACAAAAATATTCGATTTTATATTTTTTTAAGTAGATATCCCAAACATTGTATTTAAGGTTCTAATGGAATTCTAAACACTTTTTATTCTTGGAATTTTTTTCGATATCTCATCAACTTATCTGATTTATGATGATTTCATATTATATATTGGTTTTTTCAACTTTCCCGCCATACCATTGGTCACGTGACGTATGTCAAAATCGATTTTAAGGTTATGGGACATGCACATTCAATCCCCCAAAAAAGAATTTTCAATATTCTGCTAATAAAATTTTTTCCCATATGTTGCGAACTCTTTGCCGGTCACTGTATAAATACCCACCCAAATATTGCTGCTAATGCTTCACTGTGACCGAAACAAAAACACTATGTTAGTATGTTCGTTGTACCGGGCGTACTACTAAAACCGGCTGTATCTTGGAAACCGTTTATCGTACGGCTTGCAGAAAAAAAAATTATCACAAGAGTGACTAAGAGAAATTGCTGGGAACGATTACGATGAATCCAAATGGTGGAATTTTAATCTTCGCCACTAAAAAAGTAAAATACCTTTACAAACGCTACAGGAGGAATTGACACGTACCCCAAAAAAATTTCGTTGATGCATAAACGTTGCTGATAAACATTGCTAACTTCACACATATGAAGAAATCTACAGAGAAAACGCAAAACACAACAACAAAAATGGCTCTTCTGGAGTATATTTTGAGGATCTCCTGCACAAGGAAAACCTAATAACGAGAGGGTTGTGCGCATTCTCATACCTGTAGGGCGGCAAGGCGTGTATCTATAACTGTATTTAGTTTGAAGCTATATTGCAGAGAATTGGTACTTTTACTCTATTAACCCATTAGCGCCCAGCGATCTATTTGTAGATCAGCACATATTATATTTTTCGGTTCGCGCGCGAATAACAATCCATAAACATCCGTCCGCCCCACTACAATTAGACCTACTGAAGCATCGGTAACCATATTTAGTTTACAATTTGATGTGCGCCTATAGACACAACAATTTTCTTAAATCGTGTAATATTTTGACCTTGTGCATTCTAACAATTTTTGTGTTTTTGTGCAAAACTCAAACCAGGTAAGTTTTGCATATTCATCAAATAGGTACCTAAACATCTAATAATAACTGGACTGACACTTAAATAGCTGTTTATTAGAGAAACATAACCTGTATATGCCTGTAAACATTGGCGATCTATAAATAGATCGCTGGGCGTTTGCATCTAAATAATTACTCTTTCTAATAAAGATATTTTTTGATTCCAGAAAATAAAAGATGACGATTATGTATATTTTGACAACTTTTTTAGCAATCATGCTTTATTTTATACGCTAAAAGAAATGGGCTTCAGAGCTACTAGGACAATACGGGATAACAGGACCCAAAAATGTCCACTAAAACCATCCAAGGAACTTGAAAAAACCCCCAGAGGAACATTTGATTATAGATTTGATGTCGAAAATAAAATCTTACTTGTTAAATGGAATGACAATCGATGCGTATCTATGGCCACAAATTTTGACACTATAGAACCCTTAGCATCTGCAACCCGATGGAATACTATGAAAAAAGAAAGAAATTCAATTCCACAACCAATAGTTATAAATAATTATAACAAGTTTATGGGAGGTGTGGATCACCATGATTGGTTACTGGAAAAACACACCATTGCAGTAAGGGGTAAAAAGTGGTACTGGTGTTTATTTACCCGTATTGTTGATATGGCAGTAGTAAATGCATTTCTGCTTTACAAAAGTGTAAACGACAAAGATTCTATGTCGATAAAGGATTTTAGAAGATCCATAGCAGTTTACTATCTAAAACTTGGCTATGGACGGCGTACAATGAGAGGACGACCAATTAGTTTTCCATCAACTTCCAGAATCCATGTATCAAATGATGTTAGATTTGACCAAAGAGGACATTTCTTGGAAAAACGAACAAACCAACGACGCTCTCAGTACCCTGGATGCACTAGCACAGGGCTCTAACTTTTTGTCAAAAATGTAACGTTACATTATGCGTAACATGTTTTCAAAAATTCCATGTCAAACCTTAAGATTTTTTTATGCTTATTTTTAATATTAATTTCTGTTTATGTTTTTACATTTTTTAAATAAAATATTTTACAACCTAAAAACACTTCACTGATCTGCCCAGCGATCTATTTATAGATCGGCATTTTTTGGAAAAACCTGTTGTCATTTTTTTTTGTTGTTTTTGTTCTTCTTCTATTACCCGAATTAGCAAAATATCTAAAATTCAAAACGATTTAAAAAAAAATAAATAATTTGGGCGTTAATGGGTTAAAATAAGCAAGAACGTTATTTGATTATTTGCAAAATTTTGCCTCTAAAAGTGCCGTTTTACACAGACGTAATTTTAACACAAATTTTGTGCTAAAATTTATGATAAAATTTATTAGTAAAAATTTATAACAAAAATATGTACAAAATTACATGGAATTTTAATGTGTACGACACAGTAACAAATTTGGATGCAGTTTTTGCAAGAAATCATGCACACTAAAGACCAGTGACGCATTGTTAAATATCAATGTCAAATTATATCTAACCCAGCTTTTCGGCAAATAAAAATAAAGTAATTATGGAAATAGCAAATATAACCTCCGAATGCCAATTTCAATCAAATGTAACTTTTCTTTTTCGGCTTTTCTTAAAAGATTTTGACAAGTGTTATTTTAAATTACTGCGCATATTTTGGCTCACTTTTATTAATTTTTTTGATTAAATATAGAAATCTTTCTATATTTTCATCATAATATTTTTCTAATAAAATTTGTAAAGTGAGTATTTCACGTTAAAATTTAGTTGTATAAACAAATTTCTGCTTAAATTAATCGTCAAATTTGCTACTGTGTAAAGGGGGCTACAGACACGCGTACATGTATTAATACATGTACGCGCATTGATGTACGCGCGTTGATGTTCGCCAGTGTGTAGACAAAATACCGACAACAAAACCGACGCACATGTTTACTGTTCCCGCTTGAATTTATGTACGCACGTACATAAACGCGCGCACATGTATGAAGGTGTGGAGACGAAAGTTTGTTTATTTCAAGGATTTTGTCAGTGTCGGGTTAGTTTTGTTGTTGTAGTTTGATTTGAACATGGCGGATTTAAGAAATTTTTCTTAAAACACACACGCAAGCCACTGCCAATAAGTTTAGTTCATCGTCACGTGACATGCTGACACCGCAACGCCTAGAAGACTGACATACAAGTACCTGTGTCTGTAGAGAAATGTGATCCACACACATCAACGCGCGTACATGTATTAGTACATGTACGCGCGTTGATGTTCGCCAGTGTGTAGACAAAATACCGACAAGAAAACCGACGCACATGTTTACTGTTCCCGCTTGAATTTATGTACGCACGTACATGAACGCACGTACATGTATGAAGGTGTGGAGACGAAAGTTTGTTTGTTTCAAGGTTTTTGTCAGTGTCGTGTTAGTTTTGTTGTTGTAGTTTGATTTGAACATGGCGGATTTAAGAAATTTTTCTTATTACACACACGCAAGCCACTGCCAATAAGTTTAGTTTATCGTCACTCGACATGCTAAAACCGCAACGCCTAAAAGACTGACACACAAGTACCTGTGTCTGTAGAGAAATGTGATCCACAGACATCAACGCGCGTACATTAACGCACGTACATGTTCGTGTGTCTGTAGGCCCCTTAAAAACGATACTTAGTGGTAGGAATAGAGGGAGGGGGTTAGTTTTCTACGCAACCGTAGAGAAAAAGATATAGGTAGGTAAAAAAATTTAGGCAAATTCTTTGCGTCGAACAAATAAACATGTCAAAAAAATTAGCTTGTCTGACTTCCATTGTTTTTATTTTATGACTTAACACAACGTTTCGGTTAAAGATACTAACTAACCGAAACTTTATATTAAGTAACAAAATAAAAATCTCTAAAGAAGACAAGGCATCCATTAAACTTGGATATCCCTGTGTAGTCCAATATAAAAAATAGTTGGGGTAAAGGTGGAGAATGCCGGCCATAAAGGTAATACCGGCCACTAGATTTTTCTATTGTAAACTTAGCCTTAGCCGCTCATACCGGCTGCGCCACCTGTTGAAGCAATTTTGTATGTGTAATTCAAATTTACCGACTCTAAACGTCTTGAGTGCCTTGTTGCGTGACTAAACGACTTTTGGCGGTCTTTGTTGTAAGGAGAAGAAATTTTTAAAGGTATATGTAAAAATCGAAGTACGACAAAGTCATTCATTAGATAATACTACATTGTCTACCACCTTTAAACAAAAACAAACATGTGCTTGGACATTTACGAAAAATTTGCGACTGGGGGTGGAAAAATGGAGATAAAAGTTAATATTGGGGAAATTATTTTTGGTCCGAATTTCTTGAAACTTAGCCTAAATTCTCTAAATACAAATAATAAAACACGTACTTTTTATTTCTGTAAAAATCGGGCCCTAGAGGGGTAAATGGAGAGAATTTAAGTTTTTATTGTAAATATATTATTGTCAAATTTTCTTAAACTTTGGTTGAAATAACTACTTTATAACACAAATAACTCTAAATATGTAATTAATAAAACACGTATTTCTAATTTTTTTTGTAAATCATCCCCTAAAGGGGTAAAAATAAACCTTTCTAATTTTTCAATTAGCAACCGACATCCGAACAAACCTGAAATTTTAAGAACCAGTTACGAACTAAATATGGGCCAAAAACACGTACTTTAGATATTATTATAGTCATACGGGTTTTTTACCCCAAGAAACAAGAATTTTTTTATTTTTCTTTATTCGCTAAATAATAATAACCTCCCAAATTTTTCTACTAGCTATTTTAATATTCAATTATATATTCTAGTAAATAAACTTTCCCCTTTAGTATTTTTTAATTAAAATAAATCCCAGAAAGGGAAGTTTAATAAGTTTGTGAGATTAAAACTCGTTAAAGTTTGGAAATAATACTTATCATATTTTGTATAAAAGCAAAGTTGAAATTTCATTTTATTTAAAATTATCTTATAACTTGTTTATAGAGAATGTAGATATTTTTCTTTTGCAATATAAAATAAGGCAATAAATTAAAAAAATATTTAAAACTATCTTTAGATACTTTTGTGACCCATTTTCACATAATTTGGAAATTGCTGACTTTGGTCAGACGTGACGGCTAATTTTTATAATTTAAAAAAAAAATTATCTAGGTTATATTATCCTAATAAAAACAAATACTAAAGTTAGGTACGTTTAGCGCCCTTACTAATAATTCGAATAAGTATATAGCGGGAATGAGGACAGGCAATGAAATGACACAATTGTATTTATCCCAAAGCAACGTTTTATTTTATATAAAAACTTTCTTAAGGATCTGAACAAATACTAAACTTCTTTATCAAAAAGAAGGTAGAAATCGAAAAGTCACGTTAGCAAACGTACTGAGTTTTCTTTTATATTTAGACCCCAATTTAAAGCGAGAACAATAAGAGATAGAAAAGAACATTAAATACCTATAAAAGTTTTAGGATTTTTTACTGAATCATCAGAGTCTTAACAAAAAGTTATCAAAATACTACAATGCGGAAAAAAATAAGCAAGTTATGTTTTTTAAATGGAACACCCTGTATCTATTTAAATGAAATTAAAGATCTTTTTTTCCCGATTCCAAAAATACAAAGTTTGTCTTATTAACTCCAACCGTTTTTAAGATATAAACGATCAAAATTTTAAAAAGGTGTATTCAGTTTCTAGTCTAGAATGCTTTGGAAATAAAATGAAAAAATCTGTCGCCATTGAAAACAGTTGTTGTTGTGACATTTTTGTCATTGTTTGCTTGTATTAAACGAATAAAATAATAACAATAACATGGGAAATTCTACAGCAGAAAAATTCGATATTATCCATGTGTATTATTCAAATAATAGAAATTCATGTACAACTTTTAATGAATACCACAGGATATTTCCCAATAGAATTTAATCTTCCAAAAGCACTATTAACACGTTAAGCCCCATGTGTACCACATTGGTGCACGGCATGTTTTACCTTGGAACACGTGCACCAATTTCTCCACAATATATTATCGTGTTCATGCGACCGTGGCCGCGCCAGGGACACAATTTCTGTGTTGTTATATGGTGATTTAGAGAGCTCTGGTCCATATAAAACAAAAATATGTCTTAGTTTGGCGAAACCGTCATTAATTTTTTTTAGGTTAGGATATTCACCGTCCTGTCAAATATAGCGGCCTAGTGGCATCATAAAATTAGTTTGTTAGTTTGGTTTATCATTGAGAGTGCATTTTATATTGTTTAGTTTATATAAAGAACATCATATATGTAATACTCGTTGCAATATATTGCTTTATACATTGTGGTGTGTGTAAGACAATCTGGTGCACATGGTCTAAACTAAAAATAAGAAAAAAATTTTTTATACAGACCGTGTGCATCTGACGTGGCCACACTGTTTTTTGCTTAAAAATATGTCAGAGCCTCAAGTATTTATGTAAGTAGCGAAACAAACCCAATTTTAATACCAAAATTTAAAAAAATGGTCCGGTCTGAGGTGAAAGTCATGCTTTTCACTCTGGGGCTTAACGTGTTAAATATGTTTTGTTGAAATTTGAAGAGACCAAACGCTTAGAAAGGAAAAATACGTCAGTAATCAGAGATGAGGAATTATACTTAAATGTCATGCTGTTCTGTGAAGGTGACCATTTCAATTGACAATAGGTCATTCACCATGCTTAAATTCTTACCGTGCGAGCAAAAATTATTTGCATCAAAGACGGCTTGGATTAAAAATGTAGGGCTTGGTTTAGATCACAATGATATGGGGCGATATATCTAACCAAATCTAGGTTAAAATTTTGTCAAATTCATATTATGACATGATATGCCAAACTAAAAAGTAATAAAATAAGTAGACAAATAAAATTTATTTTTGTTGTTAACAAAATTAACAAAGTAAGAATATACAGAAAGAAAAAGAAAAATAATTACATAAATTGCTGAAATTGGCCACCGCCATGCTCCAAGCATAAATTCACACGTCTCTTCATATTTTCGAAAGTGTTGACCAGAATCTCTGGGGAAATGTTACCAATGAATTTCTTGGAATACTTGCACTTTATAAGGAAATAAATTTAGCTGCTTCTTAAGAATAGTCCTGCATGTTCCATAAGATTCCCACTTCTTGGGACAGGCGTCTTATACAATTTGTTGGCGTATTTTGCATTATTTCACAAACGTTTGCAACAAGTTCTTCTGTTCTTACAGATGGTCTTCCTGCTTCTTTTTTGTGTTGTATAGGACTTGTTTCCCTTAACACAGCCACGGTTCTTTTCAGGTAATGATTAAAATCCCCAGCAATAAAAGCAACGTTCGGAAAATGTTATGAAAATCGTCGATGCACAAACCCGGATTGTTTTGCCACTCAGAATTTACTCTAAAGGTAGGATGTTTTACTTGCCGACACTGCGTCATGCGATGAACTGTGGCGACGAGGATTGCGAGTTTGGTTCGGACATTTTTTAGACTGAAGTGTCGCATGGTAAAACACACATTTTTCGCAAACTCGCAATTTTCGTCGCCACAGTTCATCGCACGTCGCTATCGCATGACGCAGTGTCGGCAAGTAAAACATTCTACCTTAACCCCGTTTCGAAAATAGGCTTCAAACATGAATGTCTTGTGCTGTTCTATAAAGCCCGTTGTGTGAATTGTTCAAGAAATTGAAAAAATTAGCGATGAATCAAATTACTTGTAACGACTGTCAAAGATGACGGAATAACTGATTGATTGTTAATTCAGGTAGTTACTGACACCCAACAGGTATTAAGCTATACGGCTAAGCATTACGTCCTTAGATGCAAGGCTCTCTTTGCTGCAAATAATTTTTGCTCGCACGGTATTATAAGGCGGAAATTTATCATTCATTTTTATTTAATTTTTTTTAATACTTTTCCCTAGTTTCTAGTAGTATCAAATTATGGAATGCTTAAAGAATAAAATTTATTTTAGATTATTATTTATTTCTTGTTTTACTAGAGCACAGGGGAAATAAAAATAATGCAATTTAAACTGCTTATATTTATCAAAATATAGTTAGTTATTATTACATTATTGTTTTTTACGACACAGGGTTGTATCGGAATGGGACTATTCGCCGTCGCCGTATCGCCGTATCGCCGTCGCCGGTTCACCGGTAGGACAGTTCGTTGGCAGGACAGTTCGCCGGCAGCCGATTCGCCGTAGGCCATTTTGTCGTCCAATGGAAATTAATAAAATACGTAATAAAGAATATAATATAATTATATTGCTAAATTAAAAAAAAAATTGAAAAAAATATACATAGGCAAGTAAATAATAAACTTAGGATATTGTACTATAATAATATATAAAAGAAAATAGTTACATTTTTTCATAGTTATGGGCCAATTTCAATTCCAATAACCCTTATCACAAATTTTATTTCACTACGGTGTTATACAATAAGATGCAATTAAATATATATTTAGGTTGAATTCCATCACTAACCCTTATTACAAATTTTATTACACTAGTATGATTGTTATAGAATAGGGTGTCGAATTCCAATATCCGTAATTACCTTACTTATGGGATTAATAAAGGTACTTACCTGATGATCTTTTCTCTCATTATTATATATTTATATTACGTATTTTATTACGTAATTTCTATTTGACGGCAAAATGGCCTACGGCGAATCGGCTGCCGGCGAACTGGCCACGGCCAAACGGCGACATCGAAACGGCGACGGCGAATAGTCCTAGACCCGAGTTGTCTTATGTCCCTTTTATCGGTATGTCAACAATTTAATTCTATTTTCAAATAGCTTTCTCATAAAAAAATTTTGTCGAATCTCCCGCGAGCTTGAATTATGAATAAGTCGTGCTCTAGAGAGATTATAAGGGAAAATTTCATTCGTTAAGGTTAAGCCAAACGGCGCGTGGGGTTATCAAGTTTATTGACCATAATAAAATATAACTTTTAGCTTTTTTTAAACTAAACTAACTTAAACAATCAAGTTTTTGTATATATCAGCTTTTACTAGGAGTTGTCTCCTATTTTTCCACTGTCACATTTTTTCAATAAAGAAACTTTCCTCATTAAATAGTATTTTTTGTTAAAATAAATCTGAAAAGGAAAAGTTGTTAAGTTGAAAAGTTAATAAGCTTGTAAGATATAAAATTGATATTAAAGTTCCGAAATTATATTTATCATACTTTGTATAAAGGGAAAGTTGAAACTGCGACTTATTTTAAATAACCTTTTTACTTGCTCATAAAAAGTGTTAGCCGTCTGACTTTTGCAGAACAAAAGGTAAAGTTAAAAAAAATAATTAATTTTGGGTTGTTAGTGACTTTAAACAATAATTAACTAACCAGAAAACTTTGACTGTGACATCCGTGGTGTCTAATTGGTAAATCAAGATTTACTAAATAAACTAAACAGACCATTTTAATTGCAAGAAAAACATTTTTGCTCAAGTAATTTTTGTCATAGTCGGGTTTGTTCGGTCTTGAATAAATTATGCGGTCAATCCGACATTAGTCGAGTTAGAGTATTTTTATTTTTCCAATAAATTATCCAATAAACTTTGTTTTTCTATCTTGAAGCACTTAAGGATTATACCGTGCGAGCAAAAATTATTTGCATAAAAAGCCTTGCATTTAAGGACGTAATGCTTAGCCGTAGAGCTTTATACCTGTTGGGTGTCAGTAACTACCTGAATTAACAATCAATCAGTTATTCCGTCATCTTTGACAGTCGTTACAAGTAATTTGATTCATCGCTAATTTTTCCAAATTCTTGAACAATTCACACAATGGGCTTTACGGAACAGCACAAAACATTCATGGTTGAAACGTAATTTCGAAACGGGATTAGAGTAAATGGTGAGTGGTAATACAATCAGGGTTTGTGCATGGACGATTTTTACGAACGTTTTCCTAGCGTTGCTTTTATTGCTGGGGATTTTTATCATTGCCTGAAAAGAACCGTGGCTGTGTTTAGGGAAACAGGTTCTATACAACACAAAAAAGGAGCAAGAAGACCATTTGTAAGAACAGAAGAACTTGTGCAAACGTTCGTGAAATAATGCAAAATACGTCAACAAATTGTATAAGACGCCTGTCCCAAGAAGTGGGAAGATCATATGGAACATGCAAGACTATTCTAAAGAAACAGCTAAATTTATTTCCTTATAATGTGCAAGTATTCCAAGAAATACAAGCCACAGATTTTGAAAGACGCAGGAATAACTCTCAATGGTTTACCCCAAATTTATTGGAAATAAATTATTTATTAGACCTGACATTTTTTTCGGATAAAGCCTGGTTCCACCTCTCTGGTTATGTGAATTCTCGGAATGCACGCATGTGGAGTAGTGAAAATCCCCATTTTTTTGTAGAGTCCGCATTGCACCCTCAAAAATTTATGTCTGGTTAGCTGTTTCCCGAAGAAGAATTGTTGGTCCTATTTTTTTTCCTGACACAGTTACAGCACAGCGGTATGGAGACAATATTTTGAATCCATTTGTGGAGCAATTACTTGACGACGAACTACGTTTTGGATATTTTCAACAGGATGGTGCAACCGCCTATACAGCCGCCGAAACTATTAACTACTTACGCAATTTTTTCGACGACAGATTGATCTGTTTTCAATCAAACATTGGACCTAGATTATTAGTGGAGTTAAAAGATGTCCCTATCGTGTTATCCCGTTTGCACTTTGTTGCTAAAATGTACGACCCCTTTTATATCATTCCTTATACCTTAAGGAAGCAAAATTGACTTGTCGTCCAAAAATCGTACCATGCAGGGGGTGGTCGGGGGCGGTTTTCCAAAAAGTACCAATTTTTTTTTTGCCTTTTTTACATCTATAATACCTGATCATCAACCTGCTTGAATCTTATTTCAAAATCTTAATTAGAAATATATTTTTTTTAATTTTAAAAACATCGCGCGCCGTGCTTGTATATGGAGCGCTTTAATGAATAACCGCTCGCCCTGAAAACCCATAATTGTGATAATTTGTAACTCGCCATAACTCCAGAATCCTTTGACTTATCAAAAAAATACTTGCCATAAACGTTGTAGATAAAACATCAGGGATTACAATGCTTTTTTAAAATTATCAGTCCGATGAACAGTTTCGTCAAAAAATTGAAAAATGTCAAACCATATCACCGTAAGCGTGGTCAACCGTGCGGATGCGATGAAGGATCAGATTGCCGTCGTAAAGCCATGAAAAACGACCGTATGTTATATCGCGCGCATAAGTTCGATATTCGTTTAATATCGCGTTTTCAATAGTGTTTAGTCTAGAATTCCGTGCCGAGTAGCCGCCGCGCCGTTAATTTTGAAGCTAGACCAGCAAATATTGGATTGTGGATTTCCATTTTCTATCTTATAGCAATATTTTTTGACTTACTTTTATTTTAACCAACAATAGTTGTTATATTTTATTAGGGTGTGTTGTATGCTGTGAAGTTATAGTTCTTATCTATACATTGGACTTAATGGGCATTGCTAAAAGTTGAAAGTGTTTTACAGATGCCCTGCATTAAATGACTGTTGTAATATAGTTGTTATTAACCTTTCCGTGGCCGAGCGGGGTATTTTAGGTACCCCAGATGCGGTTTTTTTAAATTATCTTCCAAACAATTTTTTTTGTAATTTTTTCCCTCCAGGTAATCCTAGAAAAATATATTATAAAGCAATTTTTTTATAAAAATACTCAATTTAACTTCAATTTTACACAAAAAACTGCTTGCAGCGTATCGAAATCGTCGACCGGCCGAAAACGGCGAAAACGTAAAAAAAATTCATTTTTTTGTTACTCTTAGGGATAGAAAGACTAAAATATCATGTAGTGCATGCAATAAACCCATTTGCAACATACACAGAGAAGAAAGTAAAAAAAAAATTATGTCCCGATTGTAAAAATAATGAGGAAGAGTAAATATTAATTTATTGTAAAAATTAAAAATGTTTTATTAAAAATGAATTATTAGTGTTTTATTGTACATCTTTGCACACCATCATGCATCATTGACAAAAGATCATGCAGTATTTCAATGGGGTATCATAGTTACCCCACAAGGCCGAAAATGTAACTTTTTGTAGCATGGCCACGGAAAGGTTAAGGAGAAAGTTTAAGTTTTCAGGTAAGATTTTTTTTAATAACAGAATAGTGCCTTTTAATGTTTATATACGACACTTTTTATTGAAACGATTAAGCAATGGATTTTGAAAGCAGTACCAGTTCAGTGAGTGAACTACAGCCCAAAATTAAATTAAGACCACTTAAAAAAAAACTATCAATCAAAACACAAGGCAACATATTTAATTCCCAATTATCTGACATTTGCCAAGAATCAGGGAATAGTTATATCCCGACCAAAATCTAAACAAAGATTTATTGAATGTACAAAGGTACTTATTGATATTTGTCAAGGAAATGATGCAAAGTTGTTGCATATATTTTTAAATTTGAATAATTAAAAAGAGCGAGAACATTTAAATTGGCATAAAACTTGCTACAAAACGTATACCAGCACGAATAATATTAAATCATATAAATCAAAGTATGCAAAAATATTTACTAACCCACTCCCAGTAGATATACCCCTGAAAAAACCATTTTTACGAACTCAATTTGATGTACAAAGGTGCATATTTTGCCAAAAACGTTTACAAAATCAAAAACTATGCCAGGTAATGAGCAATAACATGGAAAATAAAATTAAAAGTATAGCGCGAGACAATCCAATATTTCATTCCAGAATTGGCGGTGTAGTAGACTGTAAAGATACAGATGTTTTGGTACTATTGGCTCACTTTAAAGATATTCTGACTTCAGAAATTTGGATGAAAATTGGAGCTAAAGAAAGCCAACGATCCATTGTAATTCATGAATTAAAAATGGAGAGTTCCATGATCAAATGTCTACCAGCCTTTCACGCACTCACAGGTTGTGATACAACTAGTCAGTTTGTGGGACTAGGCAAAAGAACATGCGGGAAAGTCTTCTTATCACATTATAATCTACTAGCTAGAGTTGGCAAAGAACAGTACCTACTTAGAAGAAGTCTTTAATGACGTAGTTAAATTTGTAATTCGTTTATATAGGTACTACAAAAATGAAGATATCAAATGTATAAATGCTCTTAGAGGAATTTTAGCATCCTCCAAACCTGTGAGTAAATTGCCTCCAACCAAAGATAGTCTAAGACAACACTGTCGCCCTGTCCACTATCAGACCAAAATATGGCTGGACAGTACTATGCCAAGGTCACCTTTACCGGACTTATCAAGTTGTGGCTGGAATATTGCAAACGGTAAACCAGTGCCTGTATTAACAACCGACGCAATACTACCGGAGGATACTTCAGTTCTAAATACTTGCAACTGTAAAAAAGGTACCTACACAAAGTTTGTTATTTTTTACTATAGTTAAATTTTAAATTGCTACTCTATTTTAGATTGCACTGGGTCACTGTGTTCCTGTAAAAAAAAAACAAATAAATTGCATTGGCTCCTGCAAATGCATGGCTGACTCTGACTAAAAACTCTAAGAATCTTTCTTTTGGAATAAATATGTTTATTAATAAATAGATTCTTTAGGGGAAGATTTTACCCAAGCCTTTTATTATTAGGTATATAAAGAGCATTTGTCTGTTTTCCGATTTCTATACTTGTTCCTGTAAATAGGTTCAACAAAAAAATCTTCTGTAAGTATCACCCTTTTTTCTTTATTTTCGTTAAATAACACCCGGATTCTCCCCGATTAATAGTAGTGTTATTTTCAGGTATCCTGCAACACGCTGATACACACAATCAAAACCACAATGAAATTTTACGGTTATTCTCTATCTCTACTGAGCAACCATGACCTTAACACCTGAAAAACACTATAGTATAGGTACTCTAGGTAGATCAGGTACCTACTTATAGACAAATCCCGAACGTATAAAGCCTGTTTTCTGTTTTTCTTTATAAAAAAAATTAAATAGTACCATTTTTCATTTTTTGTAAACACCCTATATGTACAAAAACTTGGACAAATACCAATTTTTCTAATAAAAAAAAAGTTCCTTTTAGTAACAACTTATTAATTAATATTAATATTGAAAAAATTTAGAGAAACATAAATTAATTTCAAATTAAATTATTCAAAACAACATTACTAACCGTTTACAAAATATAATCCCTTAATTTTATAAGGAACTAACTTATAATGTAATAATTGCATTCCAATCACACCAAAAGCGAAGGAAAACCGAACTTATGCGCGCGATATAACATACGGTCGTTTTTCATGGCTTTACGACGGCAATCTGATCCTTCATCGCATCCGCACGGTTGACCACGCTTACGGTGATATGGTTTGACATTTTTCAATTTTTTGACGAAACTGTTCATCGGACTGATAATTTTAAAAAAGCATTGTAATCCCTGATGTTTTATCTACAACGTTTATGGCAAGTATTTTTTTGATAAGTCAAAGGATTCTGGAGTTATGGCGAGTTACAAATTATCACAATTATGGGTTTTCAGGGCGAGCGGTTATTCATTAAAGCGCTCCATATACAAGCACGGCGCGCGATGTTTTTAAAATTAAAAAAAATATATTTCTAATTAAGATTTTGAAATAAGATTCAAGCAGGTTGATGATCAGGTATTATAGATGTAAAAAAGGCAAAAAAAAAAAATTGGTACTTTTTGGAAAACCGCCCCCGACCACCCCCTGCATGGTACGATTTTTGGACGACAAGTCAATTTTGCTTCCTTAAGGTATAAGGAATGATATAAAAGGGGTCGTACATTTTAGCAACAAAGTGCAAACGGGAATCTTTTTTAGAAGGTATTATCGGGTTGGTAAACTCTACTATATCTTGTTTAACGGTTATGGATTAATTCGTTTTTTCTCATTTAAAGAACACTATTTTTAAAACACCAGTTGCAAATTTAGAACAATTACAAGAAAGGATTATCCAAGAATGTGGTAACGTTTCTCCAGAGATGCTGGTTAACACTTTCGAAAATATGAAGAAACTTGTGAATTTATGCTTGGAGTATGGCGGTGGTCAATTTTAGCAATTTAAGTAATTATTTTTCTTTCTGTATATTCTCACTTTGTTAATTTTGTAGACAACAAAAATAAATTTGTATTTGTCTACTTATTTTATTACTCATTAGTTTAGCATATCATGTCATAATATGAATTTGACAAAATTTTAACCTAGATTTGGTTAGATATATCGTCCCCATATCATTGTAATCTAAACCAAGCCCTACGTTTTTTAATCCAAGCCCTCTTTGATGCAAATAATTTTTGCTCGCACGGTAGGTTTTTCTTAATTAATTTTATTTCTTGATTGAGTGTTTTTATTATAACGTTTAATATGTAATTTCTAAAAAACCTGAAAATCTGACATTAAATAGAACTTAATATATTTAATTTTGAGTTGGTTACAACATTTTAACATATGATACGCAACTAGTAATATTTTTATTGCTTACATTACTTTTTATTGTATGATTCACCAAATTTTAAAATCTAAGAAACTTTTAAATTAGGTTAAGTAGACTGAAATAGGTTTTTGATAAATGTCACTACCGTTAGAAGAACAAAATGAATAGGTTAATATAAAAATAATATCATACTACTATATATTTTATGAATTTAGTGGTGCAAGTACTATGTATCTCAAAATTTACGAAAAATGTTGGTAAAAAATTAGGAATAGTAAGTAGTTTGCTATATAAAACTATTTTTTACATAGGCTATACTATACAGTGTGAGTTTGTAACTTGGAATAAATTCAGTAAATCCAATACAGTTTTTGGTTGAAAAATGCTTGGTATCAAAGTCAAATTTCGAATAAAGCTATTAATAAAAAAAAATCTCATATGATGCGGACTATACTGGTCACACTGTATAAGTAAACATATCTTTAAATTGGCATAGGAATTACAAGTAAAAATTAAAAATTGGATAACTGACAGTTTTTCGACGATTTTCTTAGTTTCGTTAGTTTGGTATTTCATAAAATCAAGTATTTAAATATTACTGAAGCAAGACATATTTGACTGATACTAAAACCGCTTAAAATGGAATAAAGAGGAATTTTCATTAAAAATTTCATTCCCCAGGTTTCCCTCAATTTTTTGGAACACCCTGCATATAATTTTTGCATTTTCTTAAAACAAACATTTTTTAATTCTTTTTGTACACACATCAGTCTTCTAAGTTTAAGAAAACAAATGTTAAAGGTGTGGTGAAAATTTAACCCTATATACCCACGCATTAACACTATTTTTATTTGCTAGAATAAAAACACAAAAGAAATATTGTCCGGACAACTTTATTTTTCCTCCGAGAAGCTCAAACAAAACTAATGCATTTATTTATAAGGTGACACGGTATCTAGAAAGAAAAGCCCATTCTTTACCATCAGGAGTGACAACTACTAAAAACTAATGTATCTATTCCGTCGCTGTAACGTCCCGGAATCAATAGAGTCCTAAGCTGGTGTACGACTGGTTTATCGATGATAAAATACTATTTTTGACGTATAAAATCCCTGGAATATATAAATTGTCAATTTCAATTACTTTATAATATCAGAAATACACGAGGCTTAGTGATTTTATCTATAACCATGGAATAATAGGCGCATAATAACAGTAGAAGCATTATAAATACTTACTATACTAATAATACAATTATGAATTATTAATATTTGCCATTACTATGGAAACGAGAAATTTAATATTAACATAGCTATTACATAAATGATAGAAAAGTTTTGGTCACGCATTGTCTTTATTTGTTTTAAATCACAACGTTTTAATTGGTATGCATCTCCAGTCATCTTCAGGTGAATAGTAAATAAGCAAAGTAACCACAGATCTATTTATAGCTAGGTGCGTGCAGTGACGCATAACTGAGATGGATGCAATCATGCGTTTTGCGATTATATCTACTGAACAAAAGTTTCCAACTATGTCTTATATCTAATGATGTCTTACTGAAATACCTTGGGTTCTGGTGTATAGCAGTAGCTTCCTTGAACTTCCTTAAGGTTCGTTCTTTATGCAGGATTTCAGTTTCTGACCACACGATATGATAGCTATGAGTTTAGGCTTGGTCAGCTGCACCTGACTTTTCAGTCGCTTTAGCGTATTGTTTCTGTACTTTTTAATCCTTATTTTATAGTGGTCTTAGTGTTTCTGTCTTTTTGGTTTTGTCTTTCTCAGGTGGCTTCTTAGGGTGTCTCTCGAGCTGAATACTATATTGATATTATATCGTTGTCGTAGTCTTCTTATTCTCTCAGATACTTCTTTGACATACGAAATCTTGGGATGTTGGTTGTATCTCTTTATTTGCTTTTTATTCGTTTGGCAGATTCTTAAGACGTTTCAACATTTTGTGAACTCATTTTGTTGAGGTCGGTCTTCATGTAGTTAGTTTCTTTTCAAGGGCTCCTTTCGAGTTTAGATTGTAATTGTCCTATCCACCAGGGTTCTTACTATGTCACGTTATGACGTGTTGTTTAAGTGGTTTTATGTATAGCCGAGATATTGACCTGTATGTATAGGTTTTCTGTATACTAAAGGTTGGATGGCTTTGCCATCTTCCTTTACGAAAAGTAATTGGTTATTTCTTCTTTCTCCATAATGAATTTGATTGTCGTTAAGAAGCTATTGACGTGATTTAGGAATTCCCTAAGTTTGTCATCGTTTTTATTCCAAATAATGAAGGTGTCATCCACATATCTCATATCTAAACATATTTTGTTTTTTCCTTGCTTATTCGGTTTGCTCTTTCTATAGCAGTCATCATATTACTGTCAGAACTCAGCATGTGTGTTGAAAATTTTCTCTATTGCTAACAACATCGGCACTGTACTATTTATTTTATTTTCCTGATGATGAGTGTTTCTACACCCGAAACATGTCGAATTATTATGAATTATTCTAGGTTCGCCTAGCTATTCTAATAAACTTATGGAGAAAGACTTTGTGCTTTTCTTTTTCTGTACATTTAACTCCACTTTGAGTATGGACTACTTCTTTAAAATTATATAAATAAGTTTAATTAGTTCAGTCAAATTATTTCAGCTGTGCTGTACGATGACGATATTTTTTTTTTAATTATCATAGTTCATAATCTCTGCGTCTTTCAATTCGTCTTTTATTTCTTACTATTGCGTCACCAGATACAGGGATGGAGCAACAATGATACACAGTGTGTAACGAAGTTACCTAAGTTTTACCGAATTGACAACAGGTTTAGCACCGAATTATTAGAAAATAATTATCTCCGTAGTTTTTCAATTAATTTTTCTGTTTCTTTCATGCAACCGATTTATTGAATATTTTTCTAACCGCTGGTAACAAAAGGTTTTGAATTTAATCAGAGAAATTAATTAATTACCGCTATCACAGAAACCGTCTTAATTGGCAAACCAATATATGGCATTCCGATACAGGTAAATTCAGCGTTATCTCCGGTACCGATTCGAAAAGATAGCGAACGCGCACCGTTCTTAAAATCCCCAGATCTTTGACCATTTCCGTGGTGGGAGATAAAAAGTTGAAATCCGAGATCGAACCAAAAATACGAGCCCTTCTCGATTCAGCTTTGCAGCCGACCAAAAGTGATTTTGAAAGTGCATAGTTTACCGTTTCATTTTTTTTTATTATTCTTTTCCGCCGCCGTCGAATACCGATATCATTTGTG
The DNA here is from genome assembly GCA_963969555.1 of Polydrusus pterygomalis. NCBI lineage: Eukaryota > Metazoa > Arthropoda > Insecta > Coleoptera > Curculionidae > Polydrusus > Polydrusus pterygomalis. Next base: position 16,692,936 of record OZ018381.1, on the reverse strand, counting down.
GTAAGCAACACTGATTTTTTTTATATATTTGAAAATCATTTCCTGCTAAACTTTTCCGCCGCCTTACAACCATTTTCATTTATCCGTATTTAGAACTAGATTTATTCGATAGTTTACCGAGCTTGCTTTTGCTTAATACCGCCACGCTTTAATCATTTTTCATTTGCCTATATGCATGATTATAGTTGCTCGATAATTACCACCGCATCCACCAGTAGTTAGTACCGCCGCCTAGCCATCTTTTTCATACCGCCCGCTTTTAAGTTTTCCGTTCTTAAAATTATTACCGGACTTCGTCTTATGTAACACCGTCGCATGAAACCCACTTTAATACCGTTTGTTTGAAATTTGTTCCACCGAAAAGCTTAACTGTAAATTACCGCCAATTTTCCGAGAAATTTTGATTTTTTTATTACTTATAGGGAAATATTTGTAACGTGATATTGTAACCTGTACATTTGTTTTAATTTCTGTTGTTACAAAAATAAAATTATTTTACATTTCCCGACATAGGTGTGTTTTATTTTCCATAGGAACTTACAGGCGTGAATGACTGTTATCTGTATGCGCTAATAGAACTCTGTCTCCAACTGTTTAAAGGTTACCCAGGGCTCCGGGGGTTCTGATTTTCCCTAAAAATTAAAATCAGTGGCGCTCGAGTAAAATTCCGTTCATTTTTGTATATTCTCTTTAATTCCGCCCACAGAACGCTTTAGAAGTTATTCAATTGAAACCCGACCGAATTTACCACCGAATTACCGACCGCCGAATACCCGAAATTGAATAACTTCCGCGTCTGAGGGATAACTTGACAATTGAGATTAAAATAGAGATTCTTTACAAAAAGTATTTTCTAATCCGTACAGAAATATAATTTTTATTAGCCAGTTTCAAAAAGCAATTTTTATCCGCCGTTACAAAAAGTAACCGCACCAAAAAGTGCCCTTACAGAATTGGCGCCCGAGCAGCCTTACAGAATTGGCGCCCGAGCAGCCTTACAGAATTGGCGCCCGAGCAGATTTTAGCAGCATAGGTCATTTGCGTTCTCGCCGATAGTTTTTTTGGGAGATAAAGAAACCGCATTCCAGGCTTATCTCGTTAACACCTGATAAGAAAAACAATCCGCCGGACAGTATAGCGTTTTATAGTTGAATATTTTAATAATATTATTCCGTGCGAATTTATTAAACGCAGATACTAATGGTTTTGTAAATTAATTATACGGGGATAGGATATTTTTTTTTTCTTTAACCGAATACACAGGGTGTTATTTATTCTATACCTACCGGTATTTAGGAAGTTTTTTTCCCTTAGTACACCGTGTGCTACTGGAAAATTTTCACAGGAAAACTTCGTTTTCTCATAACCAGTATACAGGGTCTTGTAAAGGTATTGGTATATATCTACCGGAGAGGAAAATTTTGGGAATTTTTTTTTAATTTTACTTGTAGGGAAAAATAAATTCCGCAATTATTTTATTTTTACGCTGCCTATACAGGGTGCAGTTTTTATTTGGAAAGATAATTTTTTTTTGTCGGAAAAGAAATTGAATAAAATATGCCGTCTTTCAAGTGATAGTGAAACGGAACGAGTGATACCGAAAACAATACCGCTATCGCCCGCGTATATACCCCCTGCACCCCCACTACCATTTGACATACCGGCCGATTACTTCACTAGCCTTAGAACGGGTTGGATTTATTTATTGCGGAAGGGAGACTTAGAACTCCAACTGCAAAGATTTAATTTGGACGCAACCGGTACAGTAGACGACATGCGCAAAAGGCTAGTACGTTTCGTACGCGAGGGTAGAGCGTCACCGCAACCCGTACAACATCCGTTTGCTTTCCCGCCTGGCGTATCTAACCCAACTGTCCAGATTCAGCAACCCCCAACCCCTATACCGGTACCAACCCTGTCATTGGCAACCACCACTACAACCACGGTTACGACAACCATGCATCTAACTCCGCAACACACACTTTCTTTTGCAATGCCGAGTTATACGCCCACTCTGACAACCGGGATAGCCACAGCTGTTACCGCACCCACAACCTGCCTATCCCATATTTATCGACCTACAGCTCCGCCGCCCCTAATTCAGACCACACCACCCGTGTGCATAGCTCCAAATTTTCAACAAGCAATGACACAGCCTAGATTTCATGCTATACCGCCAGCGATATCAAATGCCCCGCCCCAAGTGGTGATACCACCCCCAGTTTTTAACCCTCAATGGGTCAATAATCCCTGTACCCCGCCCATACTCCATCGAACAGCTCCAGCATCTATTTTTCAACCATCACCGTTTTCCAGCAACCAGAATGTAATACAAATGCGGAAATGGAATGTTTATTTTGACGGAAATTCCGACCCTGCAACGTTTCTGGAAAGGGTAGAGGAAATCTGCACCTCTCAAAGCATAAACCCAGATACCATACTCCCCCAAATACCGGAAATCCTAAAGGGCGATGCCGCATTATGGTTCCGAAATAATAAACATAACTGGAAAAACTGGACAGATTTCCAAACCGCTTTTCGAATTTTTTATTTTCCGGTTAATTATGAGGTTGATCTAGAAGCCGAAATTAGTCGCCGTGTGCAAAAACACAACGAACCAGTAGGCAAATATATTACCGCACTACAAACTCTGATCCGCCGTCATGGAAATATTTCACTATATCAGGAACTGAACTGGTTATACCGGAACCTGCTACCGGAGTACCGTCAATACATACGCCGTAACGATTTTCATGATACCGGGTCTTTCTCAAAAGCCGTACGGGACTATGAAATTTTAAACCGGGAAATCCAAGAATCAAAACGTGTACAATCATATTCTACAAGTTACCAATCGCGACCGCCAGTAAACCCCCAGTACCACCAGTCAAATTCGCATTCTAGATCGCATAGGGAGATACCGCCAGCTTATCCGCAAGCCCAACAGTCACAACCTACCTATACACCACCGCCACCCCCCGAAACACCGTCTACATCCGCAGCTATTAACGATAGAACCGCCCCGGTACACACAACACCTGACTCACCCCGTACCGGACCTGCTAATCAAAATACCGCCGGTAACCATGAGTCAATCTGTTGGAGATGTGGACAGACCGGACATATACGTCAAAATTGTCAAAACCGGTCTAAATTATTTTGCTCCAGATGCGGCCGGGAAGGAATAATGTCTCGGGACTGCGAATGTACAAGACCGGGAAACTGGAGAGACCCTGCGCAACAGCAGGGCATGCGCAGGTAAATGCCGAAATCCCGCCGGACCGAATCATGTTTTTTAAACCGTGACTGTATTAAAGATCTCAAAACCGCACACTCTATCTAACCAGACCCCCCGAAACCGAGGGTAATTCTTACAACCGAACCCGGAACTACCCAATTCTATTTACTTTTCAGAAGATGTCGAGCCAGACGCTTAGCCTGTCCACCTCACCGGTCCAGGACGATAGAGACCGCCAGCCTACCGACGCTACTATGCCCGACCTGCGGCCATAAGGACGCTTTCGTCCGGAGACTCCCAGAGTAAAAAGAAAAAATTGATTAATGTCGTTCAATTTTTTTCAGCAAGTGAGGGGGGAATGTAACGAAGTTACCTAAGTTTTACCGAATTGACAACAGGTTTAGCACCGAATTATTAGAAAATAATTATCTCCGTAGTTTTTCAATTAATTTTTCTGTTTCTTTCATGCAACCGATTTATTGAATATTTTTCTAACCGCTGGTAACAAAAGGTTTTGAATTTAATCAGAGAAATTAATTAATTACCGCTATCACAGAAACCGTCTTAATTGGCAAACCAATATATGGCATTCCGATACAGGTAAATTCAGCGTTATCTCCGGTACCGATTCGAAAAGATAGCGAACGCGCACCGTTCTTAAAATCCCCAGATCTTTGACCATTTCCGTGGTGGGAGATAAAAAGTTGAAATCCGAGATCGAACCAAAAATACGAGCCCTTCTCGATTCAGCTTTGCAGCCGACCAAAAGTGATTTTGAAAGTGCATAGTTTACCGTTTCATTTTTTTTTATTATTCTTTTCCGCCGCCGTCGAATACCGATATCATTTGTGGTAAGCAACACTGATTTTTTTTATATATTTGAAAATCATTTCCTGCTAAACTTTTCCGCCGCCTTACAACCATTTTCATTTATCCGTATTTAGAACTAGATTTATTCGATAGTTTACCGAGCTTGCTTTTGCTTAATACCGCCACGCTTTAATCATTTTTCATTTGCCTATATGCATGATTATAGTTGCTCGATAATTACCACCGCATCCACCAGTAGTTAGTACCGCCGCCTAGCCATCTTTTTCATACCGCCCGCTTTTAAGTTTTCCGTTCTTAAAATTATTACCGGACTTCGTCTTATGTAACACCGTCGCATGAAACCCACTTTAATACCGTTTGTTTGAAATTTGTTCCACCGAAAAGCTTAACTGTAAATTACCGCCAATTTTCCGAGAAATTTTGATTTTTTTATTACTTATAGGGAAATATTTGTAACGTGATATTGTAACCTGTACATTTGTTTTAATTTCTGTTGTTACAAAAATAAAATTATTTTACATTTCCCGACATAGGTGTGTTTTATTTCCCATAGGAACTTACAGGCGTGAATGACTGTTATCTGTATGCGCTAATAGAACTCTGTCTCCAACTGTTTAAAGGTTACCCAGGGCTCCGGGGGTTCTGATTTTCCCTAAAAATTAAAATCAGTGGCGCTCGAGTAAAATTCCGTTCATTTTTGTATATTCTCTTTAATTCCGCCCACAGAACGCTTTAGAAGTTATTCAATTGAAACCCGACCGAATTTACCACCGAATTACCGACCGCCGAATACCCGAAATTGAATAACTTCCGCGTCTGAGGGATAACTTGACAATTGAGATTAAAATAGAGATTCTTTACAAAAAGTATTTTCTAATCCGTACAGAAATATAATTTTTATTAGCCAGTTTCAAAAAGCAATTTTTATCCGCCGTTACAAAAAGTAACCGCACCAAAAAGTGCCCTTACAGAATTGGCGCCCGAGCAGCCTTACAAGTGTGAGCAGTGGCGGCTCGTGACTGATTTAGATGGGGAGGCTAAGTTTTAGAAATGAAGTGCCGCAGGCGCGAAATGCGCCACGCCCAAAATTAAAAATTCAGTCTGAAAAAAAATAAGTTAAACTAAAAACTGAAATATCTACCTACCTACAAAGAGACGAGCAGGATAGTGTCGGGAGAAAAAATTTCGGGACCACGCCCAAAATTTCTCAAAAATTCACTATAAAAAAACCTGTTAAAAATAGTAGAAACTCTTTTTTTATAAAGTTGTACCTTAGACATAAACTATCTAAAAGATAATTTGGGAAATTTTCTGAAAAACTTAAAAAAAGATTTTTATTCATTAAGTCAAAAAATTGTACCTAATTCATGCAAATCTGAAAATCTTAGTTTAATCTGGCCTTTTGTAGTATCTAAAATATCATTGTAAAGCTGCTTATTATGAAGTTTCTGCGAAGGTCTGCGTGTTTGGTTTGTTTTAATTTTAATGTTGTAAATGCCGCCCCCTAATATTTGCCGCCCTGGGCTACAGCCCTTACAGCCCCCCCTAAATCCGCCGCTGTTTGAATGTCTCTCTATTGCGCGAGCTAAATTTTTAAGATTATCGTATCCAAATTTCGACCAAACTTCTTTGCGATTTGAAAATTATACACAGGGCCAACAAAATAATTTTTTAAAACTAATACTACCAGTTAGCCATATGCATTTATCATACCAAGTATTGACAAAACTGCGAGGCGGTTTACCCTGAATAATTAAAATTTTGCTTAGGTCTGGTCGTGGTACCTTTAAATCTTTTATAAACAATTTATCGTCGTAAGACAGTCGACTAAATCTATATTTTATTACGTATTTGACGATATCTTTGCAATGTCGAACATTGATTTCAGCATTATTAGCATTAAAGCTTCTACTAGATTCGCCAATTTCAGTTACCTCCATTTTTATAATACAGAGGTAAAATAAATAAATAAAGTTAAATAAACAATAAAATAATAATAACTTACATGGACAAGTAGGTATATTTTATGCACAATAAAATCGCGAAAACGAAAATCCACACCCAAATTAACAATCCGGCACACACTAACAGAAAAAATTCCTTCCGAAACGTCCGAAAACAACGAGGAAAACACTCACACAGATTACAGATTAGGTTAGGTTAGGTACAATGAACCAATGAACTATCCAAATCCGCCGGAGCTCTGGGCTTCCCGCGAAATATTTGTGGGCGTTTCTGCGTCCGGCTCTCGGTTTTAGTAGTGGAAAGTTATGTATTATCCGTGCAGAAAATATTTGACCGTTGGAGGCTTGCCTTCGTTGGTAATAGTCTAGGCGCCTATTCGCTAATGCGGGCGGACACTACCTAATAGTCCTGAAGCTGAGCGGCAATAATAAAAATATTATAGAAAGAAAGTGTTTTTCTTGAAGTATCTAATTCAGGATTTGTGATACACTGAGAATATAATAATATGAAAGTATCCTTTTCAAAATGAATAAAGTTATCTTTAAAAAAATGCTATTTTGTAAGTTTTTGTTGGGGAGGCACTGCCTCCCCTGCCTCCCCTGACGAGCCGCCACTGAGTGAGTTTATAAGTTGGAATGAATTCATTAAATCCAGTACAGTTTTTTTTTAAATGCTTGGGCACAGCTATTAACATTTTAAGTTGTTGCCTTTTTTTATAAAAAAAAAACATTGATACAGTGTGTCAGAAATTGAAGATATGACGATAAGTATCGATAATTTTTTTTAAACGAGAACCCTAGTTTTTTATTGCTTATTTGCATATTAAGTTATTCATAAATACGAAATTTCAAATTTGTTGGTTTATAAACTGTGACTGGTTTTACTAGAGAATAAAATTAACAACACATTTATATAATTATTTTTTTTAGTTTTTAGTGACAGTTATTTTAATTTAACGCTTTCGCTTCAAATTGTTTTCCATTGTTGCAATAATTTAGACCTGGTCATACACGAACTGAATTTTTTGAATCCAGATATCTCAAAGACGGCTGCTCAAATCAACTCTTACCAAGTATAACTTTTTGAGGTAAAACAATGTGAAAAATAAGATTGTTTATTTAAAAGTTTAATACAAAGTGACTCAAAAAAGTTATTTCGTTTTAAATGTGTGTATCGCAGTTAGCGCCCTCTAAATTTTACAATAAAAATGAGAGCAGATTTTGATTTTTCACCCCACAAAATCCCCCCTGGCCGAATATTGTTACAATACACCAATTATTAAAAAAATATTTATGAAAAACTAAAACCGAATTAAACTTTTGACACTCTGTATCTCTGAAATCATTCACTTTTGTACTGAGGCAATTTAGATCGTTATATACAGGGTGTGTCAACAAGGTGTTCGCCTTCGATAGTGCCTAAACTATAAGAGATTTATAAAAAAGTGTTATATAAAACTTATAGGATTAACAATGGAGCATAACGTTAAAATATTTTATGATATACAGGGTGGGTCAAAAAAGCGGAACAAGAAAAAATGTACTTTTTTCAAATGGAACACCCTGTATATTTTTACATTTTTAAATTTCACCTAAAATTATAATTATTTTTTATTAAATGCATTTTTAGTCTATACTTTATAGTTTCCGAGATATTGACTGTCGAAAAGTGACATTTTTGAACTTTGACATCTTCTAACTTTCTAACAGTACATCTTAGAGCAAAACGGCTTACATATCCCTATCTTCAATTTTTATTATCTTCCCAAAAAATCAACTTCTGGTTAAACCGGATGTAACTCGAAAGCAGGAAATATAGTTGTTCCGGTTCAACTGGAAGTTGATTTTTTTTTGGGAAGATAATAAAAATTGAAGATAGGGACATTTATGCCGTTTTGCTCTAAGACGTACTGTTAGAAAGTTAGAAGCTGTCAAAGTTCAAAAATGTCACTTTTCGAGAGTCAATATCTCGGAAACTATGAAGTATAGACTAATAATGCATTAAATGAAAAATAATTATAATTTTATGTGGAATTTAAAAGTGTAAAAATATACAGGGTGTTCCATTTGAAAAAAGTACATTTTTTCTTGTTCCGCTTTTTTGAGCCACCCTGTATATCATAAAATATTTTAATGTTATGCTCCATTGTCAATCCTATAACTTTTATATAACACTTTTTTATAAATCTCTTATAGTTTAGGCGCTATCGAAGGCGAACACCTTGTTGACACACCATGTATTATGCTTCAGGAATTTGTGGTAGCACTTTTTTCACACTTTTTAGAGGCTTTTTCCACTATTTAAATAATTGTTTTTATTAAATGGTGGAATATCTCGCTTATTTCGCGTTTGCTATCACCTATCAAAGACAAATGTCCCTTTAAATTGGAGCAAGCGATGTCGTACAAAATTTGTATTCGACATGTCTGCGACATATTTGCTCGATGTACGATTCGCATTAAAAACACAAATACTGCTGACAAAAAGACACATAGAAAACATGTCGTTGACAGAATATCAGAAACAAATATCGCATAAGAAGTATGCGACCGTCCCAATGGGGCAAGTGTATCAATATTTTTTTTTATAAAAAATATTACTGAATTAAACTTAAAATAGTAATACCCGTGCATTTTTCAAAAAAAAAACTACTGGATTTACTAAATTTATTCTATTTACAAATTCACTCTGTATAATACCGTGCGAGCAAAAATTATTTGCATCAAAGAGGGCTTGGATTAAAAAACGTAGGGCTTGGTTAAGATCACAATGATATGGGGACGATATATCTAACCAAATCTAGGTTAAAATTTTGTCAAATTCATAATATGACATGATAATATGCCAAACTAAAATGTTGGAACCAACTCAAAATTAAATATATTGATAATAAGTTCTAGGTATTTAATGTCAGATTTTCAGGTTTTTTAGAAATGACATATCAAATTAATAAAAACACTTAATCAAGAAATAAAATTAATTAAGAAAAACCTATAATCCTTAAGTGCTTCAAGATAGAAAAACAAAGTTTATTGGATAATTTATTGTAAAAATAAAAATACTAATGTCGGATTGCCCGCATATTTTAATCAAGACCAAACAAACCCGACTATGACAGAAATTCCTTGAGCAAAAATGGTTTTCTTATAGTTAAAGTGGTCTGTTTAGTTTATTTAGTAAATCTTGTTTTACCAATTAGACACCACGGATGTCACAGTCAAAGTTGTCTGGCTAGTTAATTATTGTTTAGAGTCACTATACAACCCAAAATTAATTATAATTTTTTAACTTTATCTTTTGTTCTGCAAAAGTCAGATGGCTAACACTTTTTATGAGCAAGTAAAAAGGTTATTTAAAATAAGTCGAACTTTCAACTTTCCTTTTATACAAAGTATGATAAATATCATTTCGGAACTTTAATATCAATTTTATATCTTACAAGCTTATTAGGAAAACTTTTTCTTTTCAGATTTATTTTAACAAAAAATACTATTTAATGAGGAAAGTTTCTTTATTGAAAAACTATGACAGTGGAAAAATAGGAGACAACTTCCAGTAAAAGCTGATATATACAAAAACTTGATTGTTTAAGTTAGTTCAGTTTAAAAAAAAGCTAAAAGTTATATTTTATTATGGTCAATAAACTTGATTACCCCACGCGCCGTTTGGCTTAACCTTCACGAATGAAATTTTCGCTTTTTAATCTCTCTAGAGCTTAAATTATTCTTAATTCAAGCTCGCGGGATATTCGGCAAAAAACTTATATGCAAAAGCTATTTGAAAATATAATTAAATTGGTGACATACCGATATAAGGGACATAATACCGTGCGAGCAAAAATTATTTGCATCAAAGAGGGCTTGGATTATAAAACGTGGGGCTTGGTTTAGATCACAATGATATGGGGACGATATATCTAACCAAATCTAGGTTAAAATTTTGTCAAATTTATATTATGACATGATATGTCAAACTAATGAGTAATAAAATAAGTAGACAAATACAAATTTATTTTTGTTGTTTACAAAATTAACAAAGTAAGAATATACAGAAAGAAAAAGAAAAATAAGTATACAAATTGCTGAAATTGGCCACCGCCATGCTCCAAGCATAAATTCACACGTCTCTTCATATGTTCGAAAGTGTAAACCAGCATCTCGGGAGAAATCTTACCAAATTCTTTGATAATCCTTTCTTGTAATTATTCTAAATTTGCAACTGGTGTTTTAAAAATACTGTTCTTTAAATGAGGAAAAACGAAGTAATCCATAACCGTTAAACAAGGTGATCTAGGTGGGAATTCAATGTCTGATCGAAAACTGATCAATCTGTCGTCGAAAAAATGGCGTAAGTAGTTAATAGTTTCGGCGGCTGTATGGGCGGTTGCACCGTCCTGTTGAAAATATCGAAAACTTAGTTCGTCGTCACGTAATTGCTCCACAAATGGATTCAAAATATTGTCTCTTTACCGCTGTGCTGTAACTGTGTCATGGAAAAAAAATAGGACCAACAATTCTTCTTCGGGAAACAGCTAACCAGACATCAATTTTTTGAGAGTGCAATGGGGATTTTCACTACTCCACATGCCTGTATTCTGATAATTCACATAACCGGAGAGGTGGAACCGAAAAAAATGTCGGATCTAATAAATCATTTCTTTCCAATACATTTTGGGTAAACCATTGAGAGTAATTCCTGCGTCTTTCAAAATCTGCGGTTGGATTTCTTGGAATACTTTCACTTTATAAGGAAATAAATTTACCTGCTTTTTAAGAATAGTCCTGCATGTTCCATAAGATCTTCCCACTTCTTGGGACAGGCGTCTTATACAATTTGTTGGCGTATTTTGCATTATTTCACGAACGTTTGCAACAAGTTCTTCTGTTCTTACAGATGGTCTTCCCGCTCCTTTTTTGTGTTGTATAAAACATGTTTCCCTAAACACATCCACGGTTCTTTTTAGGCAATGATAAAAATCCCCAGCAATAAAAGCAACGTTAGGAAAATGTTCGTGAAAATCGTCCATGCACAAACCAGGATTGTATTGCCACTCACCATTTACTCTAACCCTGTTTCGAAAATACGCTTGAACCATGAATGTTTTGTGCTGTTCCGTAAAGCCTATTGTGTGAACTGTTCAAGAAATTGAAAAAATTGGCGATGAATCAAATTACTTGTAACGACTGTCAAAGATGACGGAATAACTAATTGATTGTTAATTCAGGTAGTTATTGACGCCCAACAGGTATTAAGAGCTACGGCTAAGCATTACGTTCTTAGATGCAAGGCCCTCTTTGATGCAAATAATTATTGCTCGCACGGTATTATTGTGACTTAAATAATATATTAATACTGAAAATACAATTTACCCTAACTGCAATACAAATTATATTTTCTGACCTAAAATTCACAAATCTGAAATACCTACCAATGACGTTTCCTAAATTAAATTTAAGGTATCTGAAATACAAATGAAAAAGGTGTAAATTTGCAACAGTTCGCTCTTGAGAGTTTACCGAAATTTGTTTTGCTCTACTTCTAAAAAGCTTTCACGAAATAATTCCTGCTCTATTAAAGTTTAAAGAGATTGGTAAACGTCTGCGAAGAAAATGGGTTGGCATTGTTTCGCTTTGTGTTAAATTCTTTTGCAGACGGTATGCTTTCATTTTGTTACACTTTGTGCTAAAGTCAAAGTGACTGGATATTTTTCTTAACTAATTTACACAATTAATATAGTTGAAGAGATCATGGAAGCATTGGGAGAGGCGAGCTAATGATCAAAATAGGCTAGGCCTATATCAAGTAGAGGCCACTGCTGCTCAGCCCCTTAAGGGTTCACTATCGCTTGTATTCGCGACACGCATCATCTCAAAACTATCTAAACTTATCGAATTTATTTCAAGATATTATATTTGTTTATTTGGAAATAATAAAGTTGTTTGGTACATTTGACTTCTACAGTTACAGTGTGTATAATGTACAGTGTATACATAAAGTAAGGAACAAATTCATTATTTAATAATCTAAAAACATTTCGTAAAAATCCTCGGACACGTATGTAATAATTTTTGATTGCGCATATTTTGACATATACACATATTATACAGGGTAGCTCATGTAGTAGATATGACATTATCGACGATTTTTTTAAATAAAAACCCGTATATTTTAGTTCAGATTTGTAATCTCCAAGAATAGCTGATTTCAAAAACATAACATACTTAGGGTCTAAAGTTGATAGTTTCGTAGCTACAGGGTAGAACAAATAATTTTATTTAAGATACATTTTTTTAAGGTAGGCTTATTTGCTGTTATGTAAAACTATGGTTATTTAGATAATGATGATATTATGCTGTCATTACAGTGAATTTTGCTATTAAGATTAGTAGAAGTAAAAAATTAATTTTAGTATTTGTTAATATGCGTTTATCTAACACACAAAGAATAGAAATTCTAATGATGATTGGATATGGTGATAGGATTCGTACTTAACAAGAAGTGTGCATTTTGTTCAACGCTAAGTACCCAGAAAGACCAATCACTAGATCAACTGTAAGTAAACTTGAAACAAAATTTCGAGAAACGGGTTCTGTAGAAGATATTCCCAGGAACGGCCGTCCAACTATTCCGGATGATAAAAAATTAAATATTTTATTGGCTATAGAAGAAAATCCCCATAACAGCGTCCGCCAGATTGGCATGGATCATGAGGCAGCTGCTATGACCGTACATAACCTATTAACAGTAGAAAAATGGCAACCGTTTAAAATCCGACTGGTTCATGAGTTGAATGAAGATGATCCAGATCGTAGGATGGAGTTTTGTCAAATATTAATGGAAGGATGTAACGTAGATCCTTTGTTTGTTGAAAATATCCTATTTTCGGATAAATCTACTTTTAAATTAAATGGTGAAGTAAACCGGCAAAACTGTAGATATTGGGCAAAAGAAAATCCCAGGTGGATGCGTGAGCATCATACTCAATATCCCCAAAAAATTATTGTTTGGGCGGGTATAGTGAAGAACAAAATTATTGGGCCATATTTCTTTGACAATAATGTAAACGGGCTAAATTACCTTCAGTTTCTTCAAGAATTTCTTATCCCTACAATAGTTAACTTATACCCGAGTAGAAATAATCCTGGAATTCTAGATGAAAATGTATGGTACCAACAAGACGGCGCACCTCCACATTATGCAGCAGTAGTGCGCCATTATGTCGATCAGTGGCGCACCCAGGGGGGGGCCAAGGGGGCCTTGGCCCCTCCCAAAACCCCCAATGAAATGAAAAATTATGAAAGTGGATAAGTATTTTAAAAAGTCAATTTTCTTAGATTTACCTCACGGGCCTCGTTTGAGGGGGGCCAGGTGGGGCATTTGCCCCCCCCCCTCCCCCTGGAAGTTGACTTATTGACAAAAGTTGACTTATTGAGGTTTAATATGGTTTGATTGAATGTATGAATTTATTATTTCGAGTTTTCCTTTCTATTTTTGTTATTATTTTGGGGTAGTAAAGACTTATTTTAATAAAAATAAACAGTTTTAATGCCAAAACGACTATGAATGTCTGAGAAACAATTTTAGCTCATTAAGTATTGAGCAAAAAATTGAAATTAAAATTAATGGAAGACCTAAACTCTTGAAATTAACTTGATACATACCGCAAAGTGTAAATCTAGGGACTTTATTGTTATTGATAAGTTTGCTGCAAATAAAAACAGATGAATGAACTTTACTTTTAAACAATGTACCCACTAATAAAAAATAAATTAGCCTTTTTATTTTTTATCTTATTCCATTTTCAATAGAATAAGAAGGTAATCATAAATTTTTAAAATATTTACTATAATAATTATTGACCAAATTTCGGCGTGGTCTTAAAAAAATTTCGCCTGCGGCGCATTTCGCCTACAGCAGGCTTTTAGTACACCCCCAAGTTAACAAGTCACAAGCCGCCAATGCCCCCCCCCCCCTAAGAAACCGTTTAACGACTCCCATGACTAGGCTATTGCGATCTTCCCTGCAAGAGTACCTGTTAAAAAAGCTCCAAAGTTCTAGAAAAATGCGTAGCTTAAAAGTTTATTAAAAAATTTGCTTCCAGCACTGGTTGGCGGGGGGTCTATTGAATGGCCGCCTAGGTCTCCAGACCGTACACCACTGGACTTCTTCTTGTGGGGTCACCTGAAAAATGTCGTTTATAAAATAAGACCTGCCAATATTGAAGATTTAAAAAATCGAATCACAACAGAATGCAGGAATATTTCAGAAGAAACCATAATAAAAGTCCAACAAGAGTTTATTGATCGCTTGGGGTACTGCCAGGCACAAGAAGGAGGACAATTTCAACACTTAATTAAATAGCCTATTTAATTTAATTTAAATTTTTTAAAATTAAAAATAATTCACATTTTTTTTTCTTGCCCTGTAGCTACGAAACTATCAACTTTAGACCCTAAGTATGTTATGTTTTTGAAATCAGCTATTCTTGGAGATTACAAATCTGAACTAAAATATAGGGGTTTTCATTTAAAAAAATCGTCGATAATGAATATATGAAAATATGCGCAATCAAAAATTATTACATACGTGTCCGAGGATTTTTACGAAATATTTTTAGATTATTAAATAATGAATTTGTTCCTTACTTTATGTACACACTGTATAATAAATACATGGGGGCCGTGTCCGAAAAAACGCTCGGACACGTCGATTGGTATTTCTAGTTGCGCATTTTTTTCAATAAAACTTTTTATACTGGGTGTGTCATGAAACAGTGGCCAATACCAACTTTCATATTTTTAATACAACACCCTGTTTATTATTCAATTTTTGGATTTTTCAGAAAGTTTTTGACATATTTTATGTACCTGTCTGCATAGCAGTAGTTGTCAGTGGTTTAGTCGTTTGAGTTTTGTTAACAGCATATCAGAAAAATGGTTTACTTAACAGAAATGCACAAAATAACAATTCTACAGATGATTGGTTATGGAGATAAATCACGAAATGGAAGTTGCTCGCTTATTTCATGAAAAATTCCTAAATTTGCCGCCTATAACGCAAGGGAAATTTAGTAAAATACAAAAGCAGTTTCACCAGTTTGGACATGTAAAGCAGATAAAAAAAGTAGCTGCCAATGCAATAAGTGATGATACCAAATTAGATATTATGCTTGAGTTTGAGGAAAACCCAAATACTTCTAGTCGAAAACAGGCTCAATGTTTAATGTTAGCCATTCATCGGTTATTCGAACAATACAAGAAAATAAAATGGATCACTATAAAACGATACCTACTCGTGAGCTCATGGAAGGCGATTTTGATAAGAGAACGTATTTTTGTGATTAAATGATAGCAATGTTAGATAACAATGTGATCCAATTAGAACATGTTTTGTTTTCTAATGAGGGCACCTTTACACTTCACGGTCATGCTAATCGTCAGAATGGCCGCTATTGGTCTAGGGAAAATCCTCACTGGATTAGACCATACGCAATATCCTGAAAAGGTTAATGCTTGGACAGGAATAGTTGGAGATCATATCATTGGTCCCTTTTTCAATAATGGCAATTTAAATGGCGATAATTATTTAACACTGCCTCAAAATAATGTCTTGCTAACTGTGACAAACTTATATCTTGATCCAGCAACCTCACAATTTCCAACGAATATGATATGGTTTCAACAAGATGGAGCACCGCCCCATTACCAAATCAATGTCCGGCAGTACCTCAACCGAGTATTTCCAAATCGGTAAATTGGGAGGCGTAGATCGATGGAATCGCCTGCACGATCCCCTGATCTGACGCTATTAGACTTCTTCGTATGGGGTTATGTCATATATTTCATATAAATTATCACTTTTATGACGTTTGAAGAAAAAATATCTTATGGCAAACTTTTAATTGCTTTTTTTAGCGATTTACATTTTTTACTATTAGAACAATATATTATTCGACCCACGATGTGTTAATTATGCATATAATATATTATTAAATTTGAAATGTATTTAACCAGCTCAATTAACGGAAGATTTTTGAATAATACTTTGCAAAAACTTGTATAAACAGGCTTTTAGGTTCTCTCTTATGTTAAAAGATCAACAAAACCATTGCCACTTGCTACAAAATTATGTTACATTCAAATAACTTAGAATTTCACTTTTGTGGTCGATGTGACCCAATTTCTTCAACCTGGAAATCAACTAAAGCCGCAAGAGATTGTTAACTATCTGTCAGAACAGAGGTAAGAGAACTTATAATTAAGTCGCTAGACCATCTGGCTCAGGTTTGAAGTTCTTGAGTGTTGTCGACGATGACACTTGTCTTGAATTGCCACTTAAAAGGAACGTCACACTACTTGGAAAATACATTATGTGACATTATCGTAGCGTCTTTATTCTATATAGGTCGCTATAGGAAGTCACATAAGTCCTAAAATCCTTTTTAGGTTTGGCAATTTTCTACGTGGTGTATTCTAGTTTATTGTGCTTCAGACTATTTTATGCCAACAAAGGCATACAGGGTGTTCCTTAATGACGTGCTAATATTTTAGGGTGTGATTCCTCAAATAATTTTATTAAGAAAAGTTCTTATAAACATATGTCATAAACAGCTTAAATTTTTTGCTAGAGGGTGTTGAATTTTTTTTCTTTAATGAGTTTTTGTAATATCTCCGAAAGAACTTTAGATAATATTTTTAATTTTAACATGTGCTAATAGAACATAAATTCACATGTTTTATTTATAATAGTATATTAACGTACACGTTTTATAAAGCATCATTTTATAGCACGCGTCCATGTTAAAAAACGAGCCGCTTGCGGCGAGTTTTATAACGGGACAAGCGCTTAAAACTGCTTTATATAACACGTACGTTATACTATTTTTTCTAATTTGTAGTTTTTTCAATAAAAAACACATATTTAAAAAGAAAATAAATCCTTCAAATTTTGTAAATTTTTATGTCTAAATTTTATGTTGGTAATACTATTTTTAATCATAGTAGCCTCTCGACAACAAAAATTATTTTGCGAAATGTCATTTTTTGATTTATTGACCCATTTTCACCACGAGATTCTAAAGTTATTTTAGCCATATGAGATTTGAAATTGGACGGAATACGTTGTGTGATCTTTTTTTCGAATTTCAAAAGACGTGATTTTACGTCACGGCATTGCAATTTAGTGTAGGGAAGATGGAAAATTCAAATAAAGTTGAAGTTAAAATCGACATTGGAAGGTTAGTAGATTGAATTTTGGATAGGATTTGGCAGAAAATGATAGCTTAAATCATCTACAAAAGATTGATTTATAGATTTATGCAACCAACATACATGATTGTTATCCACACAGAATAAAGAAGTAGGTTATCAAGCTATTTTTCCTCTGCGAAAAATGGGTTTTCTGGTAAATAACAAAAGCCGCGCAAGTAAAGGAAATAAAACATTTAAATGTTACCAACATCAAATAAAGAAAAAACGAAATAGCTTCATTACGATACGCAAATGCGTAAAAGTGGTACGCCACTGACATTTTTCCATAAAGATATTATTTCTGATTAGCCTGATCAATTCTACATAAAAATGGACTCTTACGTTTTCTTCTCGGGCACACTGTTCTTAATTAAAATAATTAAATTAAATTAGCTTCATTTTGCAGAATTGACGAATAATTTTTGATTATATAAATCTAGTTTTCCTGGAACGGTGACGTTCTTAAAAACATAATTAACGCCTTAACGGCAGTCTTACCTGCATTTCCTCTAAGAAGAACTACCTGTGTTAATTGAAGATGTATCTACCATATGCGCTAAGGAATCAAATGTAGTACTGAGCTCCTGCTCATTTCAGTGTAATCGTTCGCGACCATTTAGATGCAGTTCATCCGAATCGTTGGATAGGTCGCGCAATATAATTTATTAGTTAGATATTGGATAACAAATTTACATAAAAATTTATTAGAAACAGCAAATTTTCAAGTTTTGGTCTCATTTTTATTCACCTTATCGTTCTAACTCTCCTTCGGGATGACGCTTACGGTACGCCACTGCTAGTACAAAATGACTTTAAGCCAATTTCGCATACGTGGAAATCACCTAAAGCTGGACAAGATAATTTAGCTTCCAGACATTCTAGCTCACCTTTGAAGTTCTCGAATGTTGCTAACGATGATACTTGTTTTGATTTGCCACTTAAAAGGGACATCACTTGGGAATGAGAAATACACGCATCTAGTTTGTTTCAACTGCTCGAGGGCTTTTCATTAGGAAAACAACAATTAATTATTGTACTCTTGACAGTAAAGGATATATATTTGGCCGCATTTAAAAAATTCCTAATGTACCTGTTAAGTTTAAGTTTATTTTTTAAGGTGTAATTTACTCCCCTTAAAAGTTATAGAAAATTGCTTCTTACTCTTTGTATATAACTTCTCTTATTTAAAAATATTTTTCTACGTACAAAATCTTATTGAAAAGTTGCAGTTCCATCATAAAACCTTTAAAGTAACAAATATCATTTTTATAGCTGGAAACTTATCGAAGTGGAAGTTTCCTCTTAAAAAGTTCACATCAAAAGGTCGCTTTACCTGCCTGCATACCTTTCTACGGGCGCCCCTTTCTACCTTTTTAAAAGAAAATGTAAAGTTGGAGTTTTAATAGAGTTTTAAGCAGTTTTGAATTTCTATGGAAACGATGATGCAGTAGATACACACCGTTTGGAATTTGATCTTGTGAACTGGTATATAGTATGTCCGCAGGTGGGGTTTACCAAGTGTATCTACCAAATTTTCAAGGATACATAAAACTATCACTCCTTATAAAACTGGTGGCTTGTAAAAAAAATTAAATTCACTTTATGAAAAATTTATTTCTTATTACCAGTAAAATCCGCATCATATGAGATTTTTTTTTATTAATAGCTTTATTCGAAATTTGACTTTGGCATCAAGTTCTGCTTCGATCGAGATGAAAATTGAGCAAATAACTAGTAGTCACGTGATTCGCATTTTCTGTCAAATTTTAATTTTTTCCAAAAAAGAATTAAAATGTTATTTCTAAAAATATCAAAAAAAGTTATGAGAAAAAGTTTTTTTTTAATGCAGTTTCTAGCCCACATCCAAAATTTCGGCGGCATAAGATAATTTTGATTTTTTACCCATATTTTGTAAATTGCACCACTTTTGCAAAATAAGACTCAACGCGACCTACATAAAACTTCTTAGTTTTGACAATGCTTTAAGATACATTTTCTTTAAAGTAGTGCAATATTAAATGTGTGTTTTTCTACAAAATCAAAATTGGCCTATTAAAATTTGGTCGCATGTGATGCAAAGTTTATTTGTTTTTAACCCTGTATAAGAAAACTTCATAAAATAAGTATTTTTGAAAACATAGTTTGTGTCTGAAAGTAATAAACCTTATTATTAAGACAAAAAAGAATACAGTGTCTTCAGTAAAGTGTTCGGAAAATAAATTTTAGTTTAACTTAAAGTTTATCTATTTTCAAGGATTTAATTTAAAACCCCTTTATTAAAATTTGTTATTAAGCTATGTCATGAAAAAGTAAAAATAGTATTTTATTATTTAAGTGCAGTTTCCAAAAAATTAATTACAATGATGCACCAAAAACACGTTTACGACGACAAAATATAGGTAAAACATCAAAATTATCTTATGCAGCTGAAAAAAACTTTTTCGAATAACTTTTTTCGATATTTTCAGAAACAACGCGACTTTTGAATAATTTTTTTGAAAAAATTTAAATTTGGCAGATAATGCCAATCACGTGACTACTATTTTTGGCACAGAACCTTCTCCCAACGGAATCAGCTGTCAAGTACCATAGCTTCCGTGCATATTTGCAAATTTGTATATGAAAACAAATGCAAGAAGGCTTGAACCCAACAGACTGACAATATGTATGTACCGAAAACAATGGATTTGCCACCAGCACCTGAAAGTATATTACGCACAGTAAGATGTAACTGCAAAACCGGCTGTGGTGCAATGAAATGTAGTTGCCGAAAGAATTGTTTGGAATGTACCAGTTCATGTGGTCAGTGTCAAGAAACAAATTGTGAAAATAGTCCGCAGCGAATAGAAGATGAAGAGATGGAAAGTACTTTTATCTTTGTATTTTAAACATTTTTGCCAAGTTACACCTTATAAAATGTTGTAATTAATGATACAAAATTCAGCCGCCATCTTGGATTTTGACTGATTTTCGGGGCCAGGATTAATGGGGATTTTGAATATGTTAAAATAGACACTTTTCACAATAGAATGCAAAAAGAATTATTTGTGTTGCAATTTTGCCCAGGTCATAATTTATTTTTACTGCACTATAAGTGGAAAAAAAATTTTAGTGGTTGTTAAAAAATCAAAATTTCTTATGCAGCTAAAATTTTGCATGTGTGCTAGAAACTGCATTTAAAAACACTTTTTCTTATAACTTTTTTCGATACTTTCAGAAATAACCCTACTTTTGAATTATTATTTTTTGGAAAAAATTAAAATTTGACAGATAATGCGAATCACGTGACTACTATTTTTTTGCTTAATTTTCATCTCGATCGAAGCAGAAATTGATGCTAAAGTCAAATTTTGAATAAAGCTATATATTAATAAAAAAAATCCCAAATGTTGCGGACTTAACTGGTCACCCTGTATTAATCAATGTATTTTAACAAAAAAAACTAAAAAAAAATTAGGGTGGCCATTTAAATTAATTCCAAGTTACAAACTCGTACTGTATAAACTGCCGAAACTTTGAAACGCATAATGAAAATTCTTAGTCTATATTTAAAATTATTAAAATTAAATAACTTAGGAAATGTTAAAGATATTTAAACAGGGTTTGAAGCATATTATTATTTTAGGGCTTATTGTTTATTCTTAGGGTGGATCGATTAGTTTTGTTTCAAATTAATTTTAATTCCACAATACTGTACAGGGTGTCCCAAATTCGAGCCTCATCATGGGGATCTCGGAAACTATAAGAGATACAGCATCGGTTAAATTGTGGCAAAGTTGCGCAATTTCGTACTGAGCAATATCGAAAAAAAATATCTGAGCTATCTTTTTTAGTTTTTAAAATTTTTGCAAAAAACTAAAATTTTGAGTTTTTGTTTTTTTAAATTGCTCGACTTATTTTATTCGCTACAGAAAAACAAGCACAACATTGTTATGGCAACTTTTTACGCTCCATATCGTGACGTTTCTAGAATTTCGTTACAACGTTTCATTTTTGTGGAACTATTATCAACTTTAATTTTTTAAATACGGACCTGCATTTTTTATTTTATTTTTTGATAGCCCTTTAAGCCCTGAATTCAACCATGTACCACACTTATTTATATTTAGACGTTTTGATGTCATTATTACATCATCAGGAATGTGATAATTATTTTTAAATACGGCCCTGGTGTATATTTGACTCTTGGTTTATTAAAACTACCATACTGGGCTAAATTAGTATCAAGCGTAGCAAAATAACTATAATGAGGCTGCAAGCGTTCAGGATAGTCCTGTAAATAACGGTCACAAGAAATTTGTGAATTTCTATTGGAAGAATAATAAACTCGTAACATGTCGCGCTTTTCTAAAGCAGAAAACATAATTTTGCTGAAATATTCAGTATAAATGGTGACTGCAGTTGTCAAGATAATTAAGGTGGAAGTATCAACATGCTTGCCAGCCTATAACCTATTTCGCGTATATTTATTTAATTTTTCTAGCTTTTACACAAAATTTAAATAAAATCATTATCGTCTTCATATTTTATAGGTAATAATTGACATATTAAATAAATATGAAGGAATTTCATTAAATATTTTAGGAGAATTTTATAGCGAAAAATGTCGGGTAAGATTTTTTTTAACATTATTATGTCATTCTTCTTTCACTATACAATTCTCCCAAAATTAGCAATGAAATAAATTGATATTTTTGTAATATGTAGCTATTACCTAAATATTGTACCGACGATATTGTTTTTATTTAAATGTTAGTTATTCAAATACCTAATAAACTAAAAAAAGCAACGCGAAATAGGTTATAGGTTGGCAATAGATGAAATAATGTTGAGAATTCCACCTTAAGCCAAACAATCAAGTAAAAGTTCTTGTTATAGCAACCTTTGTTTTGTTTGGTTTTATTTTTACTTTGTTACAATTTATATAAAACTTAAATATAGTAAATTATTTGTATAAAATTGCGGATCCATTTACATGTTGTATGTGGTAAAAAGATTAAGTAACTAACACCAGGGCCGTATTTAAATAATTATCACATTCCTGAAGATGTAATAATGACATCAAAACGTCTAAATATAATTAAGTGTGGTACATGGTTTATTTCAGGGCTTAAAGGGCTATCAAAAAATAAAATAAAAAATGCAGGTCCGTATTTAAAAAATTAAAGTTGATAATAGTTCCATAAAAACGAAACGTTGTAACGAAATTCTAAAGACGTCACAATATGGAGCGTAAAAAGTTGCCTTAACAATGCTGTGCTTGTTTTTCTGTGGCGGATAAAATAAGTCAAGCAGTTAAAAAAACAAAAACTCAAAATTTTAGTTTTTTGCAAAAATTTCAAAAACTAAAAAAGATAGCTCCGATATTTTTTTGCGATATTGCTCAGTACAAAATTGCGCAACTTTGCCACAATTTGACCGATGTTGTATCTCTTATAGTTTTCGAGATCCCCATGATGAGGCACGAATTTGGGACACCCTGTACTGGTAACTAAATATAGAATAAAAATGTTCTCTATATGCGTTTCAAAGTTACAGCACTATAGTTGTATCTACATTAAAAAAGTTAAAAATTAAAGTGTTCAAAGAAAGGTTATTGGTTATTGTGAATTAAACCTTACCAAAGCGTAAAAACCATTTTTATGAATTTGTTGATTAAATTTTATATTTTGCCGTAAATTGTGGGAACGATAACAACCCATAAAATTTTTTTGTGCCTTTTTGCTTGAATTTTTAATGAAAATCGTAAATGTAATGTCTCTATCGCGTGCTGAAATTTGTGGAATGGTGCAATACTTGTAAAAGTAGGCGCTTATCCACTTGAGTGTTACTTAGCGTTTCATCTATATTTGATCGTGTATTTTTAACCAAAATATTAAGTATGATAATTCATTACGAGAGGTGGATTTGGTATAAAAGATATAATAATCAGAAAAAGTTTTTTTGCTTCGTTTTGTCAGAACCCCTCCCAGACGTGTTTTGCCATATCATGGCTTTTCAGTGTGACTGGAATCCGACGAAGGAAGGGAAAAAGGCCGCTCAACTTGAACTTTATATGGCAAAAGCCAATTGACGACTGCACAAAAGTCAAATTTATAAAAATAATTCAGTATCACTCGACACTGAGCCAGTAAATTTTGGTAAAACAATCAGGTGAAGCTATCGGGTTTGTTATGGTTGAAATATTTCCTTTACTAACTTTATAGTCATAGAAACATCAAAAGTATCTAGTGGTAGATCATACCGTGCAAGCAAAAATTATTTGCATCAAAGAGGGCCTTGCATCTAAGGACGTGATGCTTAGCCGTAGAGCTTAATACCTGTTGGGTGTCAGTAACTACCTGAATTAACAATCAATCAGTTATTCCGTTATCTTTGACAGTCGTTACAAGTAATTTGATTCATCGCTAATTTTTCCAATTTCTTGAACAATTCACACAATGGGCTTTACGGAACAGCACAAAACATTCATGGTTGAAGCGTATTTTCTAAACGGGGTTAGAGTAAATGGTGAGTGGCAATACAATCCGGGTTTGTGCATGGACGATTTTCACGAACATTTTCCTAACGTTGCTTTTATTGCTGAGGATTTTTATCATTGCCTGAAAAGAACCGTGGCTGTGTTTAGGGAAACAGGTTCTATACAACAAAAAAAAGGAGCAGGAAGACCATTTGTAAGAACAGAAGAACTTGTTGCAAACGTTCATGAAATAATGCAAAATACGCCAACAAATTGTATAAGATGCCTGTCCCAAGAAGTGGGAAGATCTTATGGAACATGCAGGACTATTCTTAAGGCAGCTAAATTTCTTTCTTTATAAAGTGCAAGTATTCCAAGAAATACAAGCCGCAGATTTTGAAAGACGCAGGAATTACTCTCAATGGTTTACCCAAAGCATGTGGAGTAGCGAAAATCCCCAAACCAGTTTATTGTAAAGTCCACATTGCACCCTCAAAAAATTGGTGTCTGGTTAGCTGTTTTCCGAAGAAGAATTGTTGGTCCTATTTTTTTCCCTGACACAGTTACAGCACAGCGGTATTTATAGAGACAATATTTTAAATCCATTTGTGGAGCAATTACTTGACGACAAACTTCGTTTTGGATATTATCGGTGCAACCGCCCATACAGCCGCCGAAACTAATAACTACTTGCGCAATTTTTTCGACGACAGACTGATTAGCTTTCGATCAGACATTGCATTCCCTCAGAGATCACCTTGTTTAACGGTTATGAATCACTTCGTTTTTCCTCATTTAAAGAACACTATTTTTAAGACACCAGTTGCAAATTTAGAACAATTTCAAGAAAGGATTATCCAAGAATGTGGTAAGATGTCTCCAGAGATGTTGGTAAACACTTTCGAAAATATGAAGAGACGTGTGAATTTATGCTTGGAGCATGGCGGTGGCCAATTTCAGCAATTTATGTAATTATTTTTCTTTTTCTTTCTGCAGTTTCTTACTTTGTTAATTTTGTAAACAACAAAAATAAATTTGTATTTGTCTACTTATTTTATTACTCATTAGTTCGGCATATCATGTCATAATATGAATTTGACAAAATTTTAACCCAGATTTGGTTACATATATTGTCCCCATATCATTGTGATCTAAACCAAGCCCTACGTTTTTTAATCCAAACCCTCTTTGATGGAAATAATTTTTGCTCGCACGGTACTACAATGGCAGACAAGAGAAAACTTTTGAAAGTACCTCTTAGAATTTGACCTTCCCT
Organism: Polydrusus pterygomalis; assembly: GCA_963969555.1. Classification (NCBI taxonomy): domain Eukaryota; kingdom Metazoa; phylum Arthropoda; class Insecta; order Coleoptera; family Curculionidae; genus Polydrusus; species Polydrusus pterygomalis. The sequence continues at coordinate 16,667,917 of OZ018381.1, read as the reverse complement.
TCAGCAAAAAGTCAAAAATATCTTGTATTATATTTTAATTGCTGCAAAAATCTATCTTACTATGAAAACATGTTTTGTACACACACAGCACACCAGCAGTGTGCATCTGCATTTTACATTTTTGGTATTTGGTTCTTATTAATTTCATGTAAACAAGGTATATTTATAAAGTCGCAGTAGGAATAATGTGACAAGGATAATTGTCTATTATTGTTAATAATTAACTAACGAATGAAGTCCTTTTTTGTTAATACTTTTACGTATTTTTTGACATGAAGCTCCTCATCCAGAGCAATAACTAGATTTTTTGCGGAATGTCGAAACTCTTCTCATTTTACTGGTTTTTCGGTCCTAAACCGATACCCGGTTTCGGGCCCTTAGCGCTGATAAGCGGGACCCCTGTAATTGTGACTGTGTCTACGTCTTTACAGGTGATTTTATTTTTAACATAAACTTATATAGAAATATCTACAAAATTTGTTTCAAAACTAATAAAAAAAATATTAACTTTTTTGAGTTACCCTGTATAAATATAAATACAATAAATTCTGATAGCTTGCTCCAAGCTAATGTCATCCACAGTATTACTTTGTTAACATTTAATTTAATACCGAAAATAAAATGATTTAACAAAAAATATTAAATAATTTTCGTCACTCACCCGGTATATAATAAAAAAATTTAAACTATTTTTATAGTATTCTATCCTATCTACGACAGGGCCATCAAAAATTTAGAAAACAAAACGAATTAATATTATAAACTACGAAAATATAATGTATTAAGAATTCATATTTTGCAACTTGGACACCCTGTATCTCAAAAACTAGTCGGCAGATATTGTTGTGGCCATGAACACTTTTGATCTGAATGGCATTCCCTACAACATACTTAAAATTTAGAAAATTTAACCGAGGGCCATTTTCCATAAGAGAAGTGCGGGGTTCTTTAAGCTATAATTTTATTGTGGTCCGGCACTTGTACCGGGTTTGAGAGCGCACTTGCAAAATTTTCTGTTTTTACAGAATAATCCCTTTACGACTGACCTTTTCTAAGGTACCGTACTGGGACGCAAGATGTCGCACCGGGTTCTATAATTCCCGTCGATAATCGATCCTGACAAGTGATTTGCCTTCGAGCCCTGTTTCATTCTGCCAAACTGAGCCTCACTGATGAGCCGTAAACGGCGAAACGCGTCTGAGGATGAGTTTGGCGGAAGGAAACAGACAAAACTTTTTTGAATTAATATCTGTGGTCCGGCACTTGTACCGGTTTTGAGAGCGCACTTGCAAAATTTTCTGTTTTTACAGAATAACCCCTTTACGACTGACCTTTTCTAAGGTACCGTACTGGGACGCAAGATGTCGCACCGGGTTCTATAATTCCCGTCGATAATCGATCCTGATAAGTGATTTGTCTTCGAGCCCTGTTTCCTTCTACCAAACTGAGCCTCACTGATGAGCTGTAAACGGCGAAACGCGTCTGGGGATGAGTTTGGCGGAAGGAAACAGACAACACTTTTTTGCATTATAATTTTATTATTATGGGTATTCAGATTCGACCGATTCTATAAAATTACAAAGGTTAAAAAATAAATATCTTTACTTTGTAGGACATAATATAGGTAAAAAAGTTGGCAATATTGAAGATACGCTTTCTTAGACTTAGTAATAATGGGATGCATGTTTAGGCGACCGGCTCTCTTTGCCTTCTGATTTTAACACGTAAACGTTGTGCATCGTTGTCAAATCATTTAACTAACGCATTTCTATGTTAAGGATGAATAAAAATCGTAGGATACGCTTCTGACGCTTGGTTATTTAAAAACGGGCGGACACTGAGCAAGAAGACAATAGATGCGGACTTTGTCAGGTATGACCGTCTTGTACCATTCAAGTTTGAATTTACGTTTACGAACGTACTCCCCTATTTGTCGATTGTGCAACACATACATGCCTTTTTAGGCATAATTATTTCATTTTAACATCATAATTTAAGTCTAAATTACTTGTTATCACATAATTTTTTAGATTGTTATAATGTTACCTATTTTATTTTAAATACCCTATATACCTATTTGTTAATTGGTTTATTGTAACTAGGAAATGGTGTAAAAATAAATAAATTATGACTATTTAAGTTCATAATCTGCGAGTTGTGCTGCTGACAGGAATCAGACGGATTTCACCGTTCTCATTAATAAAAAAGTAGGTAAGCCTTTTCAGATTTAAGCCATTTTAAAATAAAATAATTTAGAAAATATTACATATTTACGCAATATACTCCTATTTGACATATTCCAATAATATAATATAGCTCCTAGAAATATCCCCACCTCTGCATGGTGCAAGATATATTATCTCAATAAGACTGCAATAAATTATCAAATAGTTTCTAGTATCACGTCGCTGGTTACGTTGGAGCATGTGGAGTTAATTTCCCCCAAGCCGTGAAATAATAACGACCAAACATGACCGCGACATGGGAGAGCTTTGATCTATGGCGCGTGATGGGCATAGGGTGTCCTTCCTATAATATATTAAACAAATTAGAAATGACAATTTTGATTAGCGAAGTACATATTTATACTTAAACTTAAAAGGCTTTATTGTCTATGACACAGAGTCTTATTAACAAAGCATACAAGCAGAGGGTAGGTTTAAAACTATACCATTAAAAGGGAAAAAACAATGTCAATTAGAGTAATCCTTATTAAAGAAAAAAATATAGTCTTAAATGCTAAATAAAATCAAAATTTCACAAATTACACATATTACATGGTAACACACGATTTAACCATATTTATGATAAAAAATAATAATATAACAAAGTTTTAATGAGCAACAAAAATTTGTAAAATAAATTAATGAAATGAAGCAACCAAAATGAAAGCAATAAAAAATTAATTAATTAAATTACCTATTTATTTATTTACAAATAGGGATATAAGACACTGAGCTCAATATAGCATCCATGTTGTGATATTAGCTAGTGGGAATTAATAATATTTAAATTAAGTAAGTCCAGAGCTGTCGCAATTACTCTTAAAAAGTAATTCAATTACAATTACCCATTACCCTCCGAAAAAGGCATCAATTACAATTACCAATTATTACTAACAGTATGATAAAAATATTTAAATTACCAATTACCCACTAAAAGATTTCTTGATCAATTACCGCATTCGATTTACCCAGCTTAATTCAATTACTTTTATACTAATTCAATTACTTTATAGTAATGGAACTACCCTAAAAGTAATTGAATTACTCTAAATCTATAAATTATAGACACTTTTTTGGCAAATAAATTACTCTGGAGTAATTTAATTACATTTTGGTAAGTAATTGAATTAAATTTTGGTAAGTAATTGAATTACATTTTGATAATTGAATTACATTCTGGAAATTCAATTACATTTTTAAAATTGAATTAGTATAATAATTATGAGCAATGGAATTACTTTTTTTACATTTTACAAAATAATAGTTGTGTATAGGTAAGGTAATATTTTTTTTAATAGTAGTAGGTCCTACTATCATACTTTATTATAGAAATAAATTGAAAAAATTTCGAAATTTATAGTTAAACTTGATCTCCTAATTTTGATAAGTACCTTTCACAAATTGACCAATAATAACAACTGTCTTTTTTATTGAATATGATTTAATTGTTGAAATAAAACAAACGTGATATTAGGGAAAATAAAAAATATTTTTTTCTTTCTAGAGTAAAGGAATTATGAAAATTTTTAAAGGAATTGAATTATTTTGGAGTAATTAAATTACTTTTTATGTAATTGAATTATTTGGGAGTAATTAAATTACCTTTATTCTAATTAATTGAATTATTTGGGAGTAATTCAATTACTTTTTAAAATAATTGAATTATTTTAAGTAATTCAATTACCTCAGATTTCTTAAAACCAATTACCAATTACAATTACTTTATTGCATTAATTGGAAAATCAATAACAATTACTATTTTCAAAAAGTAATTCAATTAAAGTAATTCAATTACTAAAAAGTAATTGAACACGATTTTTCAATTACGGACAGCTCTGGTAAGTACTTACATTTATGTTAACATAAAAATTTAAGAAAAATAACAGCCATTGTGTTACAAATTTTTTAAATCTCGAACATTTCCAAGACAGCCTATTATAGGCACAAGTTGCTCTACAGAGAGTAGGATTTTTCAGAAATTAGTATATCTAAGTGAAATAATAGAAATATTTTGTACTCTTAAGATCCCAACTGGTACATTAAAGCTTAACTTTAATCTAAGTATTGGTTAATCCACATGACAGCTTACCAATTTGTAAATTATGATAAGGTCGGAAACTATCTAATCCTTCAGTAAGTGTCTTGATTAAAAAAAGTCAATAAGTCATAATCGGTTTATATTGGCTGTTGACCATTGCTATGTCTGCTAACGTAATAAGAACCGTAAAAAAATATATTGAATGCTTTTCAACCTTCGCTGGTAAATCACGTACTAAGGGTTCCAAACAACTGATGCAAAATTAAGTTTACTAAATATAAACGCGTAATACAAGTTTAGAACTGTTTGAGGATTATTAAAATATAAACAATTTCTTATAATAAATCTTAAAAATCGATTACCCGTAATGACCACCTGTTCAATGTGAAAGCTAAAAATTAACTTACTGTCCATTATAACATCTAAATCACGTATTTTATTAACCGATTTAAGATCACCACTATTATTAGTTTACCTAAAACTATCTACATTTTTATTTCTGGTAAACGTTATCGATACTCTCTTGTCTAGATTAGTACCTATATATACTCTGACGTTCACAGAATCTTACCAAGGCGTTAAGATCATCCTGCAGCCCATTGCTGTAGGTTTTTAATAATGTATATAATAAAAAACAAGGAACCAAGGTAACTGCCTTGAGGCACACCAGACGGCACGTTAAAAGGTTCAAAGTAACAACCACCTACGAAAATCATCTGTCGTCTATCACTGAGATATAATCAAATCCATCTTAGCAAGCTCCTATGCACACCGACATCAGCAAGACGCTCAATCAGTATGCATGGAATGACTAATTTTGTCGAACGCCTTACTGAAGTCCGTGTACACAACGTCGACCTTTTTCCGATCATCTATGCTTCTTAAAATTAAATCTAAAAATACCTCCAGATTATTTTCAATGACCCTACATGGAAAAATATCGGTGTTGTTGTTTCAAAATGATATATTTAACTTGCTCAAATATATTGTCACGAATATTTTTTCCTAAAATGCATAGTTTACATATGGCTGTATAGTTCTTTACGCAATGTTTCTCCCCCTTCCCCTTGGGTAAAGGAGTTATATGAGATCCACATTGTAGGAAAAATATCCTGTACCAATGAGAGGTTATAAATGTGCAAAAGAGGCTTAATAAGATAAACATTGTACTTTTTAACAAATATGCCAGGAATATGATCTTGACCAGGACATTTTTTATGATTCAAAGCAGCAATGGTGTCACATATTTGTTTTTCTGTAATTAATGATTGATTATTACCGCTACTGTCAAAAGATGTTGATTGTCATACTGCTTAGGACCTTCTGAAAATAATCTGCAAATAAGTCGCAATTTTCTTACCCTCGCTTGCAGAGCGATCGAGATAAAACACAGAGTTAGAAAAATTTAAATTGCTGCTTTTTTAAATTTTTTTAATAAAATAAAATTTCCAGAACATTTTTGAATCTGCATTAATTTCAGTTTAAATATTATTAAAATAGTGTCTATAATCTCAGTGGTAAAAATGTTCGATAATAAACACGATCTTATTAAAGTTATTAAGTCAAAAACTATTTAACTTTTGCAAGTCAATCTCTAATTTTGAAATATTGTAATTTTTGGGGTATTTCTATTTTCGGTATGGCATCTTTTGTTGATTAGACTCGGTAGCCATGGAAAATAAATGAAAATAATGCCATAAAATTATTCGGCACAATCGTTATTTTTTATTTTTGGCATATATTTTGAAAAGTGTACGATAGACGTTCTCGCATAACCAAACATTAAACCTAAAAGATATAATCAATCACAAAAGCTTGTTCTAAATAGTTTATACAGGGTGATTAAATTTTTGCTACAGGGTGTTGAATTTTTTCTTTTTTTCTGCGTTTTTTGTAATATCTTTCAAAGTACTTTAGATAATATTTTAAATTTTGGCATATGCTAATAGGACATAAAACCAAATGTTTTAGTAATAAAAATTATTTTTTTTGTCCACCAGTGGCGTCCCTGCAAACATGTCCTCTGATATTTTTTAGGAAAAAGTGGTACACCACTGACATTTTTCCATGTGGATATTATTTCTGATTAGCCTGATCAATTCTACATAAAAATGGTTTCTTGCATTTTTCTCCTCAGGCACACTGTTCTTAATTAAAATAATTAAATTAAATTAGCTCTACTATTTTTTATTATTAACATTGATAATGCAAAATTTTGTTTTTTAAAAATTGTTGGAAATGACCACCTTTACTTAATAGGCATGCTTTCACCCGTCTTTACATCAAATAACGCACTCGATGAAATATTCCAGGCGAATTCCGTATTGTTTCACAGAGGGCAATTATACAATTATACACTTTCCTCATAAGACACACGTAGTAATAAACTTAGGCTTTTACCTACTCTTAGATTTACCAGGAATATTAGCCATAGATTTATAAATTACACTTTACCTAAATCCTGCAATATCTTACCATTATATATTAAACAGATAAATAACCTAAAAGTATTCTCAAGACTGTCAAAAGATGTATCTTTGATAATTACCGTAAATTTGTTAACATAATAGAAAATTGGCCGATTCATTTATTAGATATGTATATAATAATATCTTTATAATTTTCTTTTAGTTAGTTTATTCTTTCACTCTTAGATTTAGTTTAGTAATTGCCTTCTTACTAAGGTATAGCACAACACAAGTGTTTAATCACTTAGGTGTTACTTATAATATATATGCATTTAAATTGAATTAATAATTAAGATAACTAGATCTTTGACTTATAAATGTAGTGTTTAGAATATAAATTTAATGTATCAAATCGTATTAATGTATTTATAAGTAAATAAATAAAAACTATAAACTATAAACTATTCGCTTCCTTAAATTTTCTAAAGTGTTAATGGGAGTTTTATACACTAGAGTTTTAAGATGACCCACAAGAAAAAATCCAAACTATTGAGATCAGGGGATCTTGCTGGTCATTGTTGAGCTACTCTGAAACTGCATCTAAATGGTCGCGAACGATTACACTTAAATGAGCAGGAGCTTCATCATGCATGTACCACATTTAATTCCTTAGCGCATATGGTACATATTCACGTTACACAGGTAGTTCTTCTTAGAGGAAATGCAGATAAGACAGGTAAGTCGATCAATTTTAAAATTTTTAAGAACGTCACCGTTCCAGGATAACTAGATTTATATGATGAAAAATTATTCGTCAATACTGCAAAATGAAGCTAATTTAATTTAATTATTTTAATTAAGAACAGTGTGCCTGAGGAGATAAACGCAGCAGACCATTTTTATGTAGAATTGATCAGGCTAAGCAGTAATAATATTTACATGGAAAAATGTCAGTGGCGTACCACTTTTCTTCTAAAAAATATCAGAGGACATGTTTGCAGGGACGCCACTGGTGGGACAAAATTATAACTTTTATAACTAAAACATGTGGTTTTATGTCCTATTAGCACATGCCAAAATTGAAAATATCATCTAAAGTACTTTCGGAGATATTACAAAAAACTCATTAAAAACGAAAAAATTCAACACCCTGTAGCAAAAGATTTAAGCCGTTTACGACATATGTTTATATTAACTTTTCTTCATAAAATGACTTGAGAAATCACACCCTAAAATATTAGCACGTCATTAAGGAACACCCTGTATAATACAAAAAGTACTTGTAAGGTTTTTTTATTCCCAAAATATTGTACAGATGTGACCAAGAATAGCAACCTCCCTAACTCACAGTAAAGCTTTTAATTAAACGAGCACTTTATGTAAATATCTCTTGTACTATGTGGGAACATTACGCAAAAAGTAAAAATTTGCCAAGTTGGCATAAAACTGAATATTACGCCAGCAGAAATTTTTCAGCCAAAGCTCCCTGCTTATGCACCATGGCAGATTGCATACGTGAATATAAACACTTTTCTTTTGAGTTTTCCGGCAATTTACAACTAAGAAGGAAATTGAAAATTGCTGTATATGTGCAAACAATTTTCCCTTTTTATTATGCATCAACAGTTTCTTCTTATGATAGAAAACATTGTTAGAAGGTTAAAAAATGTAATCGATTTGTCCATTAATTTCTTATTCAAATGATAATTCGACAATATAAAAAGTTAAGGGTCTACGTTTTTAGGCAGAGGTCTACGATATTCTAGCTACTGCAAGTCTCTAGATGAGGTCAGAGAGTGCCAATAGGTAGAAACCCTTTAATATCTTCAAAACCGCTAAAGCTATGCTTAAAATATACGCCATTTCAAAGTTTCTGGGTATGGGGAATTAAACAATGATATCGGCACTGTTGCCAGATTTCCTAGTTTTGCGCTACACATAGTCGTTTCGTTATCTTTGGAATGCCCCATTTATTTTTACTGCAGGTAATTGATCGTCTCAAACTTAGTAAGATTCTAAATTTTCAAAATTTTATTCCTTCTAGTTGCTGGGATATGACAACATCGCATTTTCAGTAAAACATACCGAAACGCTCAAATATCTTCAAAACCGCTTAAGCTGCGCTTAAAAAAAATTGGCATTTGGAGGTGTCTGGGTATGGCGAATTGAACAATGATATCGACGCTGTTGCCAGATTTTCCAATTTTGCGCTACACATACTCGTTTTGTTATCTTAAATGGAATGCCCAATTTATTTTTACTGCAATGAATGACTCTTTTGAGGATTTTTTTATTATACGCAAAACCATAATAATTTTAACGACACTAGTTTTTAATTAAATGTTGAAAGTGGGCCCCATTATTTGCCAGACAGTACCCAAGTCGTTCATAAAACTGTCTCAGTGTGTTACTCAACATATTCGGTGTTATAAGTGCAACTTCGATGCGAATTCTTTCGCAAAGTTCAACCAGATTTTCTGGACGATTTTTTTAGACACGATTCTTTAAATGACCCCACAGAAAAAAGTCTAGTGGAGTTATATCAAGGGATCGAGGTGGCCATTGTAATGCCTTTCAATCAGCCTCTCTGGGAATTGGTTGTTGAGAAACTGCATGGCTACCCTTGAAGAATGGGGTGGAGCACCATCATGTTGGTACCATATTTCACCTAAATTTATATTTTGTTGAATGGCATCAACTATACATTCTCTAAGGAGCTCCAAATACTTTTGTCCTGTTAATGTACCTTCTATTAAAAATGGTCTGATAATATTGTTACCCAATATTTCAGCCTAGACGTTAACTTTCTCAGGATATTGGGTGTGAAGTTCTTGCATCCAATGGGGGTTATCTCTAGACCAAATTCTACAATTATTGTGCCTATTAACTTAACCGTTTAAGCAAAAAGTAGCTTCGTCGCTGAATACAATTTTGTGTGCAAAATATGGATTTTCATTAATATTTTCCATCATGATCGCGGCTAATTGATTGCGGCGGTCAGGATCACCTTTTAAATGTCCTTGCGTGTAATGAATCTTGTACGGCTTAAATTTGTCTTCCTTCAAGATAATCCTTACCGATTTTTGACAAATTTCAGCATTTACAGCTAACTGGCTGACAATTCTAGTTAGCAAGATAATGTTTATTTCTTATAATAACCCTTGTTGCATATCAAGGAGACATTTGTTCACTCACAAATAGTAGAGAAATATTGCAGATCCCCTATATTATTATGTTCTTTAAATTTTTGTCGAATTTTCCCGAAAACGATCGGAGAAAAACATGCTCGCATTCTTATAATATGCAAAGTGTGGGGATGTATAATCCGGGAAATATTTACTTTTGCGGGAAGTTTCCGGATGTTTCAGCAACTTTTAAGCAAAGTTCACGATTATTCATGAAAATGTTTGCAGGTCGAGGGGTTGGCAAACAAGACCAGTTGTAGAGCGGGTTTAAAATTATTTGTAAGTTTGCTTTCAATCTACAAGGTGTGTGATGTAAGTAATATCATATATTATGAGCACCTAAAATAATTAGTAGGAGTGCACCTACCGAAGTGCAGAGGTGCAGTCTCCTCTCCAATACAACGTAAACAAATATTTCATGTGTATTTTTTAAAAATATTCCAGACTTGGACTAGTTACTTAAAAAAATATATTTTAGAAACTACATACATGTTTCGAACGTAGTAACTTCTATCTTCAGGAGTGAAACAAAGGAGTTAAAAACACCATAGAAAATTGGTATACCGGTCCGGGAAAATGTGGGAAATCTCCCGTAAATGAAAAAATAACATGAAAAGAATACTACAAGTTCATATAAACTTTTTATATAAATAATTTTAAAAAATCCTCGACACCTTTTCCTAAGAAGGTCTTTTTCTTCTTTCTCATTTCATTTGGTTGTTTGAACATCTTTTATCACATGCTCAGCATGTTTTAACTCTCCTCAACTTTTTTATATTTGTCACTTCTACATCTCAAATTGCTAATGCCATAAAAGCTCCATTAAGGTTTTTTACCGTTTTCTCTTTGGCTAATGCCATCAGCACTATATAAATTTTCGGTCTCTTGATGATAAACGTTTCTACGTTCGAAACATGTAAGCATGGACTACTTCATCAAATTAACAATACTTTTGTTTTGGTGCCGATAAAATAAAACGCACATTTTTGGCCAGTCACAGAATTACACAGAACAGAAAAGTTAAACTCTAATTTTAGATCGAAGTTTTTTTTATCATAAGGTTAAAGGTTGAACATTTGATAGGAACAGAGATGTATCTTTTATCGAAATATGCTAAATACATGATGTAAATAAAATGACGTTTCTCCGAAAACGGTTAGGATTAGCGACATGAATGAAGAGTACTTAATTTTTAGTCAATAGTTAAAGATAGATATGTAACAAACATTGTCCAAAGTTTTTATCATACAGGGCTTTAAAAAAATGGGCACATTAGTGTCGCAGCTAGTCCGTCCCTGCAGCTGTGAGTAATTCGCAACACTTTCTGGGATAGTCATTTGAAGGGTCTTACCTGGTATACATCATATAAACAAAAAAATTGAAATATACCTGTTGGTTTAATAATTATGTGCCAAAAACTTAATTCCATGGGAGCTCTTTCGAACCCATATCTCCGAAGAGGACGCATCGGCCGAAAGAAGTTTATATGAACTTGTAGTATTCTTTTCTCGTGTTTTTTTTTATATCCAGGAGATTTTCGACATTTTCCCGGACACCCTGCATATCACCTAAGTAAAGCTTGCAGGTTATCCTACGATAATATTTAGTTGAATTAATGAAATACACTACCAAAGTTAATGTTGTGTGAGGAAAGGAAGATGGAAGTGAGAACAATATATAAAAAAATTAAAAAAACATTTTAAAAGGTGGAGGATTTTATTTAAAAATCCACATAACTGGATGGATATGGATATTACTTTTTTATTGTTACCTAATAGGTACTCTTTGACAAATTTCCATTCTCTTCTATTTAAGAACCATATTTTAAATATATGGTAATCTTGAATCAATCACATGTATATGATAACCAGCTTTAAAATTGCAACTAGCAACGTCAGCGAAGCCGCTGGTACAGGTTATTTAATTATAGTAATATTTATAAAAATAATACACTTCCTGTATTGCCTTATTAAATTAATTGTATTTGTTACAGGTAAATCTACACATCAACGTTTTAATCACAGATTACGAGAAGCAAGTTGTAAGTAAGTAATTTATTTTAACGTAATAGGTAATTTACTATTGTATCTATATTATCTAAACAATGTAGTTTCTCTTCAAACGTCAATAATAAACCTGACATTTTTCTACACTTTTTTTGGAGTTAAAATTCTGCTTTTTTGTCAGAAGGCGGTTGCTATTGGCAGCGAAAAAAGTACTTTTTACTTCTCTTGCTAATAGCAGAGGAAGTAACAGTATGACTGTATTCTCAAGAATAAAATAAATATATAAAGGTATAAAGATATTTTAATACTTAAACGATGTTTGAAAAAAAAATTGTATATTTTATTTAGAGTAAAATTAACTTCTTTTTACTCATCTGCAATGTCCGAACTCACTTCGTTCGTCCTGTATACCTGCAGAGTAATCATAAAAGTATCGCTTTTACTCCTATTAAAACAAGATACTATTTCCTACTACTAATGTATAAAACGGCCATTATTCACTGATTATTAACCTAAAAAATCCCTTTTTTGTAGCTTTCCAATTTTATTATTATTGATCATGTTTAATAATGAATACAATCGATTTGAAATAGATAACTTTCAATTTCTTGATTCTGCGAAAATACCATGATAATTTCTTTTTTTTTACTATTATTCTCGAGGACGCCACATCTGTTTTATTTGGCCACCCGAGTTCCCAAGCGGTCACCCATCCAAATCATATTTGAGATCGTTGTACTTAAACCATATACGAGATTCCAACGCCTGGTATACATCACCTTATGTTTTTTGAAAGCCATAAATATTATGATTGATTTGCATTAAACCTCGCATTAAACATTTTTTTAAAATAATTATTAATTAATACTTACTGAGAAAATAAGTGTCTTGTGATTGTGTGAGTAGTGAAATTATTTTTATAAAAATCACAGTTTAGACACCTAAGCCCTTTTCTCGATTTAAATTCGACACTCGGGCAATAATAGTAGCTGTCCAAACCTTTAAATAATATACTATTTATAGCATGCATATTTAATATGCCAGGAACTTTTAAATATGAAACCACTAAAATGCTTTAATACAATTGAAATTCCCTGTTGATTAACGTAAACATTTTTGTATTGATATGATTTTTTAACAAACAATGCCAGTGTAAAATTAGTGTAGGGTATGTTAAATCCATAAAATCTTAGAAGTTAAAAGATATACCGTGCGAGCAAAAATTATTTACATCAAAAAGGGCTTGGATTAAAAACGGTACGGCTTGGTTTAGATCACAATGGTATAGGGACAATATATCTAACCAAATCTAGGTTAAAATTTTGTCAAATTCATATTATGACATGATATGTCAAACTAATGAGTAATAAAATAAGTAGACAAATACAAATTTATTTTTGTTGTTTACAAATTTAACAAAGTAAGAATATACAGAAAGAAAAAGAAAAATAATAATAATAATAAATTTAGCTGCTTCTTAAGAATAGTCCTGCATGTTCCATAAGATCTTCCCACTTCTTGGGACAGGCGTCTTATACAATTTGTTGGCGTATTTTGCATTATTTCACGAACGTTTGCAACAAGTTCTTCTGTTCTTACAGATGGTCTTCCTGCTCCTTTTTTGTGTTGTATAGAACCTGTTTCCCTAAACACATCCACGGTTCTTTTCAGGCAATGATAAAAATCCTTAACAATAAATGCAACGTTAGGAAAATGTTCGTGAAAATCGTCCAAACCCGGATTGTCTTGCCACTCACCATTTACTCTAACCCCGTTTCGAAAATTCGCTTTAACCATGAATGTTTTGTGCTGTTCCGTAAAGCTCATTGTGTGAATTGTTCAAGAAATTGGAAAAATTAGGGATGAATCAAATTACTTGTAACCACTGTCAAAGATGACGGAATAACTGATTGATTGTTAATTCAGGTAGTTACTGAAACCCTACAGGTGCTAAGCTCTACTGCTAAGCATTACGTCCTTAGATGCAAGGCCCTCTTTGATGCAAATAATTTTTGCTCGCACGGTATTTAATGATGGCTTACTAAAGCTACTGATTACATGATATGATGGCCATGTGTCCATGCATGGTCAGCTGCACCTGATTTTTTGGTTTCACCTTTTAGCGTATTCTTCCTGTGGTCCTTAATCCTTGTTTCGAGCGGTCTTGGTGTCTCAAAAATATAAGATTGGTTGTACTCGCAGGGGATCCGCTAGACACAGTTGAGGTTGTCATTAAGAGGAGCCTTATGGATTTCCATCATTTCAATAAGGTTAAGTTTACCGCCTTTGTTACAGGAATAAAGGAGTTTAGTGTTATTTAAGGGGTCAAAAGAGTGGTTATTGCAGAGAATATGAGAAGCAAAACTAGATTTGAAGTTGTGGTTAGAGAAATCAGTGTTTCGTAATTTATCTTTTTCTTTACAGTGTTAGTTGACTCGGGTTGAAAGTTTACGCCCTGTTTGGTCAATATAACAGATATTATAGTTCTGAGTACCACAAAAGAGTTTATAAACACCCGACTTATCTAGTAGAGAAGTTTTATCTTTGGAGATCAAAAATTAACCAATATTGTGGTTAGCTTGGAAAGCAAAAGAAATGTTGAACTTATTTAGAATATTTTTGGCTGTAAAAGAAATGTTAGGTTACCCAAAAAGGGTAAAATGTAGAAACTTTTTGGTTCTCTAGGGGTTGTCCTGTAACAAAGGCGGTAAACTTAACCGTCTTAAAATGATGGAAAAAATAAGGCTCTTCTTAATAAAAAGCTTGACTGTGTTAACGATCAAGTAATCTTCTCCTGCCTCCCCTATCTTGAATCCCTTAATTTTTTTGTCTGTCGAGCTGAAAACTGTATTGACGTTATATCGTTGTCCTAGTCTTCTTATTCTCTCAGATATTCCTTTGACATACAGAATGTTGAGTGTTGATGGTTGTGCCTTTTTTTCTGCTTTTTGCACTTTTAGCCGATTCTTACGATTTCTCTCCAATATTAATACTAATCTCGTGGGGAAGCCACTTTTGTTGAGGTCGGTCTTTATGTATTTAGTTTTCTGTTTGGGGTCTTCTTTCGAGTTACATACTGTAACGACTCTATCCACACGGGTTCTTACTATGGCACGTTTTCTGTTGTTTGAGTGATGTGACGTATAACCAAGATGTTGGCCTGTATGTGTAGTTTTCCTATATATAATGAAGTTTGGATGTTATTGCCACTTCTCTTTATGGGAAATTGGTCACTGGAGACACATACCAGTAGAAACGTTGTGATTTAATTAAAACAAATAAAAAAAATGCAAGTCGAAAACTCGTCTGGCATTCAATAAAGCCCTGTGTTATCCAGATTTTACCAAAACTCCCCGCTATACGTATAGAATATTTATATTTTGCAACATCTGCGCTTTTGGAAGAAACGAAAATATAAACAGCAAATGCGGGCAACTCGGCGGTGTTATTGTTTTCGCTTTTGTTTAAAATGAGGAATTACGGCTTTTTTAAAAATATTATATGCCGTTCTTGTTTGGAGCAAATTAGAGCGCGCTGCGCATTTTATAATAGTTGAGCACTTGCATTATATAAGCTTAATTACGGGTGAATATTCTTTTATTTAACGGAAAAAGGTGCTTGTTAAGGTATTTTATCTGTGTTTGATATTCTAGATTCTGCTTTAACACTTATTTATTAAAAAATACAAAATGGATATAATTTATGTTAAATGTAGGTAACGACAAATAACATTATATTTGTCTGCTGTCAGGGAGGTCAAACATCAAAGAAACTTGAAACAATAAACATGAACAACCTTGAGAAAAAAAAGTGTACTGTACTACAAACTCATATTTTATATTTATTTGTTGCTTTAAGTTGTTTGATGATTATAATAAATTTTTGAATTTAAATAAATATTTTGCTTTTATCAAAATGTTTGCATCTATCGTTTCTGTTTAGTGCTACTATTGTTGTTTTCGGTTTTATTCATGGGCATTTTTTAATAAAATAATATTGTTTGCATACTAAGTTACCATTATTTTAACACGGGATAGGCGGGCGCTCCAAAGACGTTCGACCTCGGGCGCAAAAATATCTAGTTGCGGCCCTGGTATTTTCTGTATAGTAAATAAACAGAGAAAACAAACGCCAGCAATAATATCCATAAATTATGACCACAAAAACTTTACAGCCGCATATTTACGCTTATCTAGAACTAAAACAATGTACAAACACACTAAAAAGGAAGTAGTGTTGAATTTTTATGGCCGCCATTCTTATCTGGCTGCCATAAAATGCTAGTATTTTGCAAATCTCTTTGAGCATCAGTTATGCTAGAAACTTTACTAACTTTTAATGACAATTTTAAGTTACATATGACTACATTAATTTAATTTTTGATGAAAGCAATATAGGTCAAAAACCACATTGTTATACATAGACAAAATTGCTTTACAAGATTTTCTTTCCTAAAATCACTTTAGTGCTTAAATTATTTTCAAAATTATTTTCGGGGTCACCAATATTTTAAAAATTATTCGAGTTGGAAGACGATCAAATATAAACCAAAAAATTTCTAATAACAACTCTGCTGTTGTAATTTATCGCATTTGCTGCATTAAATGATTTTCATGAAATCGTTGAAAATACCTAAAGTACACTGAGAAAAACATTTATTAGATTTAGGTCAAAATATACTTAGGCCCGTTGCACACTTACACGGCCACCGTCCTAATGGCACCGTTTATACGGTTAAAGGATTAGGCAGCATAATAATATGTAACCTTTCACACGCACCGGCACCGTGTACACGGTTCCGTTCCACCACGATGTCACCGTGAGCCCCCACTATATTTCACGGCGACCGTTACCGTGCTGACGGAGAGACATGCCAAGTAGAGTTTAAGATTTAATTAATGCTTGCACAGGTACCGCGCTTACGACATTTTCTTGGTTCATTGGCGGGAACCCTATTTTATTTAGTATATTTTATCATAATCATATTTTTCGCAATGGCAGTGGATATAGATATGGATATGCTGATATGGTGGAAGCAAGGCCGGGCATTTGGGACATAACAAGTTCTATAAATAAGGACAGAACTGTACAAGACGTGCCTGGAATGAAATATGTTTGAAGGTCAATCCTGATTTTGATTGTAACAGCCAACATTTCCATAGGCTGTATGCACTTATATATGTATATTGACGTGGAAGCGAATTTTTTAATCGTTCGTGTATGTCATCAATGCTGGATATGGACATCCTAAAATAGTTAAAAAAGTTTTTTTCGTCTTCCCTCAACTGACCAAATGGTGCAAAGAATGCACTGAATTGTTTCCTTCCCATGTTGATGGGATGAACCAACAAAATTCTGTTTCGTGCCTTTCTTTGTTTTTTGATACGCCTGTTAGACTTTAAAATTGCCACAGCACGTCTATGATTTATACTCGAATCAAAATAGAATCAAACTGACGAAAACCATGCATGTGTGCAAGGATAACACGAACACGGTAAATCGCGTAAACAGTGCCGTTAGGACGGTCGCCGTGTAAGTGTGCCATAAGCCTTACTCTAATTAAAAAGTTTACCACATAGATTGACTAGTGAAATGCAGAATGCTGGAACAGTTTTCCTAAAACCAGTAAACAGGCTAATTTAAAAATTTGTTATCTAAACTAGGTGAACTGTTTACCGGAAATAAGTTCTCCGTTATTACGATATTTGTTATCATAATTTGAAAGAACTAAAGATTACAATCTCATAGGTATGCAACAAAATTTCTGGGTATCAACTTAATAAAGTAGGAACTGAATTTTATGACCATTAGGATATTGCTTGGCAGTAAACGGACAATTGCTTGAACATCTGTTAAAAAAACTTTAAATTTCCATTTAAATTAGTTCTTGTCTTAATAGGTATTTTTAAAAAGGTGTTATTGTTCTACTTCTTCACGTCTCCAAGTTTCGAAATAAATAAAGTTCTTATTATTTCGTTCCAAGTATTTGCGTTTATTAAATCAGTTCAATCATTATTTTTTCTTGAATACTGTTAAACGTGTAATACATACCAAATTTCCTCATTTCCCCGTAAAGTGGCCTTTAAACATTCGAGTCAGCCGATTTAAGGCAACAAACGAACCGAAGGAAATAAAAAACATATTTTTTATAATTTATATTCCCCGAATCGTCGACACCTAATACTATTTCAAAATTATGAAAAAAAAAATAGAACGTAAAAACTGTAAAAATCGGATTAAAAACAAAAAGTTATAAACGATCGAAACGAAAAACAGGGTTCCGATTAGTTTTGTCCGAGAGATTTAAATTTTTTATTTAGGAACAGTTCTATCGTCAAAAACTGAATCTTAATGCATTGTGGACGTATAAGTGATTAAACAACTTTAAGCTTGACTAAATTTTCCCTCAAAACTTTGTGGTTATCACATCCGTAATAAAAACGCAAAGTAATTTAGGACGAGTTTAATTACATTAGGAGCATACCACTAGATCGTAAAGTGGGACAAAAATGCATGTAACTTGGTCACATCTACTCCGTAATTCACGTTTCATTTCCTATTCGTTATCAAGATTTTGTTTTTTGGTTTAATTTATGGTTTTTATATTCTCTTTTTATCTTTCGCCACTATGCTTAAAAGTTCATACAAACTAGTATTTTAATGTTAGTACCAAGTCTGATTGAAATAATATTAATAATAATAATAATAATAAAAGGTCTTTATTTTTAACTCGGCGAATTACAGCAGAGCTGCTTTTAGCCGAGCATACTTTTACTGACTTTTTTACATACTCAGTATGTTTTAAATTTTCACAATTTTCTTGATATTATGTCACTTTTACACATCAATTTTTTAATTCCATAAAAGCTCCATTAAGGTTCTTCACCATTTTCTCTTCTGCTAAAACCATCAGCATTAAATACATTTTCTGTCTTCTGATGATGAATGTTTCTACGTTCGAAACATGTAGAGACCCATACATTTTTTTTATTTTATTAAATTTTGTGGAGATACACTTTAAAAAGTAAGAATCCTCTTAACTGTGATGTTGTTGAATCTGTATTTTATTTACAAATGAAATTAATTTTTATTCATACTGTTTCAAACTACGTTTAGAAAAATCAGTTTCTATCTCTTTGAGTAAGATGCAATTGAAAAATAACGATAAAGTTGGCTGTTCTTGTTTTGTGTAACTAAAAATGATAACTTCTATTTTATTAAGCATGATAAATTTCAATCATATTTTTTTTAAATAATTGCAGAAAAATATATTTTTACCGCCTTTACTAAAATAAAATTATAGAAAAAAGTAAAGCACAAAGTATTTCTCCACAAGTTTATTAGAATAGCTAGGCGAACCTAGAATAATTCATAATAATTCGACATGTTTCGAGTGTAGAATCACTCATCATCAGGAAAACAAAGTAAATAGTACAATGCCGATGTTGTTAGCAATAGCGAAATTAATATGTGGGATTGAGCCATAATGGAGCTTTCAATGGTGTACACGAGGTGTAAAAAATGAATAGTCAGAAGACCGACTGCATACAGGAAAGTCAAGGGATAGTTCTAAGGCCCTAAAAATGAAGAGAGCGAAGAAAAATTAGAGAGTTTAAAACAGACTTTGTAAAAATCATTTAGGTATAAAAAGTAGTGAAAAATCTTAAGTTTCATTAAACTTTATCGGAGACATGTAAAAGTGGTGAAATAAGAGGGAAAGAAAAAGAAAAAATTCTTAAAATCTTTTAAATCTTTTAATTTTTCACACAATGTGTATGCTTTGACTCCTGCCGGGGTAACTGGTCCGTAACAAGCCTGGTACCCCAACAGCATTTTACTTGAAGCTAAATGATGCTTTGAATTTTACGAAAACACTTTTTTCTTTTTTCTTTCCCTCTTATTTCACCACTTTTACATGTCTCCGAAAAAGTTTATTGAAACTTAACATTTTTCACTACTTTTATACCTAAATGAGTTTTATAAAGTCTGTTAAAACTATCTAATTTTTCTTTCGCTCTCTTTATTTTTCTGCCCAAAACAGGGCCTTTGCACTAGCCCTTGACTTTCCAGTATGCTGAAGACTTGTCGGTCTTCTGACTATTAATTTTATAAACCTCGTGTACACCATTGAAAGCTCTATTACTGCTCAATCCCACTTATTATTTTCTCTATTGCTAAGAACATCGGCATTGTACTATTTACTTTGTTTTCCTGATGATGAGTGTTTCTACACTCGAAACATGTCGAATTATTATGAATTATTTTAGGTTCGCCTAGCTATTCTAATAAACTTGTGGAGAAAGATTTTGTGCTTTTCTTTTTCTCTACATTTAACTCCACAACTTCTTCGAAAATAAAATGAAATTGTTGCCCAATGCTAGTAAAATCTACCCAGACCAATAATCTGAACTATAACAACTATAGTAGAAACAGGTTTACAACTCACTGCCTCATATTAGTAAGACTTTAAAGGCCCCAAGTGTACCTTTCAAGTTGTTACACAACTAACAAGGGACCACGTTTTACCCGGTCTGTTTGTGCTCTCCACTAAATAT